>ML685767.1:11874396-12078698 GCA_007922175.1 Pelusios castaneus
TAGGGTCCAAGACAGACATTCTACAAGGAAACCGTGAACAGGAGATAATTTCAAGAAGTCCATCTTGGGAAGAATCCACCCCACCCCAAACCTCTATTGTTCTCCAAGTATCTCAGAAAGGCTCTACATGGCAGAAGAGACTCACAAATCACTCATGTATTTTTCCAGCCTGAGGAAGGAACAATTTCCTTTCAAAACTCCTTAGGAAAATAACCTTTGTAGCTTGGGGACTAGCCTAAAACAAGTGCTTTCTTTGAGTAAAGATACCAAAAACAAAGAACGACAAACCTTTTCCTTCCAGAAAAACTGTCGGCGACTCTAATACACTAGCACCGCTCAGAGTCAAACAGTGGAAAGAGAAAATGAAGGATGACTAGTGACTAAAAGGAGAGGAGGAAGGCAAGTACCGAGAGAAACACCTTGCTTTAAAATGATCAAGAAATGCTTGGGATTTGAAAACAGTTAAGAGTGAAGGCCTGCCCTCATTAAACCTCCAAGTAAGGTTAGAAGGGTAAATGTTTACCTTCTACAAGCCAGAAGCATCAAGTAGTGATGATACTGTCCTTGGTGCAGGTGAGGTACCAAACCAAACCATTCAGAAAAGAATTAGAGAAGAGTAAAAAACTAATCTTCATTGCAATTCTTTACCTATTCACAGATATTAATTTAACAGCATCTTCCCCCAAGGTAAAGGATCTAGGTGAGGACAAAGCCTGCGTATTCCAGTCTATAGTCCAGCAGAAGCAAAGAAGTAATGAATGAGCTCACTGAACATTCCAACAGCATGGGAAAGAACTATCAATAGAGTCTGTAGTGACCACATGTACAGCTGAAGTGAGTTACAATGTCCCACCAAGAATTTTGATGTAGCAATGCCACTATTACAGAAGGCACCTGAACAAGAGTTGCCCAGAGGCCGATTGGGGATAACCTGAATGATCAACGCTCCCTAATCTCAATCAAAGTGACTAACGTTATTAGCAGGGTATTACCTTGTAAAATAGCTAGTATCAAACAGTAAAACTTTATTCTTTTTGTGCAGACTTAACTACTCCAACAGCATTTCAAAGTTCCCACGTGTGTATTTGTAATTCTAGGAAAGAACATTAAGTCAGCCCTACCTATGTCTTGTTTATAGTGGACCTTTAAAATGGCTAATTTCCGTTTGCATAGTTGTTTTGAAAATTGTAATACCCTGATGTGGCTGAACTGTGGCTTTGTGGAGTGGTGGGGGAGAGAGGGAGGTAAGAAATGTTTTCTATGATTAGCACATAAATAGGTCCTGCCTCACTTTAAAAGAACAAATATTTGATTTAGCTGCAACAGCACTTTTCTACTTGTATGAATGTATTAGTCAGTTTCTTAAGTGAATAAGATAACTAGACATGCTTACTTTAAAAAAGAAAATCTCTGTTAAATCAGGCAAACTTTGGCACAGAAATAAAAGACTAATTTTTTATCTGTTACAGGAAGCTCAGCAATAGATAGGTTAATTTTTAAAAAAGGAGCGCCAGAGAATATTTTAGTCAAACCTTTGCCTGTAAAAACCAATTTTTTCCTTCTGTGTGACAAATGCAACCATAACACAGTAGGAAGACAAATCAACTCTGAAAGACAGGATGTTCATCTGTTTAACCATGTACATGGGTCTCCCCTCAGCAACATTCAAAATAAATGTCAGAAAATTCATCATCCATTGTTTGAGGTAGATTGCAGTCTGCAGCTCACTGTGAAAAATTTATGCTCAAGAAAAAATTAGTCACCTTATTGCTGCTATCACCAGTTTTAATATACATATGGCGATACGTTCATTGAAAGTGTATTTTAATTTGATAATGCTGAATCCCTCTTAATTTTAGTTATGGATTTAAATCCAGTAAAAATCCACATAAATAACTGACTGGATGGTTAAGTCTCTTAAGAATGCTTACCACCCAAAGGGAAATACAATAAAAATCCTGTCACATTACTATTTGCCAACAAAGCAACATACCACTAAAATAATCATTGCCCAATGCAACTAAAGTTAAAATAGATATAGCTAATATATATGGTATTCAGGCAAATTATATGGAAAAAGGATCAAACTTTTTACCTTAAAATACTTCTGGATGATTGAATAATAAGATGGTTTACAGAGAAAACAATGAACCATTTCAGCCTATCCTCAATCTGTAATGAAAACTACCTCATCAGTATTTTTATTTCCTTTGGAAGGCTGGTTCTAGGGGCCAGGATGCTCAATGGGAACTCAGAAGCCTAGAGTTCATCAAAGACTTATGCAAAGTCACACAAGTCACTGTGGGTATGTGTAAACTTGCATGGGCCAGCCACAGCTTTTTAGTTGCAGTTAATTCAGGCTAAGGGGCAGTTTACTTACAATACAGACATTTGAGCTTGGGCCTGAACCCAGGCTCCAGGACCCCACAGAGCCTAAACCATCCTTGCTACAATTTAAGCCCATTGATTCTTATCCTAACCTTCTGTTCTGTATTTGAAAACAGTTATGTTCCCCCTCAGTCTTCTCTTTTCCAGACTAAACAAACCCATTTTTCCCATTCTTTCCTCATCAGTCATGTTTTCTAGACCTTTAATAATTTCTGTAGTTCTTCTCTGGACTTTCTTCACATTTTACAATAGGCTGGTTTATCTCGTTGGGCTATTGGGAGGGTAAATAGATTACAGATTATGAAATGCTTAGATGCTGTTAATGGATGCATTACAAATATGTAATGCAGATAGGCAGACTCCAAAACCAAAGTAAATGAAACCCCTCAAATATACCTCATTCATTTTTCTTCTAATAGACAAAGCCTGATTCTGAGGTTTCAATCTGGAAGAAGCCTGTTTCTCAGCTGTTGCCCTTTTTAAAGCGTGATACAATCTGCAGGCCCTGCAAGTAGTCACCAAAGGTTTGCTTTTAGAAACTTCCCACATACTTCTTTCGGTATGGTTTATGCACTTTTATAGTACAAGCTAAGGCCACCAAGCATCTGCTGAATCTCCTGTCAAGTCACATGATGCTTTCCCATATAATTTATTTGAACAGAAGTTAGATAATGATGAAAAGGCCTTTGCAGCTATTGGAATGTAAACTACGTATTTATTAGAACTATGTCACATGCGTAATAAGGTGAGCAGGGCTGCAAGTTGGTCACAAAAGTTTATGTGGAAAATCTGACAAGTACAAAAGAACCTCTGCATTCCCAGGCTTCCCCACAATATGTTGAGGATACTAGAACCATCCACTGGGTACTGTATTCTTCCTTTCTTTCTATTATTAGCATCAGTCAAGGATTCTTTCACTTTTCTTATCGACAGATGATACCTTACTAGCTCCTCTTTCCCTTTCCCTTAAGTATGTAATGCTTAGGCCTATAGAACAAGTCCACCATTCTGATCCAGAGTGCTTCTGCAGAAATGTCATTGATTCTGTCTTCTAATCTCTTGCACAATCGTGCTGTTTGTCATTCCAGGACTCGAAAACCACATAGCAGTTCATTTGTTAAGCCTCTCTCTCTCTCTCTCTCTTACACACACACACACACACACACACACACAAAACAAGTGTTAAATCCAATTACTACCTCTCTCATCAAAATGATTAAATCCATTATCCATAGCAGCAGTAACTTTCTTGCTTAATAAAAAGCTATTGGCATATTTTCTAGTTGGTTTCAGATCATCATTTATTGCAATTTCACATGAAGCATTTAGTCTCACATGCTATCTGTGGTATGAAGCTCCATTTTCTTCTACTGTCCCTTTGTAAGTAACTGTATATTAATCTCTTTCTTTCTTTTCTATGTTGTCTAAAGCTTTGAGAAATGCTAGCGACTTCCAACCTTTTAACTTAAGTATTTGCATTCAAATTTCTCCTGAAAAATAAAAACACACTTGCCAACATACGAAAACACTTCTCTGAAATCCACTAATTGAGAACTTTTCAAAGGGAGAAAATGGAAAATTGAGATACTTTGTTTAATAAATAGGGACTGCTCCTCTGAAATAAAAATCATTGCCCTTTTTAGATTCCAAAGGGGTAGCCGTGTTAGTCTATTGTAGAAAGACAAAAGAGTCTTGTGGCACTTTGAAAGACTAACAGATTTATTAATCGCATGAGCTTTCGTGGGAGAAAATCCCAGCACAGAGGTTTTCCTTTTTATTACATTCTCTCTTTTGTTCATCTTTCTTAACTGCATTAACTTTAGCTTACAGCAAATATTTAGTTTAATATATTTGTGGATCCTAGTGATGTCATTTTTCCATAACTATTTGAATCCATTAGGAGTTATTTACTACCACTTTCACATATGTTAACTTGTGCTGGTTTTTGGTCAGTATAGAAAGAAAGAAAAAGTAAGAAAGAAAGCTAATGAAAAACAGTTTTCTGCCTACCAGATTAAAAGCCATTTTACCTCAATGAAACCTTGTACACAAGAGATCTGTTACATACACTTCTTCAGAAAAAGCTGTGGCTGTCTTTCAGAGTATTACTAGGTCAGCACATGTGAGATATTTAGCTTCCTTGAAGTTACTGAAAGAATTTATTAATACTCCTCTACATGCAGTGCTATTAGCTACACTGGAAAGCAACCACTCCCCTCCCCCCCTCCTCCCCCCCTCAATACTCTTGTACTTTGTACTATTTCATGCAACAAACAGACTCGCACATCCACTTTCATGACAAAAAAGATATGTTGGGAGTGGGAATGTGCTGCACTACAGGAACATTTTCCATGGCAGTATGGAGAGCACTAACAAAAATCTCCTAATTTAGGCAGCTGAACCCTCCTTTCCATAGGCAATGGGGACGTCAGCAATATGGAAATTCCCCTTACTAGCTAGTTAGAAAAGGAGGCAAGCTACAGTGGGGCACAAGGAAGTGCTCTACACCCCAGTGGAAAGGAAACAATGCCCACATTAGCACAGAACCAACGGCACCCACTAAGGGTGCTGTTAACAAAGCCTTGCGCAGCGACAGCCGTTACAAAAAGTGTGCCTTAGCAGGGAATAACTGCAACACTGTCTTGGCCACTGGTATTTGTACAGCAGCACAGCCAGACAGCACAACAGCAACTGTTAGTGCAGAGCACCCCTCTTACACACATCCTGACAGTTCAAATAAAATGAACAATACAAAGTTACAGTAGCCTGAACGTGCTTCATTCTCCACCCTCCTTTATATTGTACTCTTGTGTGAACATATAAGACTCTGTACAAGTTTCTGTGTCATTTGGCTAAGCAGCACATATATAAGAATCCTGTTCTCTTGCCATACCTCAGATTTCCATAGCCATTTCTATCATTTCAGGAGCAAGTTGATTCTGGCACATTAAGACAGGCTTCCAAAAACAGCTGCCCCACTATACATAAGGAGATAACAGACCTCCCACTCATTAGCTTTTTCCTTTCCAGTTCCACCAGACACCATCCAGAAAAACTGGACCATCAAATTCTACCTTTAACCATTTTGTATCAGTAAAACTACAGGGGCTCAAAAAGATGTTCACACGGAGAGTACTAAATTACATAGTTTTAAAATAAAAGGTCAGCAAGACTGGCCCCTAGCTGGGCAGCAGGGCTGACAGGGGCAGGAGTGGCAGCCGCAGGTCATAATCCAGCCAGCCAGGGGCTGGAATCTGGCCCCCGGATGCCTGGGAGCTCCAGCCAGGCTGCAGCTTTTTCAAATCTCCCGCCCTGAGCATGCTCAGAGATGCATGGCTCAGGGCGGAAGCAGCCTGGCCAGGGAGCGACTCTGACCTCCCCTGCAGCCCTGACCAGGTAAGGGGGAGGGGGCTGGGAGGGGGGATGGTCAGGGAACCACAGAGTTGGGGAGCCAGGGGTTTGGAGAAGGGGCAGCGGTAGTGGAGGGTCCACACACACCCACCACTCTTGCCGGCATACTGACAACTTTAAAAAAAAAAAAAAAAAAACGCAGCACTGCCAACACACAGTAAGAAAAAGTCTTTGCCCCAAAGGCCCAGCAACGTAAATAATAGTGGAAGAGGAAACAGACACGGAGAGGTGTCATAGGAAGACACGGGCAGAGCCAGAAATGGAATCCAGGTTTTCTGGGTCCTTGTCTCACACCCTTACCACTAACTATGCTGCCTCCCCAAGATAGAAGAAAGAGGATAAAAATGATAGAAATAAAGCTTCTGTTTACCAAAACAAAAAAATATGAATGATTAATGAAAGAAGACTGTACCTTTCACACGTCATTCATATCATATTCACTCTCATAACACAGACAAGACAAAACAGAGGAGGAGCAGAATTCTCAAAGAGGAGAAAAAATGTTGAAATTCAATCCATTTTCTTCATTATAATGAAACTGCTATTTTATAAAAAAAATGTTAATGTTCTAACAGGAAGAAAGTTGTTGGAAAAAGCTGATAAAGGCAGAAATGAATCTCAGAAAATATTTAGTGTACAGTACTACAAAATTCTTTTTAGGTTGCGTAAACTTTGAACTGAAGTTCTTAAGTTAAGGTGAATACCCAAATTATTTTTCAGTTTAGGTAACACCAATATGTGGAAAATCTGTTCTGTTTACATCAGACACTTTTTTAAAAAACAAAGATTAATGAGTTCTTCTCCGAAAGCTTCCTATTTATAATTTGTTACTATAAGAAATGTATTTGCTTGTAATGGAAGAAAACAAACTTTACCAGTTTATTATTGTTCTTAAATACCGAGCTCATAACTTTAATGGAAGAAGAGAAATTAATGAAGCATTTTCTTTGTTCCCTTCACACATAACCAGTTTAAACTGAAGGGCGTTTCACATCCTTCTTTCTATATTCCTTTTACCTGTGTTATACGCCGTTATAGTCTGAGTTAGACACACCTATCTACTTACATGTGAAGTGCCTAGCACAATTTGGAATACTCTATAAATAATACACTAGGCCAGGGAAACAGCATTAGAACTCTTTCAGAAATAATCAGGCTGCAACATATGGAATAGATTGCCATGGAGAAGTCCAATGCCATTTCCCCCGTTAACACAGAGCAAATGAGCTACACTGACTTCTTTAAGTTCTAAGAACAGCAAAGGGAGGGTAAAATATAAAAGTAACCCACTTCTTAATACTATAAAAGATCATTATGCACAAGCAGGTGGCAGTAGCAAATATACAAATGCAAATGGCAGTCTTCACAGGCCCTCCAAAAGTTTTTTTGGTCAGCAGGAAGCATCAAAGAAGTTATGGACCTACAAAATCAGATCTTGTGCAACATTCCTACAATGCAATCTCACTCTGAATGCCAGTTAATACAATACAGTTCTGACTTGTGTCTTCTAGATCTACTAGAAGAGAGGAAGTTGGCAGCTGAGAAGTGTACATTAGAATCAGTATGTACCGTAACAGGTTCGTAACAAGTTGTCCTTACAGAATCAAGATTTAAACAATAGATATCTGGACTGCAGTGCTAACTGCAGTGTTCGCAGAATTCACCCAAACAACTTACAGAGAGGAAGTCAACCATGAAAAATATTTCTCTTTTTACTGGCACCATACACAGTGATGAACAGCTGTTGTGGTGAAGTACGAACTTGCCTTCTATTTTAGGCAGAAGCAGAAGGAATGCAAGAGTTTTTCTGAGCTGTATGACCTCTCCAAAAGGCAGAAGAAGTTGTACTGACTTGTTCCGTGCTGCTCCTGTTTGGCATAACTTCAGTGTCTGGAAAACACTAGTTTTCCAGGTTCAACTAACTCAACCTTTTTCTAGGCTTAAGAGCACACTGGAGAGCTTCTATAAGCAGACTGAAATGAAATGCAAGGAAATAGCACAAAAGTAGCAGCATGTCAATCACACATTGAATATGACTAAGATGGGCTAGCATTGACAGGACCAACCCCAACTGATCGTGGTCAGGTTATGGAATCATTCAACAGGTGCAGGAGTTGAAGGCACCGACTCAGCAGCAGCAGCAGCAGCAGCTGGCAATCCTGCCATTTACCCTCCTCTCTAGATGCAGCCCAATAGGCAGGTGTGCTCACTCTTATTTTCATCAGCTCTTCACTTTTAACTTTAACCTGCTTGCAAGATCGGTCTGCTTGTTGCTGCAGATTTGGAAAGCACTTTCATACTTGTGAAAAAGAACTCTATAACTGATTGTGACTATTCATTACTTAGAAAGGGACAGTGTACAACAAAAGAACTATCGAGCATTTTGCTGGGGAGCACCAAGCAAGGAAGCCGGCAAGTTGCTGTGAGGCACAAATGATTTCAGATGTTTTCAGGGAATATGGAAAATTGTATTAAAAGCAGCACAAAAATACAAGTGACCCTGGTGTTTTAATACATCATAGTTAACGATATGCCTGCTCTACAGAATGAGTTACATTTAATGGCATAGAAAATCCTGTTAAAACATATATTCCCAAGTTTGATATCTTTAATTGTTGTAATGTATACAGAATGCCAACGAGGCATATGGGTGCTAAATTTCTTAAGTTAGAGATGGAAAAAAACTGAATAGTAGCTACAGACTTAGAGCCATTATCTCTAAAAAGATCACAGCTTTTAACCAGCAAATTATTAAATCATATTATTAGTTAATATAAGTATACATGTTGAGAAAGAAAAAACCATTTACCCAATTGACTCTTGCAATTTACCAGATAGCAAATAGGGCATTTTTTTTCTTAGTAATAAAACATTCAAACTGAAGGCATTTTTCACTTACAGCATAAGGAAAACTCCACTTTATATTGTGAGCCCAATTTACTTAGAGGTAGCCTGGAGAGCAAGAGAGTTTCATTTTTACTATACCAGGAGACTAGAAATCTTTAAAGGAAAAACATGATTTGGAGTAAGATATAATCGGTAAAGAATAGATTTATGTTTTATCAGAGAGAAATCCGTTCATTGGCTTTAAAATCAAACTAAATGAGACTGAATACAAACATTTCTTCCTGGAAGAAAGTAAAAAACCATTAATAAAATTAATGTAAAAACATGTAAATTACAACAATTAATTTATTGTGGGCCACAATTTCAAAGTTAGATTCCTACAAGTTGCACATATTTGTGTACTTCTTGCTTACACACCCACCCACCCAATGTGTATACACCTGTATATCATGTATTTGTCCACATGACTGGCCAGTTAGCCAGCAATGTATGAGCACATGTAATCCGATTTCCATACACATTTATTTATACTGTGGTAGCGTTTATAAACTGCAGCCAGAGTCCCCATCATAGTACACACCATACACACGTGAAGCGAGGAGATGCTTCTTTCCCAAAAAAAGAGCTTAAATTTCAGTATATGTCTAGGTACAACAGACTGATGCAAACAGATGGGGAAAGAGAAGGTAATAGTGAGATATGCACACACTTAGGCATCTACAAAAATATGCACTTAGTTGTGTGGGTGTAATTTTTTTTTTTTTTTTTTACTGAAATGCATATGACCAAAACTGCCATAATATTTTATATAAATGTCTCTTTACGGATTAATGCTATAACAGAATGTTGCAATCTTATGTCAGTTCAAGTACAAATAAATCTGCAAACTCAAAACTTTTGTGAAAATGTATTGTAATTTTTAATGAAAAAAATCACAGCATACACAATACACTAGATCTTGACCTTTAAAATTTCTCTCCTCCAATCAACTGAAACAGTTGGAACACTTATAGATAAGAATTTGCCCTTTCTTATCAATCTCAAATTACATTTATTTAAAATAAACAACGAACATTTTGAATACGGTAGGGCTCCTTCAAAGCTTTCAGTAGCTATTGCTCTACCACACTAATTTCTTACCTTTAAGTCTTCCCTTCCCTGAAAAGCACGAACATTTAATTCAAACTAAAATAAAACAAAGCCAGTTTAAATTACTTTTCTCCTCCAGCCCTCCTCCCCAGAGTCCAAATTTCTCAAACCCTCTGTGGCTCAAATGAGATCACAGGATGATTACACTAGTCCTTTCTCTCCAAACTACAGCGGAAAACTGTTACCCTGTCCCACTGCTCTTGCTCCACGTCTAGCTTTTTGAAGTGACAAAGTCCAGTTAAGGACCATGAGACAGACATGATATCCTTTTTAAGATTTGGGCACACACTGCACAATCAAAAATGTATGGAAACCACACTGATTTTCTGTGTACTTTTCTAGTGAGTCCATAACAGCCTGTCTTATGCATATATCTGATTTTCCTGAATTGAAGTACGTAGACACCTCTGTATGAAAGATATAAAGTAAGCTGACAAAATCAGTTTATCCAAAATCACGTCAGTTGCCTCTCCTCCTAAAATGTAATTTTATATTTACATTACAGCTTTCATAGTTTGCAGATTGCATAAGAACCATGCTGCCCCAGCCACTTGTTCATCACTATGGAACATTTTTTTAAAAATATATCTTCTCCCACACATAACAGTTTCCTCTGTTCCCACAGCACTCATTTCTCATAAGTCACATTACTCAGTCTAAAGGTTGCTGTGAGGGTTCCTATCCAGCCTTTTGAAGCTCAGGCCTAAAATATCCCCCACATGTGGTTAAGTCAGTTTTCACCAGTGTGTGTACATAGAGATACTTATGTCCAGCTGGTCTCTATTACCATATGTAAGATATGACTGGTCAGTGAAACCTACAACAGTCCTCCCAGCTCAACCCAAATCTCTCTACCCGACCACAGGTGGGGGAGGGGAGGAAAAACAGGAAATCTCTGTTATCAATAGACTACATCCTGTTTAACCTCACTTGCTGAAGTCTAAATAATACACAGTTGGAGTAAGAGTTAAACAGGGACCTAAATTCTATGAAAATCTTCAGGCAAATGACCAGCTGGTGTTAACAAAATACAGTACACTTAGAAAGCCAGTATTCGCAAACATTTATTTATAAACCACTATAAACTATTCCTCATAAGCAATAAAACCATGTGAATGCACTGGATCATCCCCACCCACAGGAAGAATTCATTCTCAGTTATATGAAGCTCTAACACTAGCATGTACATTTGAAATGCAAATCTTCCACAATGCAAAATGGAAATACTGAGTTCTCCAGCACTAAAAGGAATTCTGTTTGTGTGGAACAAAATTCCACTAATCAAAAAAGTCATCTCAAGTCACAAAGAACTCAAAACGCAAGCTCTGAATTGAAGTTTAAAACCCTATCATCCCCTATCCAGTGCAAGAGGTCAGACTGAGGAAACCTGAGTTTGATATTAAATAGACTCAAAGAGAGAGAGAGAGATTATAGCAGCAATCTGGATGAGTTTAAGAGTTCAGCACTACAACACCTAACTTTAAGTGTCCTGATGCCAAATAGAATCCATAGCCTCAAGTCATGGGTCCAGACTAGATAAACCATGCAGAATTAGATTCCTAAAAATGGAATTTTCAAAAACTAGCAAACTGATCAGTGTGCTGTCTAAACTAGTCAGCAGAAAATGCAGAGGGGGTGGAGTGGAGTCTAGGATCAGGTCCCACAAGTGAGACGAATGAGGGAACCATTCTTTGTGAATCCACAATGGGGTTAGACACGAACTAAGCAGCCAAGACGCTTGGTGACATTCTGACTCAGAGGGCTTTGCACATACACACTAGCAGAAGTTTAGGCACCTTTGGAAATAAGCCTCCTACAAGGTTAGGTGGCAGCTGAGCAGAGGTTATAAAGATCAAAGTTTTGGACATAGGCTCTTCACATGGTAATCAAGTACCTAAATTGCTTTTTGGATCAAGCACCTAAATGCTTGGAAATATATTTGTAATCTGTGAAGACAAGCTATCTGAAAATTAAATTCTACTTTCCATAAATAGATTTTCTTCAGGTGGTACCTTTTAGCCAAGGTTCTCCTAGGCATTGTCTAGACTGGGATTTAAAAGGCGTGATGCTGGAAAACACGAGGCTTTGTCTATGCTTAAAAGTTTTAGTGGCATAGTTAGGTCTCTGAACTAGTATACACTACGGCTATGTCTATACTATGCAGCTGCTGCTGTAGTACAGACCCTTCCTTCCTACATCTACACAAGATGTTTTTCCATTGATGTACTTAATATACCTTTTCGAGAGGCAGTAGGTAGGTTGACAAAGAATGTTTCCATCACAATGCTGTGTCCAAACTTAGCAGGACCCAACTACAGTGTTCAGGATGCAAAATTTTTCACAACCCATACCTGACTCAATCTAACTGTTAACTGTAGATGAGGTCTATACCAGTATAATTACCTTACTTTTATACTGCTATAACTATGTCTATACTTAGGTTTCTGCTGGCGCAGCTAGGTCAACAAGACAACGAAAGAAACCTCTCTTTCCTTCCCCCTCCCCCCCCTCCCAAATACCTACCCCAGTAAAACCGAAGTGTAGATTAAGCATTAGTCAAGACAGGACCCAAGAGATTTATCACCAATTCAGTCTTGTCCCTCCGAGGTCTGCAAATATTATACCATTGTAAAATTCACACTCTTAGGTACAGAAAGGTTAAGTGACTGACACAAGGCCTTCACAATTAGTCAGTGACATAACATTACAACCCAAAACTTTCTTCTCAGTACTAGTCATAAGACCACATGCCCTCTTTCCATAAATGAGGCACTTTTTCCTCCATCTCTATGTGCCAAAACCGAAAACAGAGTTTTTTCTATGGCCGCCTTACATATCAAAGGCTTCACTAACATCTGAACAGTGGATGTATACATCACTTTGCAGGGAAAACTCCACTGAATTCCTAAGAAATTATCCATGGGCAAAGCCTCAAAAGTTCAAAGAATCTTCAGGGACGTCATTACTCCTGAAGCAGCAAAGAACTGTGGAAGCAGAGGATTCCTCTTTTTTCTACTAAAGACACCACAGTGCAGGAGTTTTTATCCATTTGTAAATGTATCCTCATAAAAGACATTCAGGCCCAAAATGTGAAACTGCAAATCCATAAACCCTTTTGAGCATTTGTGCTGTGAGCAGTTAAAAAGGAATAAAGACCTCCATGATCCCAGCGCCTACAGATATGACTATATTGCAAAATAAATAAATTAATTCATTAAAATTAAATACACACTCCCAAAAAACAAAATCCTGTGGCAACAGAGTCTCAGACTCGGTCCACTGACAGTGACTCACACTACAGGGCTAAATACAGGTCTCAGAGTCCAGGCTCCAGCACATGCAGAACCATACACTGCTATTTTTAGCCCCATAGCACAAATCCTACCAGCCCAGATCAGTTGACGTGTGTTCAGACTCACATACCATGGAGGCTTCCCTTACCCCCATCATGGATTTACCCTAAATGTCTCTCTGGCCTGGTGAACATAAGAAAACTAGGTCGCAGAACTTATGTCACTAAGAGGTGTGAAAAATCCACACCTCTGAGCTGCACAGTTAAGGCAACTGAAGCCCACACGGAAACTGCACCAGATCAACGGAATAATTCGTCCATGTTGACCTAGCTCCTGACTCTTGGGGAGATAGATTATTTATGCTAGGAGGGAGAATGTAAGCAGTGTCGACTCTACACTGATGCACTGAAGCAGCATCATTTCATTGGCACAGCTGTCCTGCTGAAGCGTTTTAAGTGTAGACATTACCTGAGACTTAAAAACCAGGTTTGGACAGCACCATCACTTTTCAGACTGTCATTGGCAAAGTCATAACCCAATATAATTTTGTGAATTCAAAAGTCAATAGTTAAAATTTTTATCATAAAAAGAAATGCTCTGAAAGCTTGCTGCTCCTTAATATGCAAGTTTATGTATTTTCAGTGGGAAAAGGTTTAAAATACACCTCAAAAGACACCACCTCCTCCTGAATATAATTTAACTCCAAAACTGATGGATCTTCATTCATTGCAACAGACACTCAAGTTTCTTCCTGTGAGGGGACTGGTTCAGGAGTGTTCTGGCCTAGGGGTCTGAGCAGGAGGTCAAAACCTGAATTTCCAGAACCAAGGGTTGAAACCATGAAGTGGGTCAGAGCTGTAATCAGAGTTCAAATGCCAGAGGCAAGGAGTGTGATACAGTCAGAGCCAGGAATCAGAGCCAAGGATCAGGACCAGATTACCTGGAACCATAAAAGGCTGGAGCAGGGCTGGGGCTGAAACAATAGCAAGGCTGGGAACAAGGCCAGCTACAAAGCAGGATGTAGGCTGGAGCAAGGAAGGAGAAGGGGTAATAGTGAGACAAGAACAGGAAGGCAGAGAATCCACAAGCATTTGCATAGAGCAGCTGGTGCTCTGTTGCCTCTGCTCTTATAAATCAGGCTATCCTGCTGATCCTGCAATTAATCAGAGTTCTAGGGCAGTGCTGCTGGACTTACTAGTTGCTTAGCAGCAAATTTAGCAAGGGAGCAGGGCAGCAGCTGGTCTGAACTGACCCGACTCCTGACACTCCCTAAAATCCTCTTGCATAACAATTAAAAACAAATTCCAAAGGGAATTAAAAACAGTCACTTTAAAATGCAATCCAAGTCATCTCACCAGCCTACTAACGAGCAGATAATAGAAAAATCCACAAATTCTTTGGAATTTCCACCTTCATCTTTTAGTTTTCCTCATTATGCCCCATCATGTGCATGCATGGCACTTTACAGGCAAAGCTCATATACACAAGTGTATAAATTAAGTTATTGAAGAGTTTTGCTTTGGACTCACTTTATAATCAGATCCTGCATCAGTAAGTTGTATATTGACAAGTTCCAAAGGCGTAGCTGTGTTAGTCTAGCTCAGTAAAACACACAAGGAGTCCTACGATTTGTTAGTCTTTAAAAGTGCCACAGGACTCCTTGTTTGCCTCAGTAACATGTCAAGTGCTGTATTTCAAGTTGAAATCAGATTATCTCCTAACTCACCTTTCTGTTTCATTAAGCTTTGTAAATAAAATTCTTAGCATGGTACAATCAGGATGGGATTAAGGGGCCCCAGGCTACCCACCACTGTGGGCCTCACACCTGCCCCCCCCAGCCTGGGACCCCAGCCCCCCACCACAGACCCTGGAAGGCTACACCACGCACCAGCCGGCCCCTCTGCTAGAGCAAAGCACACACACTTGGCCTGCCCCGCCCCTGAGGATAGACCAGCTAGCTCAGGGGCGGAGAGAGACCACTGCGGAGCCCACCCTCTGGCCCCAGGCCCTCCCCCTTGCCCCCCAGCACCCTCACGCCCCGCTCGCACAGCCAGAGTGGCACTGTGCCGGGCAGCAGGGGCTGGATCACACAAGGGCCATAGGAGCAGGGCCCCCCTTTAGGCTGGGGCATGGGGCTTCAGCCCCTATAGCCCCTGCATTGATCCGGCCCTGGGTACATCAGTGAGGACGCTAGCCTACAACTTTGAAGACCTGCATTCTGTTCCTGACTCCATCACTGACCTGATGTGCGACTTCAGACAAGTCACTTCATCTCTCTATGCTGCAATTTACCCATTTTTCAAATAAGGAAAACAATATTCTGCCCTCCATTGTAAAAAGCTTTGAAATTTAAGGATGAGTTCTGCTACGAAAGCTAAGAATTATAGGGAAAAACATAGTCCCATTTACTTCACTGGGGCTAGTATTTCACCCTATATGTTATCAATGGATGATCCCTCACTCAAGATATACCAAATATATTGAAGAATTAAACGATTTAAAATTATTTTCGACAAGTTCAATGCAATAAGAATTAATTAATTTACTTTAGTATTATGAGACAGCAGTCCAATGTGCAAAAATTATATGTATTTCAAATAATCAGTTTTGCAGCAGACAAAAAAGAAGCAAATAAGATAATATAGTATTGTACATAGCATGAATCTTAATAAAAGGTAAAGGCTAAATGTATGTATACAAGAAAAAATGAAGCAAAAATATTAATAAATACTACTAGTAAGCATAAAATATCTGCAAAACTCTGTGTAAGCTCAGTGTTGAAATAGAGAAGCAAGGTTTAAATGAAACTTTTTCTTAAAAATAAATCTGACTGAAGAAAAGCTTTGTTCATGTACTGTCTATTACATATAAGCAAGTACATCTCCAAGAATACCTGAGGTAAGCACAGAAGGGCTATGAAATATAATTCTTGTGAATATTTCCCAAATATTTATGTTGATTAAGATCATTTACCACCTCACCCCCGGCACCATCCTAGCCTACAATCAGTGATAATGTAGACAATACACTGAAGGAACAATTTTAAGTGGAAAGAAGGCAAATCACAGAATTTCACCTCCTCATTATTACTTTTAGCCACTAACACAGATATAGCTACCCATTTAAGATTTCTGGGCAACCTCAATTCATTCAACATTTCCAACACACATAGGCCAAGTAATGATAGGGGAGAAAAAGTAAAGATCCTCAAGCATGTTGATCACATAATTACCTAAATTAAATAATAAAGAATGATTGACAAATTAGCCTTGTACTGGGTTTGGCTAAAACAGCTTTGGCTAGGCATTGAGGTGTCCAGTGAAACTTAGGGCTGGTGTAGGCTAGAGAGTTTTATCAACAAATCAGTGGAGGTCTATAGAATAAAATGCTTCTCTCATGGACCTAAGTCCTCTGCTATGCTGACATAAAAACAAAAACAAAAACAAACAAACAAAAACAAAAACACAGAACACTTCAATGAGAGGTGTAGAGTTTATGTCAGCTTAGTTAGGGTGATGCACTGTCAATGTAGACAAACGGGTAGTTGTGTCAGTCCAGTTCAGCAAAATAAACAAGGAGTCTGATGATACTTATAAAGACTAACAAATTTATTTATTGATTTATTTATCATGGAGACGCTGTATCCCTTACATCAGCAGTGGGGCTGTCATTCTTGTCAGTTTCACCACTCCAAACCACAGAAAGCTGAGCAGCTGGTCCCTGCTCTTGGCTCGAAGCAGGGCGAGAAGCCCAGGCACCTGGTCTCCACCCCCACTTAACTGTGGGGCAAGAAGCCCCGGGGGGTGGGGTGGGGGGGGGGGGTTCTCTACCCTCTCCCTGCGGAGAGCAGAGAAAGCCTCCTCAAATGGCTGCCCGGTTCCCAGCAGAAGCCCTGGGCAGCTTCCCCTCTCTGGGAACTGGGAGGGATGGAGCCCAGGTGTGGCTCCTAGCAGGGAATGGGAAGGGATGGGGGGCAGGACACCATGAGCTCTCAGCTCCCCATGCTGTCCCTTCTTAGGACTGTAGAAGTGCTTCTGGTTAATTTATTTTTTTAGTATAGACAAGGTCATCTTTAATGTTTGAGTTTGAGGCTTCATGTGATTCAACGGAAATGGATTAAAAACATGCAATTCTCCCATCTGCCTTTAACATTCAGATTAAGCGGATACTGTGGCATTAAAGACAAATAAGTATACTTGTACATTTTGGGGGAAGTACCGAGTCAGCCAGCTAAACAGAGTACCCTTATGCACGGCATATAAGAAGTAAAGATGCCCATGCCAGTCAATAGTCCAGAGACACTAAACTGAAGATTGTTAGGAAAATTCAAGCTAAATCAGACCAATTAGCAGGTACCCAGTAGGTTTGTGCACCAATGTCTACAGCAGAACCACCAGTTGTAAAACAAACATTTCTTGTCTCCTTTTGCTGCCGAAAGACTGCCACAACCACTTTTTCCAGCGGTGGTGCAGAGTGCACAGGGCCCCCCACCACTAAAAAACAGCCGCAGTCACTGATACTTTCAGCGTTGGCAGTGCAGTGTGCTAAAGACCCCTGCCACTGGGAAAAAACGCTGCCAGTGGGACTTTTGGTCACGAAGGGGGCGGAGAGAGACAGTGGCATTAACTTTTTCTAGGTACCAGGGAACATTCACCTTCCTGGCTGTCAGGGCACTACTAGGGGCTAAATCCTGGCTGCTGTGGTGACCTGGAACCCAGGATTTGAGGGATTAGAAAACATGCTTTATAGTGAGACTCAAGGAGCTAAGTTTATCTTAACGAAGAGGAGGTAAAAGGGATGTGATTAGTAATAGTCTATAAGTACCCCCATGGGAAACAAATATTTCATAATGGGCTCCTCAGTCTAGTAGAGAAAGGCATAACAAAAGCCAATGGCTGGAAGTTAAAATTAGGACATAAAAGTGAGGGGAATTAAGAATTGGAACAATTTACCAAGGGTTGTGGTGGATTCTCCATCACTAACAAATTTTAAAATTAAGATTCCATGTTTTTCAAAAAGCTATGCTCTAGGAATTACTTTAGGGAAGTCTATAGCCTGTGTTATTCAAGAGAGCAGTCTAGATGACCACTTGGGTCACGTCTGTCCTTGAATATATGTTTGCTCATAGATTCCAAGTAAACTTAAGTGACCTTTTACTGTAAAAAAATGAAGCTTTCTGAACATGAAGCACTGAACTACATTTTGTAACACTACTTTAAAGAGGTAAAAGCAAATAAAATTGCCATTAAAATATTAACAAGGTGTGAAGTTTCTTGTAATTGTGGGAGGTTTCTGGGGTGGGGATGACTTGGCCCCAGCTGCTCCAGACAGGGGAAGAAGAATTGAGCCTGTAAGTTCCCCATCTTCAAAGCATCTGACAAAATGGGATTTTCTCCCATGAAAGCTCATGTGGTAAAAAGATGTGTTAGTCTTTAAAAGTGACACAGGACTCCTTGTTTGTTTGGCAAAAAGTAGAAGCCACCAATCGAGGCATTCTCCAGCCCTGCCCCTTCCCTTTCTATGCAGTGATTTACCTCTCCATCAGTTGCTTGGGGCAACTAGAATGACACAATCACACTGCTAAGGAAGGGCACATGATCGCTCGAGGCTTCCCTTGCTCCCCATGTCAGAAAGTCATTTTTCTGAGCGGAAGCGGGGGGCATGAATTCTGTGCACAGTACTTGAAGTGTGCCATATACCATTCTTTCCAAAGGATGTAATTCATTTCAATTCACGAGACTCAATTCCTACCAACAAATTGCTAGCCAATTACAATATTCTATTTATGAAACAATTTTATTTTATCTTCCAATGTGTTCAACTATTTTATTATCAGTTTCATTTGCATTTAGTATGTAGATTATATGTTAAATAAAAAGTGAATAACTTAAAAACGAAATCCTGCAACCAATTTGTCCTTATGGACTAGTGCTAGAACAGATAGATACACATGATATTTTCCTATTATGCTTATCTACTCCGCAAAAACAATCTGCAGCAACTCAATTAAGCAACATCACTTCTATTAGAACTCTATGATGTTTGAAATCCCCCTCAAACTTGACAAACAGTCTGTTAAAGGAAGCATTTCAAGCGTTTGTGTAGATTTGCTCATGATTCCATATTATCTTTAAAATATCTTTTAATAACATTATGACAAAACCTTAATCTTATTTGAGATTGCTGTCAATCAGTGATGTTTTTATAGTGGATGATTTTTGGGGCAGTGTATGCAAATATGACCATTGTGCATCTGCGATAAGAATTAAATATGTAGTGGTATCCTAATAGACATACTTCCAAACAGTCTTCTGTTAAAAAGAGCTCAAAGCACTTTCAAACATGAATGAATTAAACCTTATGATAACTAAGTCACAGTTTGCTGATAGGGAAACGGGGATACAGACTCCCTATATTGTGTGGTTTTGACCCTGTGACATTAACTATTAGCTGTGGTGCACAGTTCTATTTCCCATCTGTTGTTAAAGTTGAATCTGTTACTCTCCAGTTCAGACCTTTACACAAGAGTCTGTGTCATTGTCATTTCACCACATTATAGTCGTACGTTCTCCTTAGGGCTACCCTTCAAAAGGGACTCAAATCTTCTGCTAAGGCAGAATACCGTGATTCACCTCAGAGGGCAATCTGCTTGCGAGCACAGAATAACCATGTACTGTGACCTGAACTGGCTACCCTATCGCTCCCCCACTGCAGTTCAGAGAATAGATTACAGTTACTAAAAAGCTAAATGGTTTGAGACCCAGTTATCCAAGATCACCTTTTGCTCTATCAAAATTATAAAGAGGTCACTACTCTGTGTTCTGGAGTTTAATCACATTCAACTTCGTTCAAGGGTTCAAGCAATCTATGCATTATTTATCCAGCAGAACTCATTCCATATGTATCAATACTGCTCTGAACAACATAGGAGCATCCAGCAAGATACACTGTAGTGTGAATATATGGATTATATGGTATAACTGATTTTACCTGCAGTTTCTGCATGCTGCTGAGCCAGCCTTTCCTATCAATGACTTACAGTCGAGCTGCTTCCAGCAGAGTCAACTCTGAACTAAGAAGATTCCAAAAACTGGAAGAGCCTTGACATACTTGTGATACTGCAGGTCCATCTTGTTGGCTGGCTGTTGCTGAAAACCATACCCACATATTGACCACTTGTTCTTTTGGATGATGTTCAAACAGTGCTAAAACCTCACTAGCTCAAAACAAATCTCTAGTTCAGCAAGTATAAGCAGACAGATGCAATACCCAGACTTAAGACATAATACATGCAAGAACAAATAGATTATTTTTCAAATACAAGAAGGTTGGTTGAGCCACAGCTATAGTTCAAGAACCAGCCTTAATGCTGCTTCAGAATAGACACCCACAGATTACATACTCATTTTAAACTGCCACACAAATTGCCCTCTTGAGTGTATTAATTCCATCAAGATAGTCTTTAATTATGTGATAATCCACATTCATTGTGCTGGCTTAAATCTGATATAGAAAAATCTGATACATATCCAAAGAAGGCCAAGGTTTTTTAAGATATAAATGATTTTAAAAAAAAAAATACAAATCAGACTCACTATTCAGTGAGATTCTAATGATTAATTTTACGTCTGAGACAGACTTCAATTAATTCTGAACTATTGATGTGATAAATATAAAAGGTGTCCTTCATGTCACTAATCAGCAGCTAGTGGAATCATTAGTGACATTTCATAAAATTAGTTTGATGTTCCTAAGAATCAGATAAAATATACAATTGTTAGAGAATCTGTACACTCCTCTTGAACAGGTAAAATTCTCAATGTTGCACAAAAATCATTCATGTGATCTCAGTATTAACCAAAGAAATATTTAATTTGATGACTCACTCATACCTTACGTCAGCATATTCAAAAGCTGAAAGTTTGATTAGTTGTAACTGTTGGATTTATACAATTCCTTTCAACCCCAGATACCCTTACAAAACACTTGACAAATTAAACAGGCATCCCCTTTGCACAGACACAAAAGCACAACTGACATGAGAGGGTGGAAGTAGTGAATGAAAGATGGCAGAATTTAATAAATGCGTGCCAGAGAAAGTTCAGATAAAAAAGTGACAAACATTGAATCCAACTGAGTCTACAGAGGAAATTTAGGAAAACAGAATGCAATTTGGAATTTGGCCAGAACACCATGGGTAATGCCTTCTCCTCCTCTGCTAAAAGTGCTTTATAGCTCTTTGAAAAGATGACATCTACAGATTTCCTTCACACAAGTAGATGCAGGTGCACCAACTCAGGAAGAGGGGTCTCCTACTGAGTCACCAATTCTACCCTCTTGCTTGGGAGTGTCTCCGTGAAATAGAAACTAAACCCAATCTAATGCAGTTTGTAACAGAGCTTTTTTTTGAGCTGGTACGCACTGGTATGGAAAATTGAACGGGGCCCCCTCCCAAAAAGGTTCTATGATTCTATGAGACCCCTGGAGGCCAGGATCAGCAGGCGAAAGGTATAGGTCTCCTTTCCTCTGCTTACAACTCACCCACCACCACTCCTGCCGGGCATACCGGCACCATTTTTCTTTTAAAAAAAAAAAAAAAGCGCTGATCTAAAGAAGATTTACAACCAAAGATAGGATGACTGCAACTGTTCATCAAGTATCAACCCAGAGCCAACTTCTGTAACTAGGCTAACAAGGTCCTTTAAACAGGGATTTATTCTGGAAATGCTGAAATCTTTAGGAGTGTGAGTGGGCACTACTATAATACACACATTGTGTACACATATGTTGCTGTCTTTCAGGGAAATTTAGCTCAAAACCCAGCGGGTTGGTGTAGGACAGCAGGAATGCCTATTAAAACACGTATCCTGCCAAGTCAGAATCTCAAATCAAGTCTCCCAGTACGTATACTATAAATTATGCCCAACAAGGAGTGGGCATGACAATTAATCCTTTTGAATCAAGATTTCTCCTTGACACTTCAGCGCATACCAGATTGTGGGCATATTTTGAAATTTTAAATATGCCAATCTTCATTAAGCACACTGAAAAAACTGAGAAAGAAAGGCAAGATTTTTTTCAACTAATAAGTAGTTTACTAAATTAAATTGCCCCAGTTAAACAAATGAAGTTTGGTTTTTTTAGTTCTTTTTGCTACAGCAGACACCCCCTATAGTGGGCCAGACTCCCAGAAGACTAGTAGAACAATAGAAAGACCATCTGTTACAAAGCAATTGAAAAGCCAAGAGCTACAGTAGTTCTGCTAATAGCACATACTAAATGCAGCAGGACCAATCCAATGAATTCATGTGTAATGGAGCAATTTACAGATCTCTGCAGAATACTAATGCAAGATTATGCAATGATTTTACAGGTATTGTATAACTACACAACATAGTGCACACTCCCAATTTACACAATTTCATCATAACTGTCAATTGATGGCACTGTATGAGGGTCTTAAATATTAATCAGTATAAATAAGCAATTTTTAAGGCAATTAGCATTTGTCGTCACCTACAAAGTCAAACACCAACAAAACAGCAGCCTAAAGACTTCCTGGAAAAGGCAAAATATAAAGAACAGATGACATATCTAATAGACTATAACTGACACTTCTTTTATACTTGCAAAGCCACCGTGAATCCCAAAATATTGCACAAACTGCTCTACATACTAGTAGTTACCATCATTCCTGTGTTCCATTCCACCAGAGTGGATTTTAGCACGTGGATGCCTACCACCATACCCTTACAAATGCCAGTGTTCATTTTCTCTCTTCTTACTCTTGCACATCTTTTCCCTCCTTTCCTAATGTTTTTTTAAGACTTTCTTCACCTTCCTCTAGGGGGAGGTTGGGATGAGCCTATAATTCCCTGGAATCTAATTAGCAAACCTCTTGCAATCTCCCCTTCAGTAATGCATATATTTATATAAATCCCCAATTTAAACATCATTGCCTTTTTAAACTCAAGAGTAACCATGTGCCTACCCAAAGTTAACATACAAAAAGCAGCAACTGTAGCTTTATACGTTGACAATAAGAGAGTTTGTTTATTTGTGCTATATTCACATACTACAAACAGAGCACAAATACAAAAACATAACATGCATAAATCCCTCAGAGGGGCACTTTATGCTAATGCCTTTAACAGACAGCTTTAAAAACAACAGTGCACACGTGTCTATACTCATTCCTTGGATGGAGTTCGTCTTGATTAAAGTAAAAATCACCTCAAATTTTCTGCCCAGGACTGGCTGCTCCTAGGGTTTCTACCTCAACTCTCATCCAGAATCTTCTCCACCCTGACTCAGAGAACTATAGCCACTCTCAATTACCTTAGAATAGGAAAATGAGTCACCTGCCTCGATGAGTAAGGATTGAACTCTTTCTCAGTAGGATAAAACACTTTAACAATGCAGGTTTTTCAGACAAACCTATATGTCTGTTACAGGCATATAAAAAGTAGGTGGCTAATGGAAGCATTTCTGAACCTACTGAAGGAAAGCTGGTCACTACCTGGTTCCCTACTAAACCATACTGCTGAACACCTCCTACTCCTTTTACATTACCCTGTTCTGGAAATGATGAGAACCCATTCCTTCCAGGGCATTCATTAAGAAGATTAACAGTAAAGGAAACATGAACAGAACATTGCTTACTTTTTGCTTTGAATCTTAGTGTATTTGCCTAAACTGAGAAACACAACGGAAAAAGAGATGCAAATTGAGTTGCAATTCAAATGAAGTAATTTTAGCCTACAATTATCCCATTTTAAAACAGCTTATTTGAAGAAGAGTACAACAACAAAGTTCAGTTTGGTGATATGCAACTGCTGTTCCCCAGTGTTTTGAATCCTAACACCTACTTTGATTTGCTGTTACAGCCTGACCTGATGCTATGTCATACACTCCCCTGCATTTAATTTCCTCCCACTCTGTAACTTTCCTATCTTCAAAGCGTCTGACGAAGTGGGATTTTCTCCCACGAAAGCTCATGCGATTAATAAATCTGTTAGTCTTTAAAAGTGCCACAAGACTCTTTTGTCTCTCAATTAGATCAGTTTGGAATATAGTTCCACTTTTTTTTTTTTTTTTTTTTTTTAAAACATTGTGCACAACACACACCAAAGACCATTGTGCATACAGCACTCTAAAAAACTGAAAATTCAGTCATTGAAGAAGTGATGTTAGTTCCGCTGCAAAGATTTATAAAGCAGGAAAACAATGTGAAAATTGTGCAGTTACTCCAGTCATGGGGGTGAATTGTGTAAACTGTGTCTCTTTTTGCTACTACAGCAATGCTCATATCATGTTTGGTATACTGCTGTATCAAGGAGTACATTATTACAACAATAGCATTAAAAGATTTTGTCACTCATTCAAAATCCTACAGATGCTTTATAAATAATTAAGCTTTATAATAATTGTTAGTTTTACAGATGGATAATTTACAGTCAGATTTACCTGTGATTGCCCAAGGTCAAACAGCGAGTAACAACAGCAGGGAATAACCCAGGAGTCCAGAGTCCTTGCTCTAACAATTAGATGGCACTCCCTCTGCACTGTTGTTCCATACTGTTTATAATCATAATAGAAGTAGGGAAAATGTATCAATTATATTCATGCCCTGCATTTCCAATAATAATTTAATAGATGAAAGAAATTAGCACAATATTTAATTGTTATATTCCCCCCCCCCCACACACACACACACATTAACATTCTTGGTAAAATAATCAACCGGTAAATGAAAGAAATGTAAACAATTAAAAGCTAAAACATGATGGTGTGATCTTCTGTATTACTAATATTTGGCGGCACCAAAGACGACTGCAATGGTGGTTGACAGTATTTTAATAGATCACATGTCAGAGCGTGAAGATGGTATAACTAAAGATCTATCACCTTTATGCCCTTTTTAGAATTTCCACCAGGAAAATGAACAAGATCCCTATGGCCCCTTAAAGACTAACATTCAAGAACTATTATTTTAGCTCCTGTTTTCTTCCCTCCCCTTAAGTCACACACATGCAAATCTAAAGCTAGTAGAACAAACAAGATATGGTTGTGGGCTTGGTTTGGTATATAACTTGTTTATCATCAAAGGTCCAAAATAAAATAAAATAAAATCTCAACTCCCATTTTATCTGTTCAGTATGGACAGAAGCATACTAGGATCATATGCTTCCACTGTCTCTCTCTGAAGACAGAACTCTTTTCATAATTTACAGTACTTTTACCTAAAACCTCAAAGCCACGTACTTTCATTATTTTATCTCCCAAATTCTAATGAAGTGTGGAACTGTGCAGATTTCGTGTTATGGAGAGATTTTCCTGTGCCAGTACAGTCAGAAGGCTCTTATAAGATCATTGAAATGGAAAAGACTGGCTATGTCATCTCTTGGAGGATATACAAAGTAGTCATCCAGAAAAGGATGCATCAGATGCTAAATTGAAATTACAATTGATAGCTCAAGAATACTCTATGGTTGCTCTAGGCCCTTTCTAAATGATATCCCTACAGGAGGAAATGGAACACGAGACCATTAAAATCTCACACGTACAGCAAGCTACCCTATTAAGTTTAGTTGAGCTGGATAAAAATACCTGCCACCCTTAATCATAACCTCCTTTTACTACATACAAATTTCAATGCATAATCTCAAAAGGATTGTATTTTTCACTAATGCACACCAACAACATTTAAATTACCTCCTTCAGTGTATAAAACTACATTAGATAGAAAAGATACAATTGAATTTCCTACCGTCTCATCAGATATGGCAGAAAATTGGAGAAAACTGGTTATTATAACCAAATGTTATTTTAAAACAATTGTTTTAATTTAATTTTGGTATATTAAAACTTTTATTAAATATATATGGTCAGTACACTTTTGTATATGTACTCAGTCATATAGAAGTATATGTGGAAAAGAATTTAGATAGTGAACAGAGATCACAGCTGAGAGTCTTTCAGTACAAATCAGAACCACTAAACTATTCCCTCAGATGCTTTGATCAAATTACGGTTGAAATGCAGTGTTTTATCATATCCCCAAGACAAATCTAAGAACATCTTAATAATAAAAATCCTTTAGCGCCTCATCGGCTGCAAAAACAAACACACACCCTGAAATGTATTATTCATGTACGTTACAAAATGAAATACTGATGACCATAAATCAGCCCACTGCTTGGGATGCTCTTTACTCCATAACGAAATGACAACCTAATATGTTTTTCTTTTTTATGTATAGTTAAGAACTTTTTAAAGTTAAACTAGATTTACTTTTTTAAAGTTTCTTTTCCTACTCTTTTCATTACATTATTTCTGCACATAGCACTTTTCCGTTTAATGCTGATCTAGCAAACAAAACAATGTTCCTGAACTAGTAAACTCAAAGTGCATTGTTAAAAAAATACAAAAAATTTGGAATTGTTCACAAAGTAAATGAAGGATGAATGAAAAAAAAAGATGAAAAACGTCAACATAGTAATCTCACCATCTATGTAAAATAACAGTTGTAAGATGGATAGTCACAATTCTATACACAAAATTTTACTCACTACATCCTGATATTCTGAATTTCAACATAAGAAAATCTTATTCTATTACATAAATATTTAAAATATGATGCTATTGTAAGCAGGGTTATCCTGTGAATGTGTTGACTTCATCAATAACAAGTACACAAAATAAAAGTGTTCTACCATAAAAGAAGTTTCAACTTGTTAGTCAGAAAAAAACTCCAGCTCTATTTAAAAAAAAAAAAAAAAGAAAAAAAAAAAAGAACATTCACTTAATGTTAAAGGACATAATGTCACTGTATTACAGGCCATCTTTAAAAAAAAAAAAAAACTATAGAAAAAATGGTTACCAATCTTCTGTCTTCTAAATAAATCTGTTAGTCTTTAAAAGTGCCACAGGACTCTGTTGTTGACCTTCAAGATGTGGTGCTCGTGTCCATTCCATGTTAAGTATGTGTTCACGCACGTGCACAGCTGCTGGAGATTTCTCCCTTAGTGGTATATGTAGGGCTAGTGCTAGCTCCCTCTGAAGCTGCATGCAATACACAGCAGTATAAGGGCTGCCACCAGTCCCACATCCTCTCAGTTCCTTCTTGCTGGGAACTCAGAGGGATAGGAGGGTGGATCATGAAACGGACATGAGCACCACATCTTAAAGAACACCAGTTATGGAAGGTTAGTAACCATTTTTTTTTCTTTGGGCGTTTTTCATGTTCGGTTCATGACAAGTAACTCATAAGCAGTACCCCTAGAGGTGAGCTCAGAGTCCTGAACATGCTGACTGCAACACTGATCTCATCTCAGGCCTGCTGGGTGACATCGGATTGGGACATGAAGATAAGAATCAGCTCATGGCTCTGCAAATGTCCTGGATTGGTACCTGTATGAGGAATGCTGATGATGAAGCTTGGGCTTTTGTGGAATGGGCAGTCAGACAACTGTCGGAGGCGAGACATTCACCTATTCATAGCAAGTGTGAATCCAAGTGATTATCCAGGACAAGATTCTTTGTCCTGATACAGGAAGCCCTCTCATACTTCCTGCTATTGTCACAAAGAGGTGTATGGATTTGCAAAAGGAATTAGTCTTCTCAACGTAAAAGACCAAGGCTCATCTAACTTCCAAGGTATAAAGCCAACATTCTTCAGTGGACTTATGATGTTTTGGGAAGAAGTCTGGTAGAAAGATCTCCTGGTTGTCGTGGAACTGTGACACCACCTTCGGTAGGAAGGCTGGCTGGCAGTGCAATTGGACTTTCTCCTTGAGGAACACTATGTAACATAGTTCTGACATACGGAATTTGATCTCAGAGACACTTCTAGCCGTGGTGATTGCTACCAGGAAGACAACCTTCTAAGAGAGACTCAGTAGGGACCACAATGCTAATGCTAACAGTTGGAAGAGGGCCTCCATGAATCTCAACAGGACCAGGTATAAGCTTCATTTGAGAGAGATGTTTGTGGTATAGCTTTTCCAGCCCCTTAAAAAGTCTGACAGTCATCTCATGAGAGAATTGTTCTGCCATTCACTGAAAAGTGGAAAGCTGAGATTGCTGTCAAGTGAATCTTAATAGATGAGAGAGTCAGACCCTGATACTTCCGGCAAAGCAGATAGTACAATATGGACTACAGAGAAGACCACGCAAGAAAGAGTTTTGGTGTTGGAATCCGGTGCCAAACAGGAAGGGGCGATAGTCTGCCTCTGAGAGGCAGACTAAGAATGAGAACCATGAGGAAAGTATCATTATCAGGGGAAATCCTGAGGGGTCTCAGGATGGCCACTACATCTCTTGGCATTTTTGATGGAGAGGACCCTGCTTCCACCTCCACATGGTGACAAAATTCCAGAGACAAGTCACATGCCGGGGATCAAGATACTGGAATCAGGTTCTTGCCCAGGGATGGTGCCAGAAGACCCAGTACTGGGAAGGCACCCAACACTACCTGATCACGGATAATAGGAGTGAGGGGGTGGCCCATTCAGATGGTTGGGTGGGGGGGGGGGGGGAGATAACAGAAGAGAGACACATCCCTAATTCTCTGGAGTCAATGGCACTGTCAGACCACTTGATATCACAGTGGCTTCGTGTTGTCAATGGAGGCTTCTGTATTGGACTCAACGCTCTCAGAGAAGTTGACAGTGCCAATGTGAGTCTCGTGCCTTCTCCCCTCTTGTCTCTCTTCTGTACCAGTGAGCACCCCTTGTCAGCGCACTGCTTTTTGTGCTTTTCTTGGCACCAAAGATGGAGAACGGTGCAGGGGGAGTGCTTCACACCATGCTGAAGTACTCTGCACTGAATTGGAGCAACTAGGCTCTGAGACAGGTCTGAGCGTGGCTTCCATGAGGGAACGCAGGTCACTCATGGGCAAACATTTGCCAGAGGAGGCACCAGTCAGGGACTGAGGTATGCCCAGCCGCTCAGGTCAAAAGTACCTAGATGATAAGAACTATATACACACCAACTATTACACTAACACTTCTTGCAAAACTATGTACACTGAAGTATTAGAACTACAAATAAAGAAAGATTCTGAACTCACTGGGAAGAAGGCTTACCAGGACAAGAGAGGGTTGTTTGAGCAACTGTCACAAGGCAATAAGAAGGAACAGAGTCCTGGGTCAATGCACCCCTTACACCAGCATATACATATGTGGCTTCAGAATGCACTTGAGCCAGCCCCATGACAACCACCAAGAGAAAAATCTTCTGCAACAGTTCATGTGGCATGCATACACGTGACATGGAATGAACGTGAGCAAGCACTTGAAATCCAATTCCTGATAGTATCTTTAAATTTTCTAACTAATTTTATTTCAGTAAACAGAATCATCAATTCCTGCTAATATTTTCCCTCAGAATTCCCCCCCCCCCCACTTTCTTTCTCCACTTGTGTGGGTCATTTTGACAGATGGTATGTAATTCCATTCCTTTTCAAGTGATTATTTTTGATTTTGTATGGATGCCTGGCACCTGTTCTGTTTAGTTAAACTTCTAACAAAAAAAAGTACATTTCTAGCCTGACTTCTGATCAAGCATTCTTTGGGTAACAGAATTATCACTGCAGTGTGCCTATTTTTATAGGCTTTAATTTACTTTGGTTGCAGACTGCCAAAAGAGCTTTTATGAACTATACAGCAAATGTGCCACTTGAAAGTAATTATTCGCCAACTTCCTTTGTATTTTTTAGAAGATTAAAAACAGACATTCTTTCATGTTGCTACATTTTAATTAAAAATGCTGTCATAAAATGTTGGAGGGTGGGGAGGGATGGCTGCGAAGGAATAAATTTTTAACAACCTAAAGATAAAATTAGATAATGCTAAAAATATTTAGATAATTTTTCATAAATCTGAGCTCGTTTTTTTTTCTTATGAGCTTTCTCAGTGCTTCCTGGTGGGTGGTAGGATTAGCCGCTCTCACTAGGACCGCTGACCATCATTAGAGATATCATAGGCCTATATATAGAACATTGCCTATGGCAGAAGTCTTTTGAGGTGGAAAAATAAGAAACACTCTTTCCACAAAAAATCATCCACACAGTTGACAGTGCATAGAAGGAGCTCCTTCTTGAGGGAGATAGAAGACTCAAAGACCGATCCCGTGTCTGATGAGTTTAGGAGTCAGTTCCGTCTCCACTAATATTCTACAGGTATGCTGCCACTATCACTATGACCAAATCCTAGAACACAACAGTATTTGTACTGAGCATCTGTGGTAGAGGCCCATTTGCACAAGCACCAGTTAGTCTTGAATGGACCATGCAGGTGTGTGCCAGGCAAAGAGGTAGGGAGGACTGCCACAGATGAGAAATAGTTACAGACACTTCAGGCCCCAAACCAGGTTTCAACATACTCAACTACTGTAATTGAGAGAATATTAACTGTGATGCTGGTAAGCCAAAAGCCTTTAGCTAAGAAATGACACACTTATAGCCAGAAACTAACATATGCTGCAGAAAGGGATAATGGTAATATCCAAAATAGCTATCAGTTGTACAAAAACGTATTTGGTGTTTACACTCTATGAAACACTTGTTAATGCAGGCAGCAATTTACATCACTTGATGCTACAAGGTAAAATGTTTGTTTTGTAATTTAAAAATGCCTGCTCCAAACCTGTGAACTCAGATGGGAAGAATGGCTCCCTCTGCACATTCAAGAAGACTATCAAAAATTAACCTGGCCACTCTAGGGCAAAAGCTTTGATTACCCCATCACCTCTAGGGAATTAAGTGCAGAAAGTCTTATCCCATCAGGTGGAATTATGGAAGAGGGAAATAAACAGCTAATGAGGATTTTCCATCTCTTCACTCTTTGGAGTCTCACAAGGGTTAGAGCTAAAAATGAAAAAAAAACTAGAGATCCCCATGGAAGACCTGGGTTAAGCTCTGAAAAGACATTCAATATTGACAGATCACTACATGTCTGTCACCTCTTGGAACCACAGACTGAACTCACTTGTGCATACATATTGTCTGCTTTAACTTGTAAATAACTTCTTTATTTTTCCTAGTTAAAAAACCTTAAGTTAGTTTATTACATGATTGGCTACAAGCCTTGTCTTTGGTGTGAGATCTAAGGTACAAACTGATTTGAGGTAAGTGACTGGTCTCTTAGGACTGGAAGCAACCTGAATATTGTGTGACATTTTGGTACAAGTGCTCATTTATCTCTACATCCAGCTTGCCTGAATGGCAAGATAAAATGGATATCCCAACTCTCTGTGACTACAGCTTAATATTGTTATAGTGATAGAAGAGTTCATATTTATTACTGGGTTGGTAAATTCTAATTACAGAACACACCACCAGTTTGGAGTACCTCCCCTGAGGTTGGCCCGCACTGTCATAGAATCACAGGATGGGCAGGGACCTTGAAAGGTCTTCTAGTCTAGTCCCCTGCACACAATCCAGGACTAAGTATTATCTAGAGCAGTGGTTTTCAAACCTTTTTCCTCAGGACCCAGGCTAAAATAATCATTTATGCCTCTGACCCAACAATTACATCTTTCAACAATGCATTCCAGTCTTTTAGTGGCGGCAACAGGGGGCACCACAACCAATACTGGATCCCAACTCGTGGTTTAAAAACCACCGATCTAGAGCAGTGATCCCGACCTGTGGCCCGGGGGCAAAAGTGGTCTACGGGGGCTTTCAAAGGGGCCTGCGGCTCCCCTCCTGCTAGCTGCAGAAGGGAGCTGTTGCTTAAGGACCAAGGTGGAGCACATTTCCACAAGGCTGAAATACAAGTGCAGGCTTCTTGCTGCAGCCAAGGGCATGAGAGAGCAGCACTCTCCTCCCCTGTCTGCAGGAGGGAGCTATCATTTCTTTCCTCAGTTTTATCTTCTCCAAATGAAAAAAGAATCCCACCCCCCACCCCCAGAGTGGGAGGAGGGGAAAAGCAACCGTTACATTGTAGACTCGTATTACCTTATGATCCACTATGACCTTCAGATGCCTTTCTGCAGCACTCCTTCTGAGGGAATCATTTCCCATTTTGTACGTGTGCAACTAATTGTTCCTTCTTCAGTGGAGTATTTTGCATTTGTCCTTAATGGATTTCATCCTATTAATTTCAGACCATTTCTCCAATTTAATCCTGTCCTCCAAAGCACTTGCAACCCCTCTGAGATCGATATTGTCTTTATAAGTGTATTCTCTATGCCGTTCCCTAAATTATTAATGAAGATTTTAAACAGAACCAGATTCAGGACCGATTCCTGCAGGACCCCACTTGATATGTCCTTCCAGCTTGACTAAACCAGGGCTCGACAAATCCCAGACACCAGGTCACCATGGCACCCAGGATTTTATATGAGGAATGCCACCTGGTGCCTAAAAAAAAAGCTGTCAGAGCCTTCAGCGAAACTGGCGGCAGCAGCAGGGGGTTTCTTCGCTCCACACACTGCCAAAACCGTCAGTGGTAGCAGCAGTTTTTCAATGGCAGGGGACATTCTGAATTGTCGCACATCTAGGTGCCTTAGCTTCTGCGCAGGCCCTTAGGTGTTCAGCCCATTTGCTGAGGCCTAAACTAAACCACTGATAATTACTCTCTGGGAACAGTTTTCCAACTGTCATGAGCCACTCCAGGCAGCATGACAATCACACCCCAGAAAAACCAACCCTTTTTTCCCAGCTAAAACCTTCTCAAATATCTCTATTCCTCTGCTGAAACTATACAAGTAGGGTGGGCTTCAATTTAGCTGCCTTTCTTAGTTCTAGAGCTTGAAACAGCTCTGAATTGATCGTTAAAGAAGATTAACAAACAGTAAATGGAGAGTCTAGAGGGCCTGATTCTCCACGGCTGTGTGAGAACATTTATTTATATCTGTGCAAAGCAGATGTATAATGCTACCATTCTGATTTGACAGCATTTTATTCCCACTTAGCACAAGTGATTACGCTAGGTGCAACCAGTAGAAAATTAGGCCCTGAATTACCCACCACAGATGACTGAACTGTGCTCAGATTTCATCAATACCATATTCAGAAAAGTTCTTAAGTGGGAGCTTATATTAAAGCTGACAATACTGCCTCATGTTTATTATAAAGTTCCATATGAAAACAGCAATTAGGCAAATGTACCATCTGCCCTTCAGGATCTGGCATTTAAGGCAATAAAACATTACAAAACATTTTCAAATTAAAAAGATCTGTGGTTTTACACCTTGTTCTTCCTTCTCTCCAATTTGAATTAAATAATTACCATTTGGTTACAAGTTCCAGAGGGGTAGCCTTGTTAATCTATTTCAGCAAAATAAATAAGGAGTCCTGCATCCCATTTAAAGACTAACAAATTTATTTGTCATGTAAGCTTTCATGGATATAATCCCACTTCATCGTATGCCTAAAAAGAAAACTGTAGTATATTAGGTGTATTTATACATGCAGAGAAAGGTAACCATTTGGTTATTTTTACAACTGCTACTTTCTGTACTCATTTTGCAATATACTACAAGTAGCAAAAAGGATAAAAATGGTTCAATGAGAAACTGAAGAATTACTTATAACTGGGGCAATGTAGCCTACTTGTCCATTTGTAGGCTCGAAACCGTCATAAAACTAGCTCGCTGTTTGCCACGTCTACATGGTCTCATCTGCCCTCTGTGGTAAGACACTCTGTCTGGCTCTCAGAAGAGTGTGTTTTTCTCAATAACTCCTCTTTTCATATTTAGATTACTGTTATAGAAAACAGCAAGCAGCTTTTACTTCTGCAAAACTCAAATTCAATTACTCACATGCTCAAGTTATGCAAAAAATGCTTTCTTAGACTTGATTCGGGTCAGATTTGTGTGGGGGGAGGGAATCTCATTGCAATGTAAAAGCTTTTAAAGAATCTAATGTCCTTGTTTACCTCCTGCATACACACTCTGCCCTACCTCAAAATATGTTTTCTTTACCCTGCCCCTCCCCCCTCCTGCAAAATAACATTGCTAGTTATCTTCCAGTTACCAATCTTTTTAAAAATTGATATAGAAAATCTTGCCTTTGTGGTATTGAAAAGGAATTCAAGATGTTGGTCAATATTCAAAATCCAGGGTAGAAGCAGGAGAAACTTAGAAAAAAAGGAGGAAGCCTTCCTATTTTCCCTTAAAAAACAATTGAGATAAATATGTATAAATAGCACACACAGGGTTTTTGATGTCTAGATGCCTGTGAAAGTTGCTCAACTTTTTTTTTTTCAATTTAGGAGTTGTCAGACCACAACAGACCACAGATTCATTCTACTTTATGTTATGTGACTCTGAACTAAAACCAGGTTGGTTCAGTATTTACTGAAGGCAAAATATGTCACCACCTGGAAAACTGGATGGCTCAGAGGACTGTTAACAGGATCTGGAATTTTTCACCTCAAAACTCACAGATACAAAACTGGCCCAGTTTGGCAGAAACCAAAATGTCATTACCATTCAACTACTCCTCAATGGTCAACATGAAATGAACTGCTGGCCAAAGATTATTTTCTCTAGGGACAGCTGTGAGCGACCCATTTATTGTGTTTCTTGAACTTATGTATTCCATTTATATAATGCATCTGCTAATCAAAGTCTAGGTGCCTTTACTAAAATAAAAACCATCCACCAAAACCATTTGAACTTGTTTCCTAATGAAAACAGAACTGCCCCAAACATGAGGGAGTTTCTAAACTTCTCAACAAACTCGGCCCCTGTCACAGTAGGAAAGGAGAGAAGGAGGAGAATAACAAGTACCAGCGTAGAAAGCTCTCCACTGACAATGCCATGTCTTCAGTAACTGGATGCATTAATCCACATCGTTAATTCAACCACCCTACTTTAACTCAACTGGTAATATAGACTGCATGGAGAGAATAGGAATACACTATAAAATAACCTAATCCACCGACAACTTTATTAGGCATACGCTCACAAACATCCAGAAACAAAATAGAAGCTTTTCTAATGTACAAAGTACAGATAGAATGTTCTCCATTAAAAGGTACAAACAAGTAAACAAATTGCTTTCTGCACTAACTGAAGTGCTAAACCTCAGCAAAGAAGCCAAAAGACAGTGGGGATGGGAACTGAGTGGGATTTTGTCCTCACACCGTTATATATCATGCTGGACTCAAGCTAAGATTATGTCTACACTTGCAGCCAAATTTGATGGCAGTCGATAGGGGATATCAGTTCAACATTTTAATGAAATAAATGTAACGTGCCCTTTGTCCCGGCCTCAAACCCCTTTTTTCTTTTTAGGACAACTCAAATCTATGCTTGACAGATAGCCTGCAGAAGTCTTATTTTCTCTAGGGCTATGTACACACTACCATTTTTAACGCGCAATAATCCTCTTCCGCATTAATTCTCCCGTGGCTGTTGTTGCGCGAGATCGCGTACACACTATGCTTGCTCTAACGGAACAAAGCCCCCCCCCCTTCTGAGCGCAGTCCTCCAGGAAAGCGAAGGGGATTGTGGGTACGTATCCCAGAGTCCCCAGTATCATCTCCCGTGGTGCATTCCGCTACTGACGCTACCCAGCGGTTGCCAATAGCAACGAGCGCGAATTTCAAATTGAAGCAACCTTCTTCTCGGCACTGCCTTTTCAGAATCGACATGGATTCAGCTGTGATCTTGAATGCTGCCTTCAGCATTGTGAACACAGCCCAGATTCTGTTGCGGTTTGCCTTTGGCTATGATTCGGAGCATGACACGGATGACTCGGTCTCGGATGATGACAGCATTGAAAACCAAACGGACATTCTGATCAGTTTCGCGGACCAGCAACACAGCCTGAACCGCCGTGTTTGGTCCCGGCAGACGAGCACAGACTGGTGGGAACGAATCGTCCTTCAGCTGTGGGATGATGATCAGTGGCAACAGAACTTTAGAATGCGGAAAGCCACATTTATGGAGCTATGCCAGGAGCTTGCCCCTGCCCTTCGATGCAAGGACACGAGGATGAGACCCGCCATGACCGTGGAGAAGCGTGTGGCTATCGCACTTTGGAAACTGGCGACTCCAGACTGCTACCGCTCGGTCGCAAACCAGTTTGGGGTTGGACGCTCGACCGTTGGAGTGGCACTGTCACAAGTATGCAGAGCCATCAACCGTATTCTGCTCAGGAGGATGGTGACCCCGGGAAACGTGAGGGAGATCATCGCAGGATTTAATGAGTTGGGCTTCCCGAACTGTGGGGGTGCAATAGATGGGACTCACATCCCTATTCTCGCTCCCGACCACCTTGCCTCTGAATACATCAACAGGAAAGGATACTTTTCGATGGTTCTACAGGCACTGGTGGACCACCGTGGTCGCTTTATGGACATTAATGCTGGCTGGTCTGGAAAGGTGCACGATGCACGCATCTTTAGAAACTCTGGACTATTCAGAAGGCTAGATGCTGGCACATTTTTTCCAGACGAGAAAATAATTGTGGGCGGTGTAGAGATGCCAGTGGTGATACTTGGGGACCCCGCCTACCCACTGATGCCATGGCTCATGAAGCCGTACACCGGGAAGTTGGATCCTGACAAGGAGCGTTTCAATTACCGGTTAAGTAGATGCAGAATGGTTGTGGAGTGTGCCTTTGGCCGTTTAAAAGCGCGCTGGAGAGCGCTGTATGGCAGGCTAGATCTCCACGAGGACAGGATCCCATTAGTTATTTCGGCTTGCTGTGTTCTTCACAATATATGTGAAAGCCGGGGGGAGAGATTCAGGAACTCTTGGACCACTGAGGCACAACGTCTGGAAAATGCCTACCAGCAACCAGACACGAGGGGTATCCGGGGGGCGCAGCTAAGGGCAGTTCGCATAAGGGATGCGTTAAAAACCCATTTTAGTACTGTTGGTTAAAATTGTACCTTTGAATATAGTTACTAACCATTTCCTATATGTTTCAACTGTTAAAAATTAAGCTTTAGAAATTTTGTGTTTTTCCCCTGTAAACATTCATTGAATCAAAAACCGTTAATGTTAAATTAATGAAACAAATAAAGAAAGTCTGATTAAGTTTAACAAGGATTCAACTTTATTTAATTAACATTGATCAAAACTCGGGTTTGAGGGGAGTAGGGACTAAAGGTGGGTGTAGGTGCGGGACTCAACTACATATGTTGGGGGAGGGGTTCTGTTAGGGTTACACCATGGATGTCCATGGTGGTCTAAAAACTGTCTGGGGGGGGAATGTGGCGTGGATGCACTGAAAGGCATATGAGGCTGATGATGGGGGGTGCGAGCCTGTAGCAGACCGACCATGGTCTTGAGGAGGTTGGTCTGCTCCTGCATGATGCCTATCAGGGCATCCTTCTGCTGCTCTCTCCTCGCACTGCTCTGTCTCCTGTCCTGCCTGCACTGCCTCCTCCATTGCCTTGTCTCCCTCGCAGAAGCCTCATGGAACTGCATGAGCTCCTGGAAGACGTCTTCCTTGCTCCTGCGAGGCCTCCGCCTTATCCTCCTCAGACGCTCAGCTGCAGCTGTAGACTGTCCACCGAAGGTCATTCCTGTTCAGATATGAAAAATGTAGAATGCCGCTATTGTTCTCGCCACGGTCAGGAGCAAATGATGTTGTTCTCCCCACACATTCCTTCAATACACAAGAGGGGACCTATGGGGGGGCGGTAACAGATTTCCCAAAGCTTGGTACGGGTTGCAGAGCTAGTACAACGGAGAGTTGACTATTGCCACACCAAGTTCTGATCCCGTGCCCGAGATGGCTGAAATAGAGGCAGATCTCACACTGCTTAGAGTGCCTCTGCAAGCGAGAATGCATCTCCTTCATGTTGCCGACTTCAAGCCGGGACCTTACGCTGCAGGACTGTGCGCAGCAATGTTGCCCGCAGGAGTGCTTGCGAGTCTGAAAGGAAGAGTGTCCCTGAATGGTGGAGTGCAAAGGAATGCTCTACCATGTAATTTGAAGAGAAGACTATGGAAATATTTGGATGACGCGTTCAGTGAGTTGAAAGGGAACGACTACTTGGAAATCGAGGCATACATCGATGACCTTTTTAAGTAATGCTAGTAACACCTTTACAGTTCTGTAAGGAACAGAACTGAGGACACCGAAAACAAAAACCCCTTGCAAAAAAACCATGTCTACGCTGAGCTGTAGCACCTAGAATAGAGGACATTGCGAACGGGACTTACCAGAGCTGCCTTCTGATGATTCCTGGGTAGGCGTGGAGAAGGAATCAGTGGAGCTTGTTTCTGGCTGGGTGGAAAATAACTCCTGGCTCCCCGGGTCAGTGGCTCCGTTCTCTCCGTCCTCGTAGTCTTCTTCTTCTGATTCCTCGTCCACAATTGCCTCGTCGCCTTCTGCTGCCTTCTCTGTTTGGGGTGCAGTCTCCGAGGTGTCTACCGTGCAGTTCGGGGTGGTTGTGGGATCGCCGCCCAGGATCGCCTCCAGCTCCTTATAGTACTTGCACGTTGCTGGCGCGGAGCCAGAGCGCCGGTTAGCCTCTCTGGCTCTGTGAAATGTTATCCGCAGCTCCTTCACCTTTGCCCGGCACTGCAGGGTGTCTCGCTCGTACCCCTTTTCGGTCATGGCTTTGGATATTTGACCGAAAATGTCAAAATTCCTCCGGCTGCCACGTAACTGTGACTGCACGGCGGACTCTCCCCAGATGCCGATCAAGTCCATCACCTCTGCTGCTGTCCAGGCTGGAGCTCGTTTGCTGCGGCGCGACGACATTGCGAGCGAAGCACACAGAGGCAGCAGCACCGAACAGCGAGGCAGAAGGGAGAGTGGTGAATTCAAAAATTCGCGGGACAGAAGAGGAGGTCGGGAAAAATGACGTCACGACGATAGAGTACAGGCGGAAGTGCAGAAGGGATGGAATTTGAATTGTGGGCCATTTCCGTTATATTCACATTGCGCGATAAGCGTACACACACTGGCCATCGCGCAACAACTATTCCGCGTTAGCAGCAACCACGCTCGTTTAGGTGGTTTACATTTTGCGCAAAAAGAAGGGACTTAACGCGGAATAACTGTAAGTTGTGTGTGTACGCTCTGTTTGTTATTGCGCATTAAAGGGCTTTATCGCGCAATAACTTTGTAGTGTGTACAAGGCCTAGGTTAGGGATCTCAAACACACAGCCCACAGAGTTACCTCCTGAGGCCCACCACGCCCCCACTGGCTGGGAGCCGGGAGCCGGGCTACAGCTGCCTGCCTCCGACCTAGGTACAGCACGTCAGCAGTGCTTCCATCCGGGCCGTGCTCCCTGCCCCTAACCCCCGAGGGGCCTAGGCAACCACTGCCAGGCAGCCAGGGAGGAGCGGACCCAGGGGCATTGCTGCCCCAAAATAGTTTCGGGGCCTGGGCCCAAGACCACCACTGGGCCCGATCTGGCCGCCGGGGAGGCCGCCAGGGATACTGGGCCCGGATCACCAGCCCCAGCAGTAGCGGAAGTAGGCCATCGCTGCCGGCTGGGCCCCGGATTTTTGGCCTGGCGAGGGCCACAATGGGAACTGGGGTCATCCGGGTCTCAGATTTTTGGCCTCGGCAGGAGCAGCAGCAGGCCGCCAGGGTTGGCTGGGCCTGGATCACTGGCCCCAGCGGGGGCCAAAGCAGGGCACGAGGGGGGAAGGGTGAAGGGGGGTGGCTGGGCACTGGATCACTGGCCCCGGTGGGCCGCAAGGGTTGGCCGGGCCCCGGATCGCCAGCCGTGGCAGGAGCCGCAGTCAGCCGCCAGGGTTGGCTGGGTCCCAGATCAACGGCCGCAGGTGGCCGCCATTGCTCTGACCAGTCCCTTCTTTCTTCCTTCCTTTTTTCTTTTTCTCTTCCTTCCTTCCTTCTCTTTCTTTTTTCTTTTTCTCTTCCTTCCTTCCTTTCCTTTCCCTTCCTTCCTTCTCTTTCTCCCTTCCTTCCACTGTTGTAGTCTGATCACACTGTGCCTCCTTGAAAACATGCCCTCAGATGATTAACATAGAACTTCCTTACCATTAAAATAAGTCAAATATCACATTTTATTTCAGTAAATTAGTCTGAAAATCTTTTCAGACATACAGGTTCTCAAATGCAATCAATAGACGGTGTGGGGGAGGGGTACCTCTTCCAGTCTCGATAATGTAACCAAGTTCAAGATAACATATGGGATCACAGTACATCACAAAGCTATGGCCATGTAACACTCTAGCAGGTTGGTCAAGAAAGCATATTCTAACCAGTGGTAGCAACAGCAGACAGACAACTATAAGGACTTGTTCATTTTCACTGCTTCTGTCCGTAGAGGTTCATCAGCAGTGAAACTGCTTCACTGCAGCACTGTTACTGAACTCAGGTCTAAAAAGAGTGGCAGGGATGCAACCCTTCATTTCCCCAACTCTAAAAATACAGTATCTTGTGTTTGTTTGGATAAATCTAAAGTTCAATGAAGATTCCTGCAAAATAGAAGCACAGTTCCATGAAACATGTGCGCCTCTATAATAGGGTGACCAGAAGTCCAGATTTTATAGGGACAGTCTTGATATTTGGGGGCTTTGTCTTATATAAGTGCCTATTACTCCAATACCTGTCCCAATTTTTTCCACCCGTGCTGCCTGGTCACCCTGCATCAAATACGTTTTTTAAACCGGAAGTGAGCACCAAGTGAAACTGAATTAGGAAGTTAAGAGAAAAGCTACTAAGTGCATACTGACTGCTATTGCAAACAAGCCCTTTATCCACCTACGCAAGTACACATAAAACATTAGCGTACCGTTAACGCACACGAGCTCAGCAAAGCAGAAATCAATTACATCTTTCAAAGGAACAAACAGAGTCCTGTGGCTCTTTTAAAGACTAAGATTTATTTATTGCACGAGCTTTCGTGGGAGAAAATCCCACTTCGTCAGATGCTTTGAAAGCGCCACAGGACTCTGTTTTTCTGCAATAGACTAACACGGCGACCCCTTCTGAATCTTTCAAAAGATTCCGCAGCACCACTCTGAAGGATCACCACCCTCTACAACCCAGAAATTCTACAAAAATTCTAAACACCATAAAGTTTTGTTCCATTTGGGAAAACATCGGTCAATATCCAAAGTGGATCTCTCATTTGCTCCTTGAAAGAGGTAGACTACACTGGCAGTGCTCTAACTCAGGAATTCTCAAAACTTTTTTTTTCCTGGAACCCCCTTTGAAGATATTTCAGGCTCTGATGACACTCCCCAAAAATGATGACCCCCCCCCATACCACACAACCCTTACTAGTATGCATGAGGGGCTAACCATTCATGACCCCCAGTTTGAGAACCCCTGCTGCTCTCTCCTAGGAAAAGAGCTCCATACTGTAGGTTGGCTGAAAGAGTAATTCTAAAGAAATAAATGTTCTATAAGGAAATGCACTTAGTTTTAACTTCATGTACAATGACATAAATCTTGTGAATTACTAATTGACCTGTAGGGTCACTGCATGCAAATAATAAATATTGTGTCTTTAAACAAATAAGTTGTCAAAACATTGTGGATGCAGACCAACAGTGTTAAGAATGCAGACAAGCAAGACTATCTGCATTGATATATAAATATTTCTCTTACCTGTCCTGAGACTGTTCCTCATACATCCGCTCCTTGCCTTCTTTAAAGAGTCTTATAGCCCGTTTTGATTTTTTCATGAGACTGTCAATGTAGATTTTAAAATATTCATTTTCACTGAGTTGTACAAGTTTCTGGTTGTCATCATATTTGCTCAGTATAAGTCGCAAATGTTGATAAGTGTCCGGTAAAATGTCAAGTATGTAAGGTGGGCTGTTTTTCAACTGAAGTTTTGGATTTTGGCACAATCTTACCTAGAAGTAAAAACAGTAGTGTTTAAAAAGGCACCCTCTGATCACTCAACATCAGAAAGGAATATGTAGGGGCAAAAAAGATGATGTGATATCTTGAAATTAGCAAATATAACTATACTTAGACTTCCAAACATACAGGTCTAAAAATTCTGCTTTGACTTGCATGCTGTACAATAACATTGTAGTTATTGTTATTGATTATTTTATAGAAAACTCTCTACTAGCACACATAAGAATCACCATGTAAGCATAGTCACTCCTCTGCACATTTTATGTATTGTCTCCTCCAATGTGAGCGCCTTTGCCTACCTGCTCTGCACCACTACAGAGTCACTAAAGACGACATCATTACAAAAATCAAATGTTTGTAATTTCAGGGTCTAGTAAAAAGACAGCAACTACATGCAGCTTAAACAAACAAGGAGTCTTGTGGCACTTTTAAAGACTAACAAATTTGTTAGTTTTTAAAAGTGTCACAGGACTCCTTGTTTGTTTTGCTGAACTAAACTAACATGGCTACTCCTTTGGAACTTGTTTACATGCAGCTTGAGTCACTGAGGTTTTAAACTAAGGCCATTATAGGGACATTTCAGTGAATTTCCTTTTAAAAAAACAACTGGCAAACAGAATAAGTTTCAATGAAGAGTTAATTTTGTGCATATTTATTTGACTCAAACCTACCATACAAAGTGCTTCTTACACCAACCACAACAGCCTGCTCCTCTATGGGTAATGCATACACTTATTTAAACTACTGTCTTCACAATTTAATTAATAACTGTGTTGCGATCTTGTTAGACCAAGTAGGATTGGGCCTGATCAGTCTCCGATTAAAAAAGAAAAACCCCAAAACCTCCAAGTAAATCCAAGCGCTGTAAGAAATTGTGTTAGTGACCAAGTAGGCAGCATTCTTCCCTCCAACCTAGAACTAATGTTCCATATGTTCACTAAGGACACTGTGCCACTGAAGATGCAAACTTCAAGACCACCTCTACTGTCCATTTTGAAAGAGTAGTGTTAAGCCCTGTGTTCTCATCATCTAGCTACCTAAACTCTCCTGTAACTTCAATTGAAAATAGCATTTTACTTCATTTTCTGTTCTAAACAGTTATATAGAATTGACATACAGTTCTCAAAGCTGCAACATTCCACCATACAGATTGCTGTACTTTACTGATGAACTAAGTGATCTCTGTATGGGTGATTCTATACATAATTACCATATGCGCACACACTACATATGCATCTGTATAAAACCCATGCAAATACTTATGAGAAAGAAAATAAATAATAGTGTACTATACAGGCTTTATAGGCATGAGTTGCAGATGGCCACATTATTACAATATAATAAAGCCACTGATATGTAACTAAATACATTTTTAGTCCTTATATATTGCACAGGACAGGTTTTCTATTCAGACTAACGTCATGACTTCAAAGTCCAATATCTTGGGTGATTTCCCAGGAAGAGACTTCCCACTGGAAAAACTAAGCTATCTCCCATTTCCTGTAGTACATCGCCTGAATTTCTAGCCCTCTGGATGCAATACCAACCAGACCTTAAAAACTGTCAGTAATTCCAAACTGCAACATAAAAAAGTGGGAAATTCAGTATTTGGCAGGAGTAGAGACAGAAGGAAAGCACACTACAATTTCTCTGAAGTGTTATCTACATACATAGAATTAGGTAAATCATAATTCAGTTGTAACTTTTAAAACTTATTACTAGCCTATTACACCACAATAGCAGAACTCAAACTGGCAAATGCTGATGAGAAATGTTTACATTAGAAGAAAAAGTACTTAAACAAGATTTTGGGGGTTTTCTTGGCCCTCACTCACTTGTGTATTTTTAACAGCAACTTTCCTCTTTGCAGACTCACCCTTACACAAGTGAAATTAATAGTGACATTACTTGTTATGGGAGGGATTTCAGAATCAGAAATAGAGACTTATGGCGTACTTGAAGCATCTAGTCTGAGGAAAATGTCCTGATTCAAACAAAACATCAGCAAAAAACAAATACAGACAGTTACAATCACACTCAATTTATCCACTTTCTAAAAATTAAACTGAAATTATCAACTCCTAACTTTTCCTAAGGAAACTGGATGTTTAAAATAATTAGTTCTTATGTAAAAAGATATGCTGCACAAAGAGAAAAGTCATACTAGGAGGTAAAAGAAGGGTGGCTTTACACACACATACGAAAAGTGAACACGCTATTCCACAGGTCTATACAAGCTGCTGGACTATACAAGTTGCTTACTTTGGTTGAGCATTTTCTACAGCTGGATGGCCAGACAGTTGAACAAAGGACACACTGTGAAAAACAAGATTCAGTTCCTCTTTCAGGTGCTTTAGAAAGTCTTTTTTAATCCAATACAGTCATATATAGCTAACAACAGGATTCTGTGGTCAGTCTGGTTTACCATGCTTCACTTTCTGCAGACTGCATGGAGAGCAGTTACAGAACAGTACTAGAAGACCTCAACACCAGCTCTAGCCTTTAAAAAATATGAAAATATTTCTACAATAAAACTTGGTGCCTCTGAACCATTTTAATAAATTTATCACAAAACAAATGCTTAGGGGTCAAAGCACCCATTAATGAGGTTATAAAGTATTTTCTACACTTATTTTTATAGTGGACCAGATCTCAGCATGGAGGAAATGTGTTCGTAAATAGCTGGTGGTATAAACCACATGGCTCCTAGAGTCAGTATGTCCTGACACTTACCATAAGGATTCATATTAAATGTATGCAACAAGACATGACAACAGCTGACATAAAAGGCTTTTTTAAGCAACCAAGCTCTTGTAGCACATACTTTTCTGAAAAACAAAAAGCCCACCAGCTTGAGCTTTATGAAGCAAACCTCACATTAGCAATGGCATTGGGTATGTGTCTAATCACTCATTTCATTTTTTTTTTTTTTTGTGACTTGGATTAAGTATGTATGTATTTATAAGCTTTTTTCTTCATATGATTGATTGATATAAATCTACAGCAACAACTATAACAGTAGTAAGATACATAGTAAAATTATAGTGAGCATTTATTGTACCAAACCAAATACAAACATTTGCTCAGCTAGTGAAAAGGAAACTTCTCCTTGATTGAGGTAAGTTATGTGTAGATAAGGTATTCTACTCTACTCTTAAGGTATTCTACTCAGAACAGGCTACCAACATATTATACCATTCCAAAGGGGTAGCTGTGTTAGTCTATTGTAGAAAGACAACAGAGTCCTGTGGCACTTTTAAAGACTAACAGATTTATTTATCGCATGAGCTTTCTTGGACGAAAGCTCATGCGATAAATAAACCCATATTATACCATGTTTATCACGGTGACACTAGAACACCCACTTCCAAGAGTGGGTATGCACCCGATCCTATCAGATACAGATTTCACCCTAGAGATCCTTGCACCTATAACCCCAAGGCTTGAAAATTGCAGTTCATATGGAATGAAACTCACATCCTGAAAAAACAACTCCAGTTAGCACAAACATACCTATCTACTCATCAACATGAGTCGCTATAAACACATTGCTACCATTCTTCATGCTTTCCATTAGATACAAGGGCCAGATTACTATATTCTCTCTCACACTGAGAGGTATTTTAACTCCAGCAAGTAATGCCAATGAAATAAACATGATTACATTGCCCTGTGGGTAGCACCGCACTGATAAGAGATCTAGCCCAAAGTAATTAAATGGGGTTCTTATATTTAAAGGTTTCCATGGGATTAGTGAGAACTACCCTAGAGATCACACCCTTCTCCTCTACCACTCTGACTTTTCTTCACAACTCTCACTGGCTCAGACAAACAGTCAACAGTGTGGGAGACCCACATGAACACAAAAGGCAAACTTTCATGGGAGCTGGACATAGACCATGGAATTTGCCTATGCAAAAGAGAAGGGACTACAAACTTCAAGGACCTTTGGCTGAAATGCAAAGCCTGTTACTTCCGTGTAACTTTCCTTCTCCCAAAAGCTCTCCTCTCAAACAATCATAAACAGGCAAATTTAAGAAACCTACTCAAATTTTATCTTACTGGCAGGGAATGGAGAGAGAGAATTCACTGTTTATTTTTAACTATTTTGGAAGTGCTCAATAACTGTGCTGATGAGGATCATCTTCAGTAAGTAGCTTGACAGATACTTTAAAACATTGTCTAACTTAAAGATCATACCTTTTTTTAAAAAAGTTATGCTATTATTTCAAAGTATCTTCAGATTAGAGGGAACAGATTTCCATAGCAATTATTTAGCCACTTGATTTCATATAGAAAACTGTGTATTCCATTTGTTCCATGAAGAACTTTTAAAAGAACTGTTTTAAAGGTCACGGGTTTAATGCTGTGATAAGACAGCTTTACAGCGTCAAGCAAAGCAGAGCAATACTGACACATCATGATATGTTTAAATGCTACAATGCTGGTCAAGGATCATGTGAGAAAAGATACATGAGAAAATGGTAGTAGAATAAATATCTGCTGACTATGACAACTACTAAATTCTCTCTATTTAGCAGAACCCCATGGACGTGACAATTACTGTACCAGTGACTAGTAAATTTCCAAGTACAATTTGAAAGGCTCTACTTAACCAGGATCTTTTACCACAGAGTGCAGAAATGTCACAAGAAACAAACTGACTCAGAATATCATACACAGGTTAAAAGTGGTTCAAACATAAATTAATGTAGATCTCCAGAAAACCACAGGACACAATTCCAAGGAACAAATCCTGAAGAATGAAGCAATGGATTGGCAACTCGGAAAATGGGATGATCACAAGGGGTGGACTCACCCATCAACGCCCACCATATCCAAGACTGCATGAAGCATCAATGCATTGGCTCTATAGATTGCTAATGGGTAAATGACTAGGAGGGGGGAAAGACATCTGAAAGAGGTCACCTCACCAGAAGAGTAGCAGAGGCCATTTGATACCCAATTTCCACTCAAGGGAACAGTAGGTGCTCATATCCTGGATTTGACAGCTTCCATACCATAACAGTGCTTAATATAACAAACGAGGAGTCCTGGGGCACTTTTAAAGGCTAACAAAATTTATTTATTGCATGAGCTTTCGTGGGAGAAAATCCCACTTCGTCAGACGCTTGAAGATGGGGAACTTACAGAAATATACCATTTAATATAGGCTCAGGGACGCAAACGAAGTGGTTTTCTTTCCAGTGCATGCCCTATCTCTGCCACACAGAAATTCAGATTCAGGCAAAGGGATGCTCACCTGGCTTTTCACCTGATTTTCTGTGTAACTAATTAATTTTTTATCCTTTCCCGTTCCCCCAAGAGCAGCATGTGGCATAAGACTTTCAATCAATATTTAATGAACAGTGCAAGGACCAGTTCATATCCTAAAGAACTCTGTGGCTATGATTTACTTAATTGATTCCTTTGTGGTACTGTGAAGTAAATGACTTGGAAGGTTATACATTTCAAATGTTACATTAAGTGTTATAAAGAATGAATGTGTACATTGGGTTTCACGCCCGTTAACTGTACTCAATACAGACACCGGATGTTAGAGGGGAAAAACATGGATCTTGGCATCACCTCATTTTAAAAAATGTATTACTTCTATAACTCTTTTAGTAATGTGGTTTTGCATAATCACAAACCCAATAGTGCAAGCTTTGGGTACACATTCTATTTTGCTCTTAGGCTATATTAAATAGCTAATTAAATTGCTCTTCCTGCTTTCCATTATCCGGATAAAATTTATTGTGCGTGGTCCATGATAAAGCAACAACAGAGTTTATACATGAATTTCATTTTCCACCATGCTGCTTACCGACCATATTTCCCTCCCAAGACTTCAGAGTACTTTTCAGTGATTGAAAGTTGAAGCACTCATACATGGCAGCATAAATACAATCTTGTTTCAAAACATTTCATAATTTCACTAACTTGAAATGCTGAAAATTAATCTGAACTCCCAGCTCTAAACAGACAGACTATTAAGGGTACTGATCTACTCTCACCATTTACATGGTACGTATTTCCCCTGCAACTCAAAATAACTGCATTCTCCTTATAGAAATGTACTTTTGTTTTCTAGATTCTGAAATCTATTATGCTTATGAATTTGCTGCAGTATCATCATATTTTAGAAGGACTTTCCTATGTTTTTTCAATACGCTTTTTATAGAAAGACAAATTATTTGTTAATTCTTCCTACTGCACCAATACTAACTGGATCTGAAATTCATTCTCACATGTAGTGTTGTGTCTTATTTTGGGAAACAGTCATCCACAATATCAAAGAATTAACTTTATGTTGAATGCCAAGCTATTTGATATAAAACCACCACTGAAAAGTATGTCCAGTTTTCTGGAACATGAAAAGAAGCATCAACCAAACTTGGTATTATGCAAGGTAGTGAAATACATCAAAATGTTTCTGGGCATTGACATAACTACCATTTGAAAATAGGAGCAAGTTTATAAAGAAATACAAAAGAGATTAAGTGTATGGTTAACATCAGAAGATGTTCACATGCACACATGCACGAGAGAGAAAGCAAATTTAGATTCCGATGGGATGCTGTCCCACATGCACTGATTTGTTTACTTTTAACTACAAGATTTGTTAAGAGCGTGTATTTAAAAAAAGATTTTCTGTATCATGAACAGCTTTCTTCTTTTTGCAAGTATAATAAGTAATAAATATTTACCAATGGGACTTATCTGGAATATCATTCCATCATAGTTTGTCTTATCAATTCTGACAGGGTTCTTTCAACTACTAAAGGAAAGTTGTGGGGTTTTTAAAAATGGTACCAAACAGATTTCAAGATGAGATACTGCATATGAAGTTGCAGCCTTAATCCTGAGATATAAATTCATGAAAAACAGAAAGTTATGAAGTAACAGATCTTTAAACCATAACAATTCCAAGTCATGGCACGCAATAACATCTGCACATATAGATTTGCATGATGTTGCCAATTAACTTGAGTTTTGACATACATCATAATATATTCTCCAAAAACCATAATCCCACAATATTTACTTCGCTGTTGATAAAATCATGCAATTTGTCGTTTTGGTTAATCCCACAATGCTTGTAAATAGAGCAACAAACAGGTTTTGCTACTTAGATTACTTCATATATTGAATCCTAACCAGTGAGGAAGAGCAGACACAGCATAGTGGTCTGAGCATAAAACTCCTAAAATCTAAATCCAGTTTTGACACTGGTTCTCTGTGTTCTTGGGCAAAACAATCTCTCTGCCTTGTTTTCACCTTTTCCTTCATCAGTAGAGATTATAGTTAAAGACCAATATTGCCATTTAATACTAGTAATATTAATACCATAGTAATTTAGGTCTTGAAACCATAGTCTGATCTCTGAGTGGGGATTCCTATGACTGCAAATCCCCACTGAGTCCACTACAACTCTGTGTGGACACGCATATATAACAAGGATCTGCACCTGTTCATCTGGCTGTAGGATGCCTCAACAGTATTTAAACCAACAGTTACTTGGGAAAGTTTCTATTTCTGGTTTTAGTCCCAGCTTTTGCTTTAGGTAAAGGAGAAAATTTTCCTTCCATTGCCTGCTGTTGAGCAAAGGCTAGAAGATTTTACATTTGTTGTTTGCCAAGGTATTACATTTGTACAAATGTACCCTTTTCACTACAAATACCAAATGCTTAACTTAAGCAGCAAGTTGCAGCATTTGGACACCATTACATCACCCTGTCTGGTATACTTTAATGTAATTTGGAAATAAAATTTGATTAACTGACAGCAGCTTAAAGAAGATACATTAAGATCAAAACTGAGGACACTTATCTAGTGAACCCAAAAAGAAAACAAAGTGCAGTCTTCCTGAATAATTCTGCAGAATAGGCCACACACTGTTCTGATGCATGATGCAACATTGACAATAATGTTATTCTATGAAAGTTGAGGTACAGCAATCCATAATCCTAAACAATTAGATTAAGAGTCAAAGTAAATGAAGGAAAAATGCTCTGTGCAGCTTTCTACATGGTCTGACATACTCCTGCAAAAAGGGAAATATCAAACTGTAAATTTCCTGTGTTGTTTCAACATGGTATATAGACAGATGCCATCTTTTCAAGATGAAAATATCTTGCTACTGAAGAATAGGGTTTGCCTGTAAGTGCCTATATTTGTGATAGTAATGACATATTCCCTATTTACAGCACCCAAACAAATTCAGATCTAGCAGTAACAGAAACTACTCCACTGAAGTCTTTAGAATAGCGCCTATGTACATCACAGCTGCCCATGAGAATTAACTTTAGATGCTGTGTTATGAAATACAAGTAACATTGTAGTGATATCAGGATGGAATGGCAAATGTTCCAATAAATAATTCTGACAATGCTAGTTAGGAAATATTAATGCATCTTGCTATAAATTAATAAATATTTTGCATGAATATAACACCACACAGACCTCTAAGTTAAATTACCTACATTTTAAAAATAAATGAAGTGAACCACAAAGAGAGTTAGCTAACTTCCAAAGTCAAAATCAGAGTTAAACCTTTAGGGTCACAATTCCCCTGGCTCTAGGACTAGATGCCATCAGGTACTAAAAACTCAGCCCTCAATGATTTCAAAGGAAAGCTCTTTTGTGCTGATTATCCTCAAAAAATCAAGTCCTTACCTACCAAATCAGCTTCCCTCCTGAGAATTACCCAAACCATTCCTAACTTCTTCAAAACATCAGCTTTTTAACAAACTCTGTATGTAGTTTATAGAAAACTGTCACTTCTGTTGTGTAATTAATAAAAAGAAAGCAATATATAGATGTTACAAAACCTACAAACCACTGTTCCAACCCCCAACCCACAGTAAATAACTTCCAAAAAAATGAGCTTCCAGTTCCAAAATAAATAGCTCAGCGAAGAAGCTATAAAAACAGTTTCTTTTTTTAAAAAAAATTCATGAAAAAATGCAGGTGAAATACGTCAAACTAAATGATTTCTTACTAATCTGTTTACTCCATTAAGGGAAAAAAATCAGAAAGTGATTTCCTCCTCAGGCACTATTCTTACAAACAAACATGTATGCATACGATTGTCACGAGAGTGCTTTACAAGATGATTTGCTAAACTGAAGTTTCATACTCAAGAGGGGTTTCTTTGCAGACCAACTAAATGAAGATTCACGGTGAAACATAAAGCATATTTAACACACAAGAATGAAATTAAGCTGTTTTCTCGGAATAGTTCTACAAGTCTGAGTTATTTTGAAGGACTTAGACCAACTAGAGCAGAAGGATTTAAGGCAAACATGTATATTTCTCCACTCAAATAAGGTGTTTAAAAAAAAAAGTCACAGGCCAATAAAATGAGCAAATAGATTAAAATGACCTAAAATGCAACCCTCTCTTTCCAAACAAGGCTACACATGGCAAAGGAATAAAATCCACAGGAAGAAAGATTCTCACATGGATTCATGCAAATACCTTCCTTCCCCAATAGGGGAATATAATGCTCTCACACACACACAAAAAACTTACCACTTTGTCCATTAGCTTCCAAGTCTTCTCCACAGTCCTACGGTCAGCAGCTGCTTGCTTGGGGGGGCCCACTGCATCCTGAATAGCATCTATGATGCCCAGAATACGCCCTTTGCGGGGGTTTCCTCCTCGGCCACCTGGGTTCCGGCCATTCAGGGAACTGGCCATCTGGGATCAGCGCTTCACAAAAATAAAAGAAATAAGAGAATCATCACAAGGCATCCCAAAGACATTTCATCATAGAAAAACAATATTAAAAAATAAAAATAAAAAAAAAAACCATACTGTGAGGTACCATTTCCTCTCCCCAGCCAGAAAAGGGCTAAGTAAGAGTATACGGGGGACCCGACTTCACTTTTTACAGTGAAGAGTATAAACCCACCCAGGCTGAGTTTACGCTGGCAAGTGACCCCAGGTTTGTAGTCAGAGTACACGAGAAACAACTGGAGGGTAAATTGACATTTGTTTGAATGGACGGACACAGGCTGATTATCACGCAAAAACAAACAAAAACAAACTAGGCAGGCAATTCACACGCACACACAGCCTCCACCCTCCCAGCTCGCTCCACACGCCTCTGCGGGCTCTGCACAGCCGCTCATTCCCCCACACAACAAAGGCAGATGCGGGACAGCTGAGAGCGACGGGCCAGGGTGCGGGGCGAGAGAAGGGGCCGTACGTACGGGGTGCCGCCTGGCAAGCAGGCGGGGAGACAGCCCCGCGGGGCGGGCAGCAGGAAGTTTCCCGGGTAAATCCGAGCCCCGCGGTCCCAGGGGCTGGTGGAGGACGGGGCGCAGCCGAGAAGCCTCTCCCCGCGTCGTCTTCCTCTCGCCGCCGCGTGGGGCCGGCTCCACTCCCGGCGAGGAGGATGCGGCCGCCCCCTGCCCGTTCGCCACCACCCACCTCCCCCGGCGCCTGGGTTAAATCCCAGCCGGGCGCCCGGCCCCGACGCTGCACATGCTCCCCCGCGCGCGCGCCGCAGTGGCAGTTGAACGGCTCCGCTCTCCCGGGTGCCGCTGCCCCCCGCCCGCAGGAAAACACTGCGAGTTAATTCATCGCGCGCGGCCCGCGTCTGTCGGTCCGTCCATCCCGGGGCCGGAGGCGGCACCACAAAAGCCCCCGGGGCGGGATCCTATTCCGCCCCACGCCTAAACTCCTCCGCCCCTCCCCTCCCCTCCCCTCTCCTCCCCTCCCACTGCTAGGCTCTCCTTGAAAGAGACATACCAGACACTCCCACGCATGCGCGCTTGAGAGGCCTAGGGGGAGCCCTTTCCCAGGGGGTGGGAGCGAAGACTCAGACTTTAGCCAATCGGAAGGGGGGAAAATGGTTGCCTGACAGGCCAGAGAGGCCAATGGGTGGGAGACAAGGCTGGGCTGAACTAGAGAACCCCTTCGAGGGTGGAGGGGGCGGAGAGTTGGATTGATGAAGGAAGGGGCCAATGAAAGGGCGCTCTCTTGGGGGAGGCGGGGCTTCCGGTGCCACTTGTCTCCTCGCTTTTTAAGCCCTGCAGTTAGGGAGAAAGAACAGAGAAGAGAGGGAAGTAGAGGGTTTGGGGTCAGGAGGGAAGTGGGAGCTGTGGTAGGACAGGTGAGTTGAAGGAGAGGAGAAAGAAGAAAATAGAGCTGAAGGGGGAGAGGTTTAAGTTTTCTATAAGGTGTGGGAGACAGTACTATGGTGATATGCTCTGTGTCTCTTATGTATGGGGGAGGTACTTTGCTGATTTATTGTAAGCTATGGATCTTGCCTCTGGTTATCAGGTTCTGTTTTTAATCTGCACCTGCAGATAGTGTGAATTTTGTGAGGCTTGTTTCACTGAGACACACTGCTTTGCCAGACCCAAATTCAAAAAGTTTAGTCCCAAGAAGTCATGAGATTATCAGTTGTGTAATCATGAGATTTTTTAACAATAAGTGTCATCTTTTATTGGTATTCGGAGCATTGAGCCTTTGAAGTGTCACATTCAGGTATTTCTCTGTAGCCATAAGGGTAAGATACTTACTTTTAAGATGAAAGATGAGATTCTTTCCCCAAGTTATGACTTCCAGGAATTTAAGAAAAACACCAACATTTTGATAAGTGATTTATTTGAAAATATCTCTTTTACACCTGTAACTCTTGATTCTTCTAGGAGCTTTCTCTATGAAGATGAAATAAGAAGCAGGTGAAAGCACCTAATTCTCACATTAACTACCTTGTATGTATCTGAAAGATGAGCTTCATGCATAGGCTGAATGTAGACTGTTGGAGTTCAGTCTTACCCTGGAGATCTGAGAGAAGACTTTGTTTCTTACGTGGTTACTTTTAGGATGAAATATCATTGCAGACACTAAAACATTCAATATTTAGATGCAATTTTTGTTTTCATGGAAATCCAATCTTTTTGGGGATGACTTATTTCCATGTTTTAATTTTCTCTGGTTGAAAATCAACTTCTAAGTATTTCTCTCTGGATTGCCCCCTCCCTTAGGATTAAAAAAAAAAACCCCTGTCACTTTTCCTATTAAAATAGCAAAGAATGGACAGGAATAATGACTAGAGGAAGCACTTGACAACCTTTGTATTTCCAAGCTGAGGTCTGCCTCATAATCATTCTTGTTTACATTGCCATTTATTACATACTGTAAATACAGGTGTCCTTTTTTTCCATTTATTTAAAATGTGTTTAGTCAATTTTTAGCCACATGTAGAACTATAAAATCATATCAATATAAATCTCTTGTCAATGGTTATTGTTTCTCTGCATCCTTAAAATGAGCACTGAGATGCACAGGTGGATTGAAAGGTTTTTCATTTCACTGTCACCTCTGCAAATAACTCTGCTTCCTGTGTTGAAATCCTGGTTTATGATTTTCTTTATAGATATAGTTTCTAACGTGTGTGTTGCTTTCCATAATCATGCCCTATTATAACTGCCACCATCTCTTGTTTTGGTTGAATTTTGTTATATATCTGGTCTCTTATATTTTATTTTTTGCGGTTTTCTTGTGCAACATGGCTCCTTCCCCCTCCTGGGAAAATAACTACATGCAATGCGTTGTCAATTGTTGGCTCCATGGGATTGAGTCATGTATTCTTTTGCAGTTTTTAGTGCCATGCCGCAGAGGTGAGAGGCTTGGTTCTGTGGTCTGCAGACCTGTACATGTGCATTGTGGGTGGGATTTATTTATTTTTTTTTTAAGGACAATGGCCAGCTTCATTAAAAGAGTGGATTACTACAAGATGTGTGGCTTTCAAGGAGCTGCTGACTTTTCATTGTCACAATGTGTACTGTATTGTCCCTTTTAGGACAGGCCTGATACATGTTTTGGTCCTTTTAAGTACAGGAATTCTGGAAACTGCAGTCCCCAGAGGGTCATGTGAATGTTAGTTAGAAGCAAGGCTCTGCTGGAGATGGGGGTCAGCATATGGGGATGTACTGTAGCAAAAGAAAACATAGGTCACCCTATAATACCAACTCAAGTAAGAGTCCAGAAACCCTTGTACTTCAGTAATGAAAAGCTTGAGGAAACCTGCCCCCAGAGAGCCTCATCCACTCCAAGGTGTTGATGTACCCCTGGAGGACATATGGAACAGCAAAAAACTGGTCCAAGGGCTTCATCTGGAGACAATAAGAGAGCATTTGTAGAAGCCTTGTTTTGAACTTGTTCGCCCTGTGTATAGAGAACTCTTGATGTGGCTACTTGACTGGAGAGCCAAATCATGACCTTACTGAAGTATCCAACTGTTCAAGAGCACAGGGGAACTGAGGCACAGAAGTGTGGTATTCCAGTCACCTACAGCTGCAGCAGTAATATAGCTGGCTTGGGGAGGGAGTATTACTCTCAACACCCCCATGGTTTTCTTATCTACCCATGATTTTTACCACCTCTGGGACTATACTGTGGTCCCTTCAGTCTAGAAGATAAAAGTTTACAATGGTACTCCCAAGTTAATCTCACGAGAGGCCCAGATACATTTTAAGGTGGCAGGGAGCTAGAGAAATACATCCTCTCACCAGCAGTTTTAAAATGTTATTAGTAGGTGCAGCTAATCTTGATATGTGGTTTGAAATCCTTTCTTCCTTATTCCCATCCCTAATGCGGTAGCTTTTGGACAAAACACTCAACTAAAGATGAAGGGGCTTCATAACCCTGTAAATAAGATCAGATGCTGACCGTGTATATGTTTCTTAAAGAGCATAGCTGGATTCAGTTAAGTCCTCACAAGAGTTATACTTGTACAACTAATATGAGTTATTTCATAATCTGAATATTGAGAGCTACTTCTCTAATTAAGCCACTGATTACTCCATTACGCATCCCAATGCCTTTACATTTTCAAAGGCATTTGTCAAGGATTTGACTGGGTATGCAGAGTATTTCCAACTGGCAATGAGAATACCACTTTTAGGATGCGTGGATTCTTCTGCGCAGTGGCAGCTCAATGGTTACATGTTTAACAAGGGCAAGCACATATAGAGCACTTTTCACTGACTCATCATTGTGCACCAGTGAGTTTAGATTCCAGCTCAGGAGAGACAATAAATAAGTGCTTTTTCTGGAGCCTTAAAATCCCAAATGTTCTGCTAGAAAGGGAACCCTCCATACAGGAATTTTACAATTCCAGGACTATTTTTTTCAAATACATTTGAACTATTTTTCTAGAAATAAGTATAGTCCTTACACTTCTATGCCCATTACATAATACCATTTTAGTGTGTTCACCAACAGTGCATAAGGTCCTGTTACTGTGTCCAGTCAGACACAGTCACCAATAGGAATATTTAAATTGGCTCACAAAGTAATAAACCCCACTTTTTTATTATCAACTATTTTAATGCCCCCAGCTGTGCTAGATTATTCAGACCTATAAAGACAAGAAAATGTATGCTCATTTACAGAGTGGGGAACAGTTGGGCTGTAAGCAAATATTAAGTATAATTATACCTGACTTTATGAATGGAACATATTTTAGTACAGTGCAGTTATAGAGACAGCAAACACAACTAATCACTTATAGTATTAAGGATTATCTGTTGCCCATTATTAATGTTGTTGTTAATAATAGATTCTGTTAGAGAAGCTGTTTATTTCAAGAGAGAAATCCAATACTAGGAATGGTAGACTTGGCTTTACATCGCCACAGTAAGTTGGTAAATATTGAAAACAAATTGTTAAAAATAAATCTTGGGATAAATATCTGCACATCTTCCTCTTTAGAATCTCAAATACTCAGTTCTAGTCCTTTTTTTTTCCCTCCCACCTCTTATGTTTTTAATTCTTTCCAGAAATTTCAAAGCTGACTTTCAATGACTACTTAGGAATGTCTCTTCCTTTTAACTTGGCCTAAAGTTTTGCCACAAGCCTACTGCATAAAAGCTGTCTCTTTAAATATTTAACTTTATACAGTAGCCTGCACAGTAAAGACCCATTCTTGTTTTGGCCACAGCAAGTTCCTGAAATAAACACAGTAGTACAGCATTAATTCCTTCTGAGAAAGACTCACCTTACTCCCTTATCCTGGACTGCGGTGCTGGATCAAATTCAGAAATCTTATATCTATGTATTGTAATATGGATCCTTTATAGCTCTGTGGGTTCCCCGACTGTGATGGGAGAAGGAGATGCCACACGCTTGGTTTAATCACAAAAAATGGTTTTCTTTTATTTGGGGTGCCCAGTGGGTGAACACAGTAATTACTTGACAAGAAATGGTTATTCTAAGTTATTTTCAGCAGTAAAACACAAAACAGCAATTTTGTACTTAGAAAAGCAGTCACTTGGGGGTGGCAGTTGAAAAACCAGAACAGTGATCTTAAAATCTTCAACTGAGGTAGTACTTAAGAACAACACATTAATCTTAAAACACTTAACTGAAGTAGCAGTTAAAATTAAACAGTAATCTTAAAACATCTAACGGAGGTAGCAAATTTAGGTACCTGACTGAAACAACACTGCACGGTATTGCAGAGGGTGGTTTACATACATACCATAACCCAAGCACCACTGACCAGCAGCATGGACACCAGGAACATGGTATGAGACATGACACGAGCTAGCTTTCTTTGGGAGATTCAACCATTGGGGTGATCAGCTCCAATGGTTAACACGTGAACCTCTGAACTTCAAGTTGCTGGATACCCCTTTTTTATAGGACTTTTGCTTGCTTCCTGTTACCATATTAGGCTAGTGTCTCCTCACACCAGGGGAGGGTCTTTTGCATTAGTCAGGGTTTTCTGTTGCCATATTAGGAAACCCCAAGCAGTTCCCATGATAGAATTTAGTTATGTTTTCCAAATTTTCCAATGGGTCATAAATTCTTTAGGTGTGCAGGTGGGTCCCAAGTTCTCAGGGTGTTGTAAATTTTTGGGTGTCGTAAATTTCAGATGGGCCCAAACCCTTAGGTGATTCCCATGTTTTCCTGGAGGGTCATAAATTCCTAGGTGGGTCCCAAGTTTCTGGGGGGACCAGTTTCACATCCCCAGGTGGGTTGTAAATTCTTGGGTTGGGTCAGTATTCTTTGAGCTATGCTGGCCTGCAGTCTCCCAGATTTCAGGCTAGAGCCTCTTACACTGTCCAAAATGGGGTCTCCTTAATGTGTGCCTAGGGAAAGGTGGCATTGACATAGGCCTGCCCGAGCAAGCAGCCACTCATTGTCCCATCGGGCACGAACAAGCTCAACTGTGTCTGGATTCAAAATAGTGAAACTTGAGTTATCATAACTTTTTAGTGTAGCCTTTGTGAAATGAGCTCATTGTCAGTCCAATTCTAAGGCACCAATATCCACATCATAAATTGCTATTATGTTTGATGGCTAACAAGCATTGTCCTTGGCGGTCTCAACAAAACACCAATGAACAAATAGACATGGACATGGAGCCTGAAGTACTAAGAAAAGATCTGCAGAAATCATGTGTGATGCAGAACTGCAAGCCAGAAAGCTTCTATGGTCAATGCTGTACCTATTTTGTACCTCTTAAGTCAGAGAACTTAATGTCTGTTTTCACAAGCATTACATTTCCATCCATTTTGTCTGGTGCAAGTTAAAAGGACAATTCAAAGTACCGATAGTTACTATATTGTTTTATAACTTGCTGTACTGCAAGGCAGTATAAAATATAGCATCTCTTTGCAGCATACGGAAAATGAAAACTAAATTATATAGAGCAAGACCTGTGCGGGTCTATACCTGACTACGTTCATTGCTGTAAAGGTAACAAAAGCAACGTCTCTCCTTAATATATTAAAAAGTGTGCTAGCTTAATTTTGAAACAAACTACCCCTGATGGAGTAATTTCATATGTGTTGTTTTGTTTCAATTCAGTTTTTAATTGCATCCAGCTGATGAAGCAGGTGCAAAGGGCTCTAACCAAGATGCATCATTCTAACACCACCTCTTGAATTTGCCCCATCTGTGCTGTCACATAAAAATCCATCAATCTGAAAGTCTTCTCCCCCCCCCCCTTTATAAGGTGTGGCTGATAAACAATAGTCATGGTATTTCCAATCTCATCTCTTTCTTTTAGCTTGTTTGGTTCCTCTCGCATCCTATTTAATATCCTGTCCAAGTTAGATTGGAAAGTTTTCTACTTTAAGAACCAGAAGTCATCACCCTTTCCATCAAATATCTCTGCTTCATCCAAGCGTTCCGAAATTATGGTAGGCACAGTGTGGATGCATTTTACCTGGCCATTTTGCTCTGGTATATCTGCTTCTTGATGTTAAAAAGTGTGCACAAGAACAATTAATAATCAAAGGACCCAATCTACCATCATTCCTCTGGTGTAACTCTGTAGTATACTTGTTTAACCAGACTTTGGCCCTACACTGTTATTCAAGCTTGTCAAAATATTTTGCATGAGAAATTCTTTTTTTAAAATTTTGCTTTTTTTTTCCTAAGTCAAATTTTGAATAATGTTCAATATTATTTAAAAAATCCTGTTTTTTAAAAAAAAATCAAATTTGGAAAACAACAAATGAACCATGAAATAGAATTTTGAACATCAGCATTTTGAAATTTTGTTGTAAAAATATTTTTCACTCTTGGATCAACTGTAAGTAACACTTAAAATATACATTTCATGCATATGTGCCGGAGAGAAGAAGATGCCTTGCACTGTAGCCTGCTTGGCCACTTATATGATGTGTGTAACAATGTATTTGTTGTGTCTTCCTTTTTATTGTACCTTCAAGTTTCTGAGAACTGTGGCTGTGGATAGATACTGTAGCTTATTTGCTTTAATCTAACAGAAAAGCTCCTCTTGACTGAAAGTATATGGATAATGATAATCTCTTTTCAGCAAGAACTGTTTAAATGCAATTCAATTATTTTGTTTTGTTTTATTTTATATATTAGTAAAACACTAATTGTGAATGTACTTAAAATTGTAAGTAGTTGCTAAATACTTCAGATGAGTAAACTTCATTCTGAGTTCAAACTGTTGGTGTCAGCTAGCCATTATTTATAGTGTGATTGGCCTTTGTACTGTGCTCCATGATTGGGAGGACTCTAATTTCATTCAAGTGACATAGTGAATAGGATGCTTCTGGAAAAACCTTGTGATTCTTGTATCTGTGAAACAGCAACTAACTCTTTCCTTCCTCGTGTTCATGTTTATTTTTAAGAATGTTGGCTTTAGACAATATTTCCAGTGCAACATCAAATTGTTTATCAGGCATAGCTAAACATTTTCTTCTGTAATTGTAGTATAGCTCAGTTCTTCCATGATGTTATGTCTGTCTTGGCAGAGATAAAAATAAACAAATTGTGTAGTACCATCCCCTTGCACAGCCAGAAATCATGGCAGATACTTAAATGTTTTATCCTCCCTCTTGCCAGAATTAGCATTACTTAGAATTACTAAGTCCTGCTCCTCTTTGAAATGTAGAAATGCTCATGATTACAGCCACGTGTCTCAGAACGGATAGCTAACTTTGGCACCATGTACAATACCCATTAATACACAATACTTAGTCTATTAGTCCAAGTGGCTGGAATAATCTCTTTTGTACCTAGTTTTGACATGACGATGTGAGTGAGAAGGGCAGGTTTCTGGCCAGAAATTGGCTAGATTGCCATCAGTTTTTAAGTATGATCCCTCTGCTTTTGTCTGGGTGGAAAAGGGAGGACAGTCTAAATGATGCTATGTTTCTGAAGAAACTTTCAGGCTGTTTTTGATTCTATTTGTGTTAGCTTCTGTGGTATAAATAACTTATCCATCCTAATGTAAGCAATGAGGCATTATCATGAACATAGGTACTCTTGTCCAGTGTGATAAAGGGAGATGCACACTTTTTTCTCTGAGTTGACTTAGTGGATTCATGTACTTTTTGCTTACATAAAGATCATAGCTCCATATTTTTCAAAAGTGAAGAGTGGATTTTTTGGTAGAGAGGGTGCCTTATTCTTTAGATGCCTAATTTGAGACTCCTTAAAAGGGGTGTTTTCAGAAGATGCATACTTGGCAATTTCTGAAAATAGGCATTTTTAAAAGTATCTTAGAAGTGAGACAACAAAAGTAAAAGCTTAGCTTCCTCCTTCTGACAAGCTATCCTTCTGAAATGGTGGTTTTGAAAAGTCTGTAAAGAACAGAGACATTCATCTCGGTTTTGAATAGTGAGGCTTTTAGGAAAAACAGATTTTCCATTTGAAATTAGCTTGCAATTTTCAACAGCTCAAAGCAAAAGGAAAACTGGATTACACTGTTTTTCTTCATGCTCATGTGAAATGGCTTTGGACTACTACCAAAGACCCATTACGGATTATTTGCTGTCTGCTAAATGATCAGTGACAGAGAGAGCCCTATAAGAATAAAGCCACTCTGGGAGTGTTATGGATTTGTGTGCACACGCGCGCACACACGGCACAGGAGATATTGCAAGATTATCTGACCCATGGAAGGAGAATTCTTCAAAGAGCAAGTAAGAGGGGGGCAACATACCCTTTGGGGGTTCCATATGTTCACCACTGCATACCTGACCAGCTTGAATAGGTGACACAGAAATGGCTCCCCTACCTCTAGGGCAGAGGTTCAAAACAATGTTTGTGTGGTGACATGGGTGGAGGCATCCCCCACCATGTGCCGAGGCTCCCTGCTGTTGCAGATGGTTTCAGCAGCAGCAATGACTCCGCCTGCCACCACAGCTCCTGGTGGCAATGCAAGCTCACTGTGGCCAGAAGAAATCTGCGGCTGCTAGGAAGACCCTGCCGCTTGGGCAGGATTGTTTTGGCGGTGGGGCGTTTCTTTATCAGTGGCACTTGCCTCCGACTGACATGCTTAACTGTGTGCCTCATTCTCAACACAGTGATGGGTCGAAGCAGAGTGGTTGAGAACTGCTGCTTTAGGGGATGCAAGAAGGAAGCAATCTGTGTGCTTAAGGAAATGCATGGACTGCAGCTATGCCTGCCTGCTGCGCAATAGAGCTAAAGGGGGAGGGAGATCACTGTTCCTTCCTCATGTACCTGTATAGCAGACTGTGTTTGCAGCAAGTTTCATAGGCAAGGAGTGGGTTTTTTTTAAATTAAAGTATTAAAAATATAGCCATCACCCTGTTATCTGGCATATTACCTTGCTCAATGAACAAAGCTGGATAGATAACTTTGTTTGCAGATCTTCTCTTCAAATACATATGCCTCATTTCTCCCCACCCCCAACTTTGGTAATCATCCTTCTGGATATTCTTTGCAGCTGCCTCTTCTGAGTCAGTGCTCTGTGCCTGTGTACACAAGGTTTAGTGCATGCTATAATCACATGGCACAATCTGCCTTTATAAATAACAGCTGACAATAAAGACCATGTGCACTCAGGAAAGAGAAGCTGAACCATGATTGCTGCAACTGAGCATAAAACTAGTTCCCATTAGCCCAGTTTTGGTAAAATTTCAATGCCTATTGGAAATCGTAGTTGTGACAACCCTAGTGGCTCAGACATGGTCAAAAGTTCTGGTGTGGACAGGGCTTAATATAGTACAATCATTAGGAACCAATAGGAATCAACGGCCCTACTTCTACCGGTCCCCAGCTGGGTTTCAGAGTGGGAAGGAAGGAAGTCCTCTCACCTCCCTCACTTTCCTTCAACCAAGGAGACTAGCTTCCCTGAGAAGTTCCAGGGGTGGCCTTGTTAGTCTGTTTATAGCAAAACAATGAAAGTCCTGTGGCACCTTAAAGACTAACAGATTTCTTTGGGCATAAGCTTTCATGGGCTGCACTTCGTCTGATGCCCAAAGCAATTTGTTAGTCTTTAAAGTGCCATGTGACTTCCATTGTTTTCCCTAAGAAGGAGTAAAAACTGCTGTAAAAGTGTTAGCCAGAGAGAGAGAGACTTGGCCTAGGAGGGTAAAACAAACAAGAAGTCCTGTGGCACTTTTTAAAAACTAACTTTTATTTATGACACGAGCTTTCATAGGAGAAAATCCCTCTTCATCAGATGCTTGAAGGTGGGGAACTTACAGAATGGGAGGAAAATAAATACAGGGAAGTGTAAGTCATAGGATCAGGTCAGACTGTTACAGCAAATCAGAGCAGTTGATTAGATTCAAACAGTGGAAAACAGCATATAGAGGAAAGTGAGGTGAAATCACCTGTTGTAATAAGAAAAAATCCCAAGATCCCTATTTAACCCTAAGGCAACGGTGGCAAATTGCATATGAATTCCAATTCTGCAGGTTCTCTTTGAAGTTTTGATTTGTAATCCATTTGTTTAAGCACAGCTTAAGAGATCATCAATGTAGTGAAGAGGGAGATTCAAATATTCCCTGCTGGTTTTTGAAAATTGTTATTTCTGATGTCAGGTTTATGTCCTTTTATTCTTTTGCTCAGAGACTGTCCTGTTTGTCCAATGTATAAGATGGAGGGGCATTTCTGGCAGCGGTCTTTTGTTTTGTGTCTTGTGAGCATTGAATTAGCTCAACTAAATGCATGGTGTCATGGAAAGGGAAACTGAGGTAAGGACACATCCTGATTTTAGATGAGGTAATCTGATCCTGTTGCAGGCCATTACAATCTTGCATAAGATAGAACAGTCCTCTGATTGCAATGGGAACCACAGCACACTGCAGCTGTTCTCTGGATCAGGGGCATGTACAGTCAACTCCAAAGCCCCTCTTCCCTTATCCCCATCAGATCTTGAGCTGAGCAATGATCAGCTGAACCTCAGGATTTTTAAACATCAAATATAGCCTCAGGCTAAGCTGTTGAGGTGAGTGTATTTTAGCTATAAGGTGCCAAAGATATGTGACAGGACAGGATAATTCCAAAAGAGTGCATTCTGCAGAAGGTAGTAAAAGTTCTAAGTAGAAAATTCATTTCTCTTATGAAGAATTACTGTGCTGCGTTTGAAAACTAATTTCAGTTACTAAGATGTGCAATGGAGCAATTCTAGTCCTGTTTAAAGTACAAATTTCAGCATAACCTGAACAATAGCCACCACTAACACCTCTGCAATATCAGCACAACAGGTACTAATGTAGTAAGAAGAGTATCTTTCTATTTAGCTAAAGTAAAAACATACATAATAGTATTCTAACTGCAATATCTGAACAGAATAGACAAAGTAGGTAGTGTGCTAACAGTTCACATCTTAGGCCATGTACACACGATCACTTTATTGCATGATAAGGCTCCTTACCGTGCAATAAAGCTTGGAGCGTACGCACGAGCATTTTCCCTGTTGCGTGGCAACACCCTCTTGCTGCACAACAGTTAAACCACTCAATTTGAGAGTGGTTAGACTTACTGCGGAACAGTTGTTCCGCAGTAATGCTCATGTGTACACATTCTGCGCATTAGAGAGCCTCTGGAAATGTCCCAGAGTGCCAATCGAGGCCACTTTGGGGCATTGGAGCTGTCAAATATGTCAATTTCACTGCTCTAGCTGAGCAGTGAAATTGACTGTTATGGGAGCTGCCAGGTTCGGCGGCTCCGGAGATTGGCCCCCTGAACTGAGCTAAGGGGCTGGCCCGAACCAGCTGCCCTCACCGGTTTGGGCCAGCCCCCTAGTCCAGCTGCAGGGGTTCGGGTGGCAGCAGGGGCTGCGGTGTGCAGCCCCCGTCACCACCTGAAGTTCTGCAGCCCCCTGGCTTAGCCCCCGGGCTTCGGGTGGTGGTGGGGGCTGTGCGCTTAAGCGCCACACCCCTGCCGCCACCCGAACCCCTGCAGCTGGACTAGGGGACTGGCTGTGGGCAGTGCATAGTGGGACAGGTGCCCACCATGCACTGCTCTTGTATCGCAAAGGAGCGTTCACACGGATGAATGCTCCTCTGCGATACAACAAGCATGTGTGTACACACAAAAGCCCTATATTTATAGCGCTTTCCTTGTCCTGCATTAGCTTATTGCGGGACAAGTTTGTCATGTGTACATAGCCTTAGAACCTGAGTTAAGAGCAGATTCTGCCATCTTTACGCTGAGTAATCCTTACTCCTGGTGTTTTCCTGCTGCTTCCAGAATCTGTCTGGACCTCATTAAATAATGAAGCCCATGGAGCTACCCTGAGTTGCACCAGCTGAGGATCTGTTCTTGGTGCTGGACATCTGTTTATTCTTTTGGCACTGAAATCTTTGGCAGCTATGATTTTCTCCACTCAGTCTAACAGACAGGTCACAGTAGAGCTAGTCTCTGTTAAGTCTAGGTAAGTAATGCAGCAGTGTGCAAACCTTAGATATATAAACCTGCAAAACTTTTTTTTTTTAAAGTATAAGTACATCCAGTTTTTTTCCCCCTTGGCAAAGATTGAAAATACTCCCCAGTAAACCTGTCTCCCTTGACTTGTCATTGTTTATTTTTCCTTCAACCTACTAAATTATACCAAATGGATTTTAAATGTGTCAAGCACAATTGGTGAGCAGTGAAGCCTGTGAAGAATTGTAGTTCTTTGAACTGAAAATCAGAAACACAGCAAGTAAACTAGTAACCGCCCCCCCCCCCAAACCCTCCTCAAAATGAGTGGGGGTAAATTGGAGAATTCATAAAGAGTGAATATTAACGACTGAAATTTTGAAAGGGGGGCTAGAGTAACAGAATTTGGGTTGCTACTTAGCAAAAACTCCAGGAATGCTAAGTGTTCACTATTATGTATTTTCCCTGAGAATGTTTGTATTTAAACCCAAACTTTTTTGGGCTACTTTGCTAAGAAAAAGTGGGGCAGGGCATAGCAGGGCAAGGGAGTCAGTTGAGGAGAAAATAAGAAACGCTTTCTCTATTCAGCAAGTTTTCTGAGCTCCACAGGTTAAAAAAGACAAGGCTAGATCCTAGACTGCTGTAAACTGTCATGGCTCCATTCACTTCAGTGTAAGGGTGTCACCCTTAGGATGTCTCCAAGCAGGGTCCTCCAATCTCTGACTACTTTTGGAGGATTAAGTGGGCCAGTTCCTTTGCTGGTGTAAATTGATACAACACTGAAACTAATAGAACTATGCTGTTTTATATCATCTGAGGATTTGGCCCACCTAGTTTGGCAATAGGGTCAGCCCTATTGGCTATATGAAGGGGAAATCAAGTGATGTGTGACAGGAAAGTCCTTGCATGAAGCTAACTAGGAGCCATGGATTTGGTGACTAGGTTTCACCAGGGATCCCAGATTCTTTTTGACAGGCAGCAGGACCAAAAAATGTCCACAGCAGTCCTGATTTGGTATTTTTGTCTACCTCCCTCCTGTGCATTCATGTATTTTTGTGCAAAAGGAATGCAGGGACCTTCAATGCCACTTACTAGCTTGGCATTTGATCTGGTATCCAGAACTCTATTTCTGAGGCTACAATCATCTTTACAGCTGGGTCTGTACCACAAAATATTCTACATAAATGCTTACCCAAGACTTGTTTTTTAAAAAATGTTGCTTTGACTGCATTTACATCTTTTGTTTTGTCACACTCCCTGAGTACTAGTCTATAGGGAATGAGTTCAGTGTCAAAAATGCTGGTTTGCCAAAACAATGAAACTTAAGTAGATGGTAGAGAATATTCCTGGCAAGTGAATTTTGAACGCATTAGAAATGAGGTTTCCAGCATAAACAGTTGTTTGACTCAGTCTTCCATTTACAGAAATAGAAACGATGCCGTATGGTTCCTTTGATCAGATAGGCTAACCTGAATGTCAAATATCAAATAATCCTGATGAACTGCTCAAAAATGAGAAGCAAGATCAGAACTGATCACAGAATTTAGCGGATATATTAGAAGGAATACATCTGTGACAGTCATAGGCTGCATGCTAGCAATATGAAAGCAAACAAAAATAAACATTTAATGCTTCCGGACTGATTCTGATCCCATTTGCACCAGTGAAAGTGAGGAGAAACTCAATTGAAGTTGCTGCAAATTACAGGGCTGTAAACTGGAATAAATTATATAGTAACCAGCTCACTGCCTTTAAGGGAATTACTCTAAATTTACACCAGTGTAATTGAGAGTGACTAAACGCATTCTTCATTGAGCTCAAGTTATCTTCATGGGAGGGAACTTACCCAGGATGCAATTGGAGTAGGAAAAAATACTTTAAAAACAATGAGAGTCCTGTGGCACCTAATAGACTAACAGATTTTCTTTGGCATAAACTTTCGTGGACTATAATCCACTTTGTCAGATGCATTAAAAAATACTTTATAGCTGATGTTTAATTTTTATTATATGAGACCTTGTGAGCAGTTTGGATCTCTCAAATTTCACTTTTACATGTCCACAGGATTTTCTGACCAGTGGTCCTACCTCATCACTTACAGTGGGGTGGTGTTATGACATATTAGTGAACACCTGCTTTTGTCTTTCTGGATAATCTTTTGTCTCCAAGTCAGATCCTCAGCAGCTGTAAATCAGTGTAGCTCCATTGAAAATGTAGCCCTATATATCTTCATTTGAGTTCTACTAAGTTTATTTACTTTGCCTCTGGGTTTAAATGAAGTGTGGCTTTTATTAAGAATAATCGCTTTCCTCTGCTAGTGCCACTGGACAGCCCTAATTCAGCAAAACAGTTTCACACCTGTTTAAGCTTATGTTTAAGTGCTTTGTGGAAATGGGACCTAAAGGAAGATAGTAAAATTACACCCAGAAATGGCTTTTAGCACCCAACAACCTTCTTGGAGGAAGGAGTTCTTGGTGTAATGTTGCCTGGATTTAAGGGACCATTTATGATAATAAGTAATATCAATATTTCAAAGTTACTATCATTCAGATGAGATATGCCATGTTGGGTACCAATAGAAGGTTAATTTGCTAAGAATGATTGTATTGTTTGTATAGGTGTCATATCTGTATTAGAAGTTATAAATATATTTGTTTCTGTGTTTCACTTATGATGCGTTTCTGGGAAACACCCCAGACTCTATCTGCAGCGATTGTCTCCTTAATGGCCCATCAAGGGAGTTATCAATGGGCCCAGAGAGAGACCCGATGAGTCACCAGGACTTGCCCATGTGACTCTAGTCTCCATTTTGTTTCTGTAAAATTCCACAAACAGAATGAAAGAGGGCAGAGGACTTAAAAAGGCAGCTTTCACAACCACCATTTTGTTTTCTAGCCTATGCAGCTTTCAGTTGACATCTACCTCTGGATCTATTCATCTGCAACTGATGCTGTGGAACAAAGGACTGAGACCTATCCAGGTACTGGATGTAAACCAGAGGAATTATACAAGCCTGCAAACTCCAAGTTCTACCAAGGACTCCATTTACATGGACTCTTAATTATTGTTTGTATGTGATTTTCTTTGATCCTTTAACATTTCTCATAGTTTGTTTCTTTCCTTATTATAATAAACAGTTAGTTTTAGTCATTAAAGGTTTGGCTGGCAGTGTGCTGTTTTTGTTAATTGGGGTAAGATCCAAACTTATATTCTGGTAATATGGCTAACCCTTTGGTGTCAGAAGAACTTTTTTGGGGTAAGGAGCTTGGCATTTTTAAGTAACTTACCTCTTTACTAGACCCAATGGCTGTTTGGGAACCAGTGACTGAAATGCAGTAAAAGGGACTGTTTATATATTTATTCTGGCTTCTTGATAACCAGTGTGAGTAATCAGAAGCATTGTTTGTAGCTGGTTGGGGAACTTTGTCTCCAGGAAACCCACCAGTACTGGGAGAATCTGCTCTCCTTTCTGCAGCCTGCCCTGATCATGGCATTTTCAGGTGGTTGTCCCAGGATGGTCAGGTCACACTCAGTTGATGGGTAGGCCCCAATTTCACAAGTAGCTATAGCGTTTACTTGCCACTGTGGGAATACTGCTAGCTGTTCCCTAGCAGAAAGCATTGGGAGTGGAAAGAGATGTCAATGGTGTATGTGAGGCTTGAAGCCCCCTTACTCCTAATCTGTTTTTATCTGGCTTATAATCAAAGGTGACTAGCACTCTGACATTTTCAGAGTCACTTAAAAAAAATCTTGTAAAATTTAGATTACATAAACTAAATTCTACCCTAAGCACCCACATTAAAATGGAAGTGAGGGCAGAATTTGGCCCTCTTTTCTTAATTTTTAGGGGATGGAGCTCAGAGTACTATAAACAATAAACTATAATATTACCATAGTTCCTTTCTGATCCTCAGTGTTTGGTTTTACATGAATAAGCACATTCATAAGAAAATGTGAGGCAATGGGTATTAAAATGCTAAAAATAAGAAGCTTACTCTTGATTTTATACAGTTCTTATTTAGGCAGTGACCTCCTTTTGATTGCAGGAGTTTTCTTGAGTAGCGGCTTCAGACTGGGAAAACTACGCTAACAAACTCAATAGGTGAGTTATAAAATCTTGACCATACAGGCAGAATCACAGCCTGAGCAGTGCAGCCATGTTTGATTCAAGCTCCAGCACTTTTCATAGTTTAATTTGTTAAAATGCACCTTAAAATGGTCACTGTTTTGCAGACGTAGTCTCTAGAGACTTAAATGAACATGAACATTGGCGATTACCTAGAAATAAAGCTGACTCAGCTTCTCGAGTAGAATGTCTTAAAGTTAAAACTCTGTCCAAGCTGCCAAATGAGTCTGTTTCATCTCCCCCCTCATGGCAACAATTTGATGGAAAGAATTGATCATTTGGATATTGCCATCAGCTCCATTTCCACAAGAGAGTGTCATGGCTATTATAATAGCATAAACTAAAGAGAAAAAGACAGGACATTATGGGGAGTAAGACTGGGCTTGAGGTAAATAGAAACTTGACCATGCATACAAAAGAAAGAAATATACTTGGACACTGGAAAGAAGGTCTTGCCTCCAATAGAAGTAAATCTTAGCATTTTCTGACCTAACTTCTACTTAGAGGCTGGCATCTGGGCTCTGAAAACATGAATATCTAAAATTTACTAGAGGAAAATGTATCTACTTCATCAAACTAAGAGCTTGTCAAGACTACAAACATTTTGCTGGTATAGCTCTGCCAACAGAACCTACTGTAGTATAGATGCAGATCAAGTTGTTAAGAAGCTTTCTGTTGGCATACTAACATCACCTCCCTGAACAATTTTAGCTATAATGATCAAGACACACTCTTGTCTGCATAGTTGCATCTACAGTTGGGTTTTGCTGACATATGTGCTACAGTGTATGATGTGGGGGCGGGGGAGAGGGGTTGTTTGTTTTGTTTTTTCACATTCCTAGTCAACATAACTATTTTAATTAAGCTTCCAGGATCCGGTACTGGGTGATGGATAAGCTTTTTCTCAATAGTGGATACATAGCTCAGGTAGAAACATGACTGAAATACCGAAGTTTTAATCACTTGCAGCTTGTTTTAAAACCAATGAAATTTGCCTCTTGTTGAGCAAAGTGTCAAAGACATATGGGTAATCCTCTTCCATTAACTTCATTGAAAACAAAATCAGGTCCATTTGTTATACAAATCATATAAAATTCAATAATAGTAGCATCTGAGCCTCCTCCTGTGGTATTAAAAACATTGAGAGTGTGAGCTTAATTCTCTGCTGTTCCCACAGCTGTATTCTCATTTTCTTTTACTGCACCTTAGTGAATCCTGTCTTAAGTGACTGCTCAAAGGATGAGGAAGAAATGGTGCTCTGCTACTGGCTTTCTTTAAATAATGGTCAAATATTCACTACTTTCACCAAAGATGTACTAAAGGTAGGTCTTGTGAAAAAGAACTGAACATAATTGTATCTCGAACTGCATTTAAAAATGAACTTCAATAAAATTCCTAGCCTTCAAATATTAATGTGTAGTCTATTAGGGCCAACAAATAAGCCTACTTCTAAGCAAGCAGAGGAACTAATGACCAGGGGCAGCTAACAAGGGAATTCTGCAAGGGAGTTTAGAGTGGGAGTGGAGAGTGTGGGATGAGGTAGATTCACTTCATTAACATTCTATAAACTAAATACAATAAACCCCCTCCATCAATAAAAAGCAAACAATAAAATAAAGAGCTACAGGAGTAAAAAAAAATGCAGACAAGTAGAGGAACAAAGAGGAGGCTATCTAGTTTATTGCACTGTTGGCAACATCTACGATTATCTGCCCTGTGAGTGGGTGGCGTATGTGTGCAGTCGGTGCAAGTAGCTTAGAGACTGCATGTGCACTTTGGAGACCAGGATGGCTGACCTAGAGAAGCTGAGGGAGTCAGAGAGGTAGATAGATGAGATGTTCCGGGACACAGTAGAATAGTCCCACCCCTGGTATGACAGTTGGTGCTACTAAGGAGGTGAAAGTCTCAGGGATGAGAACATGAAACTGGAGTGGAGGGAAATGACCCTCCTTCCTGATCATTGTTTCCTTTTGCACTGAGGAGAGTGAACTCCAGTTATTAGGGAAAAACAGGTAATAATAATGGGGGATTCAATCATTAGAAACATAGATAGCTGGGTTTGTGATGACTGGGACAACCGCATGGTGACTTGCCTGTCAGGTGAAAAGATTGCAGTTCTCTCAAGACATCTAGACAGATTTATGTGTAGTACTGGGGAGTAGATGATGGTTGTGGTATATGTATGTACCAGTGACATAGAGAAGGACAGGAGAGGTTCTGAAAGCCAAATTTAGGCTACTAGGTAAGAGATTGAAGTCTAGGGCCTCCACGATAGCACTCTCTGAAATGCTTCCAGTTCCATGCTCAGGGTCAATTAGACAGGCAGAGCTGTAGGGTCTTAATGTGTGGCTGAGACAATGGTGTAGGGAAGAGAGCTTTAGATTTATTAGGAACTGGGGAACTTTTGGGAAAGGGGAACTTATACAGGAATGATGAGCTCCAAATAGATTCTATTAATGGAGATTCTCTATAGCCTAATAAGCAGGCAAGGATGGAAAAGGATAAAATGTGGACAGGAACTGATGAGAGACAGTCAAATGAAAAGGAGGCCCATCAATTACATCATATAATCAACTAAAAATGACAACTTTTTAACTACTTGTATACAAATGTTAGACATTTTAAATACTAAGTCGGGTGAACTTGAGTGCCTCATATTAAATGAGGATATTGATATAATAGGCAACACAAACCTACTGGAATAAGGATAATCAATGGGACAGAATAGTATCAGGGTACAAAATGTACTGAAAGGACAGACTAGATACCGGTAGTACTGGTGGGGGAGTGGCACTATATGTTAAAGAAAGCAGATAGTCAAATGAAATAAAAATCTTAAATGAACCAAATTGTGCCATAGAATCTCTATGGATAGTAATTCCAAGTTTGAATAATAAGAATATGGCAGAAGCAAGGATATACTACTAGTCACCCAACCGGGATGATGATGACTATGAAATACTCAGGGAGATTAGAAAGGCGATACATTTTTTTTTTTTTAAAAACCTCAATAATAGTGGGAGATTGCAACTATCCCCATATTGACTGGTAAATGTAACCTCAGGATGAGATGCAGAGATAAAGTTTCTTGACGCTTAAATGACTGCTTCTTGGATCAGCTAGTACTGGGACCCACAAGAGGACGGGCCATTCTTGATTTAGTCATAAATGTAGCACAGGATCTGGTTCAACAGGTGAATACAGCGGAACCACTTGGTAATAGTGACCATAACATCATAACTGTAGAGAAGAGCTGTGGCCTCCCTTGGAGCTTGGGCCTGAGGAAGGGCCTGGATGCCCCCCCTGGACAAATCTGGGAACTGCAGGGCCCCAGCACCAGAAGCAGAGGGGCGGAGCCCAAACAGGAAAGGGAACTATAAAAGCCCAGCCAGACAGCTCAGTCAGGGGAGAGCTGCCTCGGGGGAAAGACGTGGCTTCCCGCTGGTGGTGAGCTGGAGAAAGCCGGGCCCCTCTAAGGAGGCCACCTCCGTCCCCTCCAGCTAGACGGCAGGAGGGCCTACCCAGTTTACTGAGGCCCAGTGACTGGGAAGGGATCCCCGAGGTGAGGGACTGGGGGGATTGGCTTCTTGTGCACCGCCCCCCAGATGCAGGGATGCTCCCTGCAGAGGACCCCAAGGAGCCACTGGGGCCCTGTGACCTTGAGGAGCTTCCCTCAGCCGAGGACGTCAGTCCCCAGGAGGAACAACTGGCAGTGCTTGGCCCGTACGACCTTGAGGAACTGCCTTCAGCGGAGGAGACTGAGGAGCTACCAGATCTGCCTCCTATGGACATAGAGGGCCTGGTTGGGATCCCCCGAGCAGTCTACCCTGAGGATCTTGCGGAAGACCCTGTGGACACAGGTACCCAAACCCCAAGGGGAAGGAAGTAGGCCAGGGGTGGCTGGCTGCCTCACAGGGGGTGGTGGCCCTGCCTGAGGTCAGCGTGTTTCGGCGGGAGCCCCGCTGACCCCAGTGACAGACCACTCTGCCACTGGATAGGGCCCTGGGCTGGAATGCAGTGGAGATGGGTGGGCCTGCGTCCCCCTACCTCACCCCTTTCCCTAACCACCCGGAGCATTCAAACCCCTGCCTTCCTTGTTAAGAGGTTTGTGACTCTCGTGCCTGCCCTGCCCCGCCTCGGGGGCCGGGGGCAACTGACTCTTGTGCCTGCCTCGCCCCGGCTGGGGGCGGAGGTGATTACCTGGTTTGGCCAGAAAATGGCTGGCGGCTTGTGTGACAGCGCCCACAGGCCTACAATAATATTTAACATTCCTATGGGGTGGGAAACACCAAAGCAGCCTCACAGTAGCATTTAATTTCAGGGAGGGGAACTACACAAAAATGAAGAAGTTAGTAAAACAGAAATTAAAATACACACTGCCAGAAGTGAAATCCCTACTAGCTGCATGGTAACTTTTTAAAGACATCATAATAAAGGCTGGATTTGAATGTATATCCCAAATTAAAAACACAAGGACCAAAAAAGTGTCACTGTGGCTAAACAACAAAGTAAAATAAGCAATGGAGGCAAATGGTACCTTAAAAAGTGGAAGTAAAATTCTATTGAGGAAAATGGAAGGGAGCATAAACTCTGGCAAATGAAGTGTAAAAACATAATTAGGAAGGCCAAAAACCACTCAGGCTCAAAAAGTAACAACAATTTTTTTTTAAATATGCCAGAACCTGAAAGCCTGCTAAACAACTAGCAGGGCCACTGGATGATCGAGGTGCTAAAGAAGCACTCAAGGAAGATAAGATTATTGCAGAGGAACAAAGGAATTCTTTGCATCAGTCTTCATGACTGAGGATGTGAGGGAGATTCCCAAATCTGAGCCATTCTTTTTAGATGACAAATCTAAGGTGCTGTCCCAGATTGTTATCATTGGAGACAGTTTTGGAACAGATTGGTAAATCAAACAGTAATAAGTTACCAGGACCAGATGGTATCTACCCAAGAAACTCAAATGTGAAATTGCAAAACTACTAACTGTGGTATGTATAACCTATCATTTAAATCAACTTGTGTTCCAGATGACTGAGGGTTAGCTAATATGATGCCAATTTTTAAAAAAGGCTCCAAAGGCAATCCTAGCAATTACAGGCTGGTAAGCCTAACTTCAGTACCAGAAAAATTGGTTGAAACTATATTAAAGAACAGAATTATTAGACACATAGATGAATACAATTTGTTGGTGGAAAGTCAACATGGTTTCTGTAAAGGGAAATCTTGCTTCACCAATCTACTAGAATTCATAGAGGGGGGGTCAACAAGCATTTGGAGAAGGGTGATCCAGTGGATATAATGTACTTTTAGATTTTCAGAAAGCCTTTGACAAGGTTTGTCACCAAAGGCTCTTAGCAAAGTAAGCTGTCATGGAATAAGAGGGAAGGTTTTCTCCTGTATCAGTAAGTGGCTAAAAGGCAGGAAATAAAAAGTAGGAATAAATGGTCAGTTTTCAGAATGGAAATGAGTAAATAGTGATATCTCCCAGGGACCTCTACTGAGATCAGTACTGTTCAACATATTCATAAATGATCTGGAAAAAGGGGTAAACAGTGATATGACAAAATTTGCAGATGATACAAAACTACACAAGATAGTTAAGTCTAAAGCAGACTATGAAGAGTTAGAAAGGGAGCTCACAAAATTGGAGAATTGGGCAACAAAATAGCAGATAAAATTCAATGTCAATAAATGCAAAGTAATGCACATTGGAAAACAGAATCCCAACTATATATACAAAATGATGGGGTCTATATTAGCTGTCACCACTCAAGAAAGAGATCTTGGAGTCCTTGTGGATAGTTCTCTGCTAAAATGCATTCCATGTGCAACAACAGTCAAAAAAGCTAACAGAATGTTGGAAATAATTAGGAGAGAAAGAGTTGTTAAGACCGAAAAAATATTGCCTCTTTATAAATGCATGGTATACCCACATCTTGAATGCTGCATGCAGATCTGGGCTACCCCTCCCAAGAAAAATATTTGGAATTGGAAAAAGTACAGGAAAGGGCAACAAAAATTATTAGGGATACGGAAAAGCTTCCACATGAGGAGAGATTTATAAAACTTGGACTGTTCAGCTTGGAAAAGAGTCAACTAATGGGGGAACATGCTAGAGGTCTTTAAAATCATGACTGGTGTGAAAAAAGTAAATAAGGAAATGTTATTTTCTCCTCATAACAGGAGAGTTAGGGGTCATCAAATGAAATTATTTGGCAGCAAGTTGAAAATGAATAATAGGAAGTATTTCTTCACACAGCGCATAGTCAGCCTGTGGAACTCCTTACCAGAGGACGTTGTTAAGGCCAAGACTATAACGGGGGTCAAAAAAGAACTAGATAAGTTCCAGGAGGATAGGTCCATCAATGGCTATTAGCCAGGATAGGCAGAGATTGCCGTTTGCCAGAGGTTGGGAATGACTGATGGGATTGGTCACTTGATGATTACCTGTTCTATTTATTCCCTCTGAAGCACCTGGCATTGGCTACTGTCGGAAGACAGGATGCTGGGCTAGATGGACCTCTTGTCTGACCCACTGTGGCCATTCTTATGTTCTTAAACCACCCTTTGTTTCTTCATCTTTACAATTTTTATTTCTGTCATACACTTCTATTCTTGGTTCCCAGGGTCCTTTGTTTACAGTGTAACAGTGATATGGTAACGTATATACAATAGATCAGCTTCAGAAAGGTAGCCCACACAAAAACAATGAGACACCTGTAGCACCTTAAAGACTAACACATTTCTTCGGGCATAAGCTTTCATGGGCTCCAACCCACTTCATCAGATTCACACATTCTTGCCTTCTAATCAACTACTGTGAATGGGCCTCATCTACCCTAACTGAATAGATTTTGCTAACACTTACCCTCCTTCATCCTGGCATTTGTGTGTGTGTGTGTGTGTGTGTGTGTGTGTACACACACACACACCTCTGTACTATAGTTTCCAATTCATGCATCTGACAAAGTGGGTTGGAGCCCACGAAAGCTTAAGCCTGAAGAAATTAGTTAGTCTTTAAGGTGCCACAGGACTCTTGTTGTTTTTGCTGTACACAGTCTAATACGGTTACCCCTCTGGAAATTGTAGCCCACACAGTTTCCTGCACTCTCTTTTCTTAAGTCTTTGTGCTGGGATTGAAAGGTTTGAAGGACAAATAGCGCAGGGATTCTACCAGGTTCCTTGTTGACCCTCTGTCATTCTCTTGTTTTCGTAAGGTGATGTAACTATGTCCCCTTTCCACACATAAGATAGGGAGTCTGAAGAATTGCTTCAAGATTCCTATTGATACTTCTTGGAGGAAACCTTAGGGCCACACCCCTAGCCTTACAAATTGCTGAGTACACCTTCCCTTCATTGGACTGTGGAGTCACTTGCCCTGACTAAGGGGAAGCACATAGTTATGCTGCCCCAAGAGCAGACCAGAGATCAGATTGTGACTTGCTTCACAGAGGATCATGTAAACTGTGCCAATTGTACACCTTACACACGCTAATCCCACTCTACTTGCTTGTACTGGCGAGAGTTAAGGTTTCCCTGCACACACACATTCACTGCCTCTGTCTATGCATTAACCACCCACCAGCTTGAGAGCAATAGTACCAACTCATGGCAGCTGCTCCTCTTCTGTGCACACGCTCCTTTAGTCCAGTGCACAGGTGAGAAAGGTGGCTTATAACTGAACCCAAATGGAGCTACAGATGCTTTGCACCTTTTGAAAATTGGGCATCTGGCTACTATCCCCTTCTCCTTGGGGATCTTGTATTTAGTTGTCTCACCTACATCGTTCTGCTGCTATGCTGGCAGAAGAAGTAGCTAGATGTCTTCCTCTTAGCCAAGGTACGACCACCCTTTGCATTATCTGAGGTAACAAAATGAACCCTCGTCTCTATCCTACCTCACCAGTGCGCTGATTCCCACAGAATGCATCACCTGGGAGAAGGATATTATGGGACATAATGGTAAGATGATGTGCTCTTTCTCTGGTAATCTACTCCAGTATATTGTATGGCTTTGGGGTTTTTGGTTTGTTTGTTTTATTTTTTTCAAAGTGGGCTCCTATGGTTAGGGCTCTCAGGATTTAACTATGACATTCTTGCTCCCCACTCCTCCTCCACTATCTAGTGATGATTCAAGCAGGTGCTGTACAGCATTACTACCCAGCCTTGCCACCATTGCCCAGTTTATCATAACAGGTGTAAGATGACAGCTCTGATCAACAAGGACAGCACCACTATTATGTCTTGCATGCCTCAAAACCAGCTGAAAATTACAGCTCTGATCCTATTCTGCTGCTACGTATGCTGAGTACTTCCTTCATCTGTGAGTACATCCCTTGCTTTCAATTGGGTAATGGGGAGTAGAGCAGTGCTCAGTACAAATTCAAGCTCTGTATAATTTACATGAACCAAGCAGAGAGGAAAGTACCGGTTCTGCCTCTGGTAGGGAAATTGCTATTTCTGTGCTTTGTTCTGCAACTATACCCACACTTGCAAGTTAGATCGACTTAAGGATCTTAAGGACTTAAGGCTTACGTCGACCTAACTTAGTCCCTGTCCACACCAGGCTTTCATTAAGTCGACTTAAGAAATTCCTTAAGTTGACTTAATGAAAGCTTAGGTCAACTTAATAAGAACCGCTGGTTAGGTCAACCTAACCCTTAAGTCGACTCTTTAGGTCAACCTAAGCACAGTGTGGATGCTTAAGTTCACTTTATTAGGTTGGCCTCAGGGCAGTTAGGTCAACTTACTACGTCCCTGTTCAGGGAACCCACTTTGTTAAGGCGACCTAATAAGGTCGACATTACAACCTTATTAGGTCAACTTAACAAAGTCAACCTAACTTTTTGTAGTGTAGACATAGCCTTTGCAGTTTTGGTCTGGCTCAAGCTGCCCCCTCCCTTCCTACTGCCTAACTCACTGTTATTAGCTAGCATGCTTGCTATTCAAAGGGAATTAAGATGTGACAGAGCATAGCCTAAGATAACAATGAGTGTTCTCCATTCTCTCTCACTTCAGTCAGCCTTTTCTTTGACTGGCCAATGTCCAGATAAGATTTATTTAAAATATGTGCAAGAGACATTTATGAGAGGCAAAAAGTAAGAGGCAGAGCTAAGTAAAATCACAGTACCCCTTTTCCATTTCACCCTTCACATGTGCCAGTTTACTAGAGGCTTTCCTTATTGCAGACTTTACTCTCTTTGAAGGTACTTTGATGTGATTATTTCATATTTTAGGAATATATGATAGTATTTATGTGCTCCAGTAGTCTAATGGAGTGATGTGTTGTTAACTACTAAAGGGGTGAGAAGGAAGGGAGTAGGTTGAAGTTGTTCTGGCCATATAACTAGGCAGTAATTGGCTGATGATTGTATAACACAATACAAAATTATCTAAAAAGTTGATCTAGCCTCCAAAATAGATCTGTGAGATCACCATATGCTGTTAACATTACAGGTTATATTCTCTTTGGGCTTAATTCCACTGAAATTGATGACCCAAAGATTTTTCCCTGAGGTTTAGATAAGGTGAAGAGGTAAGGCATCCAGTGGCTTAAAGATATTCCCAAGAAGCAAGAGAAGTTTTAAAATATTGTTTGTTTTACTATTGTCTTAGATCAAGTTTAAATTGAGGAGAGGGCATTGAGGAAAAAAGATACTGGAGTTGACAGTGTGCTACCTTTTATTACTCCAGAGGAAACCCTATCTGAATCTTCATGTTTCACTTTATAAAAGCATACAGTGCAGCTCCAGCTGTCTGACACTATTATGAAGAAGAATGTACCTGGCATTACCAGCATCTCTTATGTCTGATAATATCATTCAGGATTCCACTTAGTATCTACAGTCAAAGAATAATAGTAGGTAACTCAAACAAAAACTAGAGAGAACTCCATTCAACAACTTCCTTAATTCTGAGTAATTCCCTCTAGAGAGCACTGATGTTGCAATCTCTGCTGTAATCATCCCTCTGGGTGTGAAGGTAGCACATAAGGCAATTGAAATGTAAAGTTTAAGAGCAGTGCTAGAAGAAAATTAGTAATCAAGAAGTAGTTTTGAAATATGAAAGTAGACAGCAGAGATAGGGTGGCTCTGTGAACAATAGAGATTATCCTGGTTTGTTGCTTCTAAGGAATACTAATGCTAATTTTCTAGTGTTTAAAATAGTAAATGTGCTTTATTTGTTTTTTGTTTTTTTTTCTTTAATCCTGAGATTTTATATGGATCCACGAACACTCTCCTGTGATTGCCTGCCATGCCGGGTCTGCTAGTGGCAGTGAGGTTGATACTCCTTTGTGATAGGCTACACAGTTACTCTGGCAAAGAGTGGTGCATAATCCTAGGCACCTCAAAAATAGCCAGGGGAAGTACTGTAACTCATTGACACAACACAACTCTTACTCCTGGAGGAATTCTGTGCCACTGCTTGTATCTAGAATTCACATCCCCTCACAGATTTATTTGCTTCTCCTTCTGACAGGGAAGCAAAGAGAAGCCACAAGAGTGGTCATGTGCCCTGCCCCAGGAATGTGGGTGCATTGTTTTGGGTGCCAAGAGCAGCCAGTGGAGAGGTAAATTGCCATGGTGGAGTGGGCTGTTACCCTGTGCTGGGCTCAGCTCCTCTTTCCCCACAAGGAGTACCGAGGACTTGAGGACAGGGCCACCCCTGCCGAGTCCACACTTGAACTGGCCCTGTGTTTCAGGGTGGTGGGCTGCAAGGCCAGTGTTCCCCACTGCCATGCTGAAGTCTCCACATTTATTTATTGACAAATAAAATATGCACTATTACATAGAATTTTAAAATATTGTGCACAGACTTTTTAATTTTTAGCTCAGAATTCCCTTAGGAGTAAACTCAGAATCAAAATGTCTCATTTCCATCCTGCTGCCTAGTGGTAATAATTTACCTCTGACCTAGTCCAGCAATAAACTTCTGCTCCCTCCCCAGCAGCACTCTGTGTGCTATGTTGCTTGCTCTGATCCACAGGTGAAGGAAAGGGTTGGAAACATCACACATAGCCAAGGTCCTGCCTATCCCTTCTCATCCACCTGCTCTGGGGAAAGAGCAAGCGGATATAAAGCCAGTTTATTCTTATGTGACAAGGCCCAAGGTTCAGGTAGTCTGTACAGAGGTATAAAAGGAGTCTTTTTCTCTGGGTGCAAGCAGGTAATTGTCACAATAGACACTAATAGGAAATAGACTGAGGAGAATCAAAGCCAGAAGTGTAGTAGAGACTAGACAAACTCTTTCCCTGAGGAGTACAGAGTTGCTTTGTTTGTTTTAATTTTCTTTCCTCTTTTCTCATATTTAGTACTATTGCCATTTTTGTGACAGAGCGTCTAAGATTCTACTTTCATGCGATCTATTATTTTTTAGAAAATGTTTTGAAATTTCCTCCTGATTTCAAGCTCCCTTGATTGTTTTGTCTCTGTCTCGATGTAATATAAAAGTAATTAGAATACTGTAGGAAAATGCTTTGGCCTACATTTTCAAAAGTGATGAGTGCTTTTGAGTGTCTCCGATTTTGGTTGCCTGACTTCACACCGTAGATGATTCTCAGAAGTGCTCAACAACCCCTCTTCGCAGCATTCAAGTCTGGTATCCAAGGTTATTAGTCACTTTTGAAAATGTAGGCCTTGATCTTTGGTATTTGTAAAATATCAATTTATGCTAGCATAACTGAAAAAGAAATGGTCTCTGTAAATAGGAAACCTGTATTATAGTGTATGTTTACCCATCAGTAAGAAACTAAATGACTTGACAACAGCAGAAACAAATGGTCTGTGGTTAATTCGATCACTTCCTTTGCTATAAACAAAACAATCATCAAATGTTAAAAGACTTATTTGAGTGTGATGAGGACAGTCCCTAAGCAAAAGCAGCAGGTACATCCACTGCTAATGATCTTATTTCATCAGTCCAATAGTAAATCCTGCAATTATTTTGCTCAGAAAATGAAAGTGAGTGTCTTCAAAGGCAGCTTTTTCTGAGCAATGATGGCAGGATTAAATTAGCAGAAATTTAGTCCAAATGTATCCTGCAAAACTTCTTAGAAGCCTACTTATTCTTTATTAAAAAAATAAAAAGGAGTTGTAAAACATACATTACATAGGTAACACACGTAAAAGACACATCTCTGCTTCTGGCTAAGTAAAACATAATCAGCTCTAAACTGGTGAGTACTGGATCTTAAAAGTCTCACTTTTAAGAAGCTAAATACCATTTGCTGTGTCAGAAGAACAATTTCCCTTCTTTTAAACAGACAGGACTAAACCAGAATATCAAAATGAAAGGCTCTGCCCTTTGGACCTTTGATATGGTTTGAATTATACACCTACAAACTCGAAGAAGAGGAGGAAACAAAACTGTGTGGACATTATATTACATGGGTGAATGAAGACCATCAGAAAAAGAACGACACTGAATCTTAGTCTCCAAGAGGGTTTGTGTTTTGAACTGGTTCTAGAAGTTGTCAGAGTTTCTAAAATGTTAACTTTTTTCTTCCTTTGTTTCTCACTCTTTGGTGCTGCTTCTACTACCTTTTATGAACCTTTGTGGTTCACCTCTCATAATTATTTGTAAGAGAATATTTTATGGATATTTGGATATACAACCACTTTTTATTACATAGGTACCGATTAATAGATTTGTTCATTGTCAGAATTATAACTCTTAGATTAGATACATGGTTATTGTTCAAGCTTTCATTATTTGAAGTCTACAAAACAATGTCTCTGTACTGCTCATGAAATAAGCGGGTCAGTAGTTAGTGACTTTTTTCCCAGTAGGCTCAGGTTTACAACAGTATAGTTAGTATAGGAATGGGGCAGTTATCCACTTCACTGAATTATTTTATTTATCAGGGGGCTGGAAGCATCTTATTCTGATTATCATTTTTAAAATGGCATTTTTACAGTCCTCAATGTGCTTTCAATATTGTTATGACTTCGAGCTATGAACATAAAGCTTTCCTGTAGATCAGTCATCTTATCTCTAGTTCAAAGGTAAACTTTTTTACCTCTGATATCTTTAGGGGAACTCTTATTGATATCTACTCCAGAACTTTGGCCATTATTTCTTTAAAGTTCTTTCCCAGGTATTTGTGTTCTTCCACTTTAGAACATCCTGGGGATATCCTGAGACTAGTTGGTGGAGCCCACCCTGGTGAGAATGGGAGTTACTCAATTGCCAGATGTGAGCAGTCAGGCACTTGTAACTGGGGCACTGCAGACCTGCAAAAATGCCTATTTTCTACTGAATCTAGTCCTGCACATGCTCAAAATCCTAGAAATCAGTGGTTTGTCTTGCTATGAGACCAAAATCTTCAGGGACAAACACTACTGTAGACATTTTACCTTTCTCTGTAGCATGGGGCATGGATTCTCTGGCTATGTCTACACTTACTGATTTAGGTCGACTTAAATAAGTCGACGTTAATAGGCTCTCCCCAGGACAAGCCGCTAGTGGCTTCCTGGGAAGAAGGGAGCAAGGGCTCCCTTTTTCCCCTGCCCATAGTCAACAGGGCATCCATACTGCTGAAGTCGACTTAAGAATTCGACTTAAGCACTAAAGTTGACGTAAAACTAGGTTTTACAAAAGTCGACTTTACTTTTCCTTAAGTCGACTTAAGCAACAGCTTAAGTTGACTTAAGGAAACTCCAGTGTGGATGCACATTAAAGTAAGTTGACTTAAGCAGGCTTAAGTTGACTTAATTTACAGGTGTAGATGCACCCCCTGTATCTTAAAGTCTTTAAACCATGATTTGAGGACTTCAGTAACTCAGTCATAGGTTAAAAAATTATTACAGGAGTGGTTGGGTGAGGTTTTGTGGCCTACACTGTGCAGGAGGTCAGACTAGATGATCATGGTCCCTTCTGACCTCAGAGTCTATGAATCTATATGTAGAACCATACTAAAAGCAGGGAAGAAATTGAGTAGCCCTTCTATATTTCCTTTTTATTTTCTTGGAAAGTTAAACATTATATTACATTCCAATTTTGTTAGACTATTTTTAAATATTAAAACTCAGACTTTCTGGAAATATTGGTAGTACAGTAAGTACAACTAGAAATAATTAAGCTTGGCAGAATTTAGTTTTAATTTTTAATGCTTTTGACAGATAATACCAATATTTATGTTTTAAGTATTTGTTTAAATTTTTTATCAATTTAAATTTTCACACTTGTAAGAAATTATGGGTGCATGTGTGTTAGACAATGGGGAGCACACAGTGGTGTTGTAGGCATGTTGGTTCCAGAATATTAGTAAAACAAAATGGGTGAGATAATATCTTTTATTGGACCAACTTACATTGGCGAGAGAGACAAGCTTTTTCTGGAGACCTGAACAAGAGCTCTCCATAAGCTCAAAATCTTACTTTTAACCTATGAAAGTTGATCCAATAAAAGATATTACCTCACCCATCTTATCCTTCAGACAACAGAAAGGTCAGATAATTATTTAAGGACAGCAATTTAAGGATAGAGATTCAGAAAGTTAGCTTTATAATGCTTAAAACACAAATTATGTGTCAACATATATAAAGTAAATATCCTTACATCAAATTCTAATTTCTCAAGCAGCATTTTTCCTATTCTGCCTATCTGTAAATTTTGATTATCATCAGTATGGAAATATTTTTTAATGATTTGTGTGTGTGTGGTAAAATTGACAGTGACTGACATTTAATTTAAAAAAATTGAATCCTTCCAAGCCTACAAATAAGTATTCCCTGGAAATCCATTCACAGAAGCCCTAATTGTCTTATCAAAAGAAATATTTTGGCAAGCATAAAATATGCAGGTTTATTCATTTAAGAGGCATGCATTGTTTTATCCAATACATTTTGATTTGTTATATATGTATAGTGTGCATTTATTTAACAGATTAGCAGCCCCATTTTCTAACGTATTTTCTTTTCTGGTATCCTTGCTGTAGATGCTATTAACAAGTTTTGTATCAAATTTTGCCCTTGGACACACGGTCACAATCACATCTCCCATAACACTGAAAAGAAGCTATGTGCATTCATAGCCAGAAATTTGTATCCTGCTTGGGTTTCATCTGTTATAATGATTGTGTAATGGATATTTGGAGGTGATATAGAAAAAATACATTTCCTGTATAACTGGCATATTACTTGGTTTTCTTTTTAAGTGAAGTCCCGTTCCTGGGTTGCCTATATTAGATATACAAAGAATGAACTGAGGGTACTTTCTGAGCTGTAGTAAATGATCGCAGCTGACGTGGTCCTCCAGAGCTAGAAGAATATATTTTTATTGGACCAAGAAAGAATAACACATTTGCAAGCCCCAAATATCCTTTTTTTTTTTTTTTTTTTTAAAGTATACAAGTGACAATATAGTAAGCTAACATTATAATTGACAGTCCAGCCTGAGTTACGATATTTTTGAATACGAACATGTGCTGTTTTCTCTTTGAACTAGGCTACTGATTATTTGGTCAAACTTCAGCCCATCATCCCATTTGCCAGTAAAAGCTATCCCTGTGTGTATAATTTCTTTGTACAGTTGTCAAATACACATAGCTCTTAGTTATATTACCTATTGGAAATGTAAGACTTACTGGATGTGAGCAATTCAAACAATTGGTGACCCTGAATGGTAGGAGTCAGCAAGATAATACTGTGTAAGATGACAAAATTCAGCTGCTAATTTTGAAAATATTACAAAGAAAAATATATAGGTTTGCTTGTAGACTTTGGATAATTACTCTGATTATCTAACAGTCATTACAGATTCCAATTATTCAAATCACCTGAAGAATTTCTACTTATAGTGCAGTGACAGTCAGAGACCTTTTTTCTATCCCTAAGAAAGATCATAGCCTCTTGTGCTAGGCACTGTTCAAACTCAGGAAGACATATCCCCTATCTCGATGAGCTTAGATTAAAATTTTCAGATATACCCAAGTCCCATTTTCTGAAGTGACTTGGGCATTTAGGAGCCCAAGTTCCATTCAGTGATGCTTAAGTACCTAAAATACCGATTTATTGGTGGTCTTAATAGATGGGTGGCGCAGGCAGCTGCCCAGGCCCCACGAGATGGCGGGGAGACAGCCTTGCACTGCTCGGCTGGGGGCCCACAGTGGGGCCAGGGAGCTCGGCAGTGGGTCCGTGGGGGGCCCGTGAGGCTGGTGGGGATCCAGCAGGGGGGTTATTGGGGGACCTGCAGGGAGCTGGGGAGCTGGTGTGGTCCTGCCTAGGAGCCCAGTGGCAGGTTCAGTGGGAGGCGGGGGGGGGGCCCACAAGGCTTGTGGGGTGGCCAGCAGGGGCCTGGTTGGGAGCCAGGGAGCTAGCGGGGCCCTGCTGAGGTGGGGCAAAAGTCAAGGATGGGGCTCCCCATATACCATGGGGGGGCCCCATCTTGACTTTTTCCCTGGGCCCTGGAATCCCTAAGACTGCCCCTGTACCTATTACGTAGCTTTTGAAAATGTGATTTTTGACTAAGTGACTGTCAACTATTTTGAAAACTTTATCCCTTATATATTATTCACAGTGTGTCATAAGTGGGTGTAATATACCAATCCTGCAAAAAAAAAAAAATGCATGCGATTAACCACATGCACAGACTTATTGACTTCAGTGGGTCTATTCATGGTTCAAGTTAAGGACACACATGATTGTAAGACTGGGGCTAAAAGAGGGAGAGGAAGGGTAACAGTATTTGGAACATGTAGCTAAAGCTTTATTTAACTTGTACAGAAATAAAATTGATAATGCAATACCTATTGACCATCTACCAGAACTGAGCGGAGAAAAGGTGCAGCTTTTGGCAAGAGGGTTATATTTGCCACACTCACTTCCGCTCTGTAACCATTGTTCCTGTCCAAGGAGCTCTTGCTGGTCCATGTTACTTTTTAATGAAAGTTGTGCCCCTTATCTAATAGAGTGAAATTACATTACTATGCGATTTCCAGCAATGATGCTCTCGGCTTTAGAAATTTGGAAAAACAACAAGTAGGGCTTTTTGAGTGACAAGTGTTCCTTTCCAGTGTATAGACCAGGAGCCAATTGTTATATACAAAGATAAAAATTAATTGGAAGCCTCCAGATCCTCCTCTATCAGCTTGCTGCTGCTGCTATCAGAATGACAACCAGGAGAAACTACTATGATCTCCTTAACCACAGGATAGACACAGGTAGCAGCAGTATAAGCTTTTTTTGCACCAATATATGTCAATCTTGAACTAAAAAGGCAAACTTTAGGATACTTCAGTTTCTGTGCTTAGTCTTTTGGCACTTTTGTGGTGACTTAATAAGATGCCAATTGTTTTTATTGGAGCAGATTGATAATTCTATTGAATGGGGCTAGCTTGAAATCTTATCTTTCTCGGGGCTGGGAAAGAACTCTGCGTGGGTGGCAGAAAAGCCAGAGATAAGTGTGAACCTTTGGATATAGTGATGGACTTCATTAGTGGAACTGTTTGCAGACATTAAATCCGCCCCCCAGTGGTGAATGGTAGGACTGATAAGAGAGGCTGTGGGGAATAAGGGGCTCTGAAGAGGGAAAACAGAGGGCGGCTGTTGCAAAAGGAATTCTGGCTATGACTGACTGTTCAGGAAGTGGCAGGCCTGTTACAAAGCCCTATAATGTATGAGACTAGAGTACCTAAATCTTTAGTAGTGGTAGCAAGTGCTCTCAAAAATAAGTCATGCATTTGCCAGCACTTTAATTTCTCACTAAGCAATCACTCAAGTCTTCATTGCAAAGAATGTGTAAAAGTGACCCCTCCTGCAGGCTCTTCAGGACAGGGATCTTTTCCACATGTCTATGAAACAGTCTTCACATATTTATATACCAGGAGCCTCTTTCTGTCACCTTTATTCATGATTGGTAGGATCTTATTCTGAGTAATGCCATTGAAACCAGAATAGGGAAGTGTCATGTATGCACTTGAATAATTAATTAAATATAGTGAAGTAAATAAATCAATTTGACTTTATAATGATAGTGTTTTAAAGCACTTTGTACATGAAATGGATTGACAGCAGGAATTAAGGGGATACCATAAATGCTGATCCACGATCATTCTTTGTCTCCTAATCCACACTGATCTTTTAGGAGTATTCCTGTATCTGCTCCAGATCTTCATGATTCATAGTTTAAGAAATGGAGAGAAGAAAAAACAAACAAAAACCCTTCTATTGACGTGAGGAACTACATAATTTCTGAACCTTCCAAGTATTTGGGATTGTTCCGTAGAATCGCACATTCCCATGTGGTACATATTTCTACTCCTTTTTGTGAATGAGTGTCATTTCCCCACTCCCTCCCCCCTTAACATTTACCGAAACAGGAAGCAATGCTGATGTAACTCATCTGGGTCTGGATAGTCCCCCCTCCCCTTCACCCACAAGAGAATTCCCAAAGATGAGAATAAGTACGTCACTTAGCAGTTTGATTGTCTTTCTGTTCATAGGGAATCTGAAGCCTCAGGAAAAGCTTCATGTAAGAGAAGTGATTTCCAGCAGCCTTATAAGGGCATAAGTTCTTTCTGTTGAGCAACAAGTTTTTGCTGGCATGGAATGTTATTTTTGTCTAATGTTAAAATCCTGGTACATTCTAGTCAAATGACTGTTAGTTTTTCTCAGTACTTTGGTGGATACAGCGTGTCTAGACTGTTCCGGTCTGAAAACTTGTAGCAAACTATATAGTTTTCAACAAAATTAGAACTACTACTTTATCACTACATTTCTAAAACTCATGTAACATATCATGCTGGGCAACTCTTAGTTTTAATGTGTTAGATTTTAAAGGTCTCTTTCTAAATTATGCTAGACTTATGCTAGACTTTTAATTATTGAAGGCACAATCATGTTGTGTAAACATATCACCTGAGCCATTTGCAATAAATAAAAATGCCTTCTCAGCTTAACATTTGTGCATATTCTTTTTGCTAACCACGGCCCCTGTGATTCTAAATTAATCATGTTCAGGATGTTTTCTAGTTACTTTCCCTTCTCCTTTGATACTAGCTCATACTGGATAGGATATCTGATATTTTTTTTTTTTTTAAATCAAACATGTTTTGTATCGGACAATTTCTCCTTTGAAGTAAGTACATCAATGCAAAAAAAAAAAAAAAAAGGACTTAAGGTCTTATAATATTTCAATTGCCATTGTATCTTATAATAGAACAACTCTTTATCAACATCAGAACAACTTCATTACACTTTAGGGGGGGTTTAATATTCTCTCTTCCTTTCCCTTTCCCACTCCTTCTTAATTATGTATTTGCTTTAAACTCAAAGACTGAAAATGCCACTGAATCATGCAATGCAGGGCAGTGATCTACAGTCCTGGTTCACTGAACTCCATTTAAAAATGTGTGACTAAGGGCCATATCATGCTGTCCACTGCAAGGAACAAAGGATAATGAACTAGGACAGATTATGGAAAAAGTATGGAGGGGGGAGCAGGAAAATCTGTGAGGCGTTCTTCCTTGAAGGCAATAGAAACTTTTTCATATAACCTCTCCCTGAAACTGGGGTTCTGTGTGATTGCAGAGAAAGTGGCAAGCATGTGAGGACAGTTACTGTACTAGCTGCATTATCGAGTATTGCCAACCCTCATGATTTTATCTGTGAGTCTCATGGTATTTGGAGTGGTGTTTTTCTTTAAGATTCAGCTGCTGGAATCAGCTTATTATCTGAGATGGTCTGCTTTCACTGAAAATAAATCAAGTTCCTAGCTTTCATTACTATAACAAAAGGTCTAAAAAGGTGATTCATAAAAATTCCAACATGAGAAGTCAAAAAAACCCAACAAATGTATTTATTTTTTAAAACGGACATTTGAATACTCAGGGGTGGCTATTCCGGATTGCCAAGAAAGTAACCCCTAAATGCTCCTTGAAGCAGGAAGTATTGGGCTTCTGATGCCAGATGTACAAAAGCAATACATTTTCTGAGTGAGGCTTGCTATGGCAAAGAACAATATGGAGGCTCTGGCAGTGTACATATGTGCCCCAACCTATGTAGATTATGTGGCATCTGCATGCAGGTTTTTTTTTAGAAACCCCATAGCCCTTCTATGCCTTTGGAAATTCCGTCCCCTAGAAAGAAGAAAACTTATGCTGTTCTGCTAATACTAATAGAGTTTTTTAATGGCGTATGAGCTCTTTCAAGTAATAGTGGTGTATTCATCTTGTGATGATGTGCTTTGGCCATTTGTCTTAAAAGGGAACCAAATATCATAAGGTAGTCTCCAAGATAAATGCATCAAATTTACCTTTTTTCTTTTTAATTAAGAGGAATTTTGTCCTCCCAGGATGTGATTCAACTCAGTAGCGAAATATCGTTTTGGCTTTTCAGAGAAAAATTTTGACCAAGTGATCTGGCTTAAACTGAATCAGTCTCAAGCCTTTCTTAAATCAGTTCCTGAGGCCAACCCTCATCTCATGCCTCTCTTGAAGAAATCTTGGGGATTCTCACTCATGCAAGATTCTATACCAATTCCCCCCATCACATCAAGGCCTAACAGAATCTTTTTCTCCCCAAATGAATACAGGGAACAGTTCTGCTTGGTCTCAGACCTCTCATCACTTTGCATTCTCTGCCCATTCTGGTCCATAAATACAGAGCTTAAGCTCAGAACCCTCTCTGATTAACTCCTTCTCTAATACCTTATCTACACTAGGAAAAATCAGACCCAGACTGAAATTAGAATTTGGCAAATAGAAGATACTGGTGTACTAAATTTAGTGAACTGAGTTAATTTTGTCTATCATTACTGAATTAGCCATTGGCTGCATTTCTGATTGCAAAGATTTATTTCCCTTTATATAGTAAGAGAGGTCCCATGTAACTGCCTGATCTTAGGCCATGATCTGGACAGGTGGTGAGCAGTTGAAATCATTGCAGGTCATGGGTGCTACGGAGCAAGCTATAGTCCATTTAAAGGTATAAATAGAATGGAAGCAGTCATGGCACCTCAAACATTTTTGTCTCCCTGTTCATCTGGAGTTTGGTTAAAACTAAGTATTATATAGTTGGTAGAGTGTCCTGATTATAAAACACTGCCTTTTTACTTAAGCATGCGTTTTTGTAAGTGGTCAGTGGGCCAGGACACTCTACTTGAGTTAATTGCCACTGACGGTGTCTTCAAACCAGCAAATTGCCAAGTATTATTTCTTGAGGCTTTTCTAGCAATAGTTCCAGGGCCTCTAGTAGACTTGCAATAACATGAGGTGTGACTCATTTAAAAAGAAAGGAAACTGAATGCGGAATTCAGAGTAAAAGCTTGAGCTGTTGCTTTTCCTTTCTGAAAATCAGGGATTGAGTTTTTGTGGGTCATATCACAGCTAATCTGCCATAGGTGGAGAATGCAGAGAAACTCCACCCCCCCACACACTGTATAGCCATACAGAAGGCAACCATGAAAAGGGGTGCTTATCTTCCTGGAGAACAAGAAGAGTCCATGGCCTGAAGTAATGCACACCCCAAAACCTAGGTGTGGTGAAGGCCTGGATTTTGCCATCTCTGAATCCACTACTACCTGGAAACCAGGAATGGCATCTGGAAAGGTTAAGGTGCACCTACACTCTAGGTATGTAGTAGTTGCCACTCCTGTAGGTATTCTTCCTGCCTCAGCACTCAGGAGCAGAGCACCAGAGACCAGTGCTACTCAGGCCATGCACCAGCATCCCCAACATGGCTTTGCCTTCCAAAGCCATAATCTGGCCTTACCTGTCTTAGTCCGGACGATCATGAAGATTTCTTATCAGTTTAGGCAGTACATCACAGTACCTCAGCTGTCACACAAGAAACAAAATATCAGAATAAAGCTAGGTATAAGTTTTCAATAGTGCAACCCCCCCCCCCAAACCAGTTCTCCTACTATCTCTGCAAGCTTGTCTCTGATGACCAGTCCCATTTTAGAAAGTGAGGTGCTCTGCAGTCAGTTGCATTCAGGACGAATGACTATACTGTATAACTGAAACCCTTAACCAGCCAGAGAAAACATCAAGCACCTAGGGGGCAAACAAACAAACAAACAAACAACAACAAAAAACCCAACTAGCATCCCCTGAGGTCTAAGGAATCTTGTCAACTACAAGCCGGCATGCACTGGAGGGACAGCCTTCTTGCCCTGTACTCTGAACTACACAAACTATCCTGTTGTAGTAAGGTTACCTATAACAGTGCTATGCATAGTCCTTATTAAGAGAATTCTCAGTGTCTGGGTCTGCACTGTGTCCTACAGGGGCAACAGAGAAGAGGAAAATCCCTTTGAATAACTTACTTTGCAAGTTGGATTGAACCATAAGACAGGCATAAATTTACTTCTGCCCTTCCGTCACCCACCAATGTTAAAGAGAGTGCCAAGATAAAAATTGTGGTCCAGATCCTCAACTTTTCTGAGCAGTAATATCTCTTTTATATTGGCTCACACATCTCATGTGTGCCTCAGTATTACAGATGTCCTTCAGTTTGGACCAAGTTATACCATTTTGTTGTGGATTCTCTTTTATTATAGTAGTTTATTGACATCACGATGAAATGCTGATTCATGAAATTTGGATAATGGAAGAGTTTTTTTGTCTTGGTGTTTTTCAGCAGAGTTTTTAATCATACATTTTAAAAATAGGGATCATGCATTTTTGGCTCTCTTGTGAGATGTACTGAACAACAGTATGTGGAAAGCTTATTAAAATGTTTAACACTATGTAAATCACACTAGCTTGAAATGATCATGTTATATTATACATAGCATTCAATTCCATATCTTCATGCTGCAGCAGCCTATAACTAGCAGCCTAAAAATTAACTACTCCTCAGGTATTGTATTCATACCATTAGCTTCTGTCATTGCTGTCAGAATCAGCGAAACTGCATTGTTATTCTCCCTCCATAGTCTTTTTAGAGCACCCGCTTATGGTCTCTTTTTCCTAGCCGTCACTTCTCTTGGCTGGAGACCTGTATCGCTCTCCCTTCCAACCAGGGTTTTAAGGCTGCACAGGTGATATCCTCAGCTAGCCCATTTGCCTTTGTTTTCTCTCCAAAAGCTATGAACAGTGTATTGTCAGCAGTTACCCCACAGCTCTTTCTAAGCAAGCACATTTATTCTTAAGGTAAAAATATTATAGAGAAAACATATTACAAGCAATAAACAGAAAACATATTACAAGCATAAACACATACTAAATATACTCAGAGTCACTCATCAATCTTAGGGGGTCTTGTAAACTAAAGTTTTTCTAACTCCTCTAGGAGGTCCTCCCTTAGACTGAAAGACCTGTTCAGTTGCTGGATCAGAAAGAAGATTCTGTGTCAGTTTAAACACAGTTGCTGTATGCTAAAAGACATTTCTTTGTCTATTGGTCGCAAGAGCACCCAATTTGACCCTGTATATGCAGGGGATGGTATCTTTCTGGAGGTGTTTACAGTCTACTCTAAGTGATGAATCTTAATCATTGGTGCGCACATATGCATTCATACACACATTCTCCTTTTTGATCCCTAGAGAACTAAGTTGTGATAACCCTTCTTACTGGAGCTGCATACAGTCCCTGGATCAGTATACATAAACAATACAATATGGTCCTGAAAGATAATGCATAGAATTGCAAGATATGTCACCATTACATTTCTGTGAAATTATATTCTAAAGAAAGATGAAATTACAATTTAGAAGACTGCATGTGTACAACTGTTACTCTACTCCCACTGAAGCTAATGGCAGAACATCCATTGACTTGGAGGGAAATAAGATTGGGCTCAAACAGAGTGGGAAAAAAAACAGAACAAGGTTGGTTAGGCCCAGTTTTCTAGGTGCTTAAATACCTTTGAGGATCTGAGCTTTAAAATCTAAGGAAAAAAAGGCACGTTTTGGCTTCTGAACAGATGAAACTACATTGAATATGAGTCAAATTCTGCTCACCATTAGACCAGTGAAAATCTGTGTAACTGCTGTAGTCCAAGGATTTAGGCCAGATTTTCAAAGGTATTTTGGCACCCGAAGATGCTGATAGGTGGAATCCATAAAGAGACTTGCATTATTGCAACACTCAGCAATGTGACTCCTATCCTTCAGGCTCCTAGAAAAATTACAAGAGAACAATCCACAAAGCCTGAATTAGGCAGCTAGACTCCCTGTGTAATGAATGAGGAGAGACAGGTGCCTTAGAAAGCAATTCACAAATGCCAGCATGTTAGACATAGAGCTGCCTAAACTAGCTAATAAGGGATGCTGATATGAAGTTGTGTCTTAAACCTTGCCCCTTCTTGCACAGGCGTGCCTAGCTTTTCTTTACGATTCTTGAATAGGAACCCACCACTTGCAATCAGGCAATTTAGGCACCTAAATGGTTAATGAACTACCTAGGATATGGTAAATCCCCTCTCCTGGCAAGGAAGAATAGATCTGAGCAGGGGTCTCCTAACCCTGGAGTGTGCTAACTGCTGAGTTATGGAATATGTGGGTGTGTACGGCGCTCCCTCAATCTCTCCAGTTGAAGCTGTTCCGCTGTGAAAAAAGACCTATAATGTGATTTCTTTAAGTTGGCCCTTCTCTTGATGAAACCTTAACTCTTTTTATACTCTTAAAAAAGCTGTTCACCTCCTGGCTAATTACATTAAAATCAAAAACTGTGAAACAAAATCTTACAGTATTCATTCTCCTGATAGCCATTTAATCTCTCAAGAAAATGAAACTGCAGATGCCTCTCCTTATTACTACCGAAAAGCTCTGTAAGTTAGAATCCCCTCTAGACCCTCTTGCCTCTTTCAAATTCTTTGACTCTGTCTTCCAAAGAAGAAATGGACAAAAATCTGATTTCATGACAGTATTTTCCTGTCACAAAAGGAGATATAATACAGGCAATTAAGTCACTAAAATCCAAAAGGCTTGAAGTCCATATGGCTTCATTGCTGAATTTTACAAACAATAAGGAAGATTGTTGTATACCAAACACTTAGAATAACTTCCAAATTAAAATTCTTTTGTTCAAAAGCCAAACTACTAACCTAAAACAAAATTCATTTAAATTAAAATTCATTTTAATGCCCAAAGATAGCCACACATCGTTCTTTTAATTTGATTTCTTTGATAAATTTTGATCCCAAAATCTTTATTAAAACCCTGTGGGCTAGAACCTTAAATTGTCATAGCTCAATAGAAGTAAATGGAGTGGTGACAACTTATACATTAGCTGAGCATCTGGCCCTTTGGCTCCAGAATCAAAAAGGTCATCCCTCATTTCACAGTATAGCTCCATATGAAATATATTGGCTTGGCAAAGATGGTATAAGTAAACTGGTCACATTGGTCATGTGCTATTGGGCTTATTTGAAGCTATGAGGAGAGACCACAGAGCAGCAGGAGAGCCAAGGAGGTATGCTGGCCAAAATCTAAACAAAATTCTTCCTGTTGGCTCCCTAACAGAGGAAATGGGAATAGTAGCTACATCAGTCCTGAAGAGAGTTCAGTATTGTTTCCCCTCTGACTCTGTCCATTTACACTGGCTAGTGCCTCATGAGTAGAGGACAGAGCAACACCATTCTTATCCTCCTCTTTTCATCTTCCTTTTAGACCCCTCTTAAATGTTATTAAGTAGGAGTGACTCCACTGCTTAATGGGTTCCAGCCAAAATAAGCACAAGAGAGAGCTCCTTGTGTGGTCTAACTATACTATTTTTGCAGGGGTTGGTCCTTATCTAAAAAATGTATTTGCCATATAAGCAAACCCTCTCCAGCCTCTCCATGAATGTCAAAAAAGATTTGATTGGGTGATATGAGTCCTCTTATTTTATAAGTTGACATAAATAACCTCTCTTTTATACATATATGTATTGTACGCAGTGCCTTGTTTTTTGTTTGTTTGCTTGTTTTTCCTCTTTCAGAGGCTTTAAAAAGCCTTTCGTGTTACAGATAATTCAAAATCAGAAGTGCAGCTGGAAATAAAAGAAGTTAAGTTCACACAAATGTGAATTCTTTTCATGGATGTACATCCAAGTTAGGATTCACTGGCACAGAATATGCAAAATAATGGCTTGAGTTTTGGAGTGCTGATCATGCTGGGGTCTCATATCCTTTTGACATACTTCTAGTACACACTTACTCAAGTTACAACCTCTTTTTTCTACCACTTAGATAACTAAGTGGAGTGAAGCCCTTGCGTCACATTCACCTCAAAAAAGAGGTATGGTACTTGAGCTCAACCATAAACATTAAAATGGGGCTGTGTATGGGGGTGGGTGTCATCATTTATGCACAACTAATAAAGTCCAAATTAGTGCAATTTATACTACTTTGCCACTTTCCTCTATTTTGGGGCTGGTTGATGTATCTATTAAATTTACCCCATTGATAGATGCTTCTTTTTTAACACTAACACTTCCATTGACCACCTGTTTGATTTACCAGAAAAATGACCTCATTACTGTGTTAACTAGGACAAATGTGAAATACTTTTCCTATTAACTTTCCATAACTGTCCTTTATTATGCACTTAATTTCTCTTTAAATGGATCTCTCTGGGTATTTAATATCTGTATACCAAGAATCTTTCAAATCTCAAGGCAACTCTTTTTTTTTTTTAAAAAAAAAGCAGATTCAATCAATGCTAAAGTCAAATAAAGTATTTCTCATTGATCCCTCTTTAATCTAACCTGGTTAGAAGAGAAGAATCCATGCTGATTAATATTGTCCCTCAGGACGTCTTTAGGATATGAGCAAAATTCAGGACCCAGGCTAATTTCCCTCACAATTGGCATACAAATATTTCAGTAAAAGTAGGGCTATGGTGAAGCAGTACCCTGTCTTTTAATGACACTTCACTTAGATTATGCCTAAAAGTGGCAACAGCAATCTGTCCCAGACATAGCAAACCAGATGCAGGAGAATAACACAGAACTTCCTGCCCACTTCTGCAATAGACACCTAACCTATGATTGAGTCATTGAAGTCCCCAAATCATGGGGTTTAAAGACTTCAAGGTCAAGGTACGGAGAAACCACTAGCAAGTGATGCATGCCCAATGCTACAGGGGAGATGAAAAACTCCCAGGTCCCAGCCAATGGGTGCCCTGGGTGAAAGTCTCCTCCTGACCCCAGATATGGTGATCAGCTAATCCCCGAACATGTGGGCAAGACTTACTAACCAGACATCCAAAAAAGAACTCTCAGCATCCATCCCATCTAACATCCCATCACAGACCATTGGCATATTTACCACTAGTAGTCCAAATTAGGCTGTTCCATCATTCCATCCCCTCCATAAATGTATCCACCTCAGTTTTGAAGCCAGATAGATTTTTTGCCCCACTGTTCTCTTCAGAAGGGTATTCCAGAACTTCCCTCCTCTGATGGGTAGAAACCTATGTCTAATTCTAAGTCTAAACTTCCTGATAGCCAGTTTATATCCATTTGTTCTATCCATATGGTCACTGAACTTAAATAATTCCTCTCCCTCCCTGGTATTTATCCCTCTGATGTATTTATAGAGAGGAATCATATCTCCCCTCAACCTCCTTTTGGTTAGGCTAAATAAGCCAAGCTCTTTAAGTTGCCTTTCATAAGGCAGATCTTCCATTCCGCAAACCATCCTAGCCCTTCTATGCACCTGTTCCAGTCTGAATTCATTTTTCTTAATCAAGAGAGACCAGAATTGCACACAGTATTCCGGATTCAGTGCTTTGTATAACAGTAGTAAGACCTCTGTGGTTCTACTGGAAATACCTTGTCTGATGTATCTTAGGACTGCATTAGCTTTTTTCATAGCCACATCACATTGGTGATTCAGAGTCATCCTCTGATCAACTAATACTCCCAGGTCCTTCTTTTCCTTGGTCACCTCCAATTGATGCATTCCAAGTTTATAGCAAGTCTTGTTATTAATCCCTAAATCCATGACCTTCTACTTACCACTATTAAATTTCATCCTGTTTCTATTACTCCAGTTTACAAGATCATTCAGACTTTCCTGTATGATATCCCGATCTTTTTCTGTGTTAGCAATACCTCCCAACTTCATGTCATCTGCAAATTTTATTGATACATTCCCACTTTTTGTGCCAAGGTCAGTAATAAAAAGGTTAAATGAGATTGAGCCCAAGATCTGACCCTGAGGAACTCCACTAGAACTTCCCAGCAGCCTCACAGTTCACCTTTCAGTATGTCCTGATGTAGTCTTCCCTTTAACTAGTTCTTATCCACCTTTCAATTTTCATATTAATCCCCATCTTTTCCAATTTAACTAATAATTCCCTATGTGGAACTGTATCAAAGGCCTTACCAAAATCTAGGTAAATTAGATGCACTGCATTCTCTTTGTCTGAAAAAATCTTATCTTCTCAAAAAAGGAGATCAGTTTGCTCTGGCACAATCTACCTTTTTAATGCCATATTGTATTTTGTCCCAATTTCCATTAACCTCAATATCCTTAACTACTTTCTCTTTCAAAATCTTTTCTAAGACCTTCCATACCACTGAGGTTAAATTAACAGGCATGTAGTTACCTGGATCACTTTTCCCTCTTTTCTTAAAAATAGCAACTATGTTAGCAATTCTCCAGTATACCATACAACCCCTGAGTTTACAGATTCATTAAAAACCCTTGCTAATGGGCTTGCAATGTCATGTGCCAGTTCCTTTGATATTCTTGGATGGCGATTATCTGGGCCCTCTGATTTAGTCCCATTAAGCTGTTCAAGTTTGACTTCTACTTCGGATGTGGTAATTTCTCCCTCCATGTCCTCATTCCTATTAGCCACCCTGCCATTATCCCCCAGCTCTTCATTAGCTGACTAAAAATGGAGGCAGAGTATTTGTTTAGACAAAGGGCCATGCGTAGATTATCATTAACCTCTGCCCCCATACTCCATGCTCAGCAGTCCCACTTAGTTTTCTTTGTTTTCTTCCTATTTATATGGCTGTAAAATCTTTTACTATTTGTTTAATTCCCTTTGTAAGAGCCAATTCTGCTTGGCTTTTGGCCTTTTTCATTTTATCCCTACATGTTCTGACCTCCAAGAGGTAGCTTTCTTTGCTGATCCCTCCCATCTTCCACTCCTTGTAGGTTTTTTGCTTTTTCCTAATCACCTGTCTGAGATGTTTGTTTATCCAGCTTGGTCTACAACTCTTTTCTATTAATATTTCTCCTTCCTTGGGATGCAGGCTTCATATAGTTCTTGTAACTTTGACTTGAAGTAATTCTAATCCTCCTCCATCTTTAGATCCATGAGTTCTTCAGTTCAGTCTGTTTCCCTCATTAATTCCCTTAATTTTTTTAAAGTTAGCCCTAGTCACAGATCTATTTTTATTTATCCTTCCATTTAGTTTGAACTGAATTAGCACATGGCTGCTCAAACCAAGTTTGTCCCCTATGACCAGTTCGTCTATGAGGTCCTCACTACTCGTGAATACCAAATCTAAGATGGCATCCCTTCTTGTTGGTCTGGTAACCATTTGATAAAGGAATCCATCAGCTATCACATCCAGGAAAATCTGTGCTCTATTAGTACTACCAGCACTTGTTCTCCAGTCTATATCTAGAAAGTTAAAGTCTCCCATATTCACACAATTCCTGGCAGTATTTACTTCATTAAGAGCATTATAGAGGTCTCTATCCATGTCCAAATCAGATCCCAGTGGTCCATAGCACACCCGAAACACTATCCCTGGGGAAACTCTTGTCTAAGCTTTCTTTCCCCCATGTTATTTTTGCCCAGAGACTGCGTCTTATCTAATCCATCACTTCTAATTTCTTTACAGTCTACCTCATATTGATATAAGTGCCATCCTTTAGGCGAGTGGGGCAACTTCCCCGGGCCCCACAATTTGGTGGACCCTGCTCTGCCCCTGCAGGCCCCAGGCTGGCTTTGGCAGCATTTCACGGTGGCTTGCCCCTGGGGTGGACCAGCAGGCCTAGGGGCGGGGCAGAAGCACAGAGCCCAGCCTCTGGCCCAGGGCAGCCCTCCTCTTCAGCACCGGGTGGGGGAAGAGAGGGCAGGGGCCCGCACAGACCGATTGGCCCTGTGCCTTGTTAGGTATGGCCCTGATTGATATCCGGTGAATAGATACACCTTTTGCCTTTGTTTCTGTCTTTCCTAAACAGCACACACCCTTCAATACCTGTATATCAGTCATGACTACTATTCTACTGTGTTTCTGTTATCCCTATAATATCTCGTTTCATATCCTCTACTAGTACCTTTAGTTCCTCCATTTGGTTACCCAGATTCTTTGCATTGGTATACAAACATATTCATTTTTACTGTTTGACTTTACTCACGATCCGTACATGATTTGGCACTGTCGTTCTACCACAAGTATCATCTATTAGACTGGTATCTACACCACTCTTCTTTTTGATGTCCATTTTCCTACCAACTGCTGTGTCCTTTCTTACTTCATATTCCTCCCTCTTAATGTTAAAATCAGGCATGGAGATTACTCAGACATCTCTCAATCATCTCCTCCCACAATCCCTAGTTTAAAGCTCTCTTAATCAGTTGTGCCAGCCACCATCCTAGAAGCCTATTTCATTCCCTACTCAGATGAAGTTCATCCAGAGATAGTAGTCCTCTGTCCACAAATACTTCCCAATGGCCATACATGCCAAAGCCCCCCCTTATTGTACGATTGCCTGAGCCAACTGTTGATCATAACTTCATCACACTTTTGTGGTCCTCTTCTAGAGACAGGCAGAGTCCAGGTGAAGATCACTTCAGCTTTGATTTCGAAGCTTGGCATAGTCTTCTTTGATATATTCCAGTGTGAATCTAGCTGTCATTTGTACCCACACATAGGACAATAAGTGGGTTCTTTCCTACTCCTGTTAGGATCCTCTTCAGTTTCAGGTATACATCCCATATCTTAGCACCTGGTAGACAACTGATCCTTCAGTTCTCTGGATGAGCTCTGGTTACAGGCCTGTTTGTTCTTCTCAGTAGAGTGTCCCGAGACCTGCCTTTTCCTGGTGATGGTGTGATTCTCCTGTCCTTTCAGGCTGCAAGGCCTCTTGTCTATTATTGTCTCTTGCTGTCCTCTGCAATCCTTCCTTTATCCTCCCAAGACTCTTACATGGTGCTATATACTTTATTCAGCTATTTTAACGCTTGTCATTATAATTTTAATAATTTAGATTGCTTCCTAACATAATAAGAAAAGTATTTTATAAACATTGTTAACAGATGGCTCTGAGCCAAAAGCCTGAATCTGAGCACTCCCAAACTTTTGGAGTATGTGAAATCCAAACCCATATGTGGATTCAGATTTCACTAATGGCAGAATCAAAAACTTGTATCTGACTTTTGTGCTTGAATCTGTCTCTTACAATAATGAAGCATTATTCATGAGACCTGGCTGCAGCTCTCTGCAATCAAAGCTTTGCTAGGAAGTAGGAAGGGGAAGCCAGTGTGTGTGTGTGTGTGTGTGTGAATCATCTAGTGAGTGGATCTGTTGCATTTATAGAAGGGTGAAGTTTCCTAACATTTCTCATTGTCAGCTATCATTTATCCCCATTAAAGGAGTTAAGCAGTTTGATTATAATGTGATAGAACTGGTTTTGGAGCTTATTATGAAAAGAAGATATTTTTCACCCTCTTTTCCTTCCCATACTTCCATAATCTTCCTGTCTCATATGTATTCACACAGAGACCCAAATCCTCATCTGGTGTCAGTCAACTAAGTTCTATTGAAGTCTGTGGAGTGAGGCTGATTTACATCAGCTGGTGCTCTGGCTCTGAACATTATTAAGACCTTTATGACATCAAAGGTTATTACTGTGCTTTCCCTTTTATCTTTTAGTCATTAAATTGCACTTAGAATCATAGGGGTGGAAGGGACCTCATGAGGTCATCTAGTCCAACCCCCTGCTAAAAGCAGGACCATTCCCACTAAATCATCCCAGCCAGGGTATTGTCTAACCGGGCCTTAAATATCTCCAAAGATGGAAATTCCACCACTTCCTTAGGTAACCCATTCCAATGCTTCACAACCCTCCTAGTGAGAAAGTTTTTCCTAATATCCAACTTCTTAGACTTGACAAAGATTCCTTTGTTTGAAATATTTGGCTAAAATAAGGTGTGAGTATGTTCCTTACAGCCCAGGACACCCCAGCTGCTAAGATCTCATGGTGATTAAACAGCACATACACTCCACTAGGTGCCCTCAATAGTGTCTTTATTATTATTTCATTCCTTTATGCTCCAGGTACAATGTAATCTAGTAACATTAAAAAAAAAAAGCCCTGCACCCTTGCTCAGCCTTTTATACTGGTTGATTTCTTTTCCAAACTCTCCAGCTGGTGAGCTAATTCATAGACTCAGACTCGTAGACTCTAAGGTCAGAATGGACCAGTATGATCATCTAGTCTGACCTCCTGCACAATGCAGGCCACAAAACCTCACCCATCCACTCCTGCAATAAGTCTCATTAGCTCATCAGACTCCCTGCAGATTCAAGTAATGAACACTAACCTTTCTAGCCCCCCTCAAACTACCCAATTCCCTTTTACTCTAACTGTCCACTGCTCTGAATATTCTAAGAGATGCTGGTTTTCTAAAGGGCTTCTGTAGCTGTTAGCACTGTTCTGTCACAGACGGTCCAAAGGGGTAGCCTAGTTCAGCAAAACAAACAAGGAGTCCTGTGGCACTTTTAAAGACTAACAAATTTAACAAACGACTGCTAGTCACTCTTAGAGACAGGCTGTCGCATGACCTTTTGTGGGCATAATCCCACTTACTGCAATTTCCATTTCATGAGGATGTTGGGTATATATACACATGCAGAGAAGGGTGAGTCACAAGGTCAGTTCAAACAGTTCCAGGGGTGTAGCCTGTTAGACTATTTCAGCAAAACAAGCAAGTTGTTTAAATTCAAACAGTGTGGATACGGGTCTTTTGAATTGACCTTCCATTTCATGCATCTGATGAAGTGGGTTATACCCCACGAAAGCTCATGCATTAAATACATTTGTTAGTCTTTAAAAGTGCCACAGGACTCTATGTTCGTTTCTGCTGTCACATAAGGTATCACTTTCAAGTACTCTCTTGAAAGCTTGTTGAAGCTGTTCCACTAAGGATAAATAATGAAAGAGTGAGTGGATCAAGGCTACTGGACTGAAGGTCTCCAATCCCTCTGGTGGCTGTCCTAACCACTTGCCCCATCACTACTTAAATACTTATCCACAGAGAAACAGCTTTAAAAGGCGAGACTGAGGGAGCCCTATTTAAAACCAATCCATAGTTCTTAATCCATAGTGGTTAAATCATGCTTTTGAGATGGATATCACCTTTGTTCAAGTCTTTTCTCCCCTTCCAGCAGAGAAGGGAATTAGACCTAGATCTCCCAAATACCAGGCAAGTGGTCTAATGGCTTGTCTCCTCCTCACCTTCCAGCTGGATTTTGAATGGGATGGAATCCAGAAGGCTGCCTATGAGCACCTGTGACATAGGCAGCTAAAGTCCTGTCTTCTTCCAGTTTGTGAATAGTTCTTGGGAAGCCAGGAGATAGGCATCTGGGCATGCCCAGAGGCAGAAAACTAGACAGCTTTTACCCTGAAAAGTTAGGCACTGAGTAAGTTTAGGCACCTACAAGGTTCAGAAGGCTTTTGTGACTCACAGTGGAGCCAAAAGAGGGACCTTAGGCACGTAAACTCAGGATTTAGGTACCTAAGTAGTTTTGTGGATTTGGGCCCTAAATTAATTTAAAGACTATCTTTCTCAGATTCTGATTCATTTCATAAGTCAAAAGATTGCCTGATTTACAAAAAAGGATAATTTCTGATTTAAAAAAAAAATCACAAAACTTTTTAACTCTGATGTCTTGATGACATCTTATCTTCTTGAAGACTGAACTATCATCTGATTCTTTATGGCTAGGGATTCCACTTTTAACAAAAAGATAAAACACATTGTTCATACATTTTCATGAACTTTTTTTTTTAATTTAAAATAAAACCCAGGGAAGAAAATAAATTGACAAGTTTCCTTTAAAGAGAATGTCAGGTGAATTTATTGTATGCAGAGTACTAGAAAATTACAGCCTCTGTCACTTTTTGTTCAAGCTTTCCACAGTTCATTCCTGACTGGCATATAGCACTAGCGTTGTGTGAGATTTATTTTCATAGGCTGTTGTACACAGTGTGGGAATGTAGATTGTAAACAATGAATCTGACAGTTTGAAAAAAAATATAAATCATATATGTTCATATTATTGTTAATGAAATAACTGATTTCTGCTAGAAATTATGCAGTCAGATTCAAATAGACTGATATAAACTAAATATTTTTGGAAGATACAAGGCAATGAAGTAAGCCAAAATAAACACTAAAAATAGAAACCAAAGAACAGAACCCCACTAGATCAGTGAGAGCTGTGTGGGTTCAAGCACTGTTAAAAAAAGTTTGAAAATTTGGCCCCACAGTATGTCATTTTTTATGTTGGTACAACACTAATAAAACTGGTTATCGGTAAATAATAAATATATAGGCAGCTTAAAGTTTGTATCTTCAACTTTTCTTTACATTGACAATGCACAGTGGCTTCAAAAGGAGTAAAAGATCAGGTCTAATCTGCATGAAAACATTTGGGGATAAAGTATTATTTTAAGCAACAGAGTGCTGTAAAAAATGTGCATAAGTTTCTTTAAGTGTTGAGTAATAGTCTGCATCCTCTGTGTATTTGCTTTAGGCAATGTAGAAAGTTCAATTAATATGCAAATAATTAAACCACTTAAAAAAAAATCCATCACTTCTAAAGTACTCAACTCTATAGAGTGCCTCTGCATAAACAGTATGTGGTAAATTTCCAAATTGGTATTTAGGAATTACTACACGTACACAGGTCAGGTCTCTGAGGTAGCACCGAGCATTCTGTCTCTCAGATGCTTGGCTGCACATATTCACATGATCAGTGTCTAACTGATCACCATATGTGGAGTTGGGAAGGAATTTTCCTCAAGGTCAGACAACCTTCAAGGTTTTTCGCCTTCTTCTGAAGCGTGTGGGTCCCATGCCAGGATTATCTTGGGTGTATCTCACTTAATCATTTCCCTTGCCATCACAGGAGACGTGGGCATTAGTGTACTTCAGACCTTCTTATTTTCTGCCTGTGGCACATAATAGTCTAGTATAGTCTCTTGCTTTAGTCTAATTTTGATGTTGAATTTAGCATATGGGTACTGGGTAGTGTTGATGGCCTGTGTTGTACAGGAGGTCAGAGTAGGTGATCTGGCCTTAAATTCTGCTATGACACTAAATCCTTCCATGTTAAAATGGGATTTGCTTATGCATTTTTCTGAGAATCATTTTGGAAACATACTCAGTGAGCTGGCATTTTTGGGGCATTAGGACACTAGCCATAAAACCTGCCACCTCACAGAAAACAGTAAAGTTTTGCTAAATATTTATACAACAGCAGACTGGAGGAAGCGGAGGTTATTGGGAGAAAAGATGACATTTAAGAGGGAATTTATTGTTTATAAAAATGAACCAGAAGAAAATGGGCCTCAGTAACAAATGAGAAAACTGTTCAACCCATTGTAATCACAGACTGGCTTGTGGGTGCACATTTCTTTCAGTAGCTCTGTGTTAGTGCCGCTCCAATAATGTGAATTAATGGAAGTGCATAAGATTACCCATGTGCATCAGTGTGTGGTGAGGGGTTAATTTCTGGCTCTGCCACTGACTTGCTGTATAATGGTGAGCAAGCTATTTCCACTTCATATGGCTCGCTTTTCTCTTCTGTAAAATGGGAATAATAATAATCATTAGATCTTTATAAATGAAAAATTGCTCTACCAGTGTTATTATGTTAAACATTTGCCAGAACCCATTTTTCTAACGTTAACTTTCATACTGTGTAACAATCTCAATAGGTCACTGTCACAGAGAATCCAACACCCCACTCCCCTCCCCCTCCTCCCCCCAGCCTGGACTGGAGCAGGTGAGCCTAATCCAGCTAATTAAAGAGGATTTGGCCACACCTGGGCCTATAGAGGCTTGCTAGTATGTCGCATGTAGGGGAGGAAGAACTGAGACAGACTGAGCTCTGATCAGTACAAGTCACTCTGGAGTAGAGCTAACCCCTGTGATGTGTCCCCAGAGCAAGGAGACCAAAGATTCAGAGAGGCACCCCCATCTCTGTGGCTCCAACAATGGAGCTAAGTTGGAGGAAACAAGGAAGCTGCCAGGAGGTGAAGAGTCAGATCCTGGGGAATGGTGGTCCTGAAGCTTGGAGAGCAGATATTGATTTAAGATTGCTTTCTGTATGTTTAACCTTTATTATAAAAGAATAAACCTCCTTAACTGGGTCTGTGTGTGGCAGTGCATACTTAGAGACTGGATGAAATGGTGAACTTTCCTCACAGCCTCCAGGGTTATTCACAGTAACCACTTTTATGTACACGTGTACTTATAAAAAATAAAGGGTTTTCAAATATTTTAATAATGGTAATTGTTTTTAATAATACCTCTATAATAGAAATGGCTCTATACCATAAACAGACAAAATAGATAGATCTCTATAAACATACATTCCTGAGCCATCTTTTACCATAAATATATTTACCCTGGGCCAAATTCTAATAGATACTGAATTCAATGAGAATTACAGATCGTCAGTACCCATGGCAATAGTTCTAAGGTACAATTGATAATGGTTTGCCCTTAGAGTACATAGCTGCATTCATCTGAGAGACTTACAGGTATTAACTCTAATAACAGCATTTCCAGCGCTATTGCCAGGAACAGAATCTGAAGTCCTGACTCCTAATGCTAGACTGGAACCACTAGACTCAAAATTATCTTTTCTTAATACCTTTCGAACATAGAAGGACAAAGAGAAGAAAATTAAAATAGAGTTAAGTAGACTAGTGCTACAAATAAGAGAAAGCAATGAATGATGGAGAGACTTGCCTGCTATTACATATATTATTTCTTTCTTTCCCTGTATAGAATTTTCACAAAGAAGCAGCAGAATCAATTCTCAGTGTGGACCTAATTCTGCCAGTCACAGAGGAAGTAGTTGATTTACCTGTCTCCAGGAAATATCAGGTGGGATTTTTTTCCCAACATTCATTTGGCGCTTCTCTTTTCTTACCTGATTTCTATGTAAGGTTTTAAAATTAAAAAATTACCCATCTCCAGGAACGAGCAGCTAATCAGAAGGGACTTTTAAAACACTCCTCTGTTATTTCTCTTGCCACATGAGATTTAAAGTTGGAAAATTCTCTAGCTTATTATATAGATGAATGGAAATATTCATGAAATGCAAAAACTTATGAAATGACAACATAGTCCCCAATGTGTGGCATCTCTATTTTATTCCAATGCCATAGCAGATAGAGCTCCTCAAATATTTCCTTCACCTACAAACTGTTGCCCCCCCCCCAATGAATTTTTGGGACATTGCTATAATAACCTCCTATATTGCCCGCTTAGTCTGTTTTTCCTGAGGAAAATATTTCCAGGGTTGTTAAGAAAATAACCTAAAGGAAACAATATAACCTTCTGATAAAGTAATGGACACAGGCAATATTCTTTCCAAAGCAAAGCATCTTTTTTATTAAAGTAACTAATAATCTCTACCACAGTATAATCTAAAAATCCGAAACAAGGAACAAAATCCCTGAGACACAAATCCTTTATTGCAGGTTAAAGCGCACTTAAACTACAATAGCATATAGCATCAATGATTCGAAGTGAAGCAATTTGTTGCAAGTGGCCAATTGCACCAAACTGCTGACAGCAGCCACTGCTCTTTTCTTTTAAAAATCTCTGCTGCTGCAGTTCAGTGTCTGTTCAGTCAGCTTTGTTCTGCTTCAGTTTTCTTCCTTCTGACTGCAGCAGTTTTTCTTTTTCTTCTCTTGCTGGTGTACTGGCTCTTTCCAAAGGTCTCTTTCTCTTTGTCAGACACAGACTCTAGACTCCAAAACTGTTGCTGGCACTGGCAGGGGCTTCTTGTGCGCCATTGTAGCTCTCTCTCTCTTTATATACCTTGCTATTCTTAGACGCCATTACCTCACTTGCACATGCTCAGTCCTCACCAGAGCCTCAGAATTCTGAGTGACAGCTTTGACCTTTAAACTGGCTGTAACCAGTACAAGTGGGCTCTGACCAGCTTGCTTATCAGCTCACTGACCTGTCTATCACCTCAACTGCACATGCTCAGAAGCCACCAATCTTGCACATGCTCACTAATGTCTCAGCTGTGATTCTACTGATCTACACGCACATATTTTGCTCTTTGCCAGGGCACCATTTTAGGAATCCTAAATTCTTACTGAGTATGCTCAGGGTCAGCAATGTACATCTCAGGGTGGAGTTATTTTTGATTATTTAGAATAGAGATCAGAATAAAAAGTAAATACTGAAGAATTTCTTCTAGTACTAACATAACCTCATAAAAGATGGGTGTGATCTGGAACATAGGAACCAAGTCACTCTAAACTTTGAGGGATCCCAAATAGGGATAATAAGTTAGTAGATTTGCCCTATCTCTAATCATTAGCTCTCTTTTTTATGAATTGTTTGTTTTATAAAAGCACCTTCATGTAGATAAAATACAAGACATGTCCAGAGAGCAGCAATGGTGAAATTTTCTGGAGATCTTAGGTAAGATTTGCAAAAGCATTCAGCATTGTTTTAACTCTACTCCCCTTAGAAGTAAATGATAAAACTTGTTTACTTCAACAGGAGCAGAACTAAGATGACACTTAGGACTTTTGAAAATGTCATTTTATACTTACACTATTTTGTATGGCACAGACAGACACTGAGGAACACATTTTGCTCTAATGTAAGTCAGGCTAACCCCCTTAAAATCAACAGACTTATATTTACTTGTGCTAGGGCTATATTTGGCCAACTATCCCTCTACTAAATCATGCACATGGAGAAGCCCTGTTACTGTTATGTTATCCAATCCTGAAATAGAATTTACACCCTTAGGCCATGTCTTACACTACAAACTGTGGTCAATGCAAGTTATCTTAGCATACAGCCACCAAAATTTGTGTATGTAGTCAAGGTTGGTGTGGGAGGTCATGGAACAACTGCACATGATGGAGTTCTGCTTCTGGTCCTGAGAAATGAGAACTGACTGGTGGGATCATGAGATAATGTGAGTTTGGGATGATGAGCAGTGGCTTTAGAACCAAATTCAAATGACAACATTCCTGGATCTGTGTGCTGAGCTCACTCCAGCCTTTCAGGGCAGGCACTCTAGAATGAAAGCTACATTGACAGCGGAGAATCATAGACACTTAGGGTTGGAAGAGTCCTCAGCAGGTGATCTAGTCAAACCCCCAGCTCAAAGCAGGACTAACCCCAACTAAATCATCCCAGCCAGGGCTTTGTCAAGCCACACCTTAAAAACCTCTAAGGATGGAGATTCCACTACCTCTCTAGGTAACCCATTCCAGTGCTTTATCACTGTCCCAGTGAAAAAGATTTTCCTAATACCCAATCTAGACCTCCTCCATGGCAACTTGAGACAATTGCTTCTTGTTCTGTCATATACTACAGCTGAGAACAGCCTAACTCCATTCTCCCTGGAACCTCCTTTCAAGTAGTTAAAGGCTGCTACCAAATTCCCCCTCATTCTTGTCTTCTGCAGACTAAACAAGCTTTGTTCCCTCAGCATCTCCTACTATGCTGGACTGTGACTTTTGGTGATGTGCAGAACATGATGGATTTGCAGCAATGGGCTTCCTAAACTGTGGTGTGGTGATAGATGACACCCATATCCATGTTTTGGAACCAGTGCACCTTTCCACAGAGCACATTCACAGAAAGGGCTACTTTTCTATGATTATGCACTGAATCACTAGGGATGCTTCACAGATATCAAAGTGGGATGGTCAGGGAAGGTGCCAGATGCTTGCATTTTTAAGAACATAGGAGTGTTCAGAAAGCTGCAAGCAAGAACTTTGTTTCCCAACTGACATGTTACCATTCGTGATACTGAAATTCCAAACGTGATTCTGGGGGACTCGGCCTGCCCCTTACTCCCCTGGCTCATAATGCTGGCTACCCTGACAGAACCAAAGAAAGATTCAACTATCAGTTCAACAGATGCAGAATGTCTGTTGAATATGCTTTTGGTGGATTGAAGGGATGTTTGGCTTTGTTTACTCACTAGACTGGATCTCAGTGAGAAAAATCTCAATGGTTATAGCTGCCTGTTGTGTCCTGTATAACATCTGCAAGCCAAAGAGCAAAAAATTGCCCCCATGGTGGAAGTGGAGCAGCTATCTGCTGACATTTAACAGCCAAGCTAATGGGTAATAACAAAAGCCCAACACTGAGCCATGTGACTGAGGGAGACTTTGAAAGAACACCATAACAGTCAGCCACAGTCATGGTCTGTGCTGGACTGTTCTTTGGGCCTGGAGCTCTGAGTGCTGCTAAGAACTGTGTAGTACTTGCTGTACACATATAAATATGCTAAGTACTCCACTTAGTAAGGAACAATCAATTGCACACACACACAAAATGAAAAATGTCTGCCTAGGAAGGAATACTGGAAAGGGATCTGGTGGCTATAGTGGCTTACAAGCTAAATATGAGTAACACTTGGAAAAAAGCAAACATCATTCAGGGATGTATCAGCAGGAGTATGGTAAGCAAGACATGAGAAGTAATTTTTCCACTCTACTCCATGCTGATAAGGCCTCAATTGGGCTGTTGTGTTTAGTTCTGGGCACCACATTTTAGGAAAGATGTGAACAAATTTGAGAAAGTCCAGAGAGGAGCAACAAAAATTATTAGAAGTCTTGAAAACATGACCTCTGAGGAAAGATTGAAAAAAAATCTGGTTTTGCCTATAGAAGAGAAGACTGAGGGAGTCATGAAAACAGTTTTCAAGTACATAAAAGGATGTTATGAGGAGGGTGAAAAATTGTTCTCCTTGACCTCTGAGGATAAGACAAGAAGCAATGGGTTTAAATTGCAGCAAGGGAGGGTTAGGTTAGAAATTAGGAAAATTTTCCTAACTGTCAGGATAGGTAAGCACTGGAACAAATTGCCTAATCTGTAGAATCTCTTATTGGAGGTTTTTAAAAACAGGTTAGACAAACACGTCAGGAATTGTCTTTTATTACTTAGTCCTACCTTGATTGCAAGGGACTTAACGAGACAACCTATTGAGATCCTGTCTAGTCATGATTCTATGACTATATTTTCCTTAAACTCTGAATGATATGCTGCTTGGTGTACATTTAGAAGTACTGTGTCTTTTGACTACCACTATGCATTCTGCAATGTTTGTTGTGGACTAATAAAGACAGTCTGATTCTCCAAAAATAGAACTTTGAGCGGGGAAAGAACATGAAGTAATGTGCAAAAACTCATAGATAATGTTATCCAAATTTTTAACATAATTTAATGAGATGAGAATTTAAAATAAGAAGGTAAGCGTTTATGTCCATTTGAGTGCACAGATGTAATTGCTCTGGCTACACATACATTTGACCTATGAGAATCATGGTTAGTGTATGTGAAGAGGAGGTTTGCCTTGTTGTTCCCCCAGTGTGGAGTGATAGGAATACTGATGTCATATGGTAGGTTCAGGTGGGATGCAGCAATGACTTGCAGGATCTCACAGAACATACCTTATTGATACTTCAGCTTTGGTGCACCATGGCACATCACTGCTCTCCCAGTCATGATGAGTATGCCCACCAGGTATGAGAGGGGAAAGAATTTTCTGTCGAATGAAGCTATAAAATTAGGGTCTCTGTTCCATGAATATGAGCATAGGGCAATGGCACTGAATGTTTGCATTAATTTCAACAGCCGGTGGTGACTTAGCTCACTTCTGAGAGGCACAAAGGCACAGAGAACACTGTTGCTACTAGCAACCGGAAGCTGCCTGGACCCACATGTCACTTCCCTTTTTATTGCGATGGGTCCAAGTCAAACTCATCACAGAATGGCATGGGAAAGTGTCCTCTGTGGAGGAAGAAATAAGGCACTTGCTCTGTTAGTTCTACAGTTATCACATGCAGATATTTTATTCTTTATGTCCTTGGTGATGCCTGGCTAGCCACACTGACCAATTGGCACATTCACAGCATTTGGTTAATCCTTGATGTTCTTCATGGATGAAGGATATCCTTCCTCATTTCCTTTTGAATTATGATGCAAATGCCTTTACTCATGAGTTCATTTGCCTTGCTTAATTGTCCATGCACTACAAAGTAGTGTCTTGTCATTTCCTTAGCATCCTTTAGATGCTTGACCCAGCCACACCTAATGTAACTTAGAACTTTTGGAAGTTGCATGTATGTCAAAATTGCTTTTTGTAGCTGAAGTAAGGTCTTTTGTGACCCTGGTCTGTGTGTATCTACAGCATCTACATAGACTTTTATGTCAGCTTTTAGCTCACAGATAGTTAAATACAATGCTGGGTTCTATCACAGAGTGTCTGCTATTGCCAGATTTTTCCCAGAAACCTATTTAGCAATTGGATTAAATCACATTAACTTTAGCAATATATGTTAGCATTTCAGCAGTGCTTGATTGAGGTCTTTTCTGTTGATGAGACTTACAAGTGGAATATAATCTATTATTAGAGTAAGTGAATCTAGTGCATACAGATAACAGTAAAAGTTCTACCCTCTCCATATGTTTGTCAGGCACTCCTTTTCAATCTGTGTCTAGCATTTTTCAGTTCTGTAAGTGTGCAAAAGCAAAGTGCAGTTGACTTCCACTCAGAACCATGTCATTGCAGTAATACACCACCTAAGCCAGAGCTATTGGCATCTGTTTGTGGACCTTGTAGTACTTGAGAACTGTAGCTGTTGAGATAATGCATTTTACCTTTTTGAAGGCAATTGCATGATTTGGTCCACAGAATCAAGATGTGTTGGACCTTAACAATTCATTCAGTTTTTTTGTCACTGTAGAACACTCAGTTTTTTGTCACTGTAGGTATTGACCAAGGTAATTACCATCTCTGGTGTATGTCTCAGTTCCAGTACATTCGTTGGTGCATTCAATTCTCTCATTACTTTTACTCTCTCAGGGGTAGAACTGATTACAACTTTGTTTATTGTATGTCTTAAACTGTCACTTTGGGGCAAGTGGAAAACACATTTTTCCTTGTTTAGCTTCACTCCGGACTAACAGATTAGGTTTAGGACTTGGTTGAAGGTCTTGTTTAGTTCTTCCATCAAAGATTCATATATCAGACTATTATCCATGAAAACTGCAACTCCATTTATATTTGTTAACATTTCTGCCATCTTTCTCTGGAAAATTTCAGGTGCACAGGTGATCCCAAAAGGTAATTTTTGAAAGCAAAATCTCCCAGACAATAAGATAAATGTAGTCAGTTTAGCATTTTCTTTGACTAAAGGACTTTGCCAGAATCCGTTTGAAGCATCCAACTTAGTGAATATTTCAGTTCCTTTCATTTTGGGGAGGAAGTCATTCAGTATTGGGAGGATATGTTTTTCTTTCAAAACTGCTTTATTAAGTCCTTTAAGAGCCACATAGATTAATATATTTTCCATTTCTCTTAACTGGTACCATGCTGTTGGCTCAGAGATTTTCTTAATCATGCCAATTTATTCAATTCTCTTTAACTCAGTTTCCACGTTATGAAATAAGGGAATAGGAATCCTGTGAGATGTACACCAACAATCTGATTCAACAGTGTCTTTCAATGTTATTTGTACTGAAACTCCTTTAAAAAGTCCAGGATCACTGAATATTCCATGGAGTTCATCCACCTTTCTCACATGGCCCATCATGGCTGGTGTGCTGCATCTGAGAGGGCTGTTGGTTTGTGGTCCTTTGATCACATACACTCTGGTATATTGGCAACAGACTAACACGGCTACCCCTTTGGAATTTGACTCTGGTATATTGTTTTTGACTTTATAAGTTGTTTCTTTGGTGAACTGAGCCGTGCAGTTCAAAGTATCTCTGGGGTTAGTTAGAGCAGTGTCATGTGACATCAGCTTTGGGAGGGGAGGAAAGTGATTTGTCTCTTCTGAGATGATTATGCCATAAACTCCCAAATCAATTTTAAAGTCAATAGTCTTGCACTGAGTATTCAATTTCACTTTCCAAGCATGCTCTGTGTCATCACAAGTGATAACTCCCAGAAAAATATGGCTCTTGATTGTCTGTCTGTGATATGAAACAACTCTGAGTGCTTTGGTGTGGCAAACATCTGCAAAATATCCATATTTTATGCATTTATTACATCATGTGCCTCTGGCTGGACAGGTGTCATCTTATGGTATGTGACTTTTCCACACCTTGTGCATGTAGGCTGGAATTTGTGCTTCTTAGCCTGGGAATTCTCTCATCTTGCCTTGGGAATTTTATGATGACTTTTAGCACTCCAATATCTGTTTGTAGCTTCTAAGCTAGTTTCAGGTTTTTCAAATTGCTCCTGCCTTTTGTTCTGTTTGACTAATTCTGGCTACTTTGCTATATGTATAGCAATTCTCTCTTCAATTGTAGCAGTTGTGAAAGATTCAATTCAATATCTTTATATGTATGAATTTCTCTTCAGTTGTAGCTGCTGTAAAAGATTTTAATTTGTTAACCCAATAACCAGTCTGTCTGATATTTTCATGTTTTACACTCCCAGAGTCACATTTTTCAACCAATGTATGTAGAGCTCTTATAAAACATTAAATATATCCTGCTGGTTCTTGAATTCCCTAGTGAAAATATGCTCTTTCAGAAACCACATTTCTGTGAGGTATAACATATGCATCAAACATATTCAGAAATCTTTCATAGTCATCTTTTTTATTGTCTTCAGTAAAGTTAAAGGATTTAAACATATGATCTGCTTGCTTTCCCCCATAGTATAAATTAAAGTAATAACCTGTATATCATCAGTTTATTTGTGGTGTTCGTTTGAAATTTGAAATCTTGCAAAATAATGCTTCCAGTCTGTCCATTCTGAAGCTTTGTCAAAGCTGAAGTTCTCCAGGGCATCCTGCAACCTTCATTGCTGTTCCTTCTGCTTGCAACTTTTGTTGCTGTTTTCTTTCTGTTTCTGGTCTTAGTTTACTCCTGACACTGTTTCTGTGTCCACACATGGACTGACTACATAACTTGCTTATACACACCAGATTTGTGTCTCATAAGAACTTTTTAATGCTCTGCCAGATATTGGCTGAGGTTAGTTTACATAAGGTGTTTTACAAATAGTGCCACCTAGTGGCTGAACATACAATACAGTGTAGCATTCTATTACAATCCATATACCTATAAATAGAGTGTTTCACATGGCCTCTGTGCCCCTCCACTCCCGAAGAGAATGAAAAGCAGATGCCAGCAGTATTTCTTTCTGTATGAGTAATACAATGGAAAGTTGTTACTTGTATCTGGTTAACCTGAGGCTGGGCCAGCGGCCATCTTTAAATAAACACCGTAAGGAAAAAATGCATGGAAAAGTTCCTCTGCTTTCATATGGCACTGCAGCAGATCCCTGTCATGTGCCTTTACCTACATCTCCTGTGAAATCTCCTCATGGATGTCCTTGTTTCTATGGTTGGCCCATAGCTGTGCCTACAGAGCTGCTTTTTCACAGAGGCCCAGAAGATCCAAAACGTTCTGCCTACCCCAAGCCAGAAGCATAGCTACAGGTAGTCCTGGGTGGGCCTGGGCCCACCTATTTTGAGAGTAGGCCCACCCAATTGGCTGTGATTGTCAGTAGGCAGTGCTTAGCCTATCACATCACTTGTCTGAAGCTGGTAGTTCAGGCAAGCTACGTGATAGGCTGAAGACTGCCTGCTGACACTCAAAGCATAATTTTACATATGCTTAACTTTTTACATCTGGCAACTGGGGCATCATCAATGTTCAGCCTATCATGTTGCTTGCCTGAACTTCCTGCTTCTGATCACGTGATCGGAAGCGGGAAATGACCCAGGCTCACCCAAGTTAGTCATAAGCCCTGCTAGAAAATCACTTCTGGCTATGATATTTAAAATTGTGACCAGGGAGATCACTGTCACAGAGAATGGGGCTAATGGCTCTAGTTTTGGTCCATCTGTAATTTAATGCAAATTCCTCTAAAGAGTCAACACTTTGGCGATGAAGAAAGATCTGGATCATGGCTGTATCCCTTCTGCATGCCTGAAATTTTGAAATAGAAACAAAAGAAAGCTGATGAACAAGGAATATATGCACTACCGTGCTGTAATTTTTTGTGACCATGGACTTCATTATCTATAGAAAATCTATTGCTTATGTTTGATTAGGGCTTTCCCTTCCTTTATGAATCACGAATGGTATAATATAGAAATTGGAATTATGTGTTAATAATAACCCTTTGTATTTCTAGAATGCCTTTTCACATAAGGATCTCAAAACACCATAGAAATATGAGTTGTTTGATCCTGCATCTCCCAAACTCAATTGGTGTTTTCCCAGGAGTGCAAAATCAGGCCCATCTGTCTCTCATATTGTCCAGAGAACTAGGCAGTATTATTCCTGTTTTACTTATGAGCAAATTCGGGCAAAAATTGGCAGAAGAATTGGATCTAACTCTCGTTAAAGTCAGTCTTTGTATTGAATAATCGACTTGTCTGAAGCAACAATGTGGGCAGATCACAAAGGCAGGAATGGTAACTGTGCTCTAACTATTCAAAAAACAAACCAAAACATAAAAGCATCCTTTGTTTTAACTGAGTCCTTTTCTGCAACTCGATTATTAAATGATTTCATGGCCTTGGTTATGTACTTCGATTACAGACCATAACAAATCTGCGGAGATGGAGGAAAAGTAATGATTTTTATGTCCCAGTTATATACTCTGTTAACAATGTTAATAAGGCTTAAGGCCAAATTCTGCTCTTTGTTACTCAAGTGTAAATCAAGAATTACTCCACTGAGACTGATGGATTGATTTAGGATCTGTAATAAGGAATCGAAGCAAAATATTTCTCAATGAAAAAATTAAATCCAATAATTTTATCTAAATGGATACAATATGATGCTCAGCATCTTGATTGCAGTTTAATGATGTGCCAAAGGTTTGGAATAAAAGCTACACTTATTTGTGACTCCCATTTGGCTGTAACTTGGGAATATTAGAATTATTTTATTCTCCCTGCCTTTTTATCTGCATATACTTTACAAAGGAGTATATTTAATTGTAAGGGTAATATAGTGTTTGCTTTTGACAGTCAAAGTGGGTCAAGTTTTTGATTCCAGCTCTCAGTCCCAATCCACTGCTGGAAGCAATACATATGTAAGATGGAAAAGAACTCCTTCAAAAAGATTCAGGAATTATTTTGATACATCTGTGCTTCTTTGCTTGACCTGACAGTTTTATTTCATCCAACTGCCACTGGCTATTGCTGTCTTTGATGCTGTCTCTCTATGCTTAACACAATGTACTGCAGAGAAAAAGAAAAAAGAAAAAAAAAAAACAAATAAAAACTGCAAGGTTTTCCCAGGAAAAAATCAAGAGTCAAAGGTGATGTGTTTAGTTTCAGCTGCAATTTAGGGGCTGTAGGGCTTTGGGTTCCTGGTAGGTCAAGTCTTTGTGATAATTCAGCTTTAAGCATCAGACATTCTGGGAGATGGTGACATTAGAGCTTCGAAAAAAGATACTTAGACACAAGTTTAAGCAGATTAGTCAGGGAGAGGATATGTACAGAGCAAAAGAAAAATAGCAAGATGTTCCAGGACTACTTTCATGATGGGTACTCAATCTAGAGTTTCCGAGCTGCATGTGGCCCTTGTTGAATCCAGGTACCGTTTCCATTCCCCTATTCATTCTGATGACACATAGAACTGCCATTGTCCAGCACATGCATGAAGAATGTGTACTGATGAGTGAATGATTCAGAGCTGCCAAATTGTGTCTGATCCTTAAGGCAGTCATGGCTATGTGTAATGGCAGAGTATGGGGATGAGTGAAGATGGAGAACAGCACTTCAACTAGTAGCATTAGAAGAGGTTAGGTTTGGTATATCTAAAGTTATTGCTGGACTCTCTTTCCAAATCAATAAAATACCTGGAACCTTATTATATCTGTTAGCCTTCCTCCCAGCCAAGAAGTAAGAGGTGGAGACAAGAGCTTGGCAGGTAACCATGAAAGACTTACAAAAACCAGAGGTGGCAGACTGCAGGGTGGTACACTAGGTGGTAGCACCCCTGCACGGGGAGGTGAGAGCAGGACCTAGAGGAGGGACTGGAGTGATTGCCATGGCAACAGGATCGGGCTGGCTGTTGGGGAGAAGGTAGGAACAACTCTCCTATTCCCATCTTCTTTCACTTGGGTGGCTGCAGTGGCCAAGTTAGCCAGGGCTGGTGTGCAGGGACAATGCAGGGGTGGCATAGTGTATGCCCAGTTGGCCAGGAGACCGCCATTCATGTGACTCTGTGGCCTAGCCCAGTCCCACCTTTTAGCTGCCGTGGGTCCTGGCAGAGACACCTGGCCCTGGGAGGGGCAGGAGCATGTGCAAGCTGTCAGGGTGGAGGCGGGGGGCATTGGTGCACAGGCAGCCAACCACGGAGGAGGCAAGGGAGGGGGGAACACAGGGCTCCAGCCATATTGGAAATTCCATAGTAACTGCTGGGATACCACTTCTAGTCCTCAATACTTGTAAATAAATTTGAGCATGCAGAGTACTGGGAAGTGTCAAAAGCTGTAATTAGTAAACACTTTCTCAAAAAAGGGCCGTGTGAGTGCATCTGTCCATTTTGTTACTGCAGTCATCTCTGGATTAACTGCGGTGCATTGGTTACACAACTCAACACAAAAGAATGCCTGCAAAGGCACTTCAAGATGAGCGTAGTATTTAATTGTAAAATATACTAGTGGGCAAGTTCCTTTCTATTGCAATTCCATAAAAGGAAATGACTGGGAATTTTAATGCAACTGGTTCTGTTACATGGAATTCAGCAAAAAGAGGCTGCCTTCACCAGTGCATAAGAAAGAGGGACCATTTAGCTTCTAGAGTGGTGGCAGGATAATCTCAGCATTCGGAGTATATATGGATCATGTTAATATTCCCTCCCAATGCTGCTGTCTTTTGATGCCTGAAAACACCCTAATTTCTCCGATTAAGACCCTTTAGATGCCAGAATTTGATGCAAATCAGCCTTATTAAACCTATCCTGATTTGTACGTTCAGGAAATACTGTCTTGTAGCAGAGTATGTGATGGGAATGTTTCAGAGATGCCGTACAGTAAGTATGGAGTGCATCAATTTTGTGTCTACTCAACAGCAGCACAAAGCAACTTCAGATAAGCACCCAGACTTTTGCCATTAGGTAAAGTCTGCCATGATTTAAGGAACATTTTATTACACTATCTTATCAAGTGTACTCTGGACAGGATGGCAGCACTGACTGTACAGAAATCATTTGCACACTGCTTTAAAGTGTGCTTCAGTTACTTCTGGATGATTAATGGAATATGAAAGGTATTTCTAGGGGGTATTTGCTATCCTTCTTCCTCATGAAGAAATAAACCATTGGAAGGATGCTACTGAGAGCATTAACAACTAGCTGTAGACCCATATCATTCGCCTCCTCTACAACCCAAGGATGAAAAACCAGGCCAGCCCAAACCAGCAGGAGGAGTGAATTCCAACTGCTCCTGCCATTTTGCAGCTTTCCAGTTCATTTGCCCACCAATTTAAGAGCTTCACAGTAGAAGAACAATGTAGAAGAACACAGTGGAGGAAGCCTATAGGCTATGTCTACACTACAAAAAGTTAGGTCAACCTTGTTAGGTGGACCTAATTAGGTCACCTTTAGGTCGACCTAAATTTGACCTTATTAAGTTGACTTAAAGTGGACTAAGTCGACTTAGTCCACTTTGTTGAGTTGATTTAACTGCCCTTAAATCGACATAATGAAAGACTACTTAAGGGTTAATCCCAGTCCACACCATACTTAGGTCGACCTAAGGATTCGATTTAAGGATTAGGTTGACCCAATGGGCGGTTCTTATTAGGTTGACCTAAGCTTTCATTAAGTTGATTTAAGGAATTTCTGAAGTTGACAATGAAAATCTGCTGTAGACAGGAAGTAATTTAGGTTGACTTAAGGGTCCATAAAGAGTCATTCTTTACTTTCCCAAATCCATCAGGACACCCCTAGCTGATGGTTAAGGAAGGCAATGAGAATGGCAGATGGGAATAGTCTGGAGGGAGAAACATTTTACTTTACTTGGATAGCAGCAAGGAGCATTTCAATAACAGGCTGAGTAGGTGCTGAATGACCACTGACTATGTATTTGGCCGATTAAAAGCTCGCTGGTGGTGCTTTTATGGCCAGTTTGACCTAAATGAGCAAAATATTCCTACGATTATAGTCTCCTTCTGTGTGCTCCATAATATTTGTGAAACTAAGGGTGAAAAACTTCCCCCTGGGTGTGGGAAAGCTTGCCACCCAGGCAAGCCAGACTTTGTATTATTTGGCATCTATATACCAAAGATTGTAAAAGCTTTAAGTTGCTTCCACCCCCATCATTCCCAGAGACCAGTCACTTATCCCAGATCAATTTGTATCTCAGATCTCAACGCTTGTAGTCAGTCTTCTAGGGTGCATCTACACTTACAAATTATGTCGACTTAAGCCTTATTTCAAAATGCACTGACAGGGAAAGTATGCATGTACACACACACTTTTTTCCTTCTTGGTCAGACAGAAAAATGTATATTGGATTATGGTATGCTTCCTTACCTCTCCTGTAATGTACTTCAGTGCTATCTTATATATAAAACCCCCAACTCACTGTGAGCAAGGATTTCAGAATCTGACCCTTCATTTTTTGTGCAGTGTTAAGATCTGAGCTTAAAAAAAAGTTACTAGCCTGCATATCCTTATTCCTGCCTGGAGTCATACCAAAAACCATAGCATATTGACAAGTTCCAACAGGGTAGCCTTGGTAGTCTAGTTTAGCAAAACAAACAAGGAGTCCTGTGGTACTTAGTCTTTAAGAGTGTCACAGGACTCCTTGTTTGTTTTACTAAAAACCATGCATAAGTAAAGATAAATCTAGTAGAAACCATTTGCAAGAGTGAATTTTGTGGGTCTTACCATATTAAGCATGTGTACAGAGAGAGAGAGCAAGCAAGCGCGAGCAGGAACTATCACCCTGGCCAATTAGGAGATAAACTCAAGAACTGAACTTCTACCCTGCTCCTGGCCAGCTTATATGTGCCCTCCAGCAAGGTGGAACAGCTGTTCCTGCTTATCTGATTAAGCCTGCTCCTGGCTTGGGTTAATTAGTGCCTTCAGCTGTTATCCCTCACTCTGCTGTCCAGGCACTGCTGGTCCAGATAACTCTGGTCCAGGCATCCATGGGGAGCTTAAATAGGTGCCAAGGGGCTTACTCCCTCCACTCTACTACACCCCTGAGGAGAATAAATGTCCAAATGACTTTTATAATTGATTTCTTGTCTATCTGAAATAGGGACAGGAAAATGGGCAGTATTTGGACTTTGAATCCTTTCAGCAAAACAACAAATTGGATCTCTACCACCAACCTACATTAAATAACCATTACCATTTTGGTAAATGACCACAAGCTTATCCATGACAGATATTTCCTTTCTAATTGACACCATTGTCTTCTTTAATGAGAAGCCCCCCCCCCCCACCCCATTTTCAGTGAAAAAAAATTTCAACACAGTCTTCTTTGTGTGACTGATTCATTTATGACTGCTAAAGACATTCCTCCTGGAAATATAACTCTTATGGTTCCACAGTGCTTTTAAGAGGAGGGGTTTTCTGATCACGTATAATTACTAAATCTCCCATGGCATTTTTGCAACAATAGTGGAGAAAGTTTGCTAACTCTAGCATCCTGGACAAATTCCAATTAGTGTAGGTACACTTGGACTAACTAAATCCCTCCCATATTTTTAATTGGATAAAATATTATCTTTCACTTCTTGCCTAAAGCCTTGACCCTTCCAAGAGCTCCTTGCAAAGGTCTGTCTGTGTGGAGTTCACTGAAAGATCAGAGTCTAACTCTGTGGCTAAGTGCAACAGCTCTTTTTTAAGATTCTAGATGTCTGTATTTCAGTGCTCCCAAGGTGTGCGTATTCAGCAATCCATCAGCTAAAGTCCTTTGAGATCTTCCAGAATGAAAGGTGCCTATAAATTATACTTGTTAAAGTAAAAATACTCATAAGAAAATGGGGCACTGAGAGGCAGCTTCAGTTGTTGTCGCTTACCTGAAGTCAGTTGTGCTCTGACAGTTGACTCCACCTGAGAATCTGGGTAAGGGTGTTTCTTGGTTGATGCAGGCTATTGGATTAGAGTAGATGACCAGAGTCCCTTTCTAACTCTGATTCATACAAGAAACTGTGAGCCTGAGCCTGCTTATGCTGATGTCAATGTGAAAACTTCTAGTGACTTCAGTAGGACTAGGCCCTATGAGGAACTGTTGAGTCTTGGATCCTTTAAAGAAAGTATTGCCTAGTGGTTAGAGAAAGGAACAAATGTCAAGAAACCTGGGTTCTGTTCCTTACTTTGTTACTGAATTATTGCATGACCTTAAGCAAGTCCTTTCATTCCTTTGTGCCTCAGTTTTGCAGTATGTGATAGATGATAATGCTTATTCACTCTTTTTTGTCAGCATCAATTGACAAATATTTTAAAGCCCTTTATATTCTCAAAAGACACACTCAAAAGATGTGTGTCAAAAGACATGCTCAAAAGACACTGTTATTAATGTCTCTTATTACTGATTTGGAACAGATTGGAACTAGAGATCTGAAATGGTCATATCACTCAGCGCTTACAAGAGAGCTTGTTTATTCTGTGCTGGATCCTAAATGGCTATGCATAACAGCAGTTTTAGAGTGCCCTGCCCAGATTCTCTGTAGGAAAGCTCAGCTGTTAACAGTACAGTCCCCAGTATTACCATAAGCAAGGAATGTCTCTCTATCCCATTACCAGTTCCATGAGCCATTTGTTTTTCTATATATCAAATCCTAAAGGTGGGCATAAATTGTTTGGCAAAGCTTGTGCCATCGTGAACATGATTGAAAGGAAGGGGGCTGGCTGGCAGTGGGAAGTGCTCTTCTTCAAATTGTTGAGCCACTCAGTACGACATTGTATATTCTTTAAAACCTGTGTGGCCAGTAAATCATTCTGCAGCTCCATCATTGCTTATATTAACAAATGAGTTTTATCAGGCCATACACTGAGGCTTTTAAAAAATGTATATAGCTTTTGTTGCTTTGTGTAAAGCATTTGATATGCCGATCATTCTACATTGATTTTAAAATTCAGAAGCATTGGCTTGAGTTTAACATCATCTTGTTGCTTTAAATCTCCTTTAACTTAATGACTTAATTTGTTTTAACTGATACGTGTTCCATGTGAGAATTTAAGAATTGGAGAAAACACAGAAAAAGCAAAAAAATCATAAGAGTTTAAGGTAAAGGTCTACTGTGGTATGGGGAAAGCTTAAAAGAAGTGGGCCATAGTTAGTCTTGAGAAAAGAAGATTGTGGAAAAACATAAGGGGGAGATTTTCAGAGGCATGAATAGCATTTAGGTGCCTACCTGCCATTTGTGTTTTTGAAAATCTTCCATAAGATCCATAAGGGCTTCATCCTGCTTCTGTTGAAGTAAAATTGCCACTGACTTTCATGAAACAAGATCAAACCCTACATGTACAGAGGGGCTTCATAAAGATGACAGGGAGGGAGGGAGCAATTATTTCAGCAAACACAGAATGAGAATTAATGGGCTTAAGCTGCGGGGGAGGAAAATTTGAGACCAACTAACTTCTCAGAGAGGTCAGGCAACAGGATATGCTGCCAAAGAAATTATGTAATTGCAATACCTGCAGCATTCAAGGATACACTAGACTCCTGTCTATGAGACACAGAGCAATGGAATCAATCATGTTATAATGCAAAGATTTCTGTCATTAATTTTCTCTTCCTGCTCAGATATTTCCTTTGAAAGAACAGGATGGCCTTTTTAGATATATGATTTACCTTTGTACTGCCCACCATCATACTGATAATAATGGCCATACTGGATCAAACCAATGGTCCACCTACCACAGTACCCTATCTTTTAACAGTGGCCAATGCTAGGTGCTTTAGAGAGAATGAACAGAACAGGTAATCGTCAAGTGATCTATCCTGTTGCCAGTTACCAGCTTCTGGAAAACAGCAATCCCTGCCCATCCAGGCTAATAGCCATTGATGGTGCTATACTCCATGAATTTATCTTGTTCTTTTTCTTTGATCCTTGTTGTAGTCTTGGCCTTCACAACATCCTGTGGAAAGGAGTTCCACAGGTTGGCAGTGCATTGTGAGAAGAAATACTTCCCTTTGTTTGTTTTAAACCTGCTGCCTATTAATTTCATTTGGTGACCCTTATTTCTCCTGTTTGAGAAAGAGTAAATAACACTTCCATTTTCACTTTCTTCACACCAGTCATGATTTTATAAACCTCTATCATATCCTCCTATTAGTCATCTCTTCTCCAAGGTGAAAACTCTCTCTTTTTTAAAAATCTCTTCTTATATGGAAGCATTTCCATATCCCTGATGATTTGTTGCCCTTCTCTGTACTTTTTTCCAATTCTGATATATCTTTTTTGAGATGGGGCACCCAGATCTGCAAACTGTGTTCAAGATGAGGGTGTATCATGGATTTATAAAGAGGCATTATGATATTTTCTATCTTATTATCTACCTCTTTCCTAATGATTCCTAAAATTCTGTTAGTTTTTTTTTTTTTGATTGCCCTTACACATTGAATGGATGTTTTCAGGGAACTATCCATAATGACTCCAAGATCTCTTTCTTGAGGGGTAACAGCTAATGTAGACTCCTTCATTTTATATAAACAAACATAGTCCCGTGGCACTTTTAAAGACTAACAGATTTATTTATTGCATGAGCTTTCATAGGAGAAAATCCCACTTCATCAGATGCTTTGAAGATGGGAAACTTAGATTTCCATAGAGATTTCAGCAATTTCCACTCCACAATCAAACTTAGCCTGAAACACTCCACACAGGAGATCCACTTTCTGGACACTACAGGCAAATTAGTGATGGGCACATAAAGACCACCCTATACCAAAAACCTACTGATCGCTATAGTTACCTACATCCCTCAAGCTTTCATACAAGACACACCACATGATCCATTGTCTACAGTCAATCCCTAAGATATAACTGCATTTGCTCCGATCCTTCAGACAGAGATAGACACCTTCAGGATCTCTATCAAGCATTAAAACTGCAGTACCCCTCCCGCAGAAGTGAAGAAACAGATTGATAGAGCCAGATGGGTACCCAGAAGTCAACTACTACAGGAGAAGCTCAAGAAAAAAAACAACAGAACGCCATTGGTTACCACCTACAACCCCCAAGTCAGACCTCTTCAACACATCATCAAAGATCTCCAGTCTATCCTACAAGAACATTCCTCACTCTCTCATGACTTGGGAGACAGACCTCTCTTCACTTACAGTCAGCCCCCCAACCTTAAACGGATACTCACCAGCGACTACAGATCAAACAACAAAAACATCAAAGCAGGAATATATCCCTGCAACAGACCACGCTGCCAACTTTGCCCTCATGTCTACACTGAAGACACCATCACAAGACCAAATCAAGCCACCTACTCCATCAAGGGCTCATTCACCTGCTCATCCACCAATGTGATTTATGCCATCATGCCTCCCAGTCTTATATATTGGACAAACAGGACAGTCTCTGCACAAAAGAATAAATGCACACAAATCTGACATCAGAAATCATAACACTCAGAAACCAATAGGGGAACAATTCAATCTCCCTACTCACTCCATTGATGACTTACTAATAACTATGCTGAAACAGATGAATAACAAATCACAGCTTCAAAGAGAAACTGCAGAACTCGAATTTATATGCAAATTCGACTCAGTTGCCTTAGGGTTAAACGGGGACTGTGGATTTTTTTTCTCATTACAACAGCTGATTTAACCTCACCTTCCTCTATATGCTGTTCCCCAGTGTTTGAATTCTAACATCTATTTTGATTTGCTGTTACAGCCTGGCCTGATCCCATGTCATACACTTTCCTGCATTTAATTTCCTCCCATTCTGTAGGTTTCCCATCTTCAAAGCACTGATGAAGTGAGATTTTCTCCCACAAAAGCTCATGTGATAAATAAATCTGTTAGTCTTTTAAAGTGCCACAGAACTCTGTTTGTTTATCTGCAAAAGACTAACATGGCTACCCCTCTGGAACTTCATTTTATATGTATAGTTGGGATTATTTTTCAATGTCCATTACTTTCCATTTATTGACACTGAATTTTATCTGCCATTTGGTTACCCAATCACCCAGTTTTGTAAGATCCCTTTGTAATTCCTCAAAATCTGCTTTTGACTAAATTGTCTTGAATAGTTTTGTATCATCCACAAATTTTGCCCCCTCCCTGTTCCCAGGTCATTTATGAATTCGTTAAAAAGCACTGATCAGAATACAGATCTGTGGGGGACACCACTATTTACCCACCTACATGCTCTACATCCACTTGTATACAAATGCAATTTTATTGTATTAGGGCCTTTAAAATATGCAGTAAATGACAAATAAACACACTTTGAGTTGATTTGAACTGGAAGAATTGATGTTCATATGGATGGGTTGATATAAAATGGCGTCACAGAAAAAGAGTAATGATATAGTTTGGCTCCCAATCAAAATGGAATCACTCCAGATTGACATCTCTTCACATACCATCATTTCATATTTCATTTTTAGGTAGGACTATACTTGAAGTATCATCTCACCAGAACCTGTGCTTGATAACACTGTTGAATTATCGGCACTGCTTACTCTTAGGCCTTGCCTATGCTACGGTGTTGTCAACACAAGTTACAGTGATAATCTACAGCATTAGTCTTTCCTGTGCATCCCGTCTCTATGTGGTAATAGCTTGCCCCCACTTCAGGGATCAGCCTCTCCCCCAGTTAAATAGAATCTTTCTGCCATGTGCTTCCCTGAGACACTCCAGCCCCCTCCACTTGTCATGTTTTTCTGCCAACTTCTGTATGCCTGTATGGAAAGTGCATTGTTCCATGGGAATGGGGAAGTAGTTGAGAGACAGTCAGCATCAGTGGCCGCACATTGCCACTTTGATGGCTTTTTCAACGATAGTCCTCAAAAAGGTGTCAAGCAACTTTCCTGGGCTTGTGACAGTGTGCAGTGCAATACAATAGCTCTGGGTAAGTTTAGTTGTATGTTTAGCGCACGACAAGAACAGAGTTCCTAGTAGAAAATGGAGTTCACTATTTGATAGTGACATGTGTCTCAGTGTCACAGCTTTTTTCCTTGGCAAACTTGTGGTATTTGTTTTGGAAATTCATTCCACTGTTCCAGCAGCAGATTTTGCTTCATGCCACTATTTACCCTCATAGACAGGAGGAGCATGTAGGTGCACATAGAGAATCTGTGGCAGCCTGGTTCCTTTGTTGAGCTGTGTTGCGAGGAAGAAGGATGAGGTTGCAGGAATTAGTGCAAAGTGGATGGACCTCTGTGCAGATGCTCTGATCTAGACCTATGGGCCTCCAGGCATCTTTGTGATAGATGAGCCACAATCTCTGCTCTCTCCCAAACCTACAACCCTTTCTTCCACTCAAGAGAATAAGACCTTCAATTCCATGCACATTTAAATTCCCCTTTGTGCTGTCTTTTCCTATGGGAGGAGATAATGCAGCTCTTAGTTTTTTGTGGACCAGTTTCAACACTCATATTTAGATGAAACAGCAACTTGCTACAAATACAGAGTACCCCATTTCCACCAGTGGGATTGCTTGTTGAGTAAAGCACTTTCCACCATCAGGAAAGATATCAGAATCTGTCCCTAAAATAACATACGGATGATGATGAGGCATTTTAACGAGATTAAAAGTGTTTTTTTGCTTTATGTGTAGGGAAAGCTATCATGATCATAGTGATTTATGTTAATGAATCTCCATTAAGACCTGCAAAATTGGATGCAATTTCTAATTCTATTTTCCATTTTGCTTTACAATGTCAGTCTACTGAACTGCTTGATAGATGCATTCAATTATCATTTTTTATGCAAAAGCTATTTGTAGAAATGGGCCAGAATAAAATACTGAGCATCAGAACAATCCTAAACACACTTTCATTTTCCTTGAAGTCTTAAGTAGGATGGAAATCTAAACTTTGCAATTTAATTTTATATTTAATACTGGCCCAAATCAAAACACTTTGTAATATACATGAAGTGATCCAGATCTAGATTTCCATACTGTGCATTTCTAATATTTCTCTCTTTCTTAATGGGTCCCTAGTTAAATTTCCAGGCTATCGAAAGTTTCGATTTTTTTGTTTTCATTTTTACTGATGTGCTCTTTAAGGTTCTTTCTGAAATGATTAGTCGAATAACTAATCAACCTATATTCCATGTTAATGATGTCTTATAGCAGGGAATAATGACCTCTTGATACTTCTCCCTGTAGGTAGCCGTAATCTTTTCACTTGTCATGCATAGCAAGTGAAATTATAATTTTTATGCAAAATAAATGCACAATAGCTGTGCACAACTAAGTCCTATTTAAGCCTCCAACATAGGGTTTATGCGATGCATCAGCTTTGTACTGGCCCTATTTACAGGGCTGAATTTCACTATAATTGAATGTAGCTTCTGGTTTTGTGGGACTTACACAGGCAAACTCACACACAATGTAGTAGGAGGTTATCCTCCAAGGTCTGTAGGATCAAGGTTGTAGTCAGACTTGCTTGTGACATGCTGCATCCCATGTATACCCTTGTGGGGCTATCTGTGTATCATTCATGCACGGGTAACCTTAACTCTGCCCCTATGTATGTATGTATTAAGATAAGTTTCAGTTATATGTTTATGTACTATTGTTTTTATCCACAACACTTGGCTCTTTCCTCCTCTGCATTTGAATCAAGCAGCTTCCTTTTTCACACTGCTCAGATCCAGAAGGGGGGTCATTGAGAGCACAGAAAGACAGCCTCTTTACTTGCAGTTCAGATACTCGGACCTGGATCCGGCACATGACCTATAGCAGTCCAGAGCTGTAATTTCAGGAAAAGTCCTTCTTGACCCCAAATTCAGCATACTCAGTGTAGATAGAATCTTTAGGGAGAATTAAACTCTTAAACTCTATCAGGTCTCTACTGAACATGTGCAAATTGAGATTTTTCAAAGGCTAATAACTTTGCCAAATTTAGGCAGAATTTCATAGGGATGTCAAAAGCATACTCCGGAGACAAACATCACCCACAAGAAGAAGATTGCAAGAGGCTTTCAAATAAAAGGTTGTAAGACTTTTTTTTTATCATGGACAAAACAATTTATTTTCCCTTAGCCTCATTACCAGAGATAATTTTGGCAGAATTTTTTGAAGTAAATTTTACATGAGACAGACACAGACTATGGAAAATTTCAGCCTAAATAATTACAGGTTGAAAAAAATTATTAGAAACTGAAAACAGGTTCTTATAATGGTAAGTGTTCAGCAATCTTAATAATAGATGTTCTACCATTTCTGCTTATAATATACACATATAAATGATGAAATTTTTCACTTATAATTTTGGCTTCACAAAAAGCCTTTATTTTTAAGAGCTAAAGTATTCATGATAAGTAGTTGACATTATTGACATTTTCCCATTTTCTAATTTTTTCTCAATACTTTTAATCAAAATATTATCAAAATAGTGTTTGAATATCATTTTTGATGTTTTCACTTATTTTCAGCAATAAATATGTTTTGGTAAATTGGAGCTTTATTTTTAAAAAAAATAACAAAACAAGAAAATAAGTCATTTTTGAATCCTGCAAAGTGGTAACTATTTCCACATGTTCTTAATGAATTTTTATTTCCTGGTTTTTTTTGTAAACCATCCCTTTCTCTCACCCACCCACCCACACACCCATGCACACACAGAGGAACAATAATAATAGACTGAGATCTTTAAAAAAAAAAAGCCTCCTATAAACTTGGTTCTAATGATACTTACATATAAATAATCCTGTCAGATAACTATAATACAGAATGAAATTTCACATACAACCTCAACCATTATCCTTGAACAGGTCAGAGAATGCATTATTATTTATTTATTTATTTATTTATTTATTTATTATTAACTATAGTTGCCATTTGTGGCAGCCATTTTATTTTATTGCAGTTTGTTGTGCAGTATCTCTCCCCCATTTAACAAAATAGAAATATTCATCCTTAATCTGAGAAACGTTACATAGGGACAGCATTTATGAACAGTATGTTTTTATGATTCTTTTATTTACCATTAGTCCTCAGAGTTCTGCTTCCTGCATATTTTTTCTTTAAAATATATTTTTGTGTGAATTTAGTGCTCATGAAAGGTTCTGGGCCATCAAAAGGAGTCCGCTAGCCAAAGAACAAGAGTAAGATAGACGCAACAGTGCAAGATCATCTAGCGTTGCCTTGCCCATGTACCTCATGACACGTAGGGGAACATCTCCAGTGAGTAGTTAACTTTTCATGACCCATTCATTCCTTGGCCTCCCTACTGGGTGTGTGAACAAGTGTGACAATTTGTGACATGTATAAATATGTACTATAAGGTTTGCATAGGTCTTGAATCTGCGACACTTGCACTGTCTACACCAGGGGATCAAACATGCAATCCACGAACCTCTTCTATCCAGCCCATGACTGCACTCCACAGGATCACAGGAGGAATGGCAACTCGGTCAATGAAACATTCTTCCATTGACTTAGCTGCCTTTACACTGGGGCTAGGGTATTAGGTCAGCACAGATATGGCACTCAGGATATAGATATTTCTACCTAAAATCTAGTGTAAACTAGGCCTGAGTAGTACTTATGTGAGTAGTTCCACTAAAGTTATATATTATGCACTCCCATGAGTGAATGCTGGAGTTGTAGAATCTTACACATAATTGGTCCAATATTGAATAGTAACCCTGGGTCCACAACAGTGTAATAATGTTCATGCCCTCTGATGGAGCAGATCTAAGGTAACAGTATGTTACATACTGGAAACAGCATTGATTTGATTTTCTTTTTTGAGATAAGTATAACATAAAATACATACACACGTCTATTGAAAATGATAGAACGTGTTTACCAATCTTGACTAAACAAAAGGACTTTCATAATTCATTTACCTCTCTGATTACATACAGTAGGAAGGGAGGAATGGAAATAAGGGAAGAATTTTCCTGATTTCTCTCAGTTTAAAAAAATCAGTTTATAAATAGTAACATGAACTGTAAATTCCCAGTGTAGTGGCAAATTGCACTGGGGCTGCAGCAAAGCCTGTGGGTTTTTGTTGTTGTTGTTTCTTTTTGTGTGTGACTACACCATCTGTCTAGTAGAGTGTGTGCATTGTGGAATGCAGTTTTGATACTGGTTAGCTAAATTGTTCTTAAATGCTCGATTATATACTGAGTTTCTGATTTATGAAACGTGGCTGATGGCCAGGAGATTTATGATTCATGTCAATTATTTATGTATCTAGTGGTGACTGATTTATTAATCAAGAGAATGATTCCCAGTCAGGAAACTGCTTTGTGAATAAGACTGATTTATAAGTGTAGGAAATGCTGGATAGTTCATGTACCTGATTTATAAGTTGTATTACTGACTTATAAGTCATGCAGCTGGTTTGAAAGTCACTACTTTATACTTTGAATATAAATACCTGTTTTATTAATAAAAATGCAGTGATTTATATGATTGATTTGTAATTCTCAACTTTAAATTTTTAGCTGAAAGTCATGATCTAAAACCCTTAAGTTCTAAAACACGTTATTTCCCAGATTTTGTAACCCATAGTTTAGTTTATGGATATTTATTTTACATTCTTCTTTCTATTCTACATTCATGTTCTTACCAAGATGAATTCCTTTCTTTTTTGTCCTTTTAGGGCACTATCTTGCCAAATGCTGTATTAGGTTGTTTTTCTGTCACCTCACATCTTCTTTCGCAGTGATGTTTTATGCACAGCCATCACAAACTCCAATAATTTTTTACCTCTGCTGTTGTCTAGATGCCGCTTCAGGAGCAGCTAGCACTTTTTGCTAGTAGCTGCATATAAATTGCCACAGAAAACAAAGTAATGAATGAATACAAATCATAGCCAAGGTTGATGACACTCCATAAATCTGTTAAATGAGGTTTGGGAATTTGGATTAGAAGCCAAGAATTTAGGGAAGTTAAGCTATCAGTTATGTAGTTGAGTCAAGTGGATTCATTCCTGTATAAACGAATGCACAGACTTTATTCAGTGCCATTGAAATCACGCTGAGTCTTTCCATTGATTTAAATGAGCATTGGATCAGGCTCATTTACATTTGTCTATCATTTCAGTAGTTGTCTATCTGCTTGGCTTCTTTTCTCTCCACAGATCTTCACTGGAGAAAAGGTGGAACATTAACTTAATTTCTTTTACATGTGGCATCATCAATGCACATTTTTTTCTGGAAACTAAATTCCTGGACAAAGAAAGAAAAATTCTCAGGCCATTTCATAGCACTTGGTCACATTATTAATTGCAAACTATTGACCTTGCAAATGTAATCCTTTTTTTCCTCTTTGCAGATCACAGATTTTACAAATATTGGTAATTTGAAATGGTTTATCAAAGAGTTGACATGAACAAATATTTGCCTAGAGATTCCTTGTGAGCTGTATGTAGTCAAAATTCAAGCTATTGCTTGATATTTCTAATTCACTTGTTACTGGCTACTTCCTTGTGTTCTTTAATGAAGTTATAGTTATAAACTATACACTCTCAAAGCAAAATATTGGCTTAACTGAATTTTGTTTATGTGCAGAAAATTCAGCTTCTGCAAGCATTCATATTAGCATGTCTTCATGTTCATTATGACTTGAATCTCAATATGACTAACAATTTGTAAATCTTATTGCTCTTAATATTTCAGTAGTAGGTGGAGGCCCCCAGCTGATGTCTGTCCCCTCTGTTAGGGAACTGTTGAGTGAGAGACCATCAAAGAATTTATGGATGTTAAACTATCAGTTACATAGTGGAGTCAAGTGGATTCATACGCGTGTAAATAAATGGAGAGACTTGATTCAGTGCAATTGAAACCAATGTGAGGTGATCTGAAGACCTTAGAATACAAATAAGACAGACAATGGTGGGCAGGGAAATGGAGAGGTGAAATGACTTATCTAAGGTCATACAGCAGATCAGTTGGAGAGTCAGGAATAAGATCCAAGTTTCCCAACTTCCACTCCAGTACTATATCTAGTAGATGTGTTGCCCCCCTGATGTTAATAAAAACTTCCCCATTATTCTTTCTGCTATATAGTATTTGGTCACTTCACTTTTAACAACATGAGTGACAGTGTACTACAACACATAAGTCACACAGTGTGGCAGAAACCCAGATATTATGCCACATTATTAAGGTACAACATCAATTGATATTTAAAGTTCCTTCTAAAGGTTTTGATCTAAAGTCCACTTGAAATGGAAAGGTTCCCCCGATTTCAAAGCATTTTGGATTATATTTACTTATTGTAATACTAATGACCATTTAGGTTTTTCAAATATCTAGGGCTGTTCTTTAAAGTAACAATGTGTCTTTTTTAAATTAAAAATAATTTAAAAAGAGTTAAGTGGGTTTTTTTCTTGGTTTACCCTCTTAGGAGCTCCAAATCCTTTCCTCTTTCCTACTGAACAAATTATTATATAAACTGTTGGATTCCCATGGTGCCTGCCTTTTAATCAGAGCTCAATTAATGTAAACTGTTAGAGATTTGAGTGGCAGAGCCTGAGTTAGCTCCTGAGTCAACACTCTCTGTTACAGCTCAGCTCCTTGACTGGACTATATCTTCCATGATGCACTGTAGACTCCCCTCTAGTTGAACCACTCTGGTGTCTTCTGGATGTTCCATGACCAAGACACATCAAAAGAGATGTAGACTGTCCAGGGATTCTGGCAATAGACAAGAATGGTTATGCGCCACTGAATTAAAACTCCCGTGTGTCACCATAGCACCATAGGCAGACACAATTCAGTGTTGAAATTAGTCAGAACAAAACATCTCAATTTGGTTTGACAAACAGAAAGGAAACACTTTGATTCAGGAATATCAAAATGTTTCATTTGAACATTTCCACATCAAAATTTTCCAAATTTCCCGTCCTGTTTTTAAAATTTTGATATTTCAACTTTTCATCCTGATTTGGAACAAAAACAAAGGTTAAAATACTAGAATTTCCCACAGGACAAAAATTCCACTTTTCTATCAGCTTCACCCCAGTTTAGAGCTCTGTGTAAATATAAAGGTCTGGTTCCTGGGATCCATTAGAATCTATGTGGTAAATACTAAAATTCTTACTCAGGCCTGGCCTTCACTGAAAAGTTATACAGGCATAACTATGTTATCGAGAAAAACCCACACTCTGGCCTGACATTGTTATCCTTACACCCTGACCTCCCCTGAGTAGTTACAGCTATGTTAACAGAAGAGGGCTTCCATCAACATGGCTAATTTTGTTTGGGCAGGTGATTTTTCCTATGCTGACAGAAAAACCTCTTCTGTTGGTACGAGGAGTGTCTTCACAACAAGGCTCTGCTACCATAGCTATAGTAGTATAATTTCCATAATGTACATATGTACTGAGTCAGCCCTCCCACTGAGATCCTTCACTCCCAGAATTTAAATTCAAGGCACATTAGACCAGATTCTCAATGGGTGTTAATGGACATAGTAAGTGGAGCAATATCAATTTACACCAGCTGAGGATCTGGTTTGTCAGTTCTGTTTACTTTCCAGTGCCCCTTTACATAACTGATAATTCATAAATTCATGTGACTCTTATGTTAATTTGTAAATGGCTTTTTTATTTTAAACAACATTAAATATGTCCAAAAGTACTTCTAACAAGGCAGATGGTTGTCTAATACCCTTTATTCGTTTCTGAGAGGTTAAGGATAGTTCCATTTCTCCAGCATTAGCCTATGAACTTGTCCATGATTTATATGATGTTCTTCAAGTCTGTGATTCTTGCATTCCACACAATTACTTTCTCTCATGTGGGCCAGTTTTATAATGAAATTAATGAGAAACATGACTGGACAAGAGTTGCTCAATTGTTTTATTTTTTTTTCCTAAACACTCACTAGAGATCTTTGGGAAACAGCTGGACTTGGCAAGCCACGAATTCATATATTAACATTAGAAGTGCTATTTACAGAAGTGACTAAGAAATGAACGTAAATCTGTTTGTATCCTCTGTCATCAAGGAATAATCTAATTGTATAGTGACTTCTCTCCTTCACAGAGGAATCAGAAATATTAGGGGTATTACCTTGTTAATTGTGACTACTGCATGAGGATTTAGACAGGCTATTCTTGTTAAAGACTGTAGTTAGGGTAAATCACCAAGCCACATTTTGAAAATGCTGTGTTAATATAGCTGCTTTGGTGCTGAAAAACATACCAGTTTCTGTACATGGACAAACTTACTGGAGTAGCACAAAGCAACAGAATGGGATGTGACCCTGCATACATAGCTTCTTTCATTTGACTCTTCCATTTCCAGGCTCAGCTTGAAATAGCAAGTGAAAAGGAGCATAAAAAGTGAACTACAACTGTTGGGGGAGAAATGATTAACCAAATGTATTTGAATCTCAAAGGTTTTGGTTTCCATTTGAGGGCTAGTCCAAAGGTTGAGGTCAGTTAATGAGATGCAGCTGAATTCTTTGGGTGAATTAGTTTTATTCGAACTGTTTCACCCTTTCCTTTTTAAAGCATTCCTCTTTATTTTAATACCATACTGAGTGAGAATAGACAGCAGAACACACAGCATTCATAAAACATATCACAGTTATTGAGTTTCAAGGACAAGCTCTGCAGTAGCTACTAGGAAGTAAACGCTCCTGAGCACGTGTAATGACTGACTGAGCTAAACTGACATGGTTATTGGAGTACAATATTACTTGGAATGATGCGTATGATTCCAAATTGCTTTCTAGTAAAGCTGAGTCTGAATAATATTGACATATTGAATACCCATAACCTGTGCATGTTGAGTGCCATGGGAACCATGTTTATGAATATCTAGTGCAGGATTAGTGTTAAAGCCTTCTTGAGAAATACAGTGACTACAGCACCTAAATTGTTATTTTAGCTGAGGATGAGGATAATTCTTAAAACAATACTAACTAATGAAGGAATTCTATGTGCAATCATTTATCATTTTACCGTGAACAATGCCCAATTATTTCTATTGGAGAATATTCTAATCAGTGAGATGTAGCTGAATTCTTTGGGTGACTCTGAGAGTTTCTTGATTTGTTGGGCTTGCTCGGAAATGTCTCTTAAGAAATGCCCATTGCAAAAGAACAGAATATCAGCACCAAAGGCATGGATAGGGATAAAGAAGTGATGGCACAAATTAATTTCACACTTCCTTTTTGTGGTTCTAATCTAACCCATCCTTGTGGAGATAGTATCACAATCCAATGGCTTGTTCCTGTTTCCACTGAAGCCAATGAATATTTTAGCACTGACTGTTAGGAACACGATGAGGCCTTGAAGTAGAGCCTACTAGCATCAAATGTTGTTATAACTGAAGTTGTCTCAGTAGCTCAGTTTTATTTGGAAATTCCCTAGTTTCTTCAGTGCATAGCTTCACCTTAAAACTTGACAGCAAGGTGGATGTTCATATAAAACTCTTCTTGCTCCATTTTTTAATGCATGATTTCCCCCAAACATTTGTAGATTATAGTGTTGTCTGTTGTGGGGACTGTATGCTGAGCCAAACCACTGGATAGGCTAGACTGAGAGCTTATCAACAAAGCTATAATCTGGCATCCTTGATTCCCTAACCCCTTTAGGTGGGCTAAATCAGGTGGAAGAGGGATTTAAAAAGACAGTTCCAAGGGTATGTCTACACTGGAGGCTCTGTTAAGTCAATTTAACCAAGCTCAACTTTGTCGACTTAAAGTCGACCTTGTTAAGTTGACTTAGAGACTACAAAGCCCTGTGTCCACTCTGGCAGGTGCTAGGTTGACGGGGGAGTGGCCAGGAACTCTGTGAGGGGGCCTGGAGGCCAGTTAGGTCGACTTAAGGGCTATCCCCATCTACACTGGCTTAAGTCGACTTAATAAGATCGACTTAAGCCTTAGGTGACCTTAAGAGGTGGTGTTATTAGGTTGACTTAAGGAAGCGCTTAAGTCAACTTAATAAGTGGCCATTGTGGATGCAGTGGTCTTTAGGTCAACTTAACCGTCCTTAAGTCAACCTAAAGCTACAGTGTGGATGTACCCCAGGTGACCAGAGTACCTGGCAGCTAGGGCTGAGAGGGAATGTTAAAGGCAGCTACACCTAAGAAACATACTCTAAAATTAGGCCAATAACTCACTGCCCTTCCCCCAAAAGCCTGGAAAACAAACCAACCAATCCTGCAAGAATAATGATAATAATACAGGCAGAAGTCCAACAGCGGAGTAGGGGCTATCCAGTTTATTACACTGAATGCAGTATGTACAATTACTTGCCTTGTGGTATATGTATGAAAGCTGCTCATGGTTCTCAGAGATGCAGTATGGGCTCTTAAGGCCAGAGCGGTTGACACAGGGAAATAGAAAGGCACACCGGGACTACTGTCAGGGAAACCATAGAGCAGTCCCACCCTCAGTCTGGCAGTCTTTGTGCTGTTAAGGAGATTGAAGGTCTCCCGGAAGCAGAACATCAAACTGGAATGAAAAGAAACAATCCTATATTTGGAACCCCCCTTCCAGATGACATCATGGTATCCTCTTGCACTGATGTTACATGATGGACATAGCAATACCAGGGACAAATTATATAGGAATGACAGAGTAGGTTGCACAAGGAGGGAGTGGTACAATAAGTGAAAGCATAGAGTCAAATCAAGTAAAAATCTTAAGTGAATCAAAGTGTACTGTAGAATCTCTTTTGATACAAATTCCATGCTTGAACAATATACTTGAACAGTATACTATCAATGACCTGACCAAAATAATGCGGTGATTGTGGAATGTTTAGGGGGATTAGAAGCTACCAAGGCAGAAAATACAATAATGATGTGGGATTTCAGCTCTCCTTATATTAATAGGGCACATGTCACCTCCGGAAAGGGTGTGGAGATAAAATATCTAGACACCATAAATGACTACTTCTTGAAGCAGCTTACCCTGAAACACCCAGAAGTAATTTTTTATTTAGTTCTAAGTGGAGCATAGTATCTCATCCAAGAGGCAAATATAGCTGAAGTGCTCCATAATAGCGAACATAATGTAATTAAATGTGACAGTCTTGCAGGGGGAAAAGTGCCAAATAAACCCACCACCTAGTGGTCCTGGCCAGAACGGAGCCCTGTGGCTTCTTTCTGCCCGGGACCGTGCTCCAGCTGATAGGGTAAGATAAGAATTTAGTGTTTGGTCTTTATTAAATGCTTGTAAATTGTCAAATGCATTTATTTCATTTATTGTATCTGTATCCGATATTGTAATATAATATTTAAAGTGTTTGCTTTGAAACTGGAAACTAGTACAGTCAGGGGAGAAGTATTACCAAATGTGAAATACTAGTTGGCCACAAGAGACTTTATATCCTGCCCAACAAAAGAATGTCCACAGATATCAGACAAACAATTATGGAACATCAGTGGACAAAAGACTCTGTTGATTGCTTCCCTCACATCCATGAAGAGGAGATGTGTACAACACTTATCCCATCAGTTTGAACTCTGGGGGAAGGATATAAATATGGCTGACCGGAAGGAACTTTATCTTTATGCTAATTGTACTCTGAGAGGTAATGATTCCTAAAGATAAGCAAAGATTTCCAGCTGCTTAACTTAGGTAGCCCTAAAGAACACATAGAGTTTGCTTATTATAGAAGGTCCTATTATATTTTGAATTTAAGATTCTAACTCATTTGTGTTTGTATTTTTACCTGCTTTAACCTTGTAAATAATTCTTAGTTCTTTTTCCTCGTTAATAAATGTTGGGGTATCTGCCCATCAGTGGCATATAAAAGGTTAAAAACAGCTCTCCCCTTACAGGGGGTAGCACTGCAGTCCAGCCACTTCCCCAGGGACCAGTGGGGGGAAGGAAAAAGAGAACTTGAGCCCACCCAGTACTCCCCATACAACCAGTAGTTGGCAGCTATGTGTTGCATTCCCTCCAACACCTCAGTACATTTCCCTGGGCCACCTCCCTAAGGCTATGTCTACACTTGTAAATTTAAGTCAACTTTAGCTAAGATGACATAGCATGTCCACACTTAAATTTAAAGTTGACTTAGGGGGAAACTTACAAAGTCGACCTAGAGCGTCCACACTGGACACCTAGATCGACTTGTAGGGGCTAGGGGGACCTTGGGCTGGTCCACGGTGGCAGGGGTGGCACCCCTTGCCCAGTGCCGGGGACTCAGTCTTTGCCCCATTGTACCTGGGTACAATGGGGCAATGGGGGACAGGGACCCTGGCAGGGCATAGGGGCAGGGTGGGCAGGGCTCTGCCCTGTCCTGTAGGGCGGCATGCCAGGCTCTCCCTGTGCCCCCCCCCCCCGGCAGGGAGGGCAGTGGGGGAGTCCTGGAGTAGCCCTAAGTCGACTTTAAAAAGTCGACTTAAGCCTAAAGTCGAACTAAAAGTAGGTTTAATAAAGTCGACTTAATCTTCCTTAAGTCGACATAAGGAAACTGTAGTGTAGATACAGAGTAAAGAGTATGCGGTGATACTTTTGAAGATCAGCAAATGCATTTATTGCAAGAGCTTTTGTGGGAGAAAATCCTACTTTGTCAGATGCTTGAAGTTGGGGAATTTACAGAATGGGAGCAAAATAAATGTAGGGGAGTGTATAACATAGGATTAGGTCAGACAATCTTCAAGCGTCTGACAAAGTGGAATTTTCTCCCATGATAGCTCATGTGAAAAATAAATTTGTTAGTCTTTAAAACTGTCACCAGACTTCTCGTTTGTTTTAATACATGGTATTCTGGAGAAAGCTCCATGTTTCTCTTTCAATATTAGACTCAGTAAAAATCAAACTGCTGTCTTGCATAACATGTTTTGCCATTTGATCTGATGCTCTGTAGTAAAAGTCAACACAGAAGTTGAGTCATATTTTTAAAAATTACACACTGTAGTAACCTCCACATTGAGCCTCACTTTTCTGCCCACAGTGTATGTTGGATGGATCTCTCTGGGAGGTACTTCACTCTTGCATTCTTCACTGTCTCTGTACCTGATGTATGGGTGTGTTTCCTTTGGTTCTAATCCAGCAAAGACATAAACCCAAATCTAACATTAGTTATGGGAGGAGTCTCCTTGAGCTCATTCAGACTACCGCATATATTTAACATTCAGTATAAGAGTAGGTCATTTTAGGAGCCGAAATAGTAATTATTAACTAAGATACAAATTCTGCTCTGTTGCAGCAGCTTGAATCCCAAGGCACACCTCCAGAGTTGATGGAGCTCTTGTGCATTTGCACTAGTGTACCACAGCTGAATTTGAGCCTGCTGTTTGACATTTCGAAGCAGGCAATGTTTTCATCACATGTTGAACATTTTGTGAGTCATACTTGACCTTACACATGTCACACTGTGCATATGCCAAAAGCCGACAGCTCAATCTCTAGTGCACCTAAGCAGGCTGAAAAGGGCAAGTGGGTTGACTGGTGCCCAGAGAAGCATCTGGGGAGCAAATTGCCACTGGCCTAAATCAGCAGTTTTGTGGTACTGATTTATATCTCATTAAAGTGGTCAAATTAGTGCAAAATCCCAGAATAACCCTTAAGAATGATCATCACTAATTGGAATGCGACGCTAATGTTAACAATAGAGGATTGCAGGCAGCACTTAGAGCAGTGTCAGGGTTTGCTAACTTAGTTATTAGCTATTACATTCCTTTAACATGTTAGTGGTAATGAGCCCCTGTCACAATGGATGAATGTGCACTAAGAATTGCATGGAATTGACTACAATAAAAGGCATCTTTAAGAAAAAGGATGACTTCTAAATCCAACCTCCTGAAAAATGAAGGTGACTTTTTTATTCTGTCAGCCATGGGTATAAATAATGGTCCTCATCTCCAGTCACTCATTTCTACAAGTGTAATAACATTGCAATTCCACTGGCTCCAGTGGAGTTGCTCCTGATTTACACGCCTGTAGGTAAGTGGAGAAATAGGCCTATCCATATCTCGTTAGTTATTGATATTTAAACTGCTCTTTCCCCACTCTGAGGCTATGTCTACACTTGTGTATTTAAGTTGACTTTAACTAAGTTGACTTAAGTCAACTTAAAGGCGACTTAGTTAAGTCGACTTAGTGTGTCTCCACTTAAAAATAAAGTCGACTTAAAGGGGAACTTAAAAAGTTCCACACTGGATGCCTAGGTTGACTTTGTGGGGTTTAGGGGGACCTACGGCAGGTCCATGGGGGCAGGAGGGGCACCCCTTGCCCAATACCAGGGGGCTCAGCCTTTGCCCCATTGTATCTACGTACAATGGGGCAAAGGGGGACAGGGACCCTGGCAGGGCATAGGGGCAGGGTGGGCAGACTCTGCCCTGCCCTGTGGGAGGGCATGCCAGGCTCCCCCTGTTCCCCTCCCCCCCGGCAGGGAGGGCATTGGTGTACCCCACGTCTACACTGGCTTAAGTCGACTCTAGGGAGTCAACTTAAGCCTTAGGCCTAGTGGAAAGGAGGTTTAATAAAGTCGACTTAATTTTCCTTAAGTCGACTATATTTTCCTTAAGTTGACTTAAGCAAGCTGCTTAAGTCGACTTAAGGAAACTGTAGTGTAGACGCAGGGTAAATTAAGTCGACTTAAGCAAGCTTAAATCGACTTAATTTACCAGAGTAGACGCAGCCTGAGTTCCCCGCTACAGTATGAGCTTATGATGCAGTTTGTTGTTTTCTTGCCTTTGTGGAAGTGACACTGGCATTCTAGCCCTAATTCATTATGGTGTGCCTAGGTATTTTAGCATTCATGGGATTTGTCACCTGGTCCTGATCTCAAACACCCCCACAGGAAGAAGAATTAAGGAAGGAGTCATGGCATTCTCACTTTTTACTACCAATTCACATTCTTTGCTTGGGTTGTATCACTGTATTAATGTGATTTGTATGTTCATTTCTTTTGTTTACTTAACCATATCATCTGTAATACAAAAACTGAAGATGAAAAATCACTGGTATTTTAAAAGTAGTTTATTTAAATACGGATTCAGATATTGACCCAGTAGACTGTAAATGTTCCTCTGGAGCTATAATAGCATCTAATCTATCTATTCTGTGCATCTTTAATGTACCCATCCAGGTAGTTCCAGGTACAGAAAAAATGAGTCACCAAAGATCCTGAGAACAGAAGATCTTATTTTCTCATTTCCACCCCTGCAAACTCGGAATTTTCCCATCATCATGTGGTCACAAGGAAAAATACTGGATTTTTCTTTAGTCCTCATTATTAGGAAAAGGCTTTGGCAAAAACTGTGTCTCACATTGTGTTCCTCAAATGATCAGGCATTCTCATATCTTTAGACAAGAAGTTCCACAGCTGGGTGCCCTGACTTATGACCTCAAAGGGTCAAGCTGCCTCAGACACCTGGTCATGTTATGTGCCTGGGTACTCCAGATGGTTACTTGTTTTACTCAGGGCCAACATTGTCACTTGTTAATGTAACCCAGTTTCTCCATTGTCTTTGCCCAGAACTCATAGGCCATCACATGGCTGGAGTTGGGCATTGCAGCCATAATACAAGTATTGAATACCTGTATTTCACTGCTTTTCATTTTGTACAGTCATTTATGCCTGTCAAAATGGGTGGCAGAAGCTACTGATCTGATTTGGTAACATTTGGCAACTATTGTAAAAGACCCCACAAGGGAGGTGAGGAATCAGGTAAAAAACTGGAACACTTATTTGGATGTTGGATGCTCCCAGAGGAGTTTTGCCTGACTATGGTAGGGCTAGAGGACTTGGATCTTAGTGTGTAGTAAATATATCAAGGCTGACTGCTTCTGGATTGTCATGTTAGCATGTCTTCCCTCAGGCTATTTGGGGGTCAAGATTTTCAAAAGTGTTTGTTACACTTCAGCAGCCATGACTGAGGCCAGATCTTTCAAAAGCACTCTGCACCCTGCAAGCTTTTGAAAATTTAGTGCTAATAGTGGGTGTTTAGCCCTTCTGACACAGTGCGATACATTAGTTTGTGGCTTATTATGTGGAGTATGATAATGTAAGCAGCACGTAAGCAGCATGATACAGTGCATTATAATTTAATCTTTGCCAGGAAATGTTGTTTCTTAAAACTTCTGACTCACCTTGAGTTTGAGGATGTGATGAAATGAAATTACTTTAAGGCTGCATCTTGAACTGAGAATCATTCAGTCACACCACCCTGAGATTTCCACTCCACAATCAAACTTAGCCTGGAATACTCCAGACAGGAGATCCACTTTCTGGACACTACAGAGCAAATTAGTGATGGGCACATAAAGACCACCCTATACCAAAAACCTACTGATCGCTATAGTTACCTACATCCCTTGAGCTTTCATCCAAGACACACCACACGATCCATTGTCTACAGTCAAGCTCTAAGATACAACTGCATTTGCTCTGATCCTTTAGACACAGACAGACACCTTCAGGTGTCACCTCTATCAAGCATTCTTAAAACTACAGTATCCATCCGCAGAAGTGAAGAAACAGATTGACAGAGCCAGACGGGTACCCAGAAGTCAACTACTACAGGAGAAGCCCAAGAAAAAAAACAACAGAACGCCACTGGTCACCACCTACAACCCCCAAGTCAGACCTCTTCAACATATCATCAAAGATCTGCAGCCTATTCTACAAGATGATCCCTCACTCTCTCAAGCCTCCGGAGACAGACCTCGCCCTGCTTACAGACAGCCCCCCAACCTTAAACAGATACTCACCAGCAACTACAGATCAAACAACAGAAACATTAAAGCAGGAACATATCCCGGCAACAGACTACGCTGCCAACTTTGCCCTCATATCTACACTGAAGACACCATCACAAGACCAGATCAAGCCACCTAGTCCATCAAGGGCTCATTCACCTGCTCATCCACCAATGTGATTTATGCCATCATCTGCTGGAAATGCCACTCTGCCTTATATATTGGACAAATAGAACAGTCTCTGTGCAAAAGAATAAATGGACATAAATCTGACAACAGAAATCGCAACACTAAAAAACCAATAGGGGAACACTTCAATCTCTCTGCCCACTCCTTTGATGACTTGCTAATAGCTGTGTTGAAACAGATGAATAACAAATCACAGCTTCAAAGAGAAACTGCAGAACTTGAATTTATATGCAAATTTGACTCAGTTGCCTTGGGGTTAAACAGGGACTATGGATTTGTCTCTCATTACAACAGGTGATTTGACCTCATCTTCCTCTATGTGCTGTTCCCCAATGTTTGAATCCTAACGTCTATTTTGATTTGCTGTTACAGCCTGACCTGATCCTATGTCATACACTCCCCTGCATTTAATTTCCTCCCATTCTGTAAGTTTACCATCTTCAAAGCTTCTGACGAAGTGGGATTTTCTCCCATGAAAGTTCATGCGATAAAGAAATCGGTTAGTCTTTAAAAGTGCCACATGACTCTGTTGTTTTTCTGCAATAAACAAACACGGCTACCCCTTTTGGACCTTGACCACCCTGAGAGGAACTGTGGGAGGTATTCTGTCAAGAGAAGTGGTATGCTTCACACTAATCCATGATGCACAAGCTGGAGCAAGGCCACTGCTATTTCCTCTGTGGCTTAGGCAAGTCACTTTATTTTCTTCCATCCTTGCCAGTCTGTTTGGCCAAGTTAGATTGTAACAGTTCAGGGGAGGGACTGCCTCTAGGTGCATGTACTGTGCCTACCACAATGGAGCACTGATATCAGGACTCTTTGAAGTTACCATAATACAAATCAGTTTAATATGAGGATTATAATTCTTTTGGCTATGTCTACACTTGCTAAAATTAGTTGGAATTAGTTAGTTCGAACTAACTAATTCGACTAATTTTAGTTAGTTCGAATTAGCTTAATTCGAACTAGAAAAAGTTAGTTCCAACTAAGCAAGTGCCATTCATGGCACTTGCTTAGTTCAAATTAGCTATCCCCATTCATTTCAATGGCCGGTTAGTTCAACCTAAGAAATTAGTTCGAATTAACATGGCCACACTGGATAATTTAAACCAGTTAGTTCGAATTAACCCTTTAGTTTGAATAATGTGTTCAAATTTATTAGTTCAGATTAAGGAAACCCTTAATTTGAACTAACTAAAGCCTAGTGTAGCCATGGCTTTAGTTAGTTCAAATTAAGCCTCCTTAGTTTGAACTAACTTGCCAGTGTAGATATAGCATTTGAGTTTCCTTCACCATGTATGACCAGCATGCGGACACACTTCTAAATGACTTTGTTCTCTGTTAGTGAAATGCATCTCATGTTTCTATGTGTCAAAGAGTGTTTGAAAAATCATTCCTATCATGAACTTGTATATTGAATATAAACCTATTGACCTGACTATTTCTATTGATTTAGGAATTCTAATAACTTGTAGCTTCCTTATCAATTTTGTGGCATATCTAACTGGGGGAACTATACCCACTAAAGTGAAATACATCTGTATACTTTTAACCAAATAGCTGTGAATTTTTAACTTGGAGCTTTCAATGGCATCCTTAGCAAGAAAATGTGTAAAGAAGCAAGCTATTATCTACAGGAGTATAACCTGAAAGATTTATGCACTCTCTTCATAGATTCCAAGGCCAGAAGGGACATTGTGATCATCTCATCTAACCTCTTATATGGCCTGTAGAATATAGCTTTCCCAAAATAACTCCTAGAGCATATCTTTTGGCCTTTTTTAATATGAAAACTGGGATTTTGATAGAATCATGTGACTTTAGAAGCCAGGGTCTTAGACACAGGTTTGTAGTGCTTTAATCAGGATTTGTAATTAAAGAGATGCCTACAAAAACCTGAGTTTTATTTTTTCCAAATTTAAAAAAAAAAAATTGTAGTTGAATCAGGTGTGTAACGGAGCAGGTGCAATGAAACTCCTCACCTGCATCTGTTAGCCTGGGCTTGAGAGGCTAAGGCTGGGCAGAAAGGAACTGATTAGGCAGCAGCAAAACCCTAGCCTGATCAGGGAGACAAGGAGCAGCTGAGGACCTGGCTCAGCCATATAAACTGAGCCCAGTAGAGGAAAGCGGGGGAGGTGTGGTCAGTAAAATAGAATGTGTTGGCTGATAGAAGGCTTGAGGGAGCAGGGCCCTAAACTCTGAAAGCATGTGGGGCACCCCTGGGAGCAAGACTGTTCCCCAGTGAATAAAGGAGCACTTTGTTTACATGTAAAACAGTAGCTGGTGAGTGTCTTTGGGATTATGGGGGAAGTGATGGTGGTGTGAGACACTGGGGCAGCAGAGGCTGCCCTTTTACAAGATGGTTGGGTGCAGAACAAATTCTAAGAGCTGATTTAGCAATCTAACAGCTTGAGAACAGATGGGGAAAAGAGCTCAAACAGGACCTTTCTAGGTTAGTTAATTGCATGTACATTCTGTTAATGGAAACAATGTTGCAATACACCTGCAAGCTGACAAGATGTGTGCTGTTAAGGGAGCCAGGATTTGTAACTCTACCTAAACTGCTGACTGTGTAGACAGGTTTTCTAGAGCCATTAGCTTTAGAACTGTAGGGAGAGAAAGGTGGCTTGTGCTTTTTACAGTTTCCCAAGGCAAAGCCTACCTGTAAAGTACTGCAGCATGAGCAACTGAAACCTTTGAGTGGGCTAATATTCATTTAATTACACTTCTCTGGTGCCTCACAGAAATAAACCCCAATCCCTGTGGAGAAAGCAGCTGGAGCCCCAAGATCCAGTCTGTAAGGGACTCGCAGCAAAGATTGCTCAGTTACTACCCCACATTAAAATACTACTAAAAACAAACATAACAATGAACTTTAACTACTAACTAAATAAATCTTAAGAAAAAATGATTTTGAGGTCCCTGGTCTATAACATGCTTTCCCTAGCTTGTAAGAACAATTGGAGCTCCTGAGGTGTGGTTGCCACTTTCATTGGTCAATGAATGGTCATTGCCTACATGCTTCCCTCTCGTGTCCCCCTGGTATACCATAGCTGGGATAAGCGATTTGTTTTCTGCTGGGAGTTAGCAAGCTGTTAAGGCTGTCTGGTCACTTCATTGTTGTTCCTGAAAAGCTGTTTGTGGGACTTTCCCACATCCTAACTCATTCTGGTAACAGATCCACAATACTTCATAACTTCACATACAATTCACCAGAATATTGATGTCTAGTAAATCAAGACTTTTAAAATAATGTATAGAACACATAATTATGACATTGAATATAGGGTTTTGGGGGTGTTACAGGATCTCCCAATGGGATAACTGAGCAACACTATGAAATTCAGTATTAAGTGGGAAGTAATGTGCCCTGGAAATCATAACCCCCTTCTTTCACATAAAATGATGGGATTTAAATTTAAGTGTTGCCTCTTAAAAAAAAAAACCCTTGGAATCATTGTGTATGCGTCTATGGAAAATACTCACTCCATGTGCAGCAGCAGTCCAAAGAGCTAAATGTTAGGAACCATAGGCAGCAGGCTTAAAATAAACAAAAGGAAATATTTGTTCACACAATGCACAATCAACCTATGGATCTTGTTGACAGAGGATGTTGTGAAGTGCAAAACTATATGTAGGTTCAAAATAGAATTAAGTTCATGGAGAATATGGCTATGAAAGGCTATTGGTCAGGGATGCAACCGCCTGCTCTGGATATTCCTAAATTTCTGACTGCCAGAAGCTGGGGCTGGACAACAGGGAATGAATCACTCAGCTGCTCTATTTTGTTCATTCCCTCTGAAACATCTGACATTGGTTGCTGTTGGAAGACAGGAGACTGGGCTGGACTGGACCATTGATTTGTCCCAGTATGGCCATTTTTGTGTTCTTAAATAAGATGTTTTAGCAAGCAGAAGTATCATCAGTGAGAAACATCTGGCCAAGTATATCTAGTATCTTCTGGTTGCTTTCTAAAAATGTTCTTTTGTAATGAGATTTAGCATGACAGTTAGTGAAGAGTAACTTATTCAAATAGTATCTAAATATACTTAGTGATACATTTATTTCAATCTTATTTAAGAATAAATTTTCTAATAAAATACAGAACATACCAGCTCTGACATTCCTAATGGCCAATTACAAATTAGTCAAATTACAGGTTAAAAGTATAGATTAGCAAAAATGAAGAAGAAAAAAAATGATTCACAAGAGTTTTGGGTCTTGTAGACCCCAGTATACCAAAAGCACTCAAGAATATGCTTAAATCCTTCCATATTCAGCAAAGCATATGCTAAAGGGCTTTCCTGAGTCATAGCCATAGACATTCAAGTCTTTGGGAATAAGAGCCATATGAGTACCTAGAGTCTGAAACAAATGTGCTTCAATAGTATTCATTACTAGAGCAGTGCAGAGAACAGAAGTTCTGCTTCATGAAGGATTTTGAAAATTTAACTTTTTGTTCTGAATCAAAACAAACACCCAAAACTTAAATTCTTTGAAGACAAATTCCAAACATATTTGTGTTTTGGCTTGATCAAAATATTTCATTTTTTGACAAAATTTGAAGCCCTTCAATTTCATTTTGGCTTTTTAATTTGTACTATATTATATTAAACAAAATTCCAAATAATTTTATAATGAAAAATCAAAATGTTTCATTCTGAAAAGGTAAAAATAAGATGTTTTACCATCTGAAGCTTTTCCTTCTGATTTTTGTTCCCAAATGCAATTCTGGTGAAATTGCTCCAATTTTGTGAAGTGTCTTGATTTAGAGGGAACAGCGTATTCCAAAAGATTATGGCTCCTTTAAAGTTTCTTGACTAGTTCTATCACAACCCTTTTCTCTTATACTAATTTTCTGCAAACATTTGAATGGGTGACAGATCCTGTTGTCTTAAAAGCAAGGTCAGATTAAGGCTCTGGGTGGCCTTGGGTTGCCCATTCTTGTGGGCCCCCATCCTCACTACAACAGTGCCCAAGGCAGTGCTCTGGTGCTGTGACTGGGCTGGTGCTGGGGATGCCTGGCAAGGCTTTGTGGTTGGTGCTGGGGACCCTGCAGGCTGGCTAGCTGCAGAGCCAAGGCAGGCTATCTAGCACTAGTGGTGGTGGTTGGGATCTGGGGCTGGGGCAGGCTGGCCACCACAGTCAGGGAGGCATCAGGGGTTGGGGCCTGCAGGCCAGCCAGCTCCACCTGTGACATGGCGCTTGGGCTAGTGGGCACCTGATTTTTTTGCATGACTTGAGGTGGGGGGGGGATGGCCCTCAAGCCTGGCACTGTAGCCCCAATAGCCTCTTTGTTAATCTGGCCCTGCATACAAGTGAGTCTTATGAATACTTGTACAAATATCTTTCAGTGCAGGGATTCATACTAGAAGTGTTTGACATCCTGAAATGTCTTTATTTTACCTCTTCCTGTATATAGAAGTTTCAGTCATCCAGTCAGAGCAGAAGCACTACTTTGTAACTCAGATCATCAATCACAAAGCACAGTCAAAAGTACAGTCAGAGTGACTAATCTGTTGGCAACCCATAAACTGAAATACTTCCTCATGAAGTGTTCATCCAATAACGGTGCATAAGGAACACGACTGTAAACAATCAATTCACAAAGAGAAAAAGGTTATATTAATTGGAGATGAAATCTCTTCACAAAATCTCTCCATTACTTTAATCCTCAAAATAGGATGTTTGTGGGTTTTAAGGGAGACGTAGAGTGGTGCTGGTCTTCTGTTCTGTGGGATATTTTGCTCTGAATGAATTATTTCCCACAAATATTTTAACTTGGGACCTGAAGATTTAGCCAACTGTGGATAATTTCTTTTTCATATAACAGCTTTGCTATAGGTAAAATTTTGCTTATGCGTAGAAGGCTGTCACGAAAGCTAGGGATCACTTAAGGCAGTGATTCCAAACCTTTTTGGCTCAAGGGCCAAATTATCATTTTTATAACCTTGAAGGGCCACCAGTCTGTCAACTCATAAAAAAGTATTGATGTATACACCATTAATGACCACAAATCACTACATATTTAAAGTAAACATTTTGATGCTTCGGCACTCTTTTTTTACTTTTTTTTTAAAACATTTTTTACTACACACATTTACACCTGACAGTGTGTTACACATTGGTAGACAAAGCCCTAGTGTAGATGAGTGACTGTGTCACTACATATGGACGCACATGACCTGGCAGCTAAGTCATGACGGGTGGCCTGCTAAGTTCAGGCCAAACCATAAAACCCTGATTTTTAGAGTCCTGCCCCTCTTCAAGGATTGTAAGTCCAGGCTGCTTCACCAGCAGTGCCCTTCCCGCCCCTCCACTGCAGCCTGACAGGAGGAGTTCAGCAAAGAGGCAGCCTCCTTGTTGATCTCCCATTCTCCTGTCCTGTAGCTCTGTGCGCTCCAATATGGGGTCCCTAAGCAGGGGCTCCCTTCTGCAGCCAGTAGGATGGGAAATCAGTGCTCCTCATCCTCCAGCAGGGACCCCAGCACCTATGAGCCTAAGGAGAGCACTTCACTAAGTTCCCTGCAACTGCCATGGGGAGGGGACCGCTGATCTCCTCATCCCCTTGGCTGTAGCAAGGAGCCTGCATTTGTCATGTAGCCCTGCAGCAACACATTTTGCCTGAGTCCTTAGGTGGCAGATCTCTTCTACCACCAGCAGGAGCATGGGCTGTAGCCAGCTCTCACTTTCTGGCCGGGCCCCTGATGCTCGAGGGTGGGCCCGGCGAGCCTGTTTCTGGTCATATGACTGGAAGCTTCCTGTCAATAGGGAAAGGCAGCCCAGCCCCTGCTGCACAAAGGCCGCTGCCTGCTGCTGGTCGATCCACAGTTGCGGCGGCCAAGGTTGTGTGTCTGCTGGGTGCTGTGGTAGGCAGGAGTGGGCGGGCATACCAGCTAGCGGGGTTGGCACATCCCCCCCCCAGACACACCCATAGCTATGCCCCTGATCAGGAGGGGAACAGCAGGCCCCTTTGAAAGACCTCGTAGGCCAGTTTTGGGGCCTTGGCCATAGGTTAGGAATTGCTGATTTAAGGTGTGCTGCTTGGGAATTTTTCAACAAACAGATTTTCCTAATCAAAAATGCCAATTCATTGAAATGAAAAGTTTACAAATCAGGGTTGGTTTCAATGATTCTCCTGATTCAAAGGGTTGGAAACAGGGACTGAAATTATTGAAACATTCCATTTCAACATTTTTTTTAAATGAGAAATTCCTCTTTTTTTAAAATTTGAAATGACACTTTTTTCCTTTTGTTTTGACATTTCAGCCAATTAAATTAAGGAACTATTTTTTAAAAGAAAGTTAAAGTCCAAGCTAAACACTTCAAAAAAAATTTTTTTTTAAATGTTTCAATGACCTGAATTGAATACTGCCTCTGTTTTATGGTTTGAATATCTTTGACTTTTCATCCTGATTTGGGATGGGGAAACAACTTTGAAATCTGGAAAATATTTGAGGGATGAAAATCCTGTGACAACCCTCTATAGCAAAATTCATGTTTTGGCCTTTGTTTAGAATATGAGCGAAGATGGTGTCTTATTTTATATTGGGGAAAGTGCACATTATCCACACTTCCATAATCAAATAATAAGAGCAGAAAACAAAATATGTGGTGATGTGAGTTACCTTGGGAAATGCTGGATGCAGGTAACACATGCTAGAAGATGGGGTTACAAACCTAAGTGCTGCTTTGGACTCCCTGGAACAACACTTCTTAGCACTAGTATAGCACTGAACACACTTTGCAAAGGTAATAAGTACTATTATGCCTATTTTACAAATAGAGGGAAAAAGAACGCAAGAGATGAAGTGGCTTGTCTCGGGGCACTCAGCAAGATGGTAGCAGAGTTGAGAACCTTGGTGTTTTAATCCACCATCTGATGCTCTTTCTCTGTTGTGCTGCCTTATCTTCAGTAGACTCTTCAGATGCACTTGAGCAACAACAGAGAACAGAACACAGGATCACTAGGGAACTTTAATGGCCAGTGATTGCCCTGCTGTAAAAGACCTAGATAAGACACCCACCCTTTTATGACCAGCTTAAAGGCAAAAATCCATTGCCCAGGGAAACCTAGAAGATAGATATGATTTAAAGAGGTTTTTGTATTTCATTTTGGTATGTGGGTTTTTTTTTTTAAGTGTTGAGTCACTATTGGTGGGCTAGAGTTCATGGGCCTTTCTGAAGAAATGATGAAAATATTTAATTTACTTGGGAACTGTGAGTCAGATTCAAGAGGTAGATATGGCACTTCTTGAGAATTCCTCCATATAAACTGGATTTCCTGTTCTTTATCAATCTATTTACTTTAACATTTGGACAGGAAGTTCCAAACAGGCACCTATACAGAGAATGTTGGGGTTTTTAAAAACAAAAATCCATTCTAAATGCTTCTGATCCGCTCTAATTAGAGCATATAATTGTGTTTGGCTGACACCAAGAAAGTGACAAGAAGGGTGAGGTAGTATCTTTTATTGGATCAGCTTCTGTTGGTGACAGAGACAGGCTTTTAAGCAACACAGAGCTGAAGAAGTTCAAAACCCTTATGAAAAAGTGTGTGTATGTTACAACAGTTTCTCTGAGCCACAATTGAGGAGCTGAGCCACAAGAATTATCACTAGTATGCAGTAACTTAATTACAATTGTAGAGTGTAGATAGAGTAGGCATATTATACATAAAACAGATAAAATGTGAAAACAAATCTACCTCTTAATCCACTTAAGATCAGTCTTCCCCAATGATTCTGTAGACTCCAGTTTTTACAAGTAAATTATTATTTTGTCTTGGTTATGCTTGGGTCCAGTCTGATTTTGTTCTAATAAAAAGGTGATGTGGAAAGGTGCTTATTTTTCTTAGCCCAAACATCAGATGAAATCAGATGTCATTAGCAGGTCCTACAACTTTGCTATAAAGTTTAAGCTGGGAAGCCTGCTAAATGATGCCTGGCCTCAAGGAATCTGGACTAAGTGGGATGCAGAAAGCAAGTTAGATCAGATTTGAGCACTAATCAGCAATCTTTTCTTCAGCTGTTTTGTCTGCAAACTTCTGGGGTTCCTTGTATCATTCACTCCTTGAGCTGCTTCACACAGATATTTGATTCATATGTTATACTACCACCACATGCCATGGGCTTCAGTGGAGCATCAAACTTATTGATGTATATAGAAGCAGAAAATAACCCCCATTTCCATGAGACTAGATCCAGATGCTGTAACTTGAAACTTACAGCAGAAGCTTAAATGGCTTCATTTGTAATTAAGAACAGGAACAGTTGCTCAGGATTTGAAACCCATATGAACAAACTACTCAAGGTTCATAAAATTACTATGACTTTCCCAGGAGGCCCTTCTTTTAGCACCAGCCGGAAAGAGTGAGCCTGAAAAATAAAATAACAAGGGGGTTGCACTCTGTAGGCTAAAAACATTACATACAACAGGGGTCTTTGTATCCCTTCGTTTTCCCCTCATCCCACTACACTCGTCCCTCTGGAACTTGTCACCTCTATTTCAGGGATTCTTTGCAACCCTTTATACCAGGGACTCTTTTTCCCATGTCTACCTCTTCCTATACCATTGTCTCCCCTCCCCTGGGGTTCTTTGTGCTCCCACAATCTGTTTTTTTTTAATCTCCCTCCTCCACCATGGCAGGCTCTTTATGTGCCACCTATTTCCTCCCATCTCACACCAGGGCCCCTTATGACCACCCTCACCCCATGAAGGGGCTTTGTAGATGCCGCCATTCTTTCTCACCATTCTCATTTCTTTTTCCTGTCTGGGAGATAAGTCATTCAGGGTGTTGACGTTGTTAACTGTATTGAGGGAATGGGGAGATCTGGAAGTTGTTTAGGGCTGCCATCAACCAGTTCTTGTCTATATTGACAATTACAGAGATGATTGAAGCTGCTGGGTCTGCTAACCAGATGGCAGAAACTCTGTATTCCCCTTTTCTCACCCCCACCCCTGATGGTTGCCAGTCACTAGCATTCCTCCCATCGATGCCCTGAGATTTTGGAATTGATGGGCTCTGGATGGCATTAAAAAGTTAACTAATGTGTTACAGGCAGACAGAAATGCTGCCAAGTTGTGTGTGAGACTTTCTGCTTTGCTCAGCTCAAAAATTTGGGGCAGCCCCGAGACTAAGCGGGGATGGAAAACATTCATATTGAAACTTCATGCTTATATCAAGGATGAAATGATTGCCCCTTAGCCTCATTCTGAATCTGGTTTTTTTTTTCCTTCCTTGGGTGGCGGATGTGTTTTTAAAACTGACACCTCGCTGGTGTGATTGTGTGAGAGAAGAACAAATTAAATAAAATTGACTGACCTCAATTTTCAGGGGAGTGAAGAGTCATTCTGTACGATTTCTCCTTCTTTTGTTCACCCCCTTTTTAAATGCCACATGTTCAAATAGTCGTTCCCCCCGCCCCCACCAACCCCCAGCTGAGGGACTGGGCATGGATTCCTCTAGAATGACTTTGGAACTTATCAGTTCCTCTCTCATTAGTGGGAAGCATGGAAGGGGCACTCATAGAAGGCAAAGAAATAAATTTGAGGTTGTTTTATTTACTTAAACCTAATGATTTTGTGTGTGTGGCCTGACTTGTTTTTGCTTGAGGTTGGCAATACTAAGTTGCCTTGCAGAAACTTGAACGAACTAGATTTCACCTGACTCCAGGTGGTTTCCTCCCTCTTACCTTCTGTAGGAGCCTTATTTTAAGGCATAGGATCATGTCAACAACCTTCCACATTCTTATCTTCTGCCGTAATAGGCTCCTTTTGGGTTGGAGGAGGCCCGCTAAACTGAATAGTTGAATCCTGGGCTACAGGGCATCAGGCTGACATCTCTTGTTGAGCTTCTGTATCATTAACAATAAGATATCTTAATCTCAACTGACTGGAAGGTTCTTGAGATTAAATGGAATCTTTGCATTGTTTATGAAGAACAGCTACCGCAATGTTTCCCTTCCCAGTGCATCTGCTGCCAGAACACTGTAAAAACTCTACCAGCTGTTGGGGGAAAAATGCCATTTTACATAGTTTTCTGATCCTCCTGCCACTAGCTAGTGGTTTGCATGAGATGGGGGTGGGAATTCTCCCATTACTACCTGTAATGGGATCCTGACATGCTGCTGGTTTCACCGTTGTCCTTTGGATCAAATCCTGATCCTACTGAAGCCGGTGAAAAGCTCCCATTGAATTCAATGTAACCAAGATTTGACTCCATGCATCTGATTCTGAAGTCATGCTGGTGTATATCAGGATTCATTCTTTTGACACCCCCCAGAGTTAACATGTTGTAGATGCAGAGAATCTAGCCCTAGGTCTCTCATTCTGCCTGAATGCTGTGTGGAAATGGTGATCTCCTGCAAAGAGAGGAGGTGATGTTTTTATTCTGATGGTGTCCAGGGACCCCAATCAGGCATATGAGTCCCCCTGCACTTGCTTGGGCTTGGGCTGCATGGACTTGGGCTGGAGCCTGGGCTGTAGAACTCAGCAAGGTGGAAGAGATTCCAAAGCAGGGACTGCAGTCTACGCCTGAAAGTCTACATACACTGCTGGCCAGCCACGTGTCTCACTGCAGTGCAGACTTACCCTTAAGAGGGAGTTTTGTGTGGTTTAGTGCTTCATATGCCCCCAGTCGCTTTAATCTTTACTTCCTTTGCCTTTTTATGTTATTCTGTAGGATTTTTGTCTTTGTTTTCGTGTCACTTGCGGGGCCTTCAGTCAGACACAGGCCAGATGGAACAATGAGTCAGAGGCAAATCACAGCCACCAATGAAGTGTATAGCTAAATTTTCCTTCTGGGCTTGCTCTCTTGGGAGGAAGATCAAGGATTTAGGAGCAGAAAGTTCAGTGTGTGCGTGGAATCATGTCTGACTCCAAGGCTAAGCTCTCTGGGAGAAGGATTGCATAGCACTTAGAACAATGAAGCTCTGATCTTTGCTAAGAGTATCTATGCTCTAGCATACTACAAATAATAATCCGGAGGAAGAGTGTCCATGGGACCCTTAAGAGAAAGATTATTGCGGGTAGCCAAATGAGGAAAAATGGGGAGTCTTGTAGGAGTTGTGGGAAACAATGGGGGTGGAGGGAGACCAAATGGAAAGCTGGACAATTCACCAATTAAAGTTTCACCCAGTTAAGTTTCCCCTGCTGAATTTAGTATCCAGCTCCTGCTGCACGCATGAGACTGCTGGGGTGGGATAAGGATTGAAGCTTCTATAACTTTTCTTCTAGAGACTGGTGTGGGGGAGACTGGGGTCTGCTACACCTGCAGTGACCTTAGGCAGAGACAATCCTCTCTCCTCTATCTCAGCAAAAAGAGGAAAACTCTATTCATCTTAACAATGAAGAATAAAATGTATCAATCTACAAATAAACTACTGAGTGTGAAGAGTCTCCAAACCTTTCTGATGATGGTCCTCCCCTTCACCTCCCACCTTACCTTCATGGCTTTTGTGACCTTCTTTCTGCTTCCCACTCCCCGTGGGAGTGTGAAAGCTATTGATCAGGAACATAAAATTTAGATTAAGCCCACTGGTACAGAAAGTTAATTTTGTTCTCCTGCTTTTGCCAAGTGGTGGAAAATTCTTTTTTGCTTATGGCAAAGACTCAGAGATACACTAGCAAAAAGTGTGTGTGTGTGTGTGTGTGTGTGTGTGTGTGTGTGTACGCTTATTGCACAGATTCTGGGGATAGTAGCACTACTGGCTATTTTGTTAAAATAAGCTACAACAACAGCTGCATTTTATGCTTCTAGACTTGAGGGGGTCACTAGACAGGCACTAGCCAAAAAGCAGCTGAATGTACTTGCTAGGCATGACTGATAATGTGTTAGCTTGTATGTATATTATGTGTCACTGCAGATTACTAATGGATGGTGTTATGTTTGGATACTTGGAAGTTACTTGCAGTCAAAGGGAAACCAGCAGACAGGAACAGAGAGATGTAAACACACAGACTCTTTATTCTTTTACTCTAAGACCAAACAGAAATGGCTGAGTTATCCCATAATAAGCTACCTCTTTTGGCTACGGCAAGCTAAGCAGGACACAAAATACACAACAGATGGAACGGCACACTTGCTAAGGACGTTCCCTTGAGTCGTTGTCCTGCATAGGATATCTTAAGCCTTGTTATAGCTAATGTTGATGGTAGGGGAACTCATTGGGTCTTTTTTTTTTCCTTTCCAAGCTGAAAGTCTTGGCTCCTTTCCATACTTATCTGTATATGGTTCAGTTAACTATCATGTCTGAGGCATGTGGCAATGGATTAATCCCAATGAATGGGTCCCAACAGAGATCCTTCTCTTCTTTGCCTCCCATCCTTGAACTTGCTCTTGAGGTAGTACCCTTCTCCAAGTGTGTATTGAAACAGTGTGAGGATTTAAAAGGGGCATAATGTTGTTTGTGGTGTCTTTCAGATGCAACTTTAAACTTGAGGTCCTGAGCACATGCAATCACTAAAGCAGGGCTAACCCTAGAGTCGTAGACCAAATGACACCAAGTTGATTAGCATTTTCAGAACCCTCTGTTCCTCCCACTTGTTAAACTTTTGAATACTTTATTTTTATTGCATTTGTAGCCCATTTCACTACTTTGATGCTGGTTGGGTAGACCAGTAGAAAAAAGGTGTTACAGTAGGTGCCCTTTGCCCTCACAAACTGAAGCAGTGTCAGATTCAGAGACTGGCCAATGTCATTTTTAAGAGCTAAAATAGCAAGTGATGTCAATCTCTTGTCATCCATTCTTAATTTAAGATATTTTAATGAGCCTGAGCTTCCAAAAGCTGCACTCACCACTCATAGCTGTGAGTGGCAGCATGAGCAGAATCCTCAGTCAGCCACATGTTAGGAAAATTGTCCTTCAGCTTTGTATCCTAAATGAATTGGAGAACGTGGGGTGGAGAGTACTTCATGTGGCAAATTGTGACTGATGTCCAATTTGGCATATAGGTCTTTGTCATTGATGTCCAAACATTCCCCATGTGTCAATGTCCAGTGAAGGTCCATATAATTGGTCAAGAGCTTTTTCCTTTTCTCCAGCAAATTACTAAGGTCATACAAGAACCCACAGGTCTTTGTGATGCTTCATTTGTCTGAACCTTTGTTCAATGAACACTTGAGCAGTGTCAATGAGCGAGGAAAAAACTCTCTTGAATTTTAATTCCGAGCATCCGTTAATTCATCTCTGCTCTTATACCCAAACTGTTTTCTTCCAATTAATATGAATTTCCTTGAAGACAGGCTTAACTCCTAATTTTTCCACTACTACTTTGACAGCAATGATGGCATCTTCACATCCTTTGTCTCTACGTGCTACTGCAAAAATCAAAGCAGCTACTCAAAATCGTAGTGGTCACGATGTCCATGGACTGAATTTGTAATTATTTTCTTACAGTGTTTACTTGGAACAGGCTATCATGCCATATCATAACTGAGACCAGAAATTTGAAGTCAGTAATCCTGTTTGGCAGGCTTTGTGCCTCATGTTGGATTCTGATGTTGGCTTTGCAATGGGTTATCTAGGGAGGTGGTGGAATCTCTGTCTTTGGAGACAAAACCCTGGCTGGGATGATTTAGTGGGAGTGGTCCTGCTTTTAGCAGGGGGGTTGGACTAGATGACCTCATGAGGTCCCTTCCAGCCCTAAGATTCTATGATTCTATGTCTATGCCAGTTCCATCAGGGCATCATAAACCTCAGTCACTTGGTACCTCACTGGCCTTATGCTGTCAAAGGGAAACTCTCTGCCGGGCTGTCCTTGGAGTGTGGGGGGAGGGAGGCGACCACCCTGACTGTGGTTATACAGGCCCCCACTGCCATGCTGCCTGCTCCCCCTCCCTGCTGCCTTTGCCAACAAGTTGAAGGCAAGGGGCAGGGCAGGAATTCAGAGCCCAGCTTCTGGGCTAGCCCACTGCACCTCCGGGGCCAGAGCAGCTGGACCAGGGGTGGGGTGGGTCGGGAGTGTGGAGCCTGGTTTCTGGGCTGGCCAGCCCCGCCCCCCCAGGATGGCCCTGATTCTCTGGGAGAACTACTTAGTGACTTCATGGTCAGATTTGTAATGTTGCCTGAGTGGATTTTCCACCTGATAGCTGATGCTAAAAACAGGACATATATCTTGGTAGGATTCTGAATAGAGATGGCACTACATCGGATACAATCAGGCTGAAGGAATGCCATCTACAAGGTATGAAGACAGTCTTGGGTTTAGTTCAAGGATCCTTGCATGGATGGTACTGTTCTTCCCTTGATGTTCGCATCGTTGTTATAGCCTTGGTTGCATCAGTCCTGGAGCTTTATGAACGTTTTGAGTGGGAATAAAATAAACAGTTTTGTTAGGCCTTTTTTTTCCAGTAGAGTCATACACAGACTAGAGAAAGTTAGGATTCCTTTACTTGGATACACCCATCCTCATCATCAATAAATTTTACCATAAATGATACCTCTTCATTGTGACTGCTGTCAGGAGTGCAGTCCATTATTAGGACATAACATTTTGCTTTGGGGAGTTGCATCACTATGTTATCAAGCATCTTCCTTGCCATAAGGTCAATCAATTCATTGTGAATTGTTTTGCTGCAATAATAGTCCATAGCTTCTTTACAAACTACTCAGTGTAGGTGCTCATGCATGACATTGTCGTATTTCCCAAGGAACTCTCCCAAACCAAGGAAATTACCATTATGTTCACAGAACAATTTATCTGAGCCCCAGAAAGCCAAATTATTCTTTGCAAGGAAGAGGGTAATTGAAATCAGATGCTCGAGCACGTTCCTCCAGTGCTGGGTTTCTGCATTAATAATGCATAAATGCAGAAAACAGCACATTTATTCAGCTTGCTCTGCACCATAAATGAGCAAGTGACTTTTCATATTGGTTTAGATTAATGGCTAAATTATGCACAATCAATGATTTGGCGTTCTTGTAAAATATTTTTCAACAAAAACAGAACACTTTTGTCAGTTGATTTTTTTGAATAAATTAGCAAATGCCAAATCTGTTTCTCACCATTCTTGAGCATTCTTTCACAGTGTGACTTTGAGACATGTCACTTCTGCTCAGTTACTGGCATTGTCATATCCCCAATTTTTGTCTGACCTGTTGAAAATTATACAGTCAATGTTGGCAGACTTTAGGATTGCGAGCCGCAAAGCATCTGTGGTGGTCAATTTTTCTTGCTATTTCTGTCATCATGTGAGACTGATTCTTCTGTATCATTACTCTCCTTTTCATGTGTGCCACATTCTTCATCACTCTCCTTTGTGCCATTAGGAAAGCTGAATGATTCTCCATCACTGTCTTTGCATTTCCACTTCTTATGGTCAGGTAAATATACTAATTTGTGAGTAATAGGTCTCCGATCATTTACACTTCACTCTTCAGTTTCTTCTGCAGTGGGATGATTATTGCATCTAAACCTTGGTCTGTGTTCTGTTTCAGCTATGTGCCCATCAAATTTGTCCCTTGCTGAAACTAGATTGCTATTGAGCATTCTATACCGAGCTCCTGAAGGCTTCTTCAGGGTATCTTTTATTTTCTATTCGGGAAAACAGACAATATTAGGGAGAGCAAAAGTTTGTTCCACAGTTTTTGAGTGTCATCAAACATTGTGTTAAGCATGGCAAAAGAAGTAACAGTATTGTTTTTATATTCTTGCATAGATAGGGATTTGATATCTCTGGCATCTCATTAAATATGTCCTTCACTAGTAGTTACTTACCCTCTTCAAGTCAAAATATAAGCACACTTTGACAATTGAACAATAAAACAAGGTTCACACGATAGCAGTTGGGCTCTCACTTCGCTTTGTTTTTATATCTCACTCATTGACAGGTGATGTCCCGATCCTTTTATATCACCCCGAGGGCATGAATGATAACATTCTAGGAGGTTCAAGAAATACGTAGTTCTCAAAATCTGGAGGGTTCCATGAAATTCTACAAAAGACGAGAACATTCCAGGAGGCTAGTGAAAAATGAATCCACAGATGGAATACTTGAAACATTTTACTTGAAACATTCTATTTTCACTTTTGTCACTCACAACAAAAGCAGTATCCCCAAGCCTTGTGCCCCCTAAGTCCGATACCTCAGATAGTCACTTGGGATACTAGCCCCTAAATCTGGCGCCGCACTGAAGTCCCATGGCAATTTTTGCAAGACAGAAACATTGACTGAATACAAACGATTCAATGTGCAGTGACCTCCTTAAACTCCCACCAAAAATTATTTTTGTACTCTTAATTGAATTTGGTATTGTTATTTATTTCCTTTCCTAAACTCTGTAGAAATATTTGTGTGAGCTGTGGAAGATATGCTGCCTTCCATTTCAATGATGGCTCATTTCACCCTGATAATCAATTATTGGAAATTTCCAGAGCGGTCGCCGTGATAGATTTATTTTTTTTTCCAGGGGGATAGCCGTGTTAGATGATCTGCAGAGCTGGAGCTGATTTGCAAGCTTGACACAATCAGACTGGGTCTGAATAGGGACTTGGAATGGTTATCACACTACAAAAAGTGATTGTTCTGTTCACACATTTATCAACAGGTGTGCATAGGCCCCTTCTGCTCTCTGAACTGACTTTGCCGACACTTGCCCTCCTCCATTCTGGCATGTGTATATATACCTCTCCTCTGTAATTTCCACTTCATGCATCTGACGAAGTGGGTTATAGCCCATAAAAGCTTATGCTGAAGAAAATCTGTTAATCTATAAGGTGCCACAGGACTCTCGTTAATTATTGGAAAGTTCTTCAAGGTCCTTTAGGATGCAAGTAACTATATAAACATTCAGTATCAGTTACTTATGGCCTAAATCTTGGGGCCTTTTGGATTTACAGATCTACTGGTTTTCTTGATTAATTTGACAGCTTGCATTACTTCCGGTTAGTTTTAATAACTGTAGAGATCATAAAATTCCTGCCATCCTACTACTCCTTTAAAATCCCCAAAAGTATTCACAAGGGCTGCTGTGTGACAAAAGAAATCTATTTATAAACCTGTGGAACAGAGGGTTCTACTGATTCACAGCCAACTTGGGTTTATGAAATACAGATTGTGCCAAACTAACTCAAGGATCTTTTTCAGTATAGTAGTAGCCTGGAGGAATAAGGAAACTGTGTTGGGCATATATGTATGTTCAGAAAGATACCTGACAGTTTATGATATAAACAACTTAGAGAGTCTGGAGTAGAGTTGTCCGAATAGTATAATGTGGACATTTAAACAAACCAGCCTGGTGGTGCAACTAGCAAGCAATAAGTTAGTGGCATTGTATTAGAACAGTGGCAGGAATTATCAGCTGAGGTCCAATAGGAACTGATGGTTAACATATTCATTATTGATGTAGAGGATAAATGAAAGTGATAAAGTAGTCTGATGCAAAGCTAGGATGCATAGCAAACACACAATTCAATTTGTTGGTCTAGTAGCAGATGAGATTTAATGTACAATGTAAGATTATTCACTTTAGATAAGTTTCACCCCCTTTTAGAGGCCTATGGCACATACAGAACCCTAAGGCAGAGATCTCAAACTCAAATCTTCACGAGGGCCATGTGAGGACTTGGATATTGGCCTAAGGGCCGCATCACTGAAACCTTTTCATACAACAAGTTATTATTAGAACTAGAGACAGTGCTGCTGGATAGCCTTATGATGTCTTTCTAGGGGCCTGAACAAAATACACATTTCCTTTTAGAACTACTTCCATTCAAGATGGCGGTATCATCACAAAGACAAAGAGTAAGCAAATAAACACACTTAAAATTTTACATTATAAATCAGTGGTTCCCAACCTTTTTGGCTTGAGGGCCAAAAATAGAGTTTTTAAAACCCTGAAAGGCCACCAGTTTCTTTAATTAAAATTAAATAAAAAGTTAGTTAATTGAATTCAAATTAATTGTAATTTGAAATTAATTGGGTTTAATTCATTGAATTTGAATTATTTTTAATTGAAATTGAATTTTTAGAAAGGTTTTAAAAAACCTTTAAAATGTTTTTAATTAAAATGAAATTTTTAATTTTTTTTTTTTTAAACAAAGGAAGGAAGGGCTGCATGCATCCCCAAGCTCTGAGGGGAGCAAGCAGCCACAGCCTGGCTCCTAACTGCACACCGGGACTGGGTGGGAAGCAGCCCGGGCAGAGCCCCCCACAGAGACCCAATGGAGCCTCCTCCCGCACATAGCCCCCATGGCACCCTCCCCAGACCCCCAAGCCCTCCTCTTTAGAGCCCCCACACCTGAGTCCTGTCCCGGCCCCGGGTGCTGAATCTGCCTGCGCCGGCCACCTGGACCACTGCGCAGGCCAGGGCTCCAGTGAGTGGTGCGGCTCCCTGGCAGTGGCTGCCGAAGCAGGGGGACAGGGGGTGCAGCACGGCCTGGAAGCACTTCTGACAGCGCCAAGGAGGAGCTCAGCTCAGTTGGCGGCAGGACCCTGGGTGGGAGGCAGGCGGCCGCAGCCCAGCTGCTGGCTCCCAGCCAGCTGGGATGTGGGCCAGCTTGAAAAGCTCTGCAGGCCGCTTTTGGTCCATGGGCCAGGGGCTGGGAACCCCTGAATTCCAAGTCCGCAGGCTGCGTGTTTGAGACCCCTGCCCTAAGGTGAATGCTGAGAGCACACAGGCCTTGTGCAGGTCCCCATGCAAGTACAGGGATGAAATTCATGCTTAGGAAAGATTAATACAGACTTTACACAGCATAGAGTAAAATTAGATGTGAAAGGGGGCATCTGTTGCTCAAATTGAATGAATTCTCAGTTCAATGGCTGCAAAAAGAAGGCCAATTGCTTTCTAAAGAGCTCAAATGTAGAATAACTTTTCTTTGGGGAAGAGGTTACGTTGCCATTTTTCATTGCACTGTGAAGGCTACATTTATGGCATCTTGAGTCTTCACTCTCTGAAAAGAAATTCCAAATAAACTGAAGAAAATGTTAAAAGAAAGGCAACTAAAATTATACAACATCTCAAAAGTATGACCTGTGAGGGAGATGACTCTTACTGCCCTTCAGGGTTTTGGTTTTAAAAAAACAACAAAACAAGACTGAAGCTGGGGTAAAAAACCTCAAACAAATGTGTCACTAAGTAGCACCCGTATCAGTTGTCTGATCTTAAAGACAAGGGAAGGAATTCAGCCAGGCAGTGAGAGTACACCGCCCTCTCATCATCGAAGCAACCCTCCCAGGGTTAAGATGCATCTGTGGCATGGAGATACATGCACTACCTCCCCTATGATGTACAGTTCCTGGCCTGAGGATAAATAAATGACATTAGTCTCCAGGGCCATCAATCAGATATCTTTCATAAGCAATACATGCACACAAAAATTGAAAGTAGTAAAGATTCATTTAAAGTTGGATATTAGAGTAAAGGTTTAGTGACAATGGGTAAGTGTGCTTAAAAAGGTGGTGGTCATCACTAGACACCTGTAAGAAAGTGTTGGGAGGAATAGCTAATGTGATTTCTTCTTTTTTTTGTGAAGCACAGTGTTCTAGTTAGCTAACCCAAGAGATCACCTCCCCAATCCTGTTATGACTCTATGATGACTTCATTTATGACCGCCAGAGCAAGGCAGCAAACTGGGGAAGGTAGGTTTATTGTGCAAGTTCTGTGGCGGATGAGTGTGCGGGGACATCTGTGTCGAGGATGGTTAGAACTCAAAATATGAACAAAAGTATGATAGGAGAAGCAGATATGGGGTAATTTATCTGACAATCTAGATCCTTGATGAACTGCATCTTTGAGAGTTGCAGGTATCAGTATTGCAAGCATCTGCATTATAAGGACTCAGTATACTGAGGCAATGAGAGCTAGAGACAATAAAGAATGACTAGATTAAGATTTCCAGAGCAGCGTAAGACATTTGGATACCCAATTTCCATTTAAATTAATGGAAATAACGATTTGGGTAGCTTTAGAAATTGAAGTCTTTCCCCCCGCACCTTTTCCTCTTATGTGTAGTAGGCATCTTTAATAATTGTTGCCTTCTAGGATGAAGTCACACTACCAGGACAGACAGGCATCTTACAAATGTGTAAGTATCTTAATTTATGATGCATGATTTGCTGTGTTTTATTTGCAGAGTCTGATTTCAGTATATTTGTGTTCACTTTTGCATTCACATGCTAATAGATTTGCAGTGAACATGTGATTCCTCATTGCCCACCTGCAAGATAGGAGAATGGAGACCCAATACTATGGGTAGAATTTTGAATGTGGATCTCTAAGTTAGGTGCCCAGTTTCACAATCAGAGAATGCAATAACGGCTTTGATGCACGTTTTAAACTCCCCAGTGCCTATTTGGTATAATGTATTGGCTCAGGCTTTGCTCTTTGTGTATTATGTACTGACTTGTGTGGTCAGATATGTAACTGGATGCCCAAGTTTGAAAACTGGGCTCAAACTTTACCCTAACTTTGAATGATCACTGGAGGTGTAAGGGGTGTACACCAGGGCAGAATTTACTGCACTATGCTTGGAAGGCCTGGTTTTATTTAAAAAACAGCACGGGGGCCTGATGTGCAAAACTTTGATCAAGATCTGAACTGCCTTAGGGTGTTAGATGGGGTTTTCGTTTGGCCATGCTAGAATTAAATGCCAGTTACAAAGTCTGTGGCTGTTCAGAACTGAAAGTGACACAGGGTCACCTCTAAACATAACTATACTAAACACAGGGGGAGGCTCAGAAGAAGCACATGGCTAATTGCTGGTTGTTTTGGTTCACCAGCCTTTTTTCCCCATTCAGCTTTCAAGGAATATACAAGTACAACCAAATAGAGTGTGCGAAAACACACTTAGATCTTTATTTTCTGTGGGCTATAATTGTATGTTTATAAATAGGGTGTAGCCCTTCTCTGGCTCTGGGTAAGTTAATGGTAGAGCCTTTTTGTCGACTGCTGTAAGCAGAGATGTGAGCCAGACTCTCATTGTGTGGCCTCGCACAAAGGGCAGCTCAGACATACAAATGGAGGCCTGTTTTAAAATTGTTTTGAAATCAGCTGGTCTTGTTTTTGTTTCCTAAAGATAGTGTATCTGTAGATAATTAACTCTCTGAAAGAGACAGTTGTTAGGAACAGCTTAAAGGCTCATTCCACCCTCAGTCTTGGACTGACATGGGGTCTTCTGAGGGCCAACACATCCTGTATTTTTAATTTATGTAATAAGTTCCCAAAGGATTATGCTACTGTTAAGGAAACAGAGGCAATTTCTCTCTTAAAAGTGCAAGTTCCACAAAAGTTAGTGCATATATGTTAGGGTTATTGATGGGACTAAGGTTCTCCCCACCTAAAACAGAAAAAGCTCACTCATTATTCCTGTGCTGAATGTTGAGGAAGGGGAATCTGGATTCTCTTGATAAGATCAAACATCTATTAAAATACAGACAGCAAAACTTGCCTGATAACCAGGGCTGGCATATTAGCAACAGCAGCCCCACCAATAGATATAGATAACCAGACTGAACCCTCCATTCTCTTTAATAGGAAGGTATGTGCCACAAAACTACAGCATGTAGGCAGGAGCTGTGGCCCTCCAGCCCACTCCCTGCTAGCTTCCGCCCCCCAGCTAGGCCACACCCCCAGCCCCCACCCAGTCCCCCCACCACTACCCAGCCCCCACCAAGTCTCCTTGTCCCCATGCCCCCTTCGCCTCTCCCCAGGCCTCTAACTTCATCCATCCCTCCCCAGCCCCCCATCCTGACCCCTTGCTCGATGGACTCGCGAGTCTGGACCCCTCCATTCCCACCCCCGGTCTCCATGTTCCCCCTTTACCTTAACCCCTGATACAAAGGCCCGGGACCGGCCTGCGGCGGCGGAGCAGGACAGCCGGATCAGGCCACGCTGCCGGCCACCACGCTCTGCTCCCGCCACCGCCGCACGCCGGCCCCTCGGGCCTGATCCTGCCCCTATACCGCTGCACGCCGGCCCCTCTGGCCTGATTCTGCCCCGCTGCTCCCGCCGCCGCATGCTGGTCCCTTAGGCCTGATCCTGCCCCTCTGCCACCACCATCACGGGCAGGCAGCATGGCCAGATCAGGCCTGGGGCCCCTTTCCCAGCTCCTCTGTCCCCCTGCCCCGTGCTCCTTTCCCAGCTCCTCTGCCCCTTTCCCAGCCCCACTTCCCGCCGCCTCCTCCTCCTCCCAGCCCCCTTACCTGGCCGGAGGCTCGGAGCTGCAGGGACAGCCGGCAGAGCTGCTTCTGGGCCAGGCCGCTCCCACCCTGAGCACGCTCTGTCTGAGCATGCTCAGGGCGGGAGATTTGAATCTCCCCAGCCTGGCCGCAGCAGGAGTCTGCAGCTTTGCTGGGGCCCCTGGGCGGAACGCAGCGTTCCACCTGGGTGCGCATGTGCCTGCTGGGGAAAATAGATCCGGGGCTCAGGATTTTCTACCTGGGGCTGGCACCCTGCCAGCCCGACGGCAACGACGCCTCTGGAGCAGAGTCTGATGGGACGTGGAATCTGAAGGCATCACCTCTATTGTGACAAAGAGCAAGTATTATTATTTTCTTAATACTACTAATAATAGATGTAGCAATAAAATAATAACAATAGAGGCAAGCAGTAGGTCCTGAAAAAAGCCCTGTTAGATGAAAAATCCATAGGGGCTGGACAGAAAGGACACGGTAGTCAAAGGCAGCAGCAGTGCAATGAGAAGAATTCAAGGGACTTGGATTCATTTATATCTAAGCTACCATCCTGGTCAGTTGCATCCTGTGTACATTAGGCCCAGAGAATCCTCTTACGTGCAAGGGTTTATTCAATGTCACCTAACCTGTTCCCAATTCCAGACATGCTATAGCCAACATAAATACATATTTGTGCTTCTGCAGGAAGAACTGTCTTCTCTGTCTCCTTATAGCCATGCTGTTTGGTCAGATAGTACAATATGTTCTTTCTCAGCAAATAGGAGGCCAACTGCCCTTTCTCCTCTCTCATCTGTTATGAAAGAACACAGTCAGACACACTGAAATACTGGTATTACCCTATCGGGGAGATTTGAAAGAGAAAGTACAGTGCATCCTGTGAGGCCAAGGCCCCAGTCGGTGGTCTTTCCTTGGAAGAAGAGTCTTGAAAAGGAGGCAGTTTCTGTATCTCTCTGCCCACATTAAAATAATTAGAAAGTAATTACCCTTCTCTTTATTTCTAGGGGATTGAATCTCTGCATTTGCAGCAAACCCACTCAGTAAGGCAGAAAAGACATATCACAGCTTTTGAATAATTAGTGCTTCATATTAGTGTCTGCATTTGCTCAGAAACACTCTGATACCAGGAAGTCCTTCCGCACTACATGACTTTTAAGCCATAAAGCTGCAAAAGCAGCTCTCCAAAATCATTATGGCAAAGCTTTTTAATTATAAAAAGGTAGCCATAAAAGTGTTTATAGCAAACTGTCAGGCATACACACTATTTCTGCTAAGCACAGGCAGAATATTTTCATGCCGTGATTCCTCTGCAAGAGCTTCATGACAACATTTCTTGGTGTGTGAATGATTGTCATGTCATTAAGAATAATTGCATGTTCTGCTTGGGGGTAATAGTGTCTGTAAGTAGCATTGGAAGGATTCGATTTTTATTGGTAAATGTCAGTAAACAATTTCACAATGCACACACAAACTGACTAAAAATGTTTCTGCTAATAATCTAAATTTACAGATTGAAAAGTAAGAAAACTGCTACTTGAGAACTTGTTTTGATTTAAGGATATTTGCTTTGTGTATTTTGACATTGTAACCCGGGCCGCCTGGGATAACCACCTGAATATGCAAAAATCAGGGCAAACTGCAAAAAGGAGAGCAGATTCTCCCAACACTGGTGGGTTACCTGGAGCTAAAGTCCCCAACCAGTCACAAACAATGCTTCTGATTCACCACACTGGCTATCAAGAAGTCGCCACAAAATATACTCAGCCCCCTTTACTGCATTTCAGCCACCGGTCCCTAATACAGCCACTGGGTCTGGTAAAGAGAGAAATTGCTTAAAACTCCAAGTTCTTTACCCAAAAAGGTTTCTCCTGACCCCAAAGGTGCAGCCACATTATACAGAACATTATAGGTTTGGATCTTACCCAAAATACCATGCTACCAGCCAGTCCTTTAGTAACTAAAACTAAAGGTTTATTGTACAAGGAAAGAAACAAACGATGAGAGTACTGTTAAAGGGTTAAAGTAATCACATACATACAATGATTGAAAGTCCAGTATATCAGGTTTCCAGTAGAATTTGAGGTTTGCCGATCTTAGGTGCACATCCTATACCTGGATGGGTTTAAGCCCTTGTTTTGAAGCGTCAATTGTCAGAAATCCAGTTCAAAGGAATATTGACCAAATAGTCCAAGTGTAGAGTTTGCTCTAATTCTCCCATGTGAATTAGCAGGGTGATTCCAAGCCAGTGCTGGCTGGGATCACAATCCTGTGGCCCAAACTTTCCCTGAGAAGCTTGAACAGATGTGAGACCAAGGCTATGTACACCATATCAGATTAAAGCGCAACATGGCAATCGCGCTATAAAAAACACATGACCTTTATTGCGGGATAGCACGTACACACCTCGCTCCTTGCAACGCAACAGAATTCTTCGCAATATTGCGGTGTAGCGCAATGAATTCTGGGCACCTATCCCACAGTTCAATTTTTCCTCAATCGGCGCTTGGAATCATGGGATGAAGGAAAGGAACGCAAAGCGCCATGGGTAAACTCTCAGTTTCCCGTGATGCACTGTGTTCCCCTTGTGTCTTCTTCGTTGCCAATAGCAACTCGCGCCTATTTTCAACAGTGCAGTGACGCACCGCACCACTTGCGAGCAATCACAACAGCGACAGCATGGATCCTGCTCTGATCTCCACTGTCGCCTTCAGCATTCTAAATACATCTCAGCTGGTTGCTCAGTACGCAATGAGCTCCGAGTCAGACGAGGACGCTGAGGAGCAGGGGCTGATCGATGCCATGCACAGCATGCTCTTGAGCAATTCTGTTTGCTCCTTCATCACACTTATCAGTTCGTCCCTGTGTTTCTGCCTCCTCTGTTGGGATTCCTCTCTCAGGCTCGATTCCCGGGAATCTGATCAGGGCGGGGACTGTTTCATCACGGCCACAGAACGGGTTGGGGGGAGACCAGAGAGGACGACTTTGGAATGCTGGGACACTTCCGGAGGCCAATCATTGCGCGGTAAGCGTACACACGAGTGGAAAGGCGCAACAGCTGTTCCGCGTTAACTGCTACCACCCTCGTTGAGGTGGTTTTTGTATTGTGCTACAACAAGGTAGTTAATGCGCAACAGCCCTATTGCACGTGTGTACACTGTTGTTGGTATCGCGCGGTAATGATTGTTAATGCGCAATAAAGTTATCATGTCTACAAGGCCCAAGGGACTACGTTCCCAACTTCCTTTTATAGTTGTAGCGAAGTGGGCATTTGCAGGTCATTTCTTCATGTGGGCTTTGACGACAGTTCACAGAGACTTCCTTAAGTGGAGAATAATAATGTGTATTGTCATTTGAAGTAAAACCTTCACCTCTCAGGCACCACAGGTAATTAGCTGCATTAGCACCGTTAATGGACAGTTTACATTGGTACATCAAAGGTCCACTTAGATGTTAATGTTCCCTTTTGACCTCTTCTAATAGAACAATAGTAACAGATAGGGAAGCAGTTCATTTACCTTGATAACCTTTAACAGTATAGATGTAAACATCATCAACTAACTACTAAAACACACATGCATATCAAAGCCCTAACCTACCTGTAACACTAGCATATACTTTTGAAGGTTAGATTTGGGTCATGTATTTCACAAGATGGCTTGGCCTTTTCAGGCCTAGCATGACAGACACGTGGCACTGTTTTAATGGTCCTGTGACTTACACTTCCCTGCATTTACAAAATGGGAGGAAAACAAGTTCCCCCGTCTTCAAGTGTCTGACGAAGTGGGCTTTTTCTCCCACGAAAGCTCATGTGATAAATAAATCTGTTAGTCTTTAAAAGTGCCACAAGACTCCTTGTTTGTTTTTGCTGAACTAGACTGACACAGCTACCCCTTTGGAACTTGTTTTAATGGTTGTAAATAAAGCTTTACATTTTTTAATCTCAACATCTACTGCTGTTAAATAATTGTCTGAGTCCCTCATTCTCTGAGCACCATAGCTTCTCCCAACTGTGAATCTCAATTGATAAAAATAGCAAATACTTAAAACCCACAACTTTATAAAATTATGAAGTAAAAATCAATAAAAATGGAATAAAAATGCTTAAATAAACATCAATCTCATCCACCAAAATGATAAAATTGACACATTTTTTTAAAATTTATAAGATGTCAGCCCCTGCATCTGTTTAATAGAATCTTTTACTTGGGCCAGATCCTTAGTTAATACAAATCAATATAACTCCAGCTGAGCCTCTGGCCTGTTATCTTTAAAAATAAGTGAAAGAAAATTAAAAGCTAACTGGATCCAGTGGAATAAATTCCTTGATGTGAATTGCTGTAACCTCTCTTCTAATTTTTCCTCTAGTCTTATTTCATTTCATGTTAGTTGGCTGTTGCTCAGTATAGTCTCTCATGTACCCAAACAGGACTGAAGGCTATGCATACAGAAGATGCCTTGCATGTATTTTGATTATTATTTGTATTGTGGTAACTCCTGAAGGCCTCAATCTGGAAGTGGAGACCCAGTTTGCTAGGTGCTGTACCGATGTATAACAAACAAATGGGCTCTGCCCTAAAGAGCTTTCAATCTAAGTAATACAACAATAACAATGTAAGTGAATATTACTGTGCTTCTATTACAATGGTGGCAATGAGCTTTTTAGCAAGTTACCACTTAGGGTTAAATAGAGACTACTTTTCTTTCTCCTTTACAACAGGTAATTTTGCTTTCCTTTTTCCCCTCACCTCCCTCATATCAGGGCTGGATTAACCGGCCTGGGGGCCCCGGGCGGCCCCTCCACCATGGGGCCCCCCTGCCTGGGCTCCCCTGAATGTGGGGCTCCCCTGTCACTGGGGGGGAGGGAGGGTCTGGGGTCGGAGGGTGCTCCCAGCCTGCTCCAGCCCCGCTCTGGCCAGTCTGCAGGTTGGCGGGGTGGCAAGCTGGTGTGCAGTGTGGCGCAGAGTGGGTCCAGGGACGGAAAGGGAACTCAGAGCTCAGCCTCTGGCTCCGGAGCCCACCCCCACCCCAACTCTGGCAGGAAAGGTGCACTTGCAGTGCTCCTGGCCTGCTGGTGCTGAGCCAGGCAGGGCTGGATTATTCGCAGGGGGGTTAGAGATTTGAGCCCAGGGCCCCCTTTTTGGCTAGAGCCTGGGGCTTAAGCCCCTAAAGCCCCTTTAATAATCCAGCCCTACCTGCTATATGCTGTTGTCTACTGTTTGAATCTGAACAACTGCATTGATTTGCTGTAACAGTCTAACTTGATCCTATGACTTACACTTCCCTGCATTTATTTTCCTCCCGTTCATCTGTACATTACCATCTTCAAGTGTCTGATGAAGTGGGATTTTCTCCCATGAAAGCTCATGTGATAAATAAATTTTAGTCTTTAAAAGTGCCACTAGAGTCCTTTTCCTCTGAAATGATGAAATCCTGGTGTCATTGAAGTCACAGGCAAAGTTCTCTTTTTATTTTAAAATGACCAAGATTTCACATGGAAATTTCAGAGATGTGGCTTGCCAAAAGACACACAACAAATCAATAGCAAAACTAGAAGGAACCCACATTTCTTGATTTCCAATCCCCTGCTTTCCCTAGCAGGAACCAAACTGCTTGTTACCCATTGATTGGTTGATGGGAAGAGCTAGACATTTTCTGTGTGCACAAGCACTCTAAGTGATAACTTAACTTCTTTCATTCCGCCTATTGCATCAAACATGTGGGCCAAAATACAGCTTCTTATTCTCCCCTGGGCCAGAGTCTGCCTTGGCTGAAGTCCGATGAATTCTCTTTGTAGAACACATTGTAGGTATTCCTCTGAAATAGAACCCAATGCTGTTTGTCTGAGATGGTTGTCTAGAATGCTACCACTAGCACATGACATGCACTACTCAGTGAAATATCTATTTTAAAGGGCATTTGGTAGAGTAGCATCTGTGCGCTGGTGCAGAACAAGAATATTTCCAAATTGACAGAACATTTTTAACTGTCTGTTTAGAACCCATTGATTGTTTAAATTATCATTGAAAAAGTGTTCAAACAAATAGTTCTTTGCAGCTACACGTATCACAATGAGTTGCCCACATTGAGAGTCAAAAATATAAATGCAAGATTTGGCTTAGTTTTTTTTTTTTTTTTTTTTTGGTCCAGAGCAAGATTCAGAATGACTGGTTTAAAAGGATATTTTTTTCCTCCGTACATTTTGGTTAAAATAGCATTCTTTATGCTGTTTATCATGTGAAGGATGTCACACAAGAAAATAAGCCCTATCAAAATCTTGTGCTATGCAGGAAAAAGAACCCAAGTGTCAATGATATAATACAGATGCTGGTATCAGAATACAGTATTTGATTTTTTTTGTTTTGTTTTGTTTTGCAAAGTATACTTGCTGCATTAGGAACAGATGGTTTGCCAGTTAAACCAATAGCAGGATGCTAGAAGGGTGCTTATAATTTTGAGGCTGAGATTCTAAATGCTAACAAAGAAATGGAATCCCAGTTTCCACTGAAATTAAAGTTAATGGAAACTGAATATCTGTGTTGCTTAGATGGCTTTGAAAATCATTGCCTGGCCTTTTAAGGTAGATGACTAACTGGATTGGAGTATATTGAATTGTACTGCTACACATTCATTACATTGGAGTATAATTGTGATGTATTTTTAAAATACTGTGGGTGCCTAAACCATATGATAGTTCTTGTTGGCCTGGTCTATACTGAAGTAATTTGGTTGTTAGTATAACTATGTCCCTCTGACATGTGAAAAGTCCACAACTACTGAGTGATGCAGGTAAACTGACCTCATGTAAACAGCACAAGGTGGACAGGAGAGTTCTCCAGCTGATCTAGTTACCACCTCTCACTGAAGTACTACAGCAGCACAGCTACAGCCATCTTGGTGTGTTGCTGGAGCAGTTTGTGGCAAAGTGTTAGTCTTTACATAGATCCAAATAAAGAAATATTATTGTGACCAGAATACACCCCTGTATTCACACCCTACAAACTAGTGGAATAGTCTTTGTACAAAGCATCATTTGAAAACTCAATTTTCTTGACAGTATTGTCTTGATAAAATATGTGGCAATACTGTATGTGAAGTTATAAGATTTCTGTATGCTGATGTTAACATGTTCCGAACCCTGCAGCACTGATCAGGCAAAAAGTCAGGTCTGTTGTACATAAAGAAAAGAATATGTGTTTGCCTTGCTTTGCATTTAAGCAGAAAACAGTCATCAAACTAGGTGGGGAAAAAACAAAAGCAAGGAGTTCCCTACCAGTGTCCCCAGGGTTTCAGCTGGAAATTTTTCAAGAGGAACTGAAACTATATGAAAAAGACAAAGACACAGGCACCAATCTCCCCATTTTCTGCATCTGAGAAGACAAAAGGAAACCACTGTTGATATCTAGGAGGTGTGGTTCTGACCTGAAATTTTGATCAGTAATCTGCTGGAACATGTGGTGAGAAAGTTTGCTTTGCAACTAAAATAGTTTAAGGAGCTACTACTGAGCATTTTCTTGTAACCATTTCTGACTGTCTCACTACTTGTACTCAAAATCTCTTTGTAGTTTATTAAACCTATTTTACTATTTTATTTAAACCAGTATGTTTAATCTGGGGTGTCTGGATAACTGTTTTAGGTAATAAACTGGCATAATAATAATAATATTATTTTTGGTCTGTCCAGGAGATGACTGGATTGTACAAGATGTAGATTTCCTGGGGGAAGACCTTGGAATGGAGTATGTTAGAGTCACCCTACAGTGAAACCAAGGTTGGTGAGAGCCAGGGTATAGCTGGCAGATTACAGATACACACAGACTCTCCAAGTATACTTACCATACTGAAAGGTTTTGTGAATAGTACAGGTGAAAGCCACCACAGAAAGGCAGTTTAATACACGCATGGTTGAAAGGCAGGGATGACTGCTCTGGATTGTGCCCCAGTAGTCACAATTATTTTTATTTGTATTGTAGTAGAGCCTAGGTGCCCTAGTCATGGGCCAGGAGCTCATTATGCTAGGCAATGTTCAAACACAGACCAAATAGACTATCCTTGCCTCAAAGATCTTATAATCTAAGGGAAGGAATCCTGTGGCACTTTTAAAGACTAACACATTTATTTATCGCATGAGCTTTCATGGGACAAACCCCACAGAATTTTCTCCCACGAAAGCTCTTGTGATAAATACATTTGTTAGTCTTTAAAAGTACCACAGGACTCCTTGTTTGTTTGGCTGACTTAAACTAACATGGCTACCCCTTTGGATCTTACAATCTAAGCGATTGTCTACACAGACAGTTAGATGGCAGCAACTTGGGAGGTGAGAATCTATTCTACACTGGCTTGCTGTGGTTTAGCTGTTCATGTTCATCCTGCTGAGGGACATTGATAGTTCGTTAATTGGCTTTGGGCTAGCCTGATTTCAAAGAAAACTAGATCAAAGTGTTCTAACAGGCTGTTAACATGCAGCCGCAGGGTGCAAATAGGCAGTTAGACCACAGAAGGCTAGATAGATTCTCACCCTAGTTCAGTGGTTTTCAAACTTTTCCCCTCAGGACCCAGTTGAAAAAAATCATTTATGCCCGTGACCAGACAATTACATTTTTGAGCAATGCATTCCGGTCTTCTGGCGGCAGCAGCAAGGGGTACCGCGACCCAGTGCCTGAGGGTCTGCAGTCCAATACAGGGTCCCGACCCTAAGTTTGTAAACTCCTGCCCTTGTTTGCTGCAGTTCGTTTGTGTAGAGAAGCCTTAAAGCAGAGAGATTAGGGAGTTTGATGGTCCACAGCCTTTTGTATCCATTCACACGTATGCAAAGTGGATGTAACAGTGACTAGAGTCTTTTCTGTAGTGGTTTTTACCCCTAGTCAAACTTTCTGGGCTGGCTTAAGGCTGAGATGTCAATCTTAGGTCAGTGTGTTAAAACATGGCAGGAATCTCAAATGGGTGGTATACGGTATTCTGTAATTAGATTTCACCAAGCTAGTAACAAATATGAACTCTTCAATCACTGTATTAGTCACTATGGAGTCAGACAGCCCCCTGAGGCTCTTCAGTCTATCTTGCCACTCACACAAACTGGACTTAGTGATAAATGGTCATAAACCAAAAATCATACTAAATCAGGTTTCTTTCAGTCCCCAAGGACCAGTCACTTAGCTCCAAATCAATTGGTACTTTGGATGTCACACCAAAGACAATGCAGCCAGCCAAGTCTCTAGTAAACTCACTAAAAGTTTATTAGTGAAGAAAAGAAAAGGAGTAAGAGAGGTCAAATCATGTAAAATATAAGAGGTAAATCTGTTTGTAATTCTAAGTGGTAGCAGTGGTATACTGTTGGTGTCCAAAAAGTCTTTTCCAGGGCTATACCAGAAGAACTCTGTGACTCTATCTTCTCATTTGGTTTTTCCACCTTGTTAGAATCCAAACAGTTTAGAGATGAAGGATGTTCATTTGAATTGTTCCATGTAGCATCTTTTCCAGACAACAATTTGCTAAGTGTTTTTACTTTGCTTTGCAATTAGCATTTCCAGTTAGAGTTCTTCATTAACATTTCACAAGCTTTCTCGAACTAATTTGGTTACGGGGGTTATACACAAATGCAAACAATAGGGTATTCCTTTCACTGGTTTTCATGAAGTCACTTTCAAAATTTTACACCATTTAATCTAAGGTTATCTAATTACAGGGATATATATAATGTAAATAATCACAGGAGTATACGCAATGTAAATAGCTGACAACTGGTTACACATAGGTGAATACAACAATAACACTAGCATCTCTTTTGATTGCTATTTATGTCTACACTTACTAAAGTTAGTTCGAATTAGTTAATTCGAGCTAACTAATTTGAACTAATTTTAGTTAGTTTGAACTAACTTAATTCGAACTAGAAAAATTTAGTTCGAACTAAGCAAGTGCCATGAATGGCACTTGCTTAGTTCGAATTAGCGAATTGCATTGAGTTCAATGGGCCGGTTAGTTCGAACTAAGCAATTAGTTCGAACTAACATGGCCACGTTGGTTAATTCGAACTATCTAGTTTGAACTAACCCTTAGTTCGAATAGCCTATTCAAGTTTATTAGTTCAAATTAAGGAAGCCCTTAATTCAAACTAATTAAAGCCTAGTGTAGCCATGGCTTTAGTTAGTTTGAATTAAGCTTCCTTAATTTGAGCTAACTTGCCAGTGTAGACATAGCCTATTAGCATATGAGTGAATTAGTTTGTATATATACTCATCTTTTCGATATGCACACACAACAAAAGAATTGGCCTGTGGTTCTGGCCTGAGTTAGTTTGTCAGTGTTACGCCCCCACTTTGGAGTACATGAAAAGGCAAGGTCCAAGGAAATGAAGAGTCAGACCGAAGCGTTGTACTCCGTGTATAAATTGTTGCAAAACTTGCAAGACATTGTGAGATTTCACTGCATCTAGATGGTGACTACAGTGGAAACAAGGGTAACGCCAAGAATGCTACCATGCCATGTTACTCAGTGATCATGTCATTTTACACCTATTGCCATTGAAGTTATGCAACCACGGCTTGTGATTTTATCAATTGTCATGTTTTACATCTGGTTAAACTTTATCAGTCTGTGGATGGAAGACCCTGGTGGACTGCATCCTCATCACGTTTGCAGATGACACTAAACTGGGGTGAGTGATAGACACACTGGTGGGTAGGGGAAGGATATAGTGACCTTGGCGGCAAATTGGAGGACCAGACAAAAACAAAACAGATTCAACAAGGATAGAGCAGAGTCCTGCACTTAAGATAGCAGAATCCCATGCACTGGTACAGACTGGGTACTTGCTGGCTAGGCATCTCTTCAGCAGAAAAGAACCTGGAGATTACAGGGGACAAGAAGGTGAAGATGAGTCAACAGTGTGCCCTTATTGACAAGAAGGCTAAGCATATTGTGCTGCAATAGTATGAGCATTGCCAGCAAATTGAGGGAAGTGATTATTCCTCTTTGTTTAGCAAGGGTGAGGGTACATGTGGAATATCATGTCCAGTTGTGGGCACCCCATTACAGAAAGGATGTAGACAAATTGGAGATAGTCCAGTGGAGGGCAACAAAAATCATTAGGGGGCTGGAACACATGATTTATGAGGAGAGGCTGAGGGAACTGCTCTTGTTTGGTCTGCAGAAGAGAAGAACGAGGGGGGATTTGATAGTGGCCTTTAACTACCTGAAAGGGGGTTCCAGAGGGGATGGAGCTAGGCTCTTCTCAGTGGTAATAGATGACAGAACTAGGAGCAATGGTCTCAAGTTGCAGTGGGGGGAGATCTAGGTTGGGTATTAAGAAAACCTTTTTTACAAGGAGTGTGGTGAAGCACTGGAAGGTGTTACCTAGGGTGGTGGTAGAATCTCCATCCTTAGATGTTTTTAAGGGGCAGCTGGACAAAGCTCTGGCTGGGATGATTTAGGTGGGGTTGATCCTGCTTTGAGCAGGGGATTGGACTGGATAATCTACTGAAGTCCCTTCCAACCCTAATCTATGATTCTATGACCACTATGAAAGGCTACTATGAGGCACTAGATCAGGGGTCTCAAAAATGTGGCCCATGGGAGTTATTTCCTGCCACCTGCAATGACACGTGTAACTTGTAAAATAATTATAATTTATAATATAATGCGGAAAGCCACATTCATGAAACTGTGTGAGGAGCTAGCCCCTGCCCTGCGATGCAAGAACACCAAAATGAGAGCCGCCCTCACCGTGGAGAAGCGTGTCGCAATCGCGCTGTGGAAAATGGCGACTCCAGACTGCTACCGCTTGGTCGCGAATCAGTTTGGAGTTGGCAGGTCGACCGTCGGGTTAGCACTTTCACAAGTGTGCAGAGCCATTAATCGTGTTCTGCTCCGGAGGACAGTGACGTTGGGGAACATGCGGGTGATCGTCGATGGATTCGTGGCCATGGGATTCCCGAACTGTGGAGGGGCAATAGACGGCACGCATGTCCCTATTCTCGCTCCAGAGCATCTTGCGACTGAGTATATTAATAGGAAGGGCTACTTCTCCATGATGCTTCAGGCACTCGTGGATCACAGGGGGCATTTCACGGACATAAATGCGGGGTGGTCGGGTAAGGTGCATGATGCTCGCATTTTCCGGAACACGGGCCTTTACTGTAAGTTGCAGGCAGGGACCTTCTTCCCCGATGATAAAATTACTGTTGGGGATGTGGAGATGCCCATAGTCATCATAGGAGACCCAGCCTACCCACTGATGCCTTGGCTCATGAAGCCCTATACTGGAAATTTGGATCCCAGCAAGGAGCGCTTCAATTACCGGTTAAGCTGGTGCCGAATGACCGTAGAGTGCGCCTTTGGGTGCTTAAAAGGCCGCTGGCGCTGTTTGTACGGGAGGCTAGACTTAAATGAGGACAACATTCCAGCCGTCATTGCGGCGTGCTGTGTCCTGCATAACCTTTGTGAAAATAGGGGAGAGAAATTTCGCCCTTCGTGGGACGTGGAGGCTGAGCGGCTAGAGTTTGCCTTCCAGCAGCCAGCCACTAGGAGTATCAGGGGGGCACAGCTGAGAGCTGTCCACATAAGGGAGGCACTTAGGGTGCATTTTAGTGATGGGGACTCATAGGATGCATTGCATCACTGTGCAGTTGTGTTCCCAAGCACTATTGGGTGCTGATTGGGGGGTGGAGGGACGGTGCCAGTGGGCGTGTACTGTACTATGCTTGAATGAGTGAATACTACACATGCAACAACTAATCTTATTGTGTATCAATAAAGAGACTGTGCAAAGTTCAAGTGATTCAATTTTATTATTATGAAACATTAAATATTTACAGTAAGCAGTGCCTGCAAAAGGGTCTATAGATGCGTGTAGGTGCATGTCTCAATGCCATAGCTTGATGCAGGAGTGGATGTAACATTGTACCAGGAGGGTCCCTGGGCTTCAGAGAACTGCTTTGAGGGAGAATGGGGCATGGGGGACAGAAAGTGTTGCTGTGGCTTCTGGGGGGGAGGGGGGGGCGCGAGCCTGGAGCAGCTGGGTCTGCAGACCAACCATAGTCTTCAGCAGTTGGGTCTGCTACTGTAAGATGCTTATGAGGGCATCCTTCTGCTTCTGCCTCTTCACATTGTTTTCTTTGTGCTCCTGCCGGCACTCCTGCCTCCATTGTCTAGTCTCCCTTGCTGATGCCTCGTTGGACTGCATCAGCTCCTGGAAGATATCCTCCTTGCTCCTGCGAGGCCTCCTCCTTATCTGTCTCAGCCGGTCAGCTGGTGCAGACCACCAACCGGCGAAGGTCGTTTCTAAGGAAAAATGAAACATCATAAGTAGTGCTATTGTTCTCCCTTTGGTTAAGGAGCCGGTAATATGCTCTCCCGCCACATTCTGCTGTGCCCACGGGACAGGGCATTGCCGGGGACTGAAAGGGCTTTTGCAAAGGGAGGTTCGGGTTGCCGAGGCAAGACACACAGCTCCATGAACTATTTGCAGTGCTTTGGACGTTTAGTTCACATACGGCACTGCCATGGAAGCCGATATCTCGCTGCTTAGAGTGCCTCTGCAAGCCAGAATGCATATCCTGCATGTCACTGCTTTTCAGCCAGGACCATACGCAGCAGGCTTGTGCGCAGCCATGGTTCCCGCTGCTGTGCTTTGCAACTGGCGAGGGAGAGTATCCCTCTATGGGGGAAGGGAAACAGTTGCTCTCCCATCGAATTTAACTAGGAGGCTGTGGAAGTACATCGAGGACACCTTCAGTGATCTCAATGGAGAGGATTTCTTGGCAATTACAGCATGCATTGATGCACTGCTCATGTAATGCGGGGTAAACCCCCCCATCCAAAAAAGAAAAGAAAGGATGAAACTCAAAACGCCTATTTTCTGCCCGCTCTTCATTTTCCCGCAAAGCTTATCCAGCTAGCATAGAAGCCACTTCTGATTAAACTTACCAGAGCTCCCCTCTACTCCCTCTGAAGACAGCATGGAGAAGGAATCTGGGCAGCACGGGTCAGGTGGCGTGGAGAACAGCTCCTGGCTCCCTAGGTTGGCTGCACCGCTTTCACCCTCCAGGTCATCTTCCACCTCCACGTCCTCGTCGATGAATTGCTCGTCACTGTCTGCTCCGGTATCCTTTTCATGGGGGGATGCTGACGTGTCCACAGAAGCTTTTGGGGTGGTTGTGGGATCGCCGCTCAGGATTGCTTCCAGCTCCTTGTAAAATCGGCATGTAGCCGGCGCTGAGCCGGAGCGCCGGTTTGCCTCTCTGGCTCTGTGATACGTAATCCGCAACTCCTTCACCTTCGACCTGCACTGAAGAGTGTCTCTCTCGTACCCCTTCTCTGCCATGGCCCGAGAAATCTGGCCAAAAATATCGAAATTCCGCCGGCTGCCACGTAACTGTACCTGCATAGCAGACTCTCCCCAGGTGCCTATGAGATCAAGCACCTCGGCTGTGGTCCAGACTGGAGCACGTTTGCTGCGCTGAGCCGCCATTGCTCTTGGAGTACACAGCTGCAGCTGCACTCCACACCAAGCAAACAGGAAGAGTGAAGAATTAAATAATTCCCGGGAATGATGGTAGGGCAGGTACAGTAACGTCACAGCCACAGAGTACAGAAGGAAGTGCAGAAGGGATGGAATTGGAATTCTGGGACATTTCTGGAGGTTTCATATTGTGCGGCAACTGTACACACATGAACTGTCGTGCAACAGCTGTTCCGCGGTAGCCGCTACAACCCTCGTTTTGGTGGTTTACGTGTTGCGCGGTAAGACGGCTGTTACCGCGCAACAACATGGATTTGTGTGTGTGGACGCTGTGCCTGTTATTGCGCAATAAAGAGCGTTATCGTGCAATAACTTTGTAGTGTGTACAAGGCCTCAGAGTAGTGCAGAAAAATTCCTCTGAGCCCTAGTATGCCACCCCACCCTCACCATTCGCTAACACATAACTATGGGCTGGTAAACACTACCACTTATGTCTGTATAACTTATATTGCTCTGGGGTATGAATAATCCATCCCCCTGAGTGACATAAATTAAACTGATCTAAGTGCTCAAGTAGACGGCGTTTCCTGTTGACATAACTAGTACCTCTCGCAGATATGGTTTTATTACACCAACGGGAGAGCTCTCTCTCAGCATCTTTATCAGACATGCAAGCGCAGCAAAGCTGCAGAACTTCTAGTTTAGAGTAGCTGTGTATCAGAGAAGGAGAAGATGGCTGACACAGGGCGGCTTCTCCCAGATTTATACCATAGAGAGTTCACCCCAAGTAGAGGAATTCTTCACTAGCTATCTACACCCCGAATCCAGTCCCCTGGACTACAAAACCATCTCTTCCAGCATTAGTACAGGCGATTAAAAGATTTTTACATGGAATTTGCCAGTTCCTAATTCACTCACCCCATTGGCTTTTTCATCTTAGCAGCAATGTAGTGGCTCAATATTCTTTGACAATCTGCCCTGTTTTTTGAAGCATAGAGGGCTGTGGTTCAAATGAATATGAAGGCAATAAGAAAGGGCACTCAGGTAGTGGCGTCGCTGGTTCTGGGCACACAGGGTACAAGCCCTGAGTCCCAGTGCCAATGCCCTGAGTCTGGTCGGGGATCCGGGGCCAGGCTGACAGTGGCAGCAGAATCCAGCCCCAATCCTGGCTGGCGACCTGGGGCCAGGCCACCAGTAGCAGTGGGAGGTGCCGGCTCTGACCTTGGCCGGGGATTCCGGGGCTGGACCGCTGGCCGGCGGGGGCCAGAGACCCAGGGGCTGGATCGGGCCTAGGGGGTGGGGCCAATGCTGCAGGGTTGGCTCAGGACCCCGAACCTTTCTTTGGGGTAGCGTTGCTCCTGCACTAAGGGAAATAGCGTTTCCCTTTTAAATAAAGCAATTCGTTTATCCTATTTACTATTCCAACACTATGTGTGCAGATGTGATGCTACAATCATTTTTCAGTCGAAGTATTAATTCTGAATACTTTGTAGGATCCTAGCATGTGGAAATCACCAGTGTACAGTGGAGATGTCCCTTAATTTGGCATTAGTCTGCATGCCCTTGATTTCAGTACATGTACTCCTGGTGGGGTTTTTTGGTCAGGGAACAGGCAATGGAATTGCTTGCAGCTCTCAAACCAGGCCTCTCCTGTAGCTTTGTCCCTTGTCGTTTTCTAGCATATAGTGCAGCCATAGGGGTTAATTAGGGTGGGAATAATTTATTCACATAAGTCGAGAGTATTCATCAAGCAAAAATCTTTCTTTATAATACAGTTAGCGTTAGTTTAGTGTGCATAGTTAAAAAGGATCTGACCATGGGTCCAAAACAATAGAACCTCAATCATTTCCCCTTATGTACCAAATGTATTTTTATTATTAGTGCAAATTGTTTACAATTCCTTAAATAGATCTGAGTACACATTTTAGAAATAATAGTGCACACCCTAGAGTTGTATATTTTATTTATATTTATAGTATATTTAAAAGGGAAACGCTATGGAAGTACCCATCATTAAGTAAAAAACACTTATGTGGAGCTACCTACCCACCTCTGCAAGTCTACTGTTCTCATTACCATAGCATATAGACATAATATACATGGATGGATAGATTGATAGAAGTGAAAAAGCTAATCCAAAGGATGGAAAATGGATACATTGCATGTAAAAATACAACTAAGATGATTTTACAGGCTAAAAAAGGTGTATTTGTTTACACATGTATGAACATGATCCAAAACAGCCAGGGCAAACTCTGGCCTAAGGACCAAATGCAGTCTATTAAGTCAAATTGTGTGTGCTGGTTGAAAAATCAACTGCAGGCTTATAGTGCTGGTGAATTAAAATGACAAGCAATTCCCATGATCTATTAAAAAAGGTACAAATATATTAGTGAATAGAGGCTATGGGAAAATCAGGACTCATGGGTTCTATTTCCAGTTATGCCACTGACTCACCATTTGACCTCAGAGAAATAGTGACATCTAAATTTTCAAAAATGTCCATTAGTTTTGAGTAAGAAAAAGTGTGTGTGTGTGTGTGTGTGTTCAGATACTTCGGCCTAGGTTTTAAGAAAGGTCGAGCACCCAATTTGCGTTGATTTCAGTCAAATATTGTGATGCTGTAATTCTCTGAAAATGAAGCCTCAAGTTGGGCATCCAAAAACCAAAGGTTCCCAATATTAATGAGCTCTCTCCCCCCAACCTGCCTCTGCCTCAGTTTCCTTCTCTGTGTAATGGGTATAGTAACAGGTTACTCCTTTATACAGGTATTGAGGCATAGATAATACATGTAAATGCTTTGCAGTCCTAGGATTCAGGGAACTATCAGATAAAATTCAAGACACTGTTCACACTTTGCAAAGCCTTTGGTAGTCTAGTTCTGCAAGGGCTCTCTCCAGGCCCCTCATCAGAATCTCCCCCAATGGTATAGCTTTATGGGAGCTGATAGCAGGACATTCTCCATGATTAGTTCTCACCTTTTGTATTTTTTTTCTTCCCATTTGTAATGTATTTGAACATGACCATTTAGAGCACGTTGTAAAGCTTGAAGCTCTTTGTTCAGGCTTTCCATTAAATGTCTATGGGGTCTCTGTCTGTCTCATTAACTCGGCCACTTGCCTCTGGTTGTTTTGTGTTTCTTTTCTGGTTTGCTTCACATATCTTAATATCTGAGCTCCAGATTTAGATAAAATGGTGGCTTTGTACATTTCCTCCACTCCCTGTAATGTGCTACTGTATATTGCAGCGAAGAATGCCTTACAAATGCACAAAATAAAGGTGACAAGTTCTAGAGGGGGAGCTGTGTTAGTCTGTTTCAGCAAAACAAACAAAGAATTTTGTGGCACCTTAAAGATTAACAAATTTATTTGGGCATAAACTTTTGTGGGTTAGAGCCCACTTCCCCAGAGGTACAAAATAGAAAGAGCAGTTTATAATTAATTATTTTATAATAAAGGTGCAGTGTATTATGCAGTGGTTGTCACCTATTTGGGTTCTTTTTAAAAATGTTTGTCCATTTAAAAATAATTTAAGCATGGTCTTGAGGCACTTAGCTAGTTGCCAGGTGGGTCCTCTGGGTTCCAAGCTTGAGACTTGATCTAAAGCCTATTGAAGTCAACAGATTCCCATTGACTTCAGTGACCGATGGCTCAGATCCTGAGACACTTGTGGACTGATTGAATCTCACCCCAGTTTTACACGAGTGTAACTCCATTGGTTTCAGTAGCTTCTCTTAATTAACACTGGTATAAGTGAGGGAAAAATCAGGCCTTGACTCAAATCTAAAGTTTTTTTTTTCTTTCTTCTTGTGATAACTTCTGCTACTGGGGACATAACTGGAGTCTTTCACAAACACTATCTTGCTGCACTGTTGAGTATAGGGTATGTAGAACCACAGAAGCAGGATGTATGGACGGTACTGTGATATGTTTATGCAAGTGAAGGTGTCAGCATACAGGCAGGTTGTTTAAAAAAAAAAAAGTTTATTTTGAAGCTGCATCAGCCCCCAAAAAACCCCAAACCACCCTGTGTTTTGAGTTGTTCTGCTGTTTATCACCACATCAGATCAAAGCATAAAGAAATAGGTTTGTGTTCTCTCAGACCGGATTGATGCTGACATACAGCTGTCCTTTTCTCCGCCCCAACACAGTGGGTCTGGATGTTTTAGATTGGAAGCGTAAGGAGGTTCTGAAATAAAACTCTCTGTCTCTCTGTGTGTATGTGTGTGTGTGTTTAAAAAAAAATCAACCTTTCTTTGTTTGTTTTATATTTTCTTCTTCAGAAAAGATGGTTAGATGGCAGGGAAATAAAGCATACAGATGTTTGCAATCACAGCGTTAAGTCTAAAAATAAAATAACCCCATATTAAAACCTTGCTTATGGGCATTTTGAAACTAGGAATAATGTGTACTTCAGAATCAGTTTATCTTAAAAAAAAAAAAGGTAACAAGTCCCAGTTGTGTGGTTTACCACATTAAAAACATATTTTAAGTCTGATGCCCAAATACGACTACGTTCAAACAGTGCCAGAAAACTGGTATTTAAATTTCATTTGTAATCTATTTTTTGCTTCATGTCTTTTCCCGGACTAACTCAGGACAACAAGAGAGTCCTGTGGTACTTTTAAAGACTAACAGATTTATTTATCGCATGAGCTCTCATGGGAGAAAATCCCACTTCGTCAGATGCTTTGAAGATTGGAAACTTACAGAATGGGAGGAAATTAAATGCAGGGGAGTGTATGACATAGGATCAGGTCAGGCTGTAACAGCAAATCAAAATAGACGTTAGGATTCAAACACTGGGGAACAGCACATAGAGGAAGATGAGGTCAAATCACCTGTTGTAATTAGAGAAAAATCCATAGTCCCTGTTTAACCCCAAGGCAACTGAGTCACATTTGCATATAAATTCGAGTTCTCCAGTTTCTCTTTGAAGCTGTGATTTGTTATTCATTTGTTTCAACACAGCTATTAACAAGTCGTCAATGGAGTGTGCAGAGAGATTGAAGTGTTCCCCTATTGGTTTTGTAGTGCTGCAATTCCTGATGTCAGATTTGTGTCCATTTATTCTTTGGCGCAGAGACTGTCCTGTTTGTCCAATATATAAGGCAGAGGGGCATTTCCGGCACATGATGGCATAAATCACATTGGTGGATGAGCAGGTGAATGAGCCCTTGATGGAGTAGGTGGTACCCAGAAGTCAACTACTACAGGAGAAGCCCAAGAAAAAAACCCAACAGAACGACACTGGTCATCACCTACAATCCCCAAGTCAGACCTCTTCATCACATCATCAAAGATCTACAGCCTATTCTACAAGAAGATCCCTCACTCTCTCAAGCCTTGGGAGACAGACGTCTCCTTGCTTACAGACAGCCCCCCAACCTTAAACGGATACTCACCAGCAACTACAGATCATACAACAGAAACACTAAAGCAGGAACATATCCCTGCAACAGACCACGCTGCCAACTTTGCCCTCATATCTACACTGAAGACACCATCACAGGGCCTAATCAAGCCACCTACTCCATCAAGGGCTCGTTCATCTGCTCATCCACCAATGCATTTAATTTCCTCCCATTCTGTAAATTTCCCATCTTCAAAGCTTCTGATGAAGTGGGATTTTCTCCCACAAAAGCTCATGCGATAAATAAAGCTGTTAGTCTTTAAAAGTGCCACAGGACTCTGTTGCTTTTCTACAATAGACTAACACGGCTACCCCTTTGGAATTTAACTCAGGACAGATACAGATGTGAGAAATCATAGAGTTCTGGTTTGACTAAGATAGAACAGTTAAACAGGTTATCGTGTGTTGTGTTGGGATTAACAGATCCCATACCATACCAAGTCCCAGAATACAGGGTTTGATACTGGAAGTGACACTGGTGGCCATACAGAAAGGCCCATCTCAAAACTACCTTAAAGATAGGTAGTGGGAATTGAGAAGTTCTGGAGGGGAGGGGAAGCTTGACTGGTGCTGGCCGTGTCCTGAGGATGAAATTCTCCGTGTAGACTCAGGAGGCTTCACTAACTCCCAACTTTATTAATAGTTGGTCAGTATTTATGGATCTCCTGTGTTAATTGCTCTCTGCCAGAACTCCTGTGGTATTTTCAGCTTGCTTTCTCTCCCCTTAACCTGAACACTGCAGTTTGTTCGTTTTAAAATCTTGTCTCATTAACTCAGGATAGTTTCTATCCTCTCCAGCCATTCAGATAGGCATAAGGTTAAATGATTACTCATAACTTTCAGGAAATTCTCTTTTGTTTGTTTCAGAAGCATTCAGGAAGTTTCTCCTTAATGCCAGCTCTGCTACTTTGGCACCGCTTTATCCTTTACACTTGGATCACGTGCATTCACTCTCCACAGTTTCTTTAACACACATTATATTGCTTTTAGCCCCATTGTACATATAGGCTATGTCTACACTGGGGAATTTAAGTTGACTTAGTGTGTCCCCACTTAAAAGTAAAGTCGACTTAAAGGGGAACTTAAAAAGTCGACCTAGAGCATCCACACTGGATGCTCTAGGTCGACTTTGTGGGGCTAGGGGGACCTAGGGCAGGTCCACTGGAGCAGGGGGGGAACCCCTTTCCCAATGCCAGGGGGCTCAGCCTTTGCCCCATTGTACCTAGGTACAATGGGGCAAAGGGGGTCAGGGACCCTGGCAGGGCATAGGGGAAGGGTGGGCAGGGCTCTCCTGGCAGGGAGGGCATTGGTGTAGCCCTGGGGTAGCCCTAAGTTGACTTAGGGCTACCCCACGGCTACACTGGCTTAAGTCGACTCTAGGGAGTCGACTTAAGCTTTAGGTCTACTAAAATGCAGGTTTTATAAAGTCGACTTAATTTTCATTGTCGACTTAATTTTCATTGTCGACTTTATTTTCCTTAAGTCGACTTAAGCAAGCTGCTTAAGTCGACTTAAGGACACTGTAGTGTAGATGCAGGGTAAATTAAGTCGACTTACGCAAGCTTAAGTCGAATTAATTTACCAGTGTAGCGCAGCCATAAAGATGACTAGTTCCATACATGCCAGACACATATACTTTTAAGATCACACTTGATTAGTGATGAGACCTCCCTTACCCATGATATGGAAATTAACACAACCGACAGTCATTTTTTGGCTGAGTGTACAGCTTTCAGACAAATATGTTCCATGATCATACATAGGCTATATAACCTTGTTCCGCTCCCCTTGCATACCCATTCTCCTTGGAACGCATGACCCCCTCCTCAGATTTGTACCACAAGTCACAGAGTCAAGCTGCACAGGTCTACTTTAAATAGGCTTAGAAAAAATAGATTTGTCAGTACATGTTGATTTCAGCATGTGCACACAAACTGATGAAATATCCTCGATGGAAATGTTCATATAGGCAAAGTAAGACGAATGCTGCTTGAGAACTTAGTTTGATTTAAGGCTATTTGCTTTGTATAGTTTGATGTATGAAGCTGACAATTTGTGTTTAGATGACGATAAAGCTTTAAACTTTTTAAATCTCAATGTTTACTGTCATGAAATAATTGTCTTTTCCTCCTGAAATTTCCAGCCACTGTGAAAACTGAAATGGATAAAAATCTAAAGAAATACTTTAAAAATAAACATCAATAACTGTTGACATGATATAAACAATCTGATTCTGTAGAGTCTAAAAAAGTGATCAAGCTAATGGGTAGAGACAAATCTCAAAAGGTTAGACTTCTGGATTCCAGTCAGATAAGCAGCCACTTGAGTCTACATAATTAGGCCAACTTCTTTGTGTAATGGGGCTGTGGAACAGTTATTTTAATAAAAACAAAAATCTTGACTGCATAAGGCATAATCCTGCCTCCTACACTCAGCCAACCTATTTGAAGAAGTATGTGTATTGATGTGAGTAAGCTGACAGAGACTGTGTGTAATATCTTTAGCTCTCCTGACAGTTGTTGATGTCAGTGTGACTGAGTAGCTCCTTCCTGCTTCTGCATACTAAATCCTCCAAGCCCTGTCAATGAACCAGCGGTGGGTAGCGGGGGGGGGGGGGGCCAATTAACCCTTTAACCAGCACCAATCTTGTCTTCATATACAAGTTACCAATTTAACTAAGTTGGTTGAAAACTTGTGTTAGTCAAATTGGTTTAAAAATGCCTATAACAGGGTGAGCTACCCCTTTAAAGCCAAAGGCTTGAAGCCCATCAACTCTGGTCTATTAGCAGACCCAGTTGAGAGAAGATCTGGAGATCCCTATAATGGCCTGAGACAGGTCAGTTAGAAGAAAAAGGTAGGAGGTAGGGTGGATCCTGGAGCAGGGGGCAAAAGATTCAAAGGGGAAAGTCTCTAGTTCCTGCAGAAGATCCAGGTCTGGGAAAAGACTGGATTTATTTATATGTTGAACTGTTTTGTTATGTTGAGCATAAACTGTGCCTTCAGGGAAATGGTCTGATCTAGACACTGGGGATGGCATTAGTCCTTTGTGGGTTGGGGGAGATTACCCAACAGGTTAGTGTCTTATCCTGAGCTAGCTTAAACTGATAACAGCTTCAGTTGTGTATTAATACAGTAAGAAAGGCACTTTTTATTCTAAGCATCCATGGGAGAGGGTTGCAATGAATTAACTAAACCAGTTTCTAAATTGTACAATAGTCTTGTGTTGACAAGATCCTGAGTCCTGATCCTTCTGGAGTGAGTTTCTCAGTCCATTGGCCAGCTCTGTTTTCCTCTCCAGGAGCAGAAGGGGGTAAACAGCTCACTTCCAGGCTTTTAAATGCCTACCTCAGCTCTAGTAGCAGGACTGGCAGGAAAGATAATCCATGGCATGATTCCTCACACCTTCCTACCAGCTTTGAGCCTTCTCTTTCTTGGGGCCCCCACAAGTTTTTGGATTGACCCAGCTTCCAGCTGCACAGGACAGCAAGATGTCAGGATCAAAAGAGACCATGTTTGTTACGATGCTAAGTTTATACCTAACAGCCACAGAATTTCTTCTCTCTCCTTAGGAGATGTAAAGTACCAGTGCCGCTACCACAGAAAGTGTTCCCAATCAAGTCAAAGTAATGCCGCACTTTAGACTTTGTCCTTCTATCACCACAAGGAGGTTCGCAGTACAAACAGATTTGATTAGACAGAAGCATGTAGGTATTTTTTTTTATAACCCCTATTGTTGTATAGTGTAACAAATGTGGAAAATCTGGCATTATTCCTACTGTGCTGGCTGTTATTAATTATACGTCCCTTTCTGTCTTCCCTGAAAACAGCTTTTGGAAATTGTTCCAAAGTGTCATGAAATAGTGAACAACACTGAAAGAGCAGTGCATCACTGGCACATTCTAAGGTACAATTCAGATCAGTGAAGTTATTATTGCTTGTTTGAAATGTTTCTTGCCATTTCCTCCTTCTGCTGCTGTCTTGATGTCCTGTTTACTAGTTATATAGAACTCAAGGTACACCCTCTTTCCTTTGTTTAGGATAGATGTGATTAATTACTTTTGCCTAAGCAGAGTTGTCTGAGTTTCAACATGTGCAGTAATGTCATATGGGGGGATCCATAACCTTACATATAATGTTGCTATATAAATTCACCATGATATTATTGAGCAGCAAGTTTTTAGTCTTTGAATGATACCTCACGAGGCATATTTTGTATGAAGTCTATTACAATAGTGTGTATGGTATGAGCAGAAGATGCTTAGGTCACAACCACACATGACCAATAGCAAAAGCTGAAATGATTGTAGCCTGTAGTGCAAAACATGCTTTTCTCTTAGTGCTCAAAATTGGGTCACACTGGAGTATATTCAGCACTTATTTGGTTCTGGTGGCTTTCTTTGAATGGATGTATTGGAATAGAAGACGAAGCAAAGCATGTGTACCAAGGAATGTTGCTACATGGGATGGGATGACTTAGTTGGGTTGGTGCTGCTTTGAGGAGGGGGTTGAACTAAATGACTTCCAGAAGTCCCTTCCAACCATAATCTATGATACAAAGCTAAGGATTATGTCAGTGTCGGAGCATAGTTTTGTTGGCTCAGCGAGATTGCCAGTGATGGACTTAAACCAAATATACACACAAACCTCCTTAAGCAACTTGCCAAACATTGATCTGGTTGGTCCGTGGTTTTCAAGAAGGCCACTTTGGGATTTGTCGTGATGATATTTATTCAGAACTTTCAAGGCTTCTATCCCACAGAGGCAAATTCAGACTCCACTTGGCAACATTACTTAGTATTGCACCAACAGAGTTTAGAAAAATGATTTTTTTTTAAAGTTAAGTTTTCTCTAATAACTGCTGCATGGAGCAAGAAGTCACATTGTATCAATAACAACCAAATTTAGAAGATATTTGTGGAAAATTATAATTCACAGCTGTGGTAAAAATGACTCAAAAACCCCTTAATGTTTTCATAAGTCTTGTGAAGAGTGAAACAATTTAGCATCTTTACCATAACTTTCTTTTTTTTAAACACAGTGCAGCTTTTTTTTTTTAAATGGTAACTTTTTCCTTCTGGAGAGATTTGTAATTTGCCTATTTTACAACACAGCTGTAGAAAGGGTGTCCTGTCTCTCCTGGTCTGTCTTGGGGAGGCCACAGCTTCTTTCAGCCACACATTTGTGGATGAGCTTTAAGCAGGGAATTAACTCTCTATAGCAGGGGTGTCAAACATGTGGCCCACAAATCTCTTATATTTGGCCCTTGACTGCACTCAGTGGGACCACAGTCTCTCCCTAACAGGGAGAGAGAGGCATTGTGGAGCACAATTTCGCATACAGAGCACTCAGCAATGCTGCAAGAGTGTTGTAGTATTTTGATTTATGGTATGTATGGCCCACATGAAGTTTATTTAAGTCAAATCTGGCCTGCCATAGCTAATGAGTTTGATGCCCCTGCTCGATAGTCTATTTCCTGGGCCCTGAGACAGGGCAGGGCAAGCACTGAGTCACTAGCCCATGAGGCCTCCTAGGTGCTGGGGGTGGCTACCCCAGTGTTGGTGTGCCATGGAGGCAGGAGAACAAGGGCTCTTCCAACTCTACTGTGTCCCAGCCCAGGGCCCTAACACTGGATCAGCAGGGCTCCAGCCAAAACTCACTGACAAGTGCTAAGGCTCAAACCAGACTGAGTTTGGCTACCCCTCAGCTACTTCCTCTGTCCCTGTGCCCTCATACCTGTATCCCTAGTAGTCATCCACCCCTGGGGGCAAAGTGTGATGTGCAGTCCCAGCAGACCCTCAGCATCACCAGTGTCAGGCAGCTCTGGCAAGTCACGGACGGCAGGCGGCTAGAGCAGGCCCTCTAAGCTCCAGCCAGTGGACAGCTCTGGTGGTTGACCAACAGGGCTAGGCTCAAGTCCCAGCACTGGAGGAGAGATGTCCTCCTCCTCTAGCAGCTCCACCCAGATAGAGCAATAGGGCCAGCCCACCCTTTATACTTCCTGTTCCTGTTTTAGGTCCGCCTATCTGCTTCTGATGTGGTGGGCATAGCTTCCCTAACTACTCCTTCCAGGGGTTGAGTGGCAGTCCCTCCCTGTCAGTCTCAGAGACAGGCCATGCCCCCTCACCACAATAGGAAAAGTAGCTATTTGGGGACATCTTGTTTGAAATCATATCCACAAGTTCACACAAATAGTTGAACAAATATCAAGGCTTTTCACATGGATATTCATGAAATGAAAGCTGGCAATTTCTGAGTTCTGACTCAGAGGATAATGAGACAAAGACAGACAGAGGATGCAACAGATCATAATCCAACAGAAAAAAAGGTGGCCAGACAGGGTAGGGTGAGCTCTGACTATGTCTAAGAGGATAACACACGTTGCGTTGGTGGGTGTACTGTACTGCTTTTATTTCCTGGAATAATGGGATCTTAAACTTCAGAAACCAATTCTAGGTCCTTCTCTGTCAAGACTGCCAATAGTTATTTTGTGATGTGAAGCATCTGGTAGGAATAGGGCTGAGTCTGCCAACTCATTTCACACAGGCCACTGAACAGTAACCCTCCACAAAGATGGAAAGTTGTTGCCATCTAATGAGGATTGGATTCTTTCAAGCAAGTGGCTAAGTCATGGAACGGTTTGTGTATCCTTTACTCATTTCCTGATTCATTCAATCATGCCACCCCCTGTTTTGTAGATTTAATTAGATCTGTCGCACAACTTGTTTCTGACTGAATGAATATTTGTAAAATGTGGGCATGAATGATTAGAAAACAAACATTTTAAAAGGTACTGAAAATCATCTGTTAGGACAACTTTTTCACATTAGCAGCTCTGATTCCTTTAAATGGTGAGTTTCCATTCATTTTAATTCTCAATATTTAACCTTACTACTATGTTTCCATGAGGTCTGGAGGAATGATGCATAAGAATCAATGTATCAATGTACTTCCTGCTTTGTGTGAAGTGTTGAAATGGGATTCTCTCTGAAATGAGTTTTGTGGTCATTCAGTCTTTTTACTTTGGTCCCTTAAAGTACATGAGATCATTTCCCTTCCTTGACTGGGTATAGCTATAACTTCTTCAATGGGGGCAAATGGCACCTCCTCTTGTTACTTGACAAATACACTTATTTTACATTACTTGAGTGTTTGTATATCAAAGAACAGCACCTCATATTTCAGTGAACAAAAACCAGTCATCCGTGTGTTCCTGGAAAACCAGGTACAGAGGGATAGATGTGAGACCAGATCAAATCATGAATAAGAATTCATAAACATGTTTGCAAATACAGCTCTCCAGCTCTAGAAGGTCTTATGCACTTTAAAATAGAACAGTGGTTCCCAACCCGTGGTCTGTGGACCACTGGTGGTCCACGAGGGAACTGCAGATGGTCTCTGGGCGTAGTGGGGGGGAGGCAGATAATTACTGAAGGTAAATGGACTGCAAGTAAATGTACTATGATGAGAACAATATGTTTGTGAGTGAGCATAATCAATTATTAGAAATAGCTGCATTTTTAATATCCCTTGATATATAAGTTTGACTTCCGTCAGCCTTAGGCTGTCTTAAAAACATTTCAAATGGCTTGCTTACTTTCACCCTGTAAGTCTCATGCTGTCATTGTTGCTGTCATATATGTGAGAGTGCTTCCCTTTTCTTAGGCTTTCTGGCACAGACCTTATTTTATACTTTGCTATCAATGTGGTTCAGTTGATTAATAAGGAAAGGAGCAGCTTTAAGTATACCACTTGGACTTTTAAGCCTGTAAACAAGTGCTGGCCTACATTTCTATAATTAGCATGTTTGATTCACTCTTCTACTCTCAGGGGCTATGTCTACACTGGCAAGTTAGGTCGACTTAAGGAGGCTTAAGTCGACCTAACTTAAGCCCTGTCCACACTAGGCTTTCATTAGCTCGATTTAAGAAAATCCTTAAGTTGACCTAATGAAAGCTTAGGTCAACTTAATAAGAACTGCAGGGTATTCGAATGAACCTGGCTTAGGTTGACCTAAAGCCAGTATGGATGCATAAGTCCACTTTCTTAGGTCGACCTAAGGGAAGTTAGGTCGACTTACTAAGTCCTGGTTAAGGGTAACCACTTTGTTAAGTCGACTTAATAAGGTTGACTTTAAGTTGACTTAAAGTCAACCCTATTAAGTCAATTTAACAAAGTCAACCTAACTTTTCCTAGTGTAGACATAGCTAGGGATTTCATCATCCTCAGTAGTGTTGGACATTTAACAGGTTTAATTAAACTCATCCTAAAAGGAGAATGGGGGGAGCTAAAACAGATTTTCCTACTAAATAAAAAATGTCACTCTAACTGGATTAAGCCTTGCCAAGATCCAGTAGTCACTATTACTAACACTGCTAATGAACATTAGCAGTAGACATTGTATAGGCATCAGTGTTGCAAGAGACCAGCTTATTTCCCTTGCTGTATTTGATGACCTCATTAAAATCTGGAGCTGGCATTTCATTGTTTGCAGTGCTAGAGGTTTGGGAAAGGAGAAACTAAAGTGTGATGGCCTGACAGTTAAACCTCTCAGTTTTCCTTTAAAATTCATGGGTAGGTACATGTTAAGTTTCCCCGTGTCTTCTGATAATTTTGTGTTCTTATACTATATTGCAGTAACACCTAGTCATAGATCAGGACCTCAGTGTACTAGGTGCTGAACAAAAAAGTCTCTACTAGAACCACAAAGGCTGTCTTTTGCTAGAAAATGCTGAAACTTGTCATAGGAAAGGGTCAGCTTTGATGAAATTTTCATCATGATGGCTTCCCAGCTCCAAAATGAAATTTCTGGTGAGAGAAGCACCTTTCTTGCTCTGCCAGATTCAGAGTAGACATTGAAACCAGGGCCCTTCCTCATCCCTGAAGAGTGACCTCCAAGATATAGGCTATTTCTCTCTCTCATCTGTTGGAGCTATTCCACTATATATAAATTTAACATTCATTGAGCCTGAGATGGAGACTTGATAACCTAGGGGTGAGGGCCCTCAGCAGAGTTATGAGAGATCAGATTCCAGTCCAGTTTCAATCAATATTTAATTATTTAAACAAAGTGGGAGGGCTCCAACTAGACAGATTGAGAATAGCCACTAGCTTGGGCGCACTCAGCGGTCACGTGGGAGACCCAGATTCAAATCCCTGCTTCTGCTCTCTGGCTTTTTGTGAAAAATGATAAGAGGTCTTGATTTCATCCCTCTGCATGACAGAACCCTTTTTGAAATCTCACACTTTTGTAAGATGGGAAAAGCATTTCCTGCCCAATTCCCCAGAGAGCTTACGATCTAATGTTTTTCTCGCTGCAGTTGCTGTCTCCTCAACTCTACTAAATGGTTTTTGGAGCGCCACTGTATTCTGTTCTTTAAAGGATCTCATTTCACTCTCACCACTATAGTATCTGAACACCTTCCACTAGTGCATAGAGCACCAAGACTAATATCTTACTCTTAGGCTAAGTCTATGCTGATGGTGGCAAATTCACTGCTATCAGTTCAAACTCTGGTTCTATTGAGCAGTCAGTCAAGACTCACTCAAACAATCCAGAGTTCAACTTAGTAACTCCACCCGCATAAGAAGAGTAGCATTGAGTTGAAGGGATGGCATTTCCCTTCAACTCAATGCAGTGGAGCCATGTAGGTAAGTGGGAGTTAGAGAGTTGAAGGGAAATATACAAGTTATTTTACATAGCTGGCATATCTCCCTTTGATTGCCACCAAAAAGGGTGGCAAGTGTAGATCAGGCCTCAGTCTTGAATGGTCTTGATCCAAATGCTGTACAGTTAACTTTTAATTGAAACAAATTTTGGCTAAATATCATATCCCTTTACAACAGCCTCACGATATTCTCCTCAACAATCATCATTAACCTGTGTTTTTAACACCTATTTCCACCCCCACCCTCCCTGACAATCTCTAGAAAAGACAGGCTATTTTAAGAAGGCCCGGGATCAGGGAGCCCTACTCAGTTATGGATTTTGCTGTCTTCTTTTCTCCCCTGACATTCTGACATCACCAGGCATTGCTAGTTCTTGAGCAAGCAAACATGAACATTAATTTAATTTAACTATTGGTTTATAGTTCTTACGAGGTGGAAGTTATGCTATGACAGGAAATGTAAGCTGGCAATAAGCCAACACACCTTAAAGAACAAAGTGTTTGTGAGAGTGTTCATCAAAGACTTCAGGCATGACTTTAACAGATTTTAACATTAGCACCACCTACAGGATTTTTAGCAAGACTAAAAGAGTTCTACTCATGGTACCATAAAATCCAGACCCTTCTAATGACGTTCTGATTTCTCTGAAGCTCTTGGAATAACCTGTTTCCTACTAACCTCACTACACTCCTCAGCATCCTTGACTGAGCCATTCTCCTAGCACAAGTCCTTAGCTCTCTAACTGCTTTCAGGGCAGGATCCTTGCCTCATTAATCAAATCCCTTGGAGCTGTCTGCTTTTGGAGCTGAGTTGGGAGAGCTATTTGCTGAACCTCTGAACCTATGCACTGGAACTTTGTTTTGTTCTCCAGGTTTTAAGTCTGACCATGGGTGATATGAATTGAAGCATCACCAACTTTGAATAGTTAGATACTCATCTACATAAGAACGGGGTTTAGGCTAATGGCCTTATTCAATGTTTGGACAGAGGAAAATGCCATTATTTTACCCATGCTATTTGTATTCCTTACACAGATGTTTTACACATCTTATCATTGTTTTAGTAAAATGTCATTACATCGACATTAAGAGAAATGCATGCAGTCTCCAAGGGGAACATGCAATTAATTTGATAAGCAGACATTTGGCAAGTCACTCACTCACATACTTGTCAGATGTCTTTTACTGAGGGACTGTGCCATTCTAGCCCCAAAACTGAGAACCGTCCGCAGTTCCTGGCTTTTTAAAAACCATTTATATCACAAAAAGAAATAATGAAACTAACTCAAGGTAAATTATATACAGTAAAAGAATACATCGTTTCCTACATGGTTTCTTTAAATTTCTTCACCATCCCTCCACCCCCATCCCCTCTGTGCTTTAGTAAATGGAAAGGGTTGGTCATTGAGCTCACTGAACATGACTAGAACTGATCTCCTTTAAAAGCCTGGATCCGTCAACTGCGCTAAGCTCTCTGGCTCTGGGCCAGAAAAATACTCAAGCACTGCTAAATCTTATTGAGATCAGTAGGACTTAAGCATGTGCTTAAGTGTTTTTCTGGCTCGGGGCCAGAGAGCGTACCCCTTTGCAGGATCCAGCCTTGCCTAAAGCATATCAGAATGATAATTAGATGATCACCTGAACAATAATTAACAAGAAACAAAACGAATATTGCATTACTGTATTGAGAGCTGTTAATCAAAGGTTCATATCATTGTGATTCAAGGGCTTGTGTATATATACTACAACCTTCCACTGAGTAGTAAAAGATTAGCCCTCATAGGCACATGGATTACCTCTCTACACTGGAGGAGGCCCAAGTGTGAGGTGTAGCTGCAAGATCTGCTCTAAATAGTGCATATGCACATCTCAAAAGTTGGCTAACCAAAAAGTCTGGGAGCTCTAATGTAGCCTTTCCAGGCATCTGTGGACAGGGAGTACAGACTTTCTCCACTGTGGCTGTACTCCCTTGAAGGTATATTGACTGGCCATATCTGCATGTTTGACTCCAAGCATTTGGCCTAAAATGGCACAGCTTTCACTAAATTACATCCATTCTGGTGTTGAATAGGGGAAGAGAAACTTACCATGACCCTATGGAATTGGCACTTCTACCCAGCAGCACTCTAGACCAGTAATGAGACCAGTAGAACAGTCTCAGTTTAATAACAGAAAGTGAAAGTTAAAGACACACAGGGAAGTATTATGGAGTAGGAAGGCAGCTGATTCCAACACCTACTCCACAGCCCAGCAGTTGCTGTTCCAGCAGCTGTTCACCACCAGCTTTGCCCCTTTCAAGAGTGTTAGAAGGACTCAGTGATTAAAGTATAATTTGACGGGCCCCGGAACCCTAATAATTTCCGGGCCCCCTTCTCGTATTGTCTGGGCCCCCTTCATGCATGTGTGGGCCCCAGCCCAGGTAGGCATTTGCAACCCTTCTCAGTACCACATGCATCGGTTATCGCTCCATAAAAATATTTATAATTTTATATTTTGTTTATGTCTATAGAAATTATTGTCACAAACTAGCAAACACTGCATAACACAATAAGTATTGTGATTAACAATGGTGGGGCCTAGGACCTGCCAGCAGCCAGGGCAGGGTGGAACATGCGTTTTGCCAGATTTTTCTATTTTTAGGGGCCCCGGAACTTTGGCCCTTCAAATTTGTGGGCCCTGGAACTGCGTCCCAGTGCATTCCCCCTTACTTTAACCTCTGGACTAGGTCAAAAGGAGGGCTCAGTGCACAATTTAACTTCCTTAACAACAGACGTGTTGTCTGTCTAAAGCTGTTCCAGAAGCTGAAAACTAGGTTAGAGGATAGCAAGATGCAGTAGAATCTAAGAGCTCAAACTAAGATAAGTAAAGGGGACATTATAATGCTGTGTTAAAAATAAAATGACCATTTCATGTATTTAATACATGCCTTCTATTACCCTTGAGAAGAATACTGATATAAAGTACACTATTATCAACAGTAGACTTCAAAAGCTTGATTGTATATATGGGAGATCTTCAAGATCTTGCTATTATAGGCATGTTTTCCAGGTGAAACATAAAGCTATTGCCACAAAATAAGCAGAATTCTAAAATTCCTGAGAGACAGCATTAAGGGAGGATTTCTTAACTAGAATTGAAGGCAAATGCAGTCTTAAGAAAAAACAAAACAAAACAATTAAGCCTTTAGTGCCAGACATGCAAAAGATCACATAACTCTTGGCTACTTGGCAATGTCCCTCAGGAGTATTTAGCCTAACGTTTCCATGATCTCGTCTGTGTTAAACTCCCAAATCACTCAAGCTAGTTAAACTGGACAGTATCAATATTAATCCATCCATATTCTCTGAGTACTTTGCAGTTCATGGAAGCTAGGTTTAAAGTCAATACATCTATCCAGTACACAGCATGAGTTAAAAGTCCTAATATAAATCACATACGTGAAAATATCTCCACTTAAAATAATTAAACTGAGCAGAGGAACAATAATGATTATAACCCTGAAAAATGATCATGACTGTTTACCTGCCCAGAAATAAGATTTACTCCTCCACCTTTACCATGATGGTCTGTGGGAACCCAACAAAGATACCTGCTTATACATCAAAACAATTACTCACCTCAGACGTACAACTTTTGAGTCTGGAATCCTTAATCCTCTCCCATCACACATTATTAGGCATTATACAAATTAGTCATTATTTTCCATTCTACAGTTTTACAGGTAGTTGGTGCTTGCATTTCTACATTCCCTACAGTATTAGTATGTTTCAAGAAACTAGCAAGAAGCACACACATACAAGGCAGTTTGATGCTTAAGAACAACATAATCCCCTATATATAATTTTCCTTGTTAGTGATATTTTTGTTTTGAATCATGTGAGCACATTTGCACATGCTTATGTATTTACAGAATGAATGTAGACAGCAGAAATTTTGTTTGTTTTCTTGTCAGGCTTTTCTTTAAATATAGTAACTGAAAGCACAGGATAACAGCTCTGCTTATATATCATATTTAAAAAAAAAGATTGAAATGTCATTTGCACTCTCTCCACCGTGACCATCTGTTCAGATTGCAACATGTGGCAATGTAAACATATAGTTTCAACGAGATGCTTTGATATCATCTAAAAAAATTGTTATCCTACACTGACTTAATTAATCTAACTGCAAAAATTATAATTGTCCTGTAAGCAAGTTTTAGTTTATCCATTGGACCTCCAGTTATCCACTGAAATCTTTGCAGATGAACCCTTGCATTTGTGCAGAACCTCATGGGTACACTGCAGGACTGGTGTCTTGCAACTTTCTCTTATTTCATATTTTGATTCACAGTTCTTAACTGCCTGTTATCTTGGGCCTTAATCCTTCAGTATGATCTCTGCAGGTGACCCCTCAATGAACACCAGTAACTTCAGTAGAAATCTGAATCAATATGTCTATGTGGAACAAATTCATAATTAAAGAGCTATGACTCTAAACTAATCATACCATTGCCCTTTTTTGGACATCAGCATTGCTTCTTGGCCAAGTATTGGCTGAATTCATTTGGCCTTACCAGTTGGTTTCCTGGTGGAAAAAAAATAAGTGGCATGAAATCTGGGTAAGATGAAAAGTGTAACCTGTTTTGTTTACATATGTACACCAGTTCGGGAACAGAGGTGGTCAGACAACATGCAGGCAATTCATTCCTTCAGGAATCTTAGCCCAACATCAATGTCCAGTTCTTCCCCAAGAACTGAATGTAATCAGAGAATCATGGCAGAGAGCAAATTTTCCTACAGCTCACACAACACCTTCCTTCTGAAGCATCTGGCACTTGCCAGTATCAGAGTCAAGATATTTAGGAAAATAAGAGTTTTGATAAGATTGAAATGTTCCCTATCAGACTTAATTTATTTATTATTATTATTATTATTATTATTATTTGTATTTCTTACTGGTATAAAAAGGAGGGGGAATGTTTGTTTAAAAAGATAGCAAAAGAGGGAAAAATTCCCAAAATTATATATTAATCCCCCCCCCCCCCCATGCACATATCTGTCACAAAAGATCTGAACAAAACCAAATGGATCATATTTTAATATTTTCATAGAGAAAATGACCATCTAATACTGAGTAGTAGTAATAAGTGAACTTTAAAAAGTTTGCAGCCTGAAATTTTGTTCTGTTAAGTTTGGGTGCAAAATTGAAGTTTGTGAGTTTTGGCATAAACTATGCAAAAATAGGTGGTTTTTGTAAATTAGGCAGTTTCATCCAAGTTCTGCTTTCAGTTTTTCAGTCTTGAAAGTCAGGAGTACAACCCCACATGAAATGAGAGAGACAGAATAAAGGTCTGTATAGCCCCACATGAAAACTGGATTGGCATGTTCAGCTCTTCTATTATGTCAGCAGCAGATATCCCAGGTTGACTTAATGTACCTCTCTAGACAAACTCCCATCACTGATCATTTGCAACCTTATTATGCGTTCTTTAAGATGAGGTATGACATGTAGCTCTCAAATGGTGCCATTACCAAAGAAATGGGGATGAGGATCAACAAGTTAAAATGACTGCTTTGAAGTATTTGTGTTTGTTTCTGTTAGTTTAATGACTGTGTGTATTAGTTCAAGATATACAAATGGATTTCTCTATCACTTTAAAGTATCACAACAACACTCTAAAGGGTAAAATGAAATCTAATAATTGTGTACAAGTATCATTGGAAGGTAATAGCGCTGGTGACATTTATAGTCAACATTATCATCAGCTTGTTCATCATTATGTTCTCTGTCAAGCGTGTGTGGGTTTACCACAGTTTTCATTGCCTTGGCATTTATGCAGTTCTATACAGGTACAATTGTTCTGACTACAGATACAGTTGGTGAGGTTGCAACTCCAATTGTCATATGCACAAATAAGGCCTTGAGATGCTCAAATGCCATTGGACCCTTTAAGAATACAGGCAATAGTTTTTCATTCACATTTTCCCATTCATGTCGCAGTGATGGGTCAATATCTGGTTTCTATAAGTGTGAAGACAATCAAATCTTTGTTTGTCAAGATGCTCTTTTGACATGCTCTTTAAAACTGTCTTTACATGATGGGAGCTTGGTTAGTGACTTGTCCTTTATGATGACCAGATTAAGGCACAAGCAATTCAGGTCTTTGTGTTGTTTTTTTTTCTTTGTTGCTCTGGTCAGACAGCACTGCTACAAACTTCCTTGCTCCAGAAATTGCGGCTTGTCCATTACTCTCTCCAGTATGGCAAGATCTCTGAAGTAGTAGGATCACTTTAATGAACAGCAAGGACCAAAACCACTCTATCAGATCTAAATATTATGATTCCTTTGACACCCAGCAAGGAGTGTTTGTGTGGGGGTGCACTCCTGCATGCTTAGGTGCATTTTGAACCATACATGCATGGAGACATGTTATAAGTGACTGCTTGCTAGATGCCACATTTAGAAACATTTTCCATGGAGGCACAGGGCATCCACCAGTCACCTGATATTACTTTAATCCAAACATAGATCCTGTCCAGTGCTGTTGATCTGCAGTTCTCACAGAACTACCGTTGTCGTATCTTGCAGCACTTCAATTTCAAATCCTTTTAGGACCTGTGTAAGGCAAATGGAAGATTTTGTGACAGTAAAGCATTAGTGGGCGGTGGGGGGGCCTCAGACACATTTCCACTCTGCCAAACTATGTAGTAAACAAAGTAATCAAGTAATAGTCTGTAAAATTGTTAGTGTGTAAGTAGTTTGTAGACTTATGATAGTAGTAATTAACAACTATTTAGCAGTCTACGTGACCAGGAGCAGGGCTTTATTACTCCTCCCTGTGATTGATGGGCTATAACAATAGCTCATTCCCGGGTCTAAATTGGACTTTGCTGCAGGATCTCAAGAAGCGGTGCCTTGGACAACACCAGGGCATCCCATGGGGGGAGCGGGGCCCAGGGCCAATTGGCCGAAGCGGGGCCCCGCCCCCATACTGAAGGGGAGCGTGGTGGGCCAACCGGCCCGCTCCGCCCCCCAGAGAGCCGGCCCTGAGCCGGGAGGCTGAGGCTGCCGGCACAGGGAGCTGGCTCCGGCCCTGGCCCCGGAGGCCACCTATTGCGGGGGGAGCTGGCTCCAGACCTGGAGGCTGAGGCCGCTTGCGGATGGGAGCTGGGCCGGGAGGCCGAGGCCGCCTGCTGGGGGGGCCGGGCTGGCTCCAGTCCCAGAGGCCACCTGTGGCAGGGAGCCAGCCATGTGGGGCAGGCCGGCCCAGAGGCTAAGCCCCACGTGCTCAGCCCCTGGGCCTGCCTGCTCTGCCCTGGAGTCAGGGAGGCCCGGCCCAGGGGCCAGCCATAGCCCTCCCAGCCTGCCGCCTTTGGCTAGCTGCCAAAGGCAGCGGGGCGGCTGTGGGAGGAGGGGCTGTGGCACGCATGGGCCCCCGCATTGCCCTGCTGGGAGTGGGACAGTTCGGGGCCCACATAACCGCGAGGTCTGGGGCGATCGCCCATTTCACACCCGCCCCCCCCCAGGGATGGCCCTGGACAACACACTGAAGCCCACGTCGCCTGGGGTCCCTGTGACAGGCTGCTCCCCAAATCCAGTCTGGTGTGCTGCTATGACCGCTTGAACCCCACTCCTGAACCCCAATTTACCCCGCTCTGCTGGGTGACCGCTCACTCCTGAGTCAGTCCACACCAGCCACCAGCGTGTAATTGGTCCCAGGCAGTGGGTGTAAATCCACTAGCCACACAGGCGTTGGTCCCCAAGCAAGCACACCCAGCCCCAGACACTACACTGGGAGCCACTGCCTTACAGGGATTGGGACCCACTCCCAATCACCTTAGTCTCCAGTCCGTCCACTTAACAAAGAAGTGGATTGTGCCCAGCCTCCCACATCCACACCCTCTAAAGACCACACAGCTTTAGGTAAAACAACTACTAGTTTATTGATCAGAGTTTGATTTCAAGTGAGAACATGGCCAATCAAGGCAGAACCATACTATAAATGAGTCAGGAGTGACCACTATCAAATAAAAGGTATAAACCGCATACTACTCTAACATCATCACCTAAACTAACCTCAGAGTCCAAGATTATGCGCATGGTGTTCGGCTGTTCGATGTTTTACAGCCATTCTCTGCCTGTTCCCAGGCAGGGCCCCGATCTTGCTTGAAGTTGGTTGCAAGATGGTGTCTTCTCAGGCTGAAAGCCTGCAGCTTCTCCTCTTTCACAGTCTCTGTCTTTGTTTTAACAAACTGCTGACAGCCCCTCCCCTCACTATCCTGTTGTGAGATTCTCTTCACTTCTACCTGAGCAGGGGAGGGCATTAGCATTCCCTTTGATGTGTAAATCTTCAGCCATTGTGCTAGAGACAGTCCTGAGTCTGAACCCTGTAACATGCTTCACATCTATACATACATGTTGCAGCAGGGAACATGGCACCCTGGTAATCA
>ML685767.1:12078708-12103035 GCA_007922175.1 Pelusios castaneus
TTATACAGGTCACGCCCAAGGGCTGCACAGATGTGCATCCCGTCACAGTCCCCAACTGCTGAAGGTGTGTAAGCTGTGTATTTCTTGCTTTCATTCTGACTTCAGTAATTTCACTGGTATGAGCAATAGGTGGTTTGTTAAGTAGGTTATTAGCCAATAAATCAATTTTATCTGTTACCTGTGTCTTGGTGTTTCTTGCTATTGAATCCTTGAACCTCGTCCCAGTGGGGAGGTGAAATACAACCTGCCTCAAGTACTCAGCACCCAATTCATCAAGTGTGTGGAATTTGTCTCCTGCCTTTCTTTGTACAAGAGCTATGACATGTTGTGATGTACATTGTGGTTTCTTTATTGCATACCCTTATCTCATGGGTTGCTTAGCTTGAGCTTCCAGGTGATGCCCTAATTCAGCTTTGTCTGTTTTTCTCATTGCTCCGTCAGCTGCCATTGAAACATTATCTCTGCATCTTGCTAAGGAGAGAGTTCTGTGGAAATGAATTTTTGGATCGATAGCTGCTATTTTGTCCCTCCCATGTCAGACTTAAACTGGTCACCTTGGCCATGTCAGCAAATGTTTGGATGCCAGATTTCTTGACTGAACTGAAGTTACTATGTCTCCCATCAGACTCAAATGCACTTTCACAAATCTCTCCATTTGTTCTTCATCAACACCAGCTATTTTCAATAGAAATTATTTACATCTGATGTTAGATGCAGTACAGTAGAAATGTTCATAAGCATCTTTGGATGTGATTCAGGGTCAACTGGATTTGTCATAGGGTTGGTGACAAGGCTGATCAGAGCTGTAACATGTTCTACATCCCCTTCAGTGCAGAGGAAAGGACTTGATTGTGGGATGTCTAACTCCTTGTTAGGCCATTTCTTGCTCTCATGACTTTTGCATAGTGTGATGCTGTCTGGATTTAGGGGACCATTTATGAGACTATTTCATATTGATATTTCATAATTGCAATAATCCCTAAGAACTATGCCATGTTTGGTATCCCTAGAAAGGTTGTAATTTGCTGGGAATGATTATATGGTTTATGTGTAGGAATTGTATCTGTATTAGAAGTTAGGAATATGTTTATTATATCTATATTTCAATTTGTGTGATTCTGGAAAACTCCCCAGACTGGATGTCTACAGCCATTGTCTCCATAATGGCCCATTAAGGAAGCTCCCAGGTACAATGGGCCCAGGGAGAAACCTGTTGAGCCACTAGGACTTAACCATGTGATTCAACTCCATTTTGATTTGCAAAAGCTCCACACAGCATGGGGAAAGCCAGAGGTGATAAAAGGCAGCTGCCCCAACTCCATCTGGCCTTCAGTCTCCAGTTTACAGCCAACACCCACCTCTGGAACTATTCATCTGCAACTGGACAAAGGAGTGAGGCCCACCCAAGTGCTGGGTGTGTAACAGAGGAACGGATTGTGCCTGCAAACTGCTTTACATGGACTCTAAATCATTTGTATGTATGTGATTCACTTTGACCCTTTAACATCTCTCATATTTTGCTTCTTTTCTTTTATATTAAGCCTTTAGTTGTAGTTACCAAAGGATTGGCTATCAGTGCGGTATTTTGGGTAAGATCCAAACCTATATTGTTCTGTGTGATGTGGCTGGCCCCTTGGGGTCAGGAGAACCTATTTCTTTAAGAAACCATGCAGCTAGGTGGGAACCAGAGAAGCTGGGGGCTATTTCTATTTTGGCAGACTTTGTGGTAACTGGTATGCGGAACCAGAAACCTGGTTGTGACTGATAGGGAGCCTGGTTTAAGTACCACCCGTCAGTGGTTACGGAGTTTGGCTCCCAGTTTTGAAGCTTGTCCTGATTTTTGCACATTCAGGAGGGTTATCCCAGGAAGCCCTGGTCACACATAGTCACTCAGGACATGTCTTGTGAGAGTCCTTCTGGCAAAGATTGGCTTCTTTCTCATCAGTCCTACAGTTCCACTTCTGCCCCTTGAGCCTTTGTGATAGAGTACTGGTAGCTAGTAGGTGAGCCAGAACTCTGATCACTCTGGCATTAATTAGCTTCACAGAGAGGTTTGACTGAGGAGTAGAATGTAATGACTTGGTCAGGGCTGGCAGGCCAGGTGAGCTAATTGATTAATTAACATGTCAGCTGATGAAATGACACAGGAAGAATGTGCAGCAGGAGAAGAGCAGGGCTGACTGACCCCAGACATACAGAAAGCTCAAGGAAGGGAGACCTCTTTTTCTCTTTGGTACTGAAGACAGGGCTGATGGCACAAGAGACATTATAAATAGAATTGCTACAAAAAACTGCAAAGGTGTTGGTGGAGAGAACTTAAATAAACTACATAGTGTGGGAACCTAACTGGTGGAGTCTGAATAATTTTTGTGAGTCTAGAAGGTCAGAGAGGAGCACAAGCTGCTAAAGTGCTTGATGGCAGTTTTCTCTGTTCCCATGTCACTCCAAATTACATTGAAAGAATGAGGAGTCTCATGCCCAGCAAATTCCCTTGATTAAAAAGCACTGTGTACTACTTCATGGAGATTTAGCACCTCAGGAATATAGATTGCTATTCACCTGATATAACTGGGCCTGTTTGCAGCAAAGAAATGTGGAAGCATGAAGTTTCCAGTCATCTTCTCAGCCTGCATGTATGCCTATGTATCTGCATATTCTAGAGAAAATTATCTGAGCTCTAATATAGGAGACTGGGAATCCCCCATGTCTGAAATTGCTCCAGAAATGGTAGCATATACTGAGTTACAGCCTCTTCAAGCTCTTTAATGACATGTTGTAAGGACTTGGTGTCTTCAGACTCAAATACCCTTTGAGTGTCTGCCACCATTTGCCAGACAAATGCTGGAATTACACGAATATCTCCTCCTAGCTCACACCATTTAACAAATGAATAACGTTTCAGAGCACCCAAGCCACAATGAACATGGTTGAATAACTTGCCTGCAAGCATTTGGTATTCAGTGAAAGCTGTATGTGCATCAGAATCAATAAGGTCTAGCAATTCTACATCTTCCCAAAATTTCCCAGTGCATTCAATAAAACAGCATGGGGTGGAAATCAGCAGAAGTGATTCACAGGTTCATTTGAGAGAGTCCTTTTCACTTTATGAGCAACAGCATATAGCTGTTGACTCCTGGGCTGAACAGCATGCTGCTGTCTTAGGGTTGTCATCATGTCTCAGCGGGTCTGCCAAATTCAGGATAAACTACTGAGACATAGACTGATTATACCAACAAATGTATATAGTAACAAATGTGACCTTCTGTCTCACCACACTGGTTAGCTAGGAGTCCAGAAGGCAATCTCCTTAAGCATTCCAGTCTTTTACTCACCAGCCAGATAGTGGAATATATGAAGAGTGGTTACTGAAAATCATTTTCATCTTCTAAAACTAAGAGATCAGCTGCTTAGCGAGGTCAATATGTAACTCAGATCTTGCCCAGTAATCACACTTCTTCCAAATCTTTAGTAACTAAAATCTAAAGATTTAATAATAAAATGCAAGAAGAAGAGAGTTAATAATGGTTAATAGATCTTATATATACAAATAATTGTAAAGTTTTTATATTAGATTTGTATAAGTGATGAAATAAACTGCAGGCTTATAAAGACTCTCTATTATCTTCCAAAAGACTGGAAATCCTCAGTCCATAGTTTAAAATGCTACTTGTACTTGTGAATCCATAGTCCAGAGAATCAGGGCAGGAAAGAGGCAAAATAGAGATATGTCAGGGGTCTTTTATATCTTCTGCCACGTACATGGAATTTTACTGTCTCAAACACAACTCACAGATTCTGTCTGTGGGAAATTACACCTGTGATAGATTATGCGGCACATCAATTAAATTAGAAAACTCACCTGGTAGCCACCAATTCAGTTACTCTCTCCTGGCTTTGGTTTCCAGCATTGCAGAATCCTGGCTAGCACTAGAGGCATTTGACATGATTTCAATCTTTAAATTTTCTTGACAAATAGCACATTTTCCAGAGTTTGTGGCAAGTCTTTTTCTCTTTGATGTAATCTTTAAGCAATTTTTACCTCCATTTCTTCATATACTTTAATTTCCCCGTAGAGGCTAAATTCCCAAAGTATATAGTTAGCATTGCCACCACCATTTTTCGTTTTGTACTAGTATACAGAGTAGTGCTAAATAAGATATATATTAGAGCTATATGTTAGCCATTTTTATTTAATGAGCACTTTGAAGCACAATTTGAAGCTGTGTATTGTTATATGTAAGAGTAATACTGACTTCTGTATAAGCATCAATGAATTAAAAAGATAGTTTCTAGAATATTTCAAATGCGTGTACTTCATGCATAGGCAATCACAAAGTAAACCCTTATACTAAGTGGACTAGACACTACATTGTATATAGAAAAGCTTATAAATGGAGACGCATTAGATTAGTAATTCTATGTTCTATGTTCACTATTCAGTATAAGGTACAGGCACTCAGTCTGCTGCTACTGGTGCAGTAGACTGATCTGGATAGCAAATTTCAACTGAAAATATAGAAAACTGTTACAATCACTTGTGAGATATTTGACAATTAAGAATATGTAATGTGAAAACATTTCATGTTAGTGTATTGCAAAATGTTGATATTTGCCATTTGTGCCAGATGCCAAACAGTTTAATCATTTTTGGAAAAATCAGTTCTTGCCCATGCAAAACCAATAAAAATATTTTAATACATTGTTGTTTGGCAGCTTTGCACAATAAACACTACATTATGGTGTAGAAACTAACTTAAACAGTAAAAACTGTTGCCATAGTCATGCAATAGTGTTTTTGGAACTGTTGAAAAAAATGACACTTTCTCATTTTTTATACCACTATTTTACCTTACCAACAGGCTTATAACACGATTTGAGAGCTCCACATCATGCCATATCTAAGCATATATAAAATAAGCTTTCAAATTATAAATGTTGTGGGTGTGTGTTGGACAGGTACATAAAACTCCAAAAATATGGCCCATTTTGGACAATAGTTTCACACCTATACTAATGAAGTGTAAAAGCATAGGGGAAATGCTGTTTTCAGTGGAAAATAACTTTATTCAGTTTAGTATAATTACAACAAAATAAGAAAATATCAAGAAGGGGATAAAGAAAGTTAATGGGGAAAGTAAACTAAAGCAATTCTAAATAAGAAGCTTAAGCTTTAGGTTAAGAATTTTCTCCATCTGGTAGATTGTGTTAGAAGGACAAGTGGAAAGTAACAACCTATAGAGATCTCTAAAGTTTCATGGAAAGAAATTCTCACAGAAACTACCTTAGTGCTAAAGAGTCCAGACCTAGATACTCCTCTTTCTTTATAGACAGAGATGGCCTTACCCGTGCAGACCCATGGTTCTCTTGCACAGCAGGGTAAGGCAGAGGGGAGCTGGGATGCCAGGACTCAGACATATGTAGCCTGGGACTATGCCTCCCTTTCCCTGGCAGAATCCAGCTCTTTTAGAGATTCCTGCTCAGATGTGCATAGCTGATAACATCTTTGGGGGTGGGAATGGAGCTGGCAAGCCTGACACTACTGCATTTTCACGTTGCATGGAGTCACTGCCTCTCCTTTCCCACTCATTGGCCTATTCAGCTAAAACAAAGCCCATCCCTTCTGAAGATTGTCCCTCAATGCAACTGTTCACTAACCTTGACTGCTCATTTCACGCCCATGGTCTTCTCGAGGTTCTGTAGCAAAGTCAACAGAAAAAAACAATGGAAAGCAAATGATTCCTTCCCTAAAGTTCCCTACTGCAGGCCAGTGTTAAAGTCCTCAAGCACTCCTCTGTCTCCAGTGGCTTCTGAAGCAGGCAGGGCAGGTTTGTAGGGTATGGTGGTCTGATTCCCTTTTCAGTGGGCTCCATGAACAAATTCAACTTCTCTTCTCTCAGTGGAGAGACCCATAAGCTATTCCTTCTCTCTCCAGGTATGTCTCTCTTGTTGCCTAGAGAGACCCACAACAGTTCATGCCTTTTTCCTGGGGGAATATGGGTTCTTGTATTCTCCCTCCTTTTCCCAGCAAGCATTGCTGCTCAACCTACAAATCCAACCAGTCCTTGGAACTACCATTGCCATGTACGCTGAAATTAGAAAGAGGGTAAGGGCTGGACTTTGAACCTTTCTTAAGGACCAAATCTGCCTGTGACACTAACCACTGACCCAACAGGGGAATAGAGGCCCCACAGGGGTTGAAGAGAGCACTAAAGCCCTGATACTGAAGTAGCAGCAGGAAGGGTCTGTTGCTGATCTGTCTTGTGTGAAAGGATTCCTGAGGAACCCTGGTGCTGGCTCCTTCTCTTCAGACTGGGCTCTGAGAACAAAAATAAGGATTTTCTGCTGTTCCTTTTAAGTTTCCCAGCTGTGCTCTGGATCCACAACTAGCTAATGTTGTCAAGGTCCATATTGTTAAAAATGTCAAAAATATTACTTGGAGTCCTGATAATATCTCCCACTCTCTTCCCCATACAAAATCAAACACAGACTACAGTCTACCAAACCATCCATTCTTATTGATCTGCATAACTTGTCTCTGAATCAAACCATCAAAGGAGGAGTGGATGGAAGTGTAGGTCCTCTTTCCTCACATTAAAAGTCTATCTGAAACATTGTAAGACACTGTTTCATTTCTTTTGAACCTATAATAGTCACAAAGCGGACAACTGGCTCACCTGTGGAAGAAGCCCCTGCATCTCGATCAGCTTTCATCTCTATTTGTGGATCATTTGTGCCTTTCAGGTCCTGGCCCACGTGGGGGATGGCGCAGAATTGCACCATCTCAGTGGGATCACGAGTAGTCACTGAACCTAGCAAAAGGTTGGGTTTTCCTATGGAGAAGAAACTGAGGTTCACAACTTCCCAGTGACAGTGTCAGCCATTTCCCAGCTTTTTCAGAGAGCCAGATAGAGCAAGATGTATTTCTCAGTGCTGAATTACTCACTCAAATGTCTTGTATGCACACTGAACTAAATCCATGGGCCCACCAAGCAACATGCAGTATGAGGGCCAGGGTGTGCAAGAAGGACAGGGGGAGAGAAAGAGGCATCTAAGACATTTTCACAATCCCTGTTCCTGGACAGAGTGGAGGTTAAATTTGCCCCAGTGTATTTTGAGGCAGTCCTTAAAATACTTTAAATTATTATGCTAGCTAGAATAATACTATAAGAGCCATTTCCCCAGTAGGGGATTTCTGAAATGGTTCCTCCTCTGGATGTGTACCTCTCTACCCTCAGACTAAAAAAGAATGCCCCCTACACATGAATGGAGTGGAGAATGGATCCAATTGGCTTTATGTCACCTGGGGTTTGCTGTGTCAGAAGGAACCCAGCTCTTGTGTCTGGGCAGCTTGTGTTACAGTAGCACAAAGGGGAAAGAGCTGGGGAAGGCTATGGACCAGTCTATACATTTATAATCTCCAACTCTGTGAGCCAAGTTATTTAATCTTAATCAGTCCTTTCTCACACAAAACTATCATTGAAATGAATGTGAATTTCATTTGAGCATGGTGAGAAAAGGTTAAAATTCCTCCATCTACAATATTTATAAGATGCTATAACCAGAAAAGGGCAACGTTTTCTGTAGGTTGGATCCTCCTTCTCTTAAAGAAGCAACCCTTAAAGCTAACTTGATGTCTTACCCTGCCCTTTTTCAATCCTTTTGGCTGTCTTTAAAGTTACTTTTTCAAGGTCTCTTAAATCAGGCTACTTAGCATTAGTGGTATGGATTCAGGATTCAGCCAATTGGTTCTCCCGCCTGCACTGATCCTGTTTCTGAATGTTTCAATTAACCATGGTCTGAACTGCTTTTTATTCAGAATCATTTCAACCACTTTTGCAAACTACCGCAGCCTTGAGAATCAATTTAGTTTATAGCCATGATTATAGGAGTACTTACCTAGACAGCTTTAAAACAGACAAGGGGGTGAGGGACATCCTTTGTTTCTGAGCTTGATCAGATTAAAGAGCCACTGACACCTATCACTGTAGAAGCCCATATGAATAATCAAGCTGTTGCTTGCTCTAAATATCTGGGTTTTATATTTTACTTTGCTAAGAACAGGCACAGGCACACATGCCACATTTGGTTATATTAAAAAGATTGCTCAGCAGCTGCATTTCCATGCACTGACCCCTAAATACTCTGTAGGGCTCCATCTGCTTCCTGCTGTGACAACATAACATCATTTGAGGGAGCGGGGAGAGTAGCTTATACATACCTGCCAACATTTGAAAGCTATTAACAGAGACATCTGGGGAGATAAATAGGAACACATCATGTAACTCAATTCAAATACATTAGATTAAGATCCCTTTTTTTAAGCTTGGAAAAATGCTAACGATTAGTAGAGATTTTCCTTCACAAATAAGTAGTTAGAGATGTTATTGTTCTACAAGTCCTTCTATATGTAATTACATTAGGTAAGCACAGATGTGCCAGCTCATTTAAAAGTGGAGGGTGCTCGTGGTGAACAGTTACAAGGCTAGCTTTGTTAAGTTTCATCAGACATCATTGTTGCTCCTCTAGTAAAGAAAGGACAAAACAGAAAAGGCTGAGGGAGTCAGGTTGCCATTCTATTACAATCTAGCTGCTGTAACATAATGCAAGAAAGCTCATTACAATCTTTTTAGGGTTAGGATAAAAAAAGGGAAAAACAATTTAAGGTTGACAAGTTCTAGAGGAGTAGCCGTGTTAATCTGTGAACAGGAAAAATGAGAGTCCTGTGGTGCCTTAAAGACTAACCAATTTCTTTGGGCACAAGATTTCATGGGCTCCACCCCACTTCATCAGACGAAGTGGGTTGAAGCCCACGAAAGCTTATGACTGAAGAAATTTGTTAGTCTTTAGAGTACCCCAGGACTCTCATTGTTTAATCTAAGGTTGGTGTTTTTATGGGTAATGCTAAAACAGGGTATTTTAGGAAAGATGAAAAATAATACTTTGGTATCTATAGTACTCTTCTGTACTTACCCATCAAATGGATAGGTTAAAATGGACACTAATAATTAATTTCAGTCCAAAATGTAGGTTTGTAAATAACACAACAAAAAGTTTTACCAAACCTAACGAATGGACATGCACAATTAAAGACAACAGCTGTACATTGATCTAAATTTACCCCTATAGCAGCCTCAATACTGAAAATACTTTAAGATCATCAGTAGCTTTAGGCACATGAATGGTCCTTGGGGCAAGGATCTTGTTCTGTTGTGAGGTGCTGGCTTGGCATGCTCTTGGAAACAAATGATAGATTACATGTTTCTGTCACTTTCCTGGTTGCTGACTCTTTAAAAAGTTACAGTAGCAGCCTTTGCAGCGATAAAAATGTCTTTTCCGCTAGAGGAGGCAATTTGCTCCTGGTTAGTATGTGCTACAAGGGACATGTTTGGGGAAGGAGGTTAGGGCCATTTACTCCCTTTTCCCGATGGACTGGAAAGGTCTGCAGTGACGTGAATAGGTCCACTGACAGCAGTTCCAAGCCCCAGGACTGAACAGTCCTGACCTGCCTCTTCTGCCCACAGCCTCACCCATAGTACACCTCTGCTCTGTGCCAGATCCCACCCCCCTCCACCCTAGGCCCTGCCCCTCTCCTACTCAGCCCATCCACCACTGCGCCTCTCCCTCCCCCCTGGTTGGTCCATGGGCTTCTGGTCAATTGCTCCCTTTGTTTCTCCCCCTCCCCCCATCAATGGGCCTGGACATGACCACTGACTGTTCCTCTTTAGAGGGCAAGCAAATGCTACTGCCCAGTGCTCAGGAAATATAGTGCCTTTAGCAGGTATAACGCTCTTTCCAGAGAGTATATTCACTCAAGATGTTCTGTCCTTGTGCTCTACTGGTTCTTAAGAGTCATAATTTAGCCTTTTGTGTTTTGCTTGACCTCAATTGTAGAGATAGTTAGTGTCCTAAACAGAATGTTATTACTTGAACCACAGGATCAGATGTATTCATTCCAATAAAATTTTATTTCTGATGACAGTGTCCTTAAAACAGCAAAAAAGGAAAGGAACTCCAGAAAAATGTGATGTAGAGGCATAATTCTTCCTGATTAGGATGTTTTCCTTGAGGAATCAGTGGCTCTCTAAGACATGGTGTAATTTAGCAGAAATCTGTGGAATGTGCTTTATATATGATCACAGTTTTACTGTAGTCTTTTTTTGAGGAAATAATGAAATTATGAGCAACATTCCCTCCTTTTGTGACTAATATGCTTGCATCACCTAAATTATCACATTGAGGCATGTTTTTTTTTTTTTTTCCTTATACGCACTTGTTCCTTTAGAATTCAATCAGTCTAGACAGGAGCTCTGCTCTGTCTTCTCTCCCACCCCCACCCCCAAACAAAAAACAAACAAACAACCCCCCCCACCCCTCGCAAACCAAACCAAAACTAAATGTTCTATTTACCCTACCATTAAAGTAAATGTTCTATTTACCTTGCCATTACTACTGTTCCATGGAAAGGGAACAAATCAGATGCATTAGTGTGAAACATCCCTTGAGAGGTAAGCAACCAGTAATTGTTCCTTCCTTTAAAAAGCATAAAATGTAAAGCACAAGAGGTAGGCACTCACTAGTGCAATTTATTCAGTGAAATATTATAACCACATTAGTCACTTAGAAGAGAAAATGCACAATCAACTTCCACTAAGGTTTTAATGGAGAGAAAGAGGGGAGCAGAGATATTACAGAAACACTACTCACATGAAGACGAGGGTGTACAATTACCACCCACTGCTTCTTAATGGATTGGAATTACACATGGCAAATCCCTGGAACAGAGGAGATTGAAAAATGTATTTGCTCAGAGGCTAATGGAAATGCATGCATCTAATAGGAGAAAAGTGAAAGCTGTTATTCGTTGGTTGAAGAATCAGTTTTAAGCTCATGTGCTAGTCTTGCTCTTCCCTTATTTAATAAAGAACAAAATGAGACTTACAGGGAGAAGACTATAAGACCAAAAACACAAGTTGGGAAAAGATCTACTGTTTGGAAAGATGCAGTCCTGGTTTCAGTGAAAAGAATGGAAATTGTCCTGTGAACTTCAGTGGGGTTGTATATATCATCTCCCTCGTTTTTAATTCTTCCCTTTTCAAAGACAGCAGTTGGATATGATTTTAATTCCAGAAGTAAATTATTTTCTGGGTAAGTTACTTCCATATTTTTGTTCCACACAACGTAAACACTGAAGACATAATTTATTTTTGAAATAAAATGTTTTAAAACTTGCAGAAATTCTTACTGTAACTGCAATTAAAAGTTAATCCTTGTCTTTCCTATTCCTTGATTCCTTAGTCAGAACATCTGTTGTCATGCTAGCTAGGGCAAATGTATAAGAGGTGTCAATTTTTATACTTCAGAAGGTGGTTGTATAGAAATGGAAATGTGATGCCTTCATTTCTGGTGTACTGCTACTTGAAATTCTTCTGCACTCTCCTTCTGTGCTTAAGCAGCAGCCATTTTGTCACAGATGCTGCAAGCTATTGAAGGGTGGGGCAAAGAGATGCACACACCGCTCCCTCATGGAGACTTTCCATTTGTCCTTTGTTTTTAATCTCAGCAAATGGTATTTTTAGACTACAAATATAGTTTCCCTTTGTGTATGGAAAAACGTAACAGACAACAAACTGATCAGCAGCTGTGATTTTAATCAGAAAAGATTTTAATTTAATACTACATAATTAGCTGGATTATACGAATTTTATGCATAATGAAGGATCTGGTATTGGCTACCATCAAAGATGAGATACCAGACTAGACAGGTCATAGTTTTGTTCTATTAAACCAACTCTTAAAGCATCTTTATTCAGAACCTAATCCAAAATCCATTAAAGTTTTTGGGAGTCTTTCTATTGACATCAGTGGGCTGTGGATCAGGGTCACAGAAATCAAAATAATCAAGCCTATTGAGGCAACAAGTCTATTCTATTCTACATAGGTCTTAATACCAGCCTCATTATTGTGGTATCTGATCATCTTCCAATAAGGTATTAAGTGGCATTACTGTCTGTCAAGTACCATTTGTTCTCTCATCTTCTCCCTCTCCCAAAGAGGAGAATTGTGGGTGGGTGCAGTGAAGTGTTTATATATATGCTACATGTTTATAACAGAGAAGGGAAGGTTACTGAAGTCTGCCTTGCACTTGGAGTGGATGATGGTGATGTTTGTGATGGTCCTTAGTTCTTGTGGGAGTTTGTTTCACTGTCTTGAACCAGCCACAGAGAAAGTTTTGTTTCCTTGCACAGATGAGCATTACTCTTTTTATAGAACATTCTGTTTGCTGAAGGAACAGAACTGTTAACCTTGATCTTCATCCTACAACTTTAGGCAGTCTTAGATACCCTCGGCCCAGCCCACTGAGTACCTTGAAGATAAGGACCGAGACCTTGAAGTTGAATTGATATTCTTTGGGAAGACAATGTAGAGAGCAGAGGACAGGCCTAATATATCTGTGGTAGCCCTTACTGCTGAAGAGACACAGTGTTCTATTCTACTTGGAGTTTTCTAAGCTCTGTTGGCTTTAGGCCCAGGTATATCACATTGCCATAGTTCAGATGGGAATATAACCATGGCCAACTCATTGTCTGCCTAGATAGGACAGAGTCTTTTACTGAGCAGGGGATGGTAGGAAGTATTACTCAAAGATGTAGCTATTAAGGAGCTTAGTTTCAGTGAAAAAGCCAAGAGCTCTCCTCAGCTATGGAATGAATTGACCAATGACAGGTGTGCTTAGACCATAGAGTTCAGAAATTTCAGAGATATTTTCAGTAGTATGGACAAACTGATATTTGATATTTGATCAATTTCAAATAGTAACAGAAGCCATAGTGGTATTTTCAGTGGCTGGCAGGATGAAATGGAGTGTCTAAGACTGGTTTAGCCTAATCTAGAGAGATGAAATAGAGTCGGGACCATCCTAACAATTTTCCCATTTTTTAATTGGCTGAAATACAGGTAAATGCAACAGACCTGTGGATTCCAGTATGTCCTGTACCTGTTTCTACTCACTCCACATTCATTCACAAGAACATACAGTAAGTATTTCTATATCAACGGAGATTTTAACTTCATCCTCATGAGGGAGTGGAGAAGGGATGTGTTAGCTAATGTATCTAATGATTACTGGATGTCTTAAAAATACCCTTGTTAGCTAGTTAGTGCAGTAAATAGAAGTGTCTGCAGATGCCACTTTCTATCTTTTGTACTCTTTCTTTAACTGATAGCCCATAATAATAGTTAAACCAATGTAAAAACCCATACTTCATTACAGAGCACCAAATGCATACATTTTTAAAAAATGAATGGAGGGGTCTTGTTCAGTAGCAAGATGGCTAACAGGACAGAGATCCTGGGTGAGATTCTGTGGCTGTGCCTCCTGTACTGTACTTGCTGCCCAGTGCAAGGGGGATGTTAAAGTAGCTTTCAGCCAACTCTATGCCCTCCGCAGCCTAGATTGTTCTGGAGGCCAACTTGTGGCACCCTTCTTAGGTATCCTATAAGTTGCAGAACCAAATAGTATCTTCACAGTGCTTCATATTGTATTCCCACCTGAGACATGCCCCTCATATTCCCAGCATGCTCCCTGTGCCAGGACTCACAAAGGAGTCTTTGGAATGCAGCCTTATATCTGACTCCACAGTACCTGTACCATAAAAATTCTTCCCAGCCCCACATCCAGGGCTTCTAGAATTCATTTTCTTCATTCCAATTCTTTTTCTTGGTTTAAAGGGAACAGTGTGTGGGGGAGGGAGGGAGGATCACAGCCCGTCACCTTTTATGAAAAAATGTTCTATTTTTTTGTCCCTTAACAAAGACAACTTTAACAGTGGTGCAGCTTGGAATCTTGCCATGAAAAATGTATTTTAAAGTTCCATCTAACTCAAGGGTAGATTATTCAGCTGTGATATTATACACATTTCCCTCTAAAAGTGTCGGTGCACATCTTTCACTGGAGCCCATCCAGGAAAGCTGTTAAAATTGTATCAATGAAGAAGAAATACATCTAGAGTCAACCAGCTGGAAGCCAACTGGAAAATAATTTTACAGCTCATCTTATCTTTTTTTTAAAAATTTTTGACAGTATGCTTAATGTGAATATAATTTACAGTGTTAGTTCCAGAACCAGATAGGTCCATAAAAGATTATCTTCACTTAAATATATACAGCAATTCAAAGTTAAATCAGTGTCATCCTTAGTCTCTGTGCTCATTCCTTCTCTTTGACTTTGAGAAGATCCCATTGGAAAAATATTGTTCCTTTCATGTTTCTAATGAGATTTTGTAGCAAACTGTACTCTACTGTATTTTGTCATCCTGAAAGGCCTCTTGAATATTGCAGTATCCTTGTAAGAACCTTATTTGGGACCATAAACTATCACTGATCCTGACAGCAAAACAGCCAATGCATTCCTGGGCTGCAAGTATAGAGGTCTCACATTAGCACAAAAAGCGGATGGTCTCTCTTTTTGACATAGATCATCCCCTCTCATTCCATGGACAGATCTATCCTCCACTAAGCAGAAAGGGACTCCAGCCTATGGCCTCTGTCCCAAACAGCTTGCATTCTAAAGAGACAAGGAAGATGAAGGGTGGGGAAAAAGGAAGTAGTACTTTTTATGTATTTTGTGTCCTGTCTAGGTTGCCATACCTTACAGAGCTACGATATTATGGGATATCTCAGCCAGTTCTGTCTGGTCTTGAGTTGAAGAATACACTCATTCTGTGTGTTTGCATGTCTCTGCATCTCTGTCTACTGGGTGCTCTCTGAGGGCAAGTAACTTCCAAATATCCAAACAGAACAGTATTGCCATTTACAGATGGGGAACTGAGGCAGAGAGAGACTGAGTGAGTTGCCCAAGGTAACACAACAATTCTGAAAGAGGCAGGAGTTCCAGTCCAGTGCCTAATCTGTAGGGCACTACTTCTGCTCTTCCTGAAAGAACAAGTTTCTGTGGGACTCAGAATACCAATGCTGTCAAATGTTTCTGAGGTTCCTTTTAAGCTGCTCCCAGTGATCGTAGTGATCAAGACTCAATAGTTCCAGGATGATTTTAGAATATTTACTGATTTTATAAAACAACACATTGCTTTCAATGTTGAAACTCCCATAGACTCCGACTGGGTCCCAAGGAAAATCCCCATGTTTACTCCTAATGCTCCTTGAGTGAAGTGCTGAAAATTACCTGTTGGAATGCACTCTAGAAAAAGTTTGATAATGATGTGATCAGATGTACACAGAATTATTGCACTACCTAAATCATGATCTTATGAATCAAGTAATTAATCAAGATATAATTCCACATAATTTTCATGGCTGTCATTTTGTGGCAAACTATGGCCATTTGGAAGTTTGCAGTGACAGCAGGGATGGAATTTATACCTTACTGCTCCAAATAGGCAGGGCCCTTACAACCTGTGCTAAAGGAGATTCTTCATGAACAATTAGCAGTATGGCATCTATGACAAACAGGCAAGCATCTCTTGTTCCATTCAGCAGAAGGCTACAAAGTACAATGATGCTAGCTACTTCATTATATCATAAACTATAGTTTATGTCGAGTTTTGTATCTTGGGCTATGTCTACACTGGCAAGTTAGTTCAAATTAAGGAGGCTTAATTTGAACTAACTAAAGCCCTGGCTACACTAGGCTTTAATTAGTTTGATCTAAGGGCTTCCTTAATTCGAACTAATAACTTCGAATAGGCTATTCAAAGTAAGGGTTAGTTCGAACTAGTTAGTTTGAATTAACCAATGTGGCCATGTTAGTTCAAACTAATTGCTTAGTTCAAACTAACTGGCCCATTGAATTCAATGGAAATCACTAATTCGAACTAAGCAAGTGCCATGAACGGCACTTGCTTAGTTTGAACTAATTTTTCCTAGTTTAAATTAAGTTAATTTGAACTAACTAAAATTAGTTCAAATTAGTTAGTTCGAACTAACTAATTCAAACTAATTTTAGTGAGTGTAGACATCAGGAGAACAGAGACATAGAGCACAAATGAGACTAAAATTATAGTCTAATGTTAACCATTGTAATGGGACCATGTAAGAGGGCAATTGCAAGGAACATCAGAGATTAGTTTGCTGTTAGAGACACAGGGACAGATTCTCGGTCAGTTTAAGTCACCATCGTGCTGTTGAAGTCAAGAGATATGTTGGTTTTTCAGTAACTGAGGATCTGATCAAAAGGGTGCAGTATTATCGCCATTATTCTAATTTTACACCAGTGTAATTCAATTAAAAGTCACAGTTAGAATGTGCATGCATTTCTGGATCTAGTTCTTAATGAAGATTTTTTCTGACAGTGTTTTGACATACAGCGTTTTAGTGTTTTCTCATCTGGAAAAGTGAACAAATGCAAAGTACAGATTTGCAAACATAATAAGAGCAAGGAAGCGGACATTACCATAATGCAGAGTAATTATTCTTGTGCTAGTTCCTTTTTTTAATGTTGTCTCTGAGTTGCAGTGAGATTAGTAGACATGATCATTTCCTGAGGACAGCATGTAAATGCTTATGACTTCAGGACTCATTTCCTTTAGCATTCATTTTTAGCAGTGTATATGGTTTTTCAGGTTAGATGGGGAGGGATTTTTGTTTATTAAACATTTTACTGGGATGGCTTTAATGTTATGCTGCTTAAGAAGTGTCATTCCTCTCTGCTGTTTTTTTGCATGCAGTGATACATGATTAGGAAGTCTAGTGGCACTTTTAAAGACTAACAAATTTATTTATCGCATGAGCTGTGTGAGAGAAAATCCCACTTTGTCAGACGCTTGAAGATGGGGAAGTACTGAAAAATGGGAGACAACAGAGTCTTGTGGCACTTTTAAAGACTAACAGATTTATTAATCGCATGAGCTTTCGTGGGAGAAAATCCCACTTCGTCAGACGCTTTGAAGATAGGAAAGTTACAGAGTGGGAGGAAATTAAATGCAGGGGAGTGTATGACATAGCATCTGTTGTCTTTCTACAATAGACTAACATGGCTACCCCTTTGGAATTTGATAAATGGGAGGCAAATTTCACTATTGTTAACTATAGGGACCTTAGGCCTTAGCCCTAGGCTACACTTACCATTGTTTTGGGCAGCAGTCAACAGGAGATATGCAAGATATGTAAATTACCTTGCGTATCTCCCGTCAACTTCTTAAATCCTCCCTACACTCTACACTAAGCCAACCAGAAATGGTGCCCGGTCGGCGTAGTGTAAGTGCGGTTACAGAGCTGGTGTTCCAGCTTCGGTTTGGTTATCGATTGAACGCATCTACACAGACGCCTCAATCGAAAACTGAAGATCGCGCTGACGGTGGCGACTTTGCCGCTGTCAGTATAGACTTGCCTTAGAAAGGAGGCTGCAAGCTTTCTTTTCAGGTGTGGATCTTCTCTCAATGATCCATGCTTTTCCACCTTCCAGAGTGGATCACTGCAATGCACTTTGCTTGAGACTTAGGCCTGAAGATTCTTTGGAAACCTTACTTAGTTCAGGATAAGGCATCCTGTTTGCAGAGCTGTATTTCTTGATGAGAGCATGTATGGTACCTCCTGTACTCTGTAGTCTGAATTAGCTTCCAGTTCATCCGTGAATTAGGTTCAAAGTGTCTTCTTTGATTTATAAAGCCCTAAATGATTTGCATCCTTATTGCCTTAGGAGGACTCCCTCTCTCCCTATGTTATTCTGTGACAGCCGAGATCAGTGGATGTGCTGAAGCTAACAAATTTAAATTTCAGGGGCTGGAGGCAGGGATTTTTCAGCTTTTGCCTCTGGATCCCCCTACTATTGCTGTTCCAAAACAGCCCTAGTTTGTTGAATTTCAGGGCACATTGACAGGCCTTAGCACTTCCCCAAGAGCACTCTGAGTTTTGGTTTTAGATGGATGGTATTGGAACACTCATTAATGCAGTCCATGGGCTAGCTGGCTGTCTTGTGTGCATGTTTAAACTGAAGCCATACCTACTCCTTGAACTTTGTCAAGGGGTTATTGAAAAGCTGCATAAATATGTGAAGTGGCTTTAAGTGTTACTTCTGGAATTGCACACTGCTTGCATACCAGCAAATTGGAGGAAAACAACAGACATGATCATAGGGCTGGTTGGCTTACTTAAAAGGAAAGATTAAAGAGTGTAATGTGGTGGCTTGATAAAGCAGCAGCTAATGAGGGACATGATTATCCTCTGTAGCATTTGAATGGCATAAGGACCAAAGAGGAATAAGAATGGTTTAGTGGAGGTGTGGAATGAGATGAACCTAAGAAAAGAAAAAAATTAGATTGAGTAGCATTAATTATTGGGAGAGTCAGATCTAATAGATCAGTGATTCTCAACCTTTTCCATACTTGGACCCACCCCATGTTCATCTTTGGTTCTCCATCTTCAAGTGTCTGATGAAGTGGGATTTTCTCCCACGAAAGCTCATGCGATAAATACATTTGTTAGTCTTTAAAAGTGCCATCAGACTCCTTGTTTGTTTTGCTGAACTAAACTGACACGGCTACCCCTTTGGAACTCATGTTTATAATCATGGGAAGGGTGGAGTGGTCTCAACCCAGCCCACAGAGCAAAGACCCATGCCTTAACTTATAGAATGGCTTCCAGAGGAAGTGTTGGAGCTTCATGGTCTGTGAAATTTATTCATAGACTGGGCAAAGTGTTTGAGAATATTCTGTAGGTAATAATCTAGGTTTGGAAGGGTTATGTGTTATAGGATTCGTTACATCTGTACATTTCATGATTCATTTCAAGTGCTCTAGGCAAACAGGAGGACGGACTAAAATAAAATGGTGATGCATCTTGATTTTCAATTGTGTTTATTTCCCATCTCACTGCAGTGATTGGCTAGTAGAGCTTGCAGCTTTAATCCTCTTGTAGCAATGGGCCACCACCGTGGGCATACTTTTGGTGGGGATGGGCAAGTGTTGCTCTCTCAAACTGAAAGCCTTGTGCAGATGCAGAATTTGTCCCTTCCTCCTCCACAAGTGCTGACAGTGGCATGCCAGACCATTTGGCACCACAGAAATTGCCACTCAAAACCATTCCGGGCAGCTTCTTTTGGGGGCCACTGGGGTGGGGGTCTCTGCCATGTCCATGCCAGGGCATGCCACATAAAGAAGCCACCCAGAGTAGCTCCTTTCCATATCATGTCATGGCCAAAAGGAGCCATTCCAGGCAGCTTCTTTCTGCGCTGTGCCTGGGGATCCCCAAGAGTTGCTGCTCTGGACAGCTTCTTTCCATGGTGCCCTGGGGACCCATGTCTTTAGCCATGCCACTGAGAGGAGCCACTCTGGGTGGCTTCTTTCCACCCATGGCTCTTTTCAGAGGCATGCCTGGGAAACATCCCTTCCCCTTCCAGCTGTGGCTGCCACTGAATTTTAGCCACTTTTTTTGGTGGAGGGGGTCACCGGCACTGACTGAAGGTCAGGGAGGAGCAGCCAGCACAGGGGGTTGGCAAAGATTGCCATCTCCTGGACTAATTTGTGCTGTCACTGGTGCTACTGATGGCTGAGACTGGAGCTCCTCCTGGACCCCTTTTTCTAGCAGGCCTCCCAACAATCTAGTAGGACCATCACACTTTGACCCACAAAGCCCCTTGACTCTCCAGGCTGGCTCGGCTTGATTGTCCTGTCACAGAGGGTCATAGCACCACTGACTCTGGAAACCCTCGATGGGGGAGGGGCGTGCCGGACCTGAACAACATTGCAAACCTATGTGCCACAGAGAAATGACACAGACATACATTTGTCTATTAAGATACTGGGATACAGTTGTATTTTCCTCCTGAACACATTTAAAATATACTTCCAAATGCATGGCTTTTTCATAGTCCTTTTTCTGTGCACCCCACTCCAATCATCTTCCCCCACCATTAAAAACATGTAGGTTAGGTGAGCTTTAAGTATTTTGTGTACTTTCCCCCCTTGTACTGTGGTGATGTTTGGGAGACCCTGCCTAACTCAAGTTCACTAATCAATCAACGGTTTCTGATGAGTTTTGGAAGGACACCCCATCCCCCCCATCTATTCTTGGTTTTATTCCTGGAGTGATGGGGAGGCTGTCAACATGATTTCTGGAGAGATAAATAAATAGTTATATTACTTCCAGAGCTCTGTCTGGCTATGATCTGTGACACAAGTATGGAGAAAATCCACCAAGGGAAAGAGTGAAGCGTCAAATTCTGTTGTCACTTTCATCTATCCGCTACCAGTGAAAACAGTAGTTGTATGTGGTTAATGTTAGAACATTTGGCCTGAAGCACTTGTAAAAGGTAAAAAAAAAAAAAAAAAAAAAAAAAAAAGGCAGCATTATCTGGAAAGCCTTTTACACATTGGAATATTGCATTCTGTATCCCTCCAGGAGGAAGCAGCCTGCAACAAGACTTTATTAAAGTAATATATTGCATGGTAGAAGCGGAGCCTTGGTGATTGAACCCTCTTGGATCAAATGGCTGTTTCCCAGAATGTGCTGAAACTTGCTTGATCAGTGACGTGAACCTTTTGGTTTAAAACACTTCTCTTATATGAAGCCGGGAGCTGAAGCACGGAGATAAGAGAGGGACAGAATCCATGAGAGGAATTCTGCAAGATTATTTAAAAGAAAAAGAGGGGGGGGGAAATCAGACCGAGGCAATATTTATGTTAATCGGAAAAAAAAACCCTCCCTCAGCAGAATTCAGTCGGTAGTCTTAAATCCTTAAATAAATGTCTTAGGAAATGGGTATTGATCCTTGTCTAGAAGATAGGACCAAAGACATTCATCAAAGGGGCAGATGAAAGACCTGTCCTGTTTTTTAAGTTCCATAAACACAGGGTGTCTGAGTGGGCCGTCCCTCATTATTGTTAGTTACTCTCCTGCTCCCCCTCGCAATCACACCCCCTGCTCCAGTTTGCACATCTGTTTTGAAACAGAGGAATTGAGGTAAAAATTGTTTTAATCTTTACTTGCCTTTTCCCTCTGCAGTCTATTTAAACTGAAGATTAAAGAGCTTGAAAGAATAACCATTAAGGGCCCAGCTATCCCAATAGACTGGGCACTGAGCTGATTATATTCTTGTTCATAATTGCTAGACTCTTTTTTGTTTGTTTGTTTTCTTTCCTTTAGAATCATTATATTTGCACCACTGGTGCCTCAAGCTCTGTTTATTGCATTTCATGCTAGAGTGAGTGAGAGTGGGTTAATAAACTTGTGCTTGGTATTTCCATTTTCACACCAGCTTCTCTGTCTCCCAGCTGCCTGGCACATTTTGTCCAGCTGGCATTCACTAGAGGTTCTGATGTTCATTGATATGCTTTTGGCAGACTAGCACAGGCAGTTACCCCTGGAAAGCCTGGACAGTCTCTTTCATAGAATCATAGGGCTGGAAGGGACCTCACGAGGTCATCTAGTTCAACCCCCTGCTAAAAAGCAGGACCACTCCCACTAAATCATACCAGCCAGGGTTTTGTCTAACTGGGCCTTAAATATCTCCAAAGATGGAGATTCTACCACCTCCCTAGGTAGCACATTCCAATGCTTCACCATCCTCCTACTGAGAAAGTTTTTCCTAATATCCACCCTTGACCTCCCCAGCTGTAGTTTGAAACCATTGCTCCTTGTTCTGTCCTCTGTTACAGCTGAGAACAGCCTAGCTCCCTCCTCTTTGGAGCACTCCTTCAAGTAGTTGAAGGTTGCTATCAAATCCCCTCTTAGTCTTCTCTTCTGCAGACTAAATCCTAGTTCCTTCAGTCTCTCCTCGTAAGTCATGTGCCCCAGCCCCCTAATAATTTTCGTTGCCCTCTGCTGGACTCTTTCTAATTTGTCCACATCCTTTCTGTAGTGGGGAGCCCAAAACTGGACACACTATTCCAGATGCGGCCTGACCAGTGTCGAATAGAGGGGAATTATCACATCCCTCGATCTGCTGGCAATACTCCTACTGATGCAGCCCAATATGCCATTGGCCTTTTTGGCAACAAGGGCACACTGTTGGCTCATATTCATCTTCCCATCCGCCATAACCCCCAGGTCCTTTTCTACAGCGTTGCTGCTTAGCCAATTGGTCCCCATCCTGTAGCACTGCATGGGATTTTTCCGTCCTAAGTGCAGGACTTTGCACTTGTCTTTGTTGAACCTCATGAGGTTTCTTTTGGCCCAGTGTTCCAATTTGTCCAAGTCTCCCTGGATCCTGTCCCTGCCCTCCAGAGTATCTACCATTCCCCCTAGCTTGGTGTCATCTGAGAACTTACTAAGCACGCAGTCTATCCCATCATCAAGATCATTAATGAAGATGTTGAACAGAACCAGCCCCAGAACCAACCCCTGGGGCATTCCACTCATTACCGGTTGCCAACTAGACATCGAGCCATTGATTCCTACCCGCTGATCCCGTTGATCTAGCCAGTTTTCTATCCACCTTACGGTCCACACGTCCAACCCATACTTCCTTAACTTGCCGACGAGAATGCTGCGGGAAACTATATCAAAAGCCTTGCTAAAGTCGAGGTATACCATGTCAACGACTCTTCCAGCATCCACAAATCCAGTCATCTCATAATATCCCTTTATTTTGTTTTCATTTAAACCATTGAATAGAGAGGTGTAATGAGATGGGAATTCTGTTGCTACTGAGTAAAGTTGGGATTTTCAGAAGAGCCTAAGGTACGTTTTCACTTGGAGAAAAGGTATCTCATTAACTCAAGTTAGTTAAGATAAAATTCTAGTGAAAACAAGGCAATTTATAGTTTTTGTACAAGTTAGCAGGTTAAGTTAAAGATGAGGGTCCCCCAACTCAATGTGCTAATTTGTATGAAAACTACAAACTGCCTTATTTTCCCTAGAATTTTGCTTTCAGTTAGCCATCTTGAGTTAAGAAGATACCTTTTTTCCTAGTGAAGAAGTAGCCTAGATGATTTAGAAGCAGAAGTGTTATTCACTTTTATTGGGCCATGCACAACTTTTGGCATTTTAATTAATATGGGATGTGAGACTGATTGAGTTAAATCAGTGCAACTCTGTGTGTGGATGATCTCACATCACTTTAAACCTCATTTGTACCAGATTAATTTGCACCTGTATATTACAGGTCTAATGTAATATATTTTATGTATGTAAGAGCACCCAAAGACAAAGTTGCACTGGTTTATCATTACAACTTTAGTGTGTGGACCAAACTTAGATCACTTAGGGATATTTGAAAAAAATCCACTCTTATGGACTGTCTGCCTTAAAAAACTTGCATTTGTATAACTTTAGGTATTAATTTAAACATGTGACATTCTGCTCAGGGGAACCAGATCTCTCTGCCTCAGCAAAAGAGCTTTTCTGGTACTACTATGGGTAGTTTGTTTATACTCCATTCTGCCCACCTCACCAGCAAACTCCAGAAGCATGCCAGTCTCATCCTTGCCTGGCAGGTAACAGTCAGTCAGTCCACTTCCAAAGTCCCGCAGGGACATCTCTCTGCAGTGTCTGGCCCTTCTCACTGAACAGTCACATAAATTATTGAGTTTGCTGTCTCCAGAGAGACAATGCAAATGCCAGTCTATTTAGCTGAGGACCCACACTGTACTTTAATATACAGCACTGATGGTTTTGTTATAAAACAAGAATGAGTTTATAAATAAGGTACACAGATCTAAGTGATACCATACAAGAATGAAAAAAATAGAAAAAGGCTATGATAAAAACAAAATGAAATACACTTTCTAGTGCCTAAGGCTTAATTTTAGCAAGCTACCATCTTTGCCTAAACATCTGTCTCACTTACATTAAGCTACCCAGGCAATGAGCTCCATAGGTTGACTGTCTGGTATGAAAAAAATACTTCCTTTTGTTTATTTCAAATCTCCTGCCTATTAATTTCAGTGGGAGACCTCTAGTTCTTGTGTCATGTGAAGGGGTAAATAACACTTTCTCCACACCTGTCACTTTGGAATTAAGCTACCAGCAACTCCAGCCTTCTGACAGGAAGACCCCCTTTGTTCCCAAAGGGATAGATAATTAAAATGCCTTTTTGCTCCTCTGATGCTTCTCAAAGTCCATTGTGTTTATTTCAAGAGCCAGAAAGCCTCCAGGGAGTTCAGATTTCAGTGTGTCCCCAGATGTACTCACCAAACTCTTTCTACTGCTTGTTAGCTTGATTGCTTTCTTTACCTTATATGTAAATATACTTTAATTACCCTCTGTCTGTAATCATGGCAGATGGGTAAATCCACATGTCTTTGTCTAGGGCAGGCTTTATAAGACCAGCCACACCAAGTCAGACCAATTGGCCATTTAGCCCAGTATCAGGTCTTGATAGTGACAGATGCTTCCGAGAGAATGAACAGAACAGGGTAATTAAGTGATCCATCC
>ML685767.1:12103045-12181744 GCA_007922175.1 Pelusios castaneus
AAGGGGTAAATAACACTTTCTCCACACCTGTCACCATTTTATATACCAATGTCATATTGCCCCTTAGTCATCGCTTTTCCAAGCTGAACAATGCCATTCTTTTAAATGTCTCTTCATATGGAAGCTGTTCCATACCCCTAATAATTTTCATTGCACTTTTCTGCACATTTTCCAATACTAATATATATCTTTTTGAGATCAGGTGACCAGAACGACACACAATATTCAAGGTGTGGGCATACCATGGATTTACCCAGTGGCATTATGAGATTTTCTGTTTTATTATCTATCCCTTTCCAAATGGTTCATTGTTAGCTTTTTTGATTGCCACTGAATGCCAGTGGATGTTTTCAGAGAATGATCCATGATAATTCCAAGATCTCTTTCTTAAGTGGTAACAGGTAATTTTGACCCGATTGTTTTGTACGTATAATTGGGATTATTTTTTTCAAATGTGCATTTTTCTTTGCACTTATCAACATAGAATTTCATCTGTCATTTTGTTGCCCTGTCACTCAGTTTCATGAGAGATCCGTTTGTAACTCTTCAGAGTCAGCTTTGGACAAATTTACTATTGTCTGCAAACTTTGCCATTTCACTGTCCACTCTTTTTCCCCTCAAAGCATTTATGAAAATGTTGAACTGAACAGCTCCCAGTAGAGCTTTTTGGGAATTCCCACTATTCTGATCTCTCCATTGTACAAACTGACCATTTTTCTTATCCTTTGTTTTCTGTCTTTTAACCAGGTTCTGATACATGATAGGACCTTCCCTCTTTTCTCATGGCAGCTTACTTTGCTTAAGAGTCTTTGCTGTGGGACTCTGTCAGAGGCTCTCTGAAAGTCCAGGTGCATGTATTGACTTACTCATTCTTGTCCACATACTTGGCCCCCTCAAAATATCCTATTAAAGATAGGTGTGGTGTGATTTCCCTTTACAAAAGCTGTGCTGATTCTTTCCCAACACACTGTGCTCCTCTATGTGTCTGGTAATTTTATTCTTTACTATAGTTTCAACAGTTTGTCTAGTAATGAAGTTAAGCGTCCAAGCCTGTAACTGCCAGGATGACTTCTGGAACCTTTTTGAAACTTAGGCATTGTATTAGTTACTCTCCAGGCCTCTGGCACAGAGGTTGATTTAAGTGATAGGTTGCATACTACAGTAAGTAATTCTGCAAGGTTTTACTTGATTTTCTTCAGAATTCTTGGATGAATACCATCTAGTCCTGGTGATTTATTGCTATTTAATTTATCAATTTGTTAAAAGCTTCCCCTACTGACACCTAGTCTGGGACAGTTCCTCAGATTTGTTGCTTAATAAGAACACCTTGCATGTGGGAATCCTCTATAGTGAAGACCAATACAAAGAATTCATTTAGCTTCTCTGCAATGGCCTTACCTTCCTTGGGAGCTCCTTTAGATCCTTGATTGTCCAGGGGGCCGCACTGATTGTTTGGCAGACTCCTGCCCCCTGATTTCCTTTCAGTTTTTTTGTCTTTTGCTCATTTCTCTTCAAATTCTTTTTTGGCCTGCCTAATTATACTTTTACATTTGACTTGCAAGAGAGTACTCCTTTCTCTTTTCCTCACTAGGCTTTGACTTCCAATTTTTAAAGGATGCTTTCGTGTCTTCAACTGCCATTTTTGTTCTGATGTTTAGCCATGGTGTTATTTTTGGGCCTTTTACCATTTGTTTATTTGGGTATAAACATTATATGGGTATACACTGACTTTGAGCTCTATTATAGTCCTTTTAAGTAGTCTTCATGCATTCTGCAGACATTTCACCCTTGTGGCTGTTACTTTTAATTTTCATTTAATTAGCTTCTTCAGTTTGTGTAGTTTCTCTTTTTGAATTAGTGCTACTGTGGTTGGTTTCTCTGGCATTTCTCACCCCCCCTCCCCAACAAGAGTTTGAAATTACATTATGATCATTAGTACTGAGCAGTTCAACTTAGTACTGAGAAGGGCCAGGTCACTTCCTGGACCACAACCTGTATTTCATTTAGGCTTGTTTATTAACTGCTTCCAAAATGTATTTTAAGAACACATTGCCTGCACACATATGTAACTCTTTCTACATAGACCATTCATGCAATGATATACATGATCAGTATGTCTTCTGTTTTTACAGGACACTGTTTGGCTAAATATTCTAATATGTTAAATTCTAATTTAGTTAACATCTAAATTTGGCTAAATATTCTAATATATTCAAAATATTCATTATGCCAGTTGGCATCAAGGGGCTCTTAGGGTCACATAACAGAAATTGTAAAATAGGTGCAAGTCCACCTGGATGCTTAAGGTATGAGAGTGGCATATTGCTGTTTTGCTCAATTTGAATATTTGAAAATTTGAATATTTTTCTTATTCAAATGACTTTGTGTTTTGAAATTTCTTCCAGTTTTATTAAAAAAAACCCCTCAAAAATCTTTTTCAGTGGTCAAAATTGAAACAAAACATTTTGGTCCAAGTCAAATGAAACATTTCATTTGACCTAAAATGATTTTTGTTTTGACTATTGGATTCACTGAAAATTCTGAAAAAAATCATTTTAAGATTTTGAAATTTTTAAAAATATTTTTATGATTTTCCAGAATTGCTAGTGAAGTGAAAACTTTAGTTATTTACTTAATTTTATTCACCATCAATTCTGACTTATTTATAGTGTTCTTTTTTCTTAGTCTTTAGTTTTCCAAGACCAAATCTTGTTGCTAGGAGTTTGATTTTTGGCATGGTAAAAATTAACAGGGTTTGGGTGTCCTAGCAACCATATGTGAAAGTAGCCACTCGCTTTCAGTTTGTAACATTATTACCGAGAACTATATCTGTACTTAGAAAGCTTTTCCACAGTTTTTCTTTCTCCAGGCCTTAAGCCAGCAAAATACTTTAAGTGCATGAGTGGTTTCATTGCTTTCAATGGGAATACTCAGATCCTTAATGTTAAGTGTGTGCTGAAGTGTTTTGCTCAATCAGGGCTCACTATACTTGAGCCCCTATGAACTGTGTTTATAATTGTCAGGTTGTTCCATTTCCAGTGAGAGCATCAGTGATGGTTTTTTTTAGCATTTTCATCACAATACAGTTGTGTAGAAAAGCAAAGATTAGCAAAAATGTACACAATAACAAGAAATATAGATGTGCATTGAGCATATTAATTTCTCACTAAATTCATGGTTGCAATAATTATAAATATTTCTAATGTATCTATGAAATGTGGTTTGTTCTTTGCAGGCATTCATGCAAACTTTGATTTTTGGTTCATGTGGGTTTCACCATGGGTAGAGTTTGTGGGGATGGGGGGCAATGTCATCCAAGCTTTCTAACCCCCTGTCCTCCACATTGCCCGGTGCTGCCCCCCTGGACTCAGTGGTGTACCAAGAAAGGGAGTGGAAGGGGGTCATGCCCCTGGTGTCAGCCTAGCGGGGATGCTGGCTGGGCCTTCCTTGGAGGAACCGCCATCCCCTCTCCACTCATTGACATCCCTGGTGCGCAGACCTGGTGCTGCCACCTTTCACCGCTGTGCTGGATTCAAAAGGGAGCTGTGGGCCGGGTTAGTGCAGCTACTGGGTATGTCAGTGGGGTGTGGATCCTCCAAGGAGAGCCCTGCTGGTATTGACCCCGGGCTAGCGTTGGGGACGTAGATACCACCCTCCATATGTCACTGCTTCCCTGACTTGCAGAATGCCCTGTCTGACCGTGAGTGCCCTCTCCCCAGTCCAAGATGCAGTGCAATACTGTGTGTGTGTGTGTGATGCCTCTGGTCCTGGCCTGGCGGGGCTCCAACCTCCAAACATGCCCTCAATCAGAGAAATACCCTTCCCCTGCCATCTCTGGGAGCCATTCTTTCCACCTAATTAAATGGTCAAATTCCACCTATGGTTCTCATCACTGAATTTTACTCTGAGATTCCAAAATGAATTCTTGAAGACAATTCTCAAAGCCAGGCTTTATGTGGAAACCAGGAGAAATTACTAATCCCATCATTTCCATCTGAAAGCATAATTGGGCATCCCTTTGCTTGAAACTGATCACTGGTTCACTAATATTCAAACTCACATCTATTTGAAATTAGTGCAGCCAGATTGTTCTGAACTTGGTCCAGAATCAGAAAAAAATTTCATGCCTCAACTTTTGGCTATGTTTAAAAGAAATATTGCCCAGGCTTGCTTTCTTATAAGAAATGAGCCCATTTAGTCCCTGACGTAATTCCACTGACTTCTCCCCAACCAGCCCTACAGTGAGAATTTTTGTAAGAGGCACAATAAGATAAGTAAATATAACCATGGAAAGAAGAGAAACTCTAATGTACTTCTCCTGTACTTAGTGATATCCTGCCAATATTTTTTAACTGTCCGCCCTCTGAAAGGTCATTTGTTCTAAGGGTGTATGTGTGCTACAGAAAGGGGAGTAGAATGACCAATGAATCTTTTTTCTTTTTCCCCCATTTAAAAAAAATCACTTCTGATAAACATGATCCCAGAGGCCGGCATTACCATTTGGGAGACAAACATATTAACATGAATTTTGCAGGGAATATTTATACCTTGTCCCTGGAAAGTTTGAGTATATTGACAGACTATCACAGTGTTGCACTTGTATAAATTAAAATGGGAGTGGGATGGAAGACCATGTAGCTGACACACGGTATCCTTCATTGAGCATAGTTATTGAAACACTTGGCATGTGGTAAGACAATAAAAAAAGGGTGCTCTTCAAAAGTATTTTTATAATTCTTAGGGATAAGTCATTTCTGGCAGCCGTGACTTAGCAGCTTGTAAGGCAGTGGTCCCTAACCAATAGATCGTGATCTACTTCTGAAGGGCAGTTGCCATTGAAACCTATGAGTGTTGTGCCATCTGCTGGTGAAAGGTTGGAGACCACTGTTGTAAGGTCTTTGAGGCAGGGGCCACCTTTTTCTGCTCTGTGTTTGTACAGCACCTAGCACAATGGAGTCCTGATCCATGACTGGGGCTTCTAGGTGCTAGCTGAACACAAATAAATACATAATAAACAGATGGCAAGGGATCAGAGGAAATTCCATCTGAATCAATGAAATCTTCACCTTCTACCCCCTCATCAATCTGGTAGGAGAATTGTAACAATGGGTTCACTGAAATTTCCAAGGGGCCGTTCAACACATAAACGACCCTGTTAGAGTCCCCCATTATATCATGCTTCTGTATGATCTCATAGGCTTGCTTTGTTTCTTGTCCTGGTGTGAGCAGCTCAACAAGACATCTTCTTAAGTAAAACAGACTTAACTGTGGTGGTGAATAGGAGCCTATGGTAGAGCGCATGTGGAAATAGATTGTCTCAGCAGGAGTTCCTGGGCCACAAATACTCTCATGAGCAGAGGGGAGATTAAACCGCTGCACCACCTGGGGATGGGCACCGTGTGTGCTCCACCAAGCACAGGACCTGTTCCAGTGGAGGGTTCAAAGAGGGAGTGGGTGCCAAACTATAGGGCTCCTTAAAATCAGGGGAACACTAGGGCTTTCATTGCAACTAACCTCTGGATGGGCACACAAGGGGATATAGCATCAGTGTCAAGGCTAATCCTATTTCTCTGCTTCTGCAGTTAAGATTTAATAGTCTAGAGTTTGGTGAATGGAATCCCATATAGTTTGGAAGACTAATCATTAAGGGTATGGTTGCTGAGTGTTTATGTTCAGACTGGTTTCTCTTTTTTTAAAAAGAGACTTTAAACTTGAATCTATTCTAATTAATAGTTTTATTGTAGGTGTAAAAGGTTTTACAAAATAGAAAATCTTTTCAAAGAGTTCCATGGGCTTTACACCGTCACCCCAAAACCATTCTGGTTTCTCCCAGACCTACAACAGTTTGGCTTGTGCAAAATGATGCCAGATCTCATCAACTAAAGTCCTACTGATGAAATAATTCAGGAGGGAATGTTAGAAATACAAGCCTGGAAGTCAGGAGAGATGAATTTTATTCCTGGTACTATTAGCTGAATATCTCACTTCTGTTAAGTCACATACGATCGTTGTACCTCCTTTTCTCTGTTTGAAAGATACATATCATGCTTACCTCCTTCACAGAGGTAATTAATTATTTGTAAAGTGCTTGAAGCATCTCAGAATACAGGTGCTATAGCAATACCTATAATTTATTTAGATTGTCAAAGCACTTCACAGAATTTAGATGCAATCAGGAGTCATACAGGATTTGCACAGTAACTTGCTTCCAAATTTAGCATCGTCAAATATCAGATGATTCTCCCATAACAATAGCAACAACCTATCAATCTGTTGTATTTATACAGCCCCCAACACAATAGGATCTGGGGGCCTCATTATATTTAGTATATTTATCCTCACAACATCCCTGTGAGGTAGGGGACGGTGTTATTGTCCCCATTGTTCAGTGGAGGAACTGAGACACAGGCTGGCTAAATTCATACAGGAAGTTTGTGAGAACTGATCTCTACGCAGCATAACTCTGGATCATCTTTCCCCTCTGTGCATAATAAACACATTGACACACGTCAAGAACAAAACTAAGCTTCCCAGTGTGCCCAGAAGTCTGACAGCTTGGGATTCTGACAGACTGAGATGAGGGACAAGTTTCAAAACCAAAGGCTGGTTGTGGGGTGTTATTACTACTAATATTCTTATTTAATAGGGGAAATGTATCAGAAGGGCCTAAGTTAATTAAACACTTCAGTGCCTAAATCACTTTTGAAAATGAGTCATTGGCTCCTAAGTCACTGTGATGGAGACTCAGTCCCACACTGGGTGAAAGGGAAAATGTGGGCCTGTATGGCCAATTAACATACTTGGCTGCACCTGTGGGTGGGGGTGTTGGGCAGACTATTAAAAATGAAGCCCAGCTGGGGAGGAACTGGTACTGCTAAAGAGCAAGTCTGACTCAGAAGGGAGATGGAGGAAAGAATTCTGTAGTTATGCATTTGGTGGTAGACAGAGTCCCTATCTCCCCCCCCATGCCCCCCAAAACAACCCACCTGTGGGGCAACAGGAAGGTGCCTCTAGAGGGGTGGGTGTACACACTGCAAGTGTCTATGACTAATACTGACATAAGGCTCGAAACAGGATCTTAAAGTACCCCAGGTGTTGCTCATTACAAAGAAGCCAGGAGGGGGCTGAGGAAAAGGTCTGAAGAAAAGCTTCTGGTAGGAGAAATTCCAGGGAGCTGGTGGCAAGGTGGCTGCTTGTTTCTGGACTGGAGCCCAGTGTAGAAGACTAGCTTGGATTACTCGACCAGTCCCTGGGAAGATGGCATGGAACCCCCTCATAAGGGGAAAAGAACGGAAGAGCCCTGAGAGAAAGGTGTAAGGACTATGGAGCTGAGAGATGGAGTTGAGGGCATACTGTAAGAGTGGCGGGTTTGGTTTTTTTTCCCCTTTGAACTTTGTTCTTTGGGAAGCAGCGAAACTAAGATATGACCTGCCTGGAGGACTGAGTCACGAGATGGTACCACTACAGGACTGGACTGTCTATTGGCAGGGGGTTTTATAGAGGCAAGAGCTACTGTGCTACGCTGTCATGAAGAGATGCACTACTGGTAAGTCTATTCTTCTACAGCCACTTAAGTGTGGGTTTTTCTTGGGGTGGGTCGATGATTCAAGCTTTCCTTTTTGATAGCTATTCCTTTATTTGTTTGTTCTTAATCATGAGAGTTGGTAATTCTGGCTTGTTACTTTCCCCCTGGATAAAAAGGAAATGGGAATGAATCTCTGGAGTAGGCTGAAGGGAGGAATCCTGGAAACAAGTAACCTGGGGAATTGCCTTGGGCTGGAATCTTATTTTTTGGATTGTCTTAGTTTAAGCCCTCAAATGCTAAGTGAGTGAATACTGAAACCCTATAACTGTTGTGATAACTGTTTTGCAATATGGGTGCAGGAACACCTGCTTTTAAACAATACTACTTCCAAGCTACTGGTTATCAATACTCACAAAGCTTGCAAATTTTCCACTTTATTTATCAATAAACATTGTGTATCTGCAGAACTTCTGGCTTAAAATAATCATTTTAGGGAAATCAAAGTCTGAAAACCTCAGAGGTACTTGTTCCTGGGGCGGCATATCACTTCTTCTAAATGGTTTTTCTATGAAGCTAGTGCCCATCACTTACTATAATACAGACTACTTTCTTTTTGCAGACTGTAGAAACGCATTGCCAACTGCAGATGCATGTTAGGTTTGCAGGCTTCACTGTAGAATAGCTACTGTGTTCAGAGGCGGCCTTAGGTCTTCTGGGGCCCTAGGCGAAGGCCCATTGTGGGGTCCCCTATAGGATCCAGAGCACGAGCACCAGTTCCCCACTGGGGGTCCTAAACCACCCCTCCACATAGCCCCGGCTCCCCACGGTTGGCCCTCCCCTTGGCCCTAATCCCCTTCCCCTCCCACTGTTCCCCCATGCAGATCCTGCTCCCAATCGGGGGTCCCAGAATTCCCCCTCACAGCCCTGGCTCCCCACCACCGGCCCCCCCAGCCAGTCCCGGGATTCCTGCCATTGGCCCCAGCCCCAGCTCCCCCCCATGTGTCCCGCAGGGTGGGAGGCAGATGTGGCTTTTGGGGAAGGCAAAGGGGCCCCTTACTGTTTGGGGCCATCGGCAGATGCCTGCTTTGCCTGCCCCAAAAGCCGCCTCTGACTGTGTTTAAAACAAAACAAAAACCTTGCTTTTTTTTTTTTTTTTTTTTTTTTTTTTTTTTTTTTGAAGGTGCTGGTTAAACTAAAATAAGGTTTGTTTGTTTGTTTGCTTTTAAATCTTTGATATTACACAATCTCAGCTGAAAAGAGGTTGGTATCAAACTTCATGGTGTATCTCTGCTGCTTTTGTACTACTAAACTAAAAAGTAAGATGGCCCAAACTCTTCTCACGAGCCCTCTTCTATTCAGTCGGTAATATGGAATTTCAGGGCTACCATGGCAAGACTGCAGACTGAGTTAAGATTGAATTAAGGAAATCGGAGGCAATAAAGGGAACCTGCAATGTGCAGAGCATAGTGTTGGTGACTGTGAACTGTGACATGTCTCATCAAAAGGCAGCACCCCATCAGCATAGGTAAGAGCATTGTTGACCATCTGTGGCAGGTAAAAAGAGAAGGGGGCTAGTCAGGGTGAAGTGGCAAAATTCTGAGTTTGATTATTTTTTTTTAATTCCTCCATAGCTTCAGCTATATAATGTTTTTTCTAGATTTCCTGTTCTATGCTGTTGTAGTGTTGCTGTGTGTGGTGAAAGATCTTGTAGTCCTACAGGAAGCAATCCTTTACACACAACTTATAAATGCCTAAATTGCTTTCTGAATGAAAGGGGCTATGTCAGGTGAAGTTATCTGACCTCTCACATATCCTTGGTACTGCAAGTATTGAAAATGGGCAAGATTCCCCTGTGCGTGGGAAGAGAGTAGATTCAGGGAAGCTGTAACAGGAAAAGCCTTTTTAGGCTGGGTTTAGAATGATGAAGGCAATAAGCGTTAACTCATTTTAACTAATACTTTTAAATGCCACTGAATACCTACTGTATATGGGATTTAGCATGCCTACAAACATGGCAGGTAACTAACAATAACCTAACCAAGTATTGTAAAGGTTTTAAATCCTGCCTACATCTCAAGATTAAGGGCCTAGCTTTTTCAGGTAGGTGTTGGTCTGCCTCTCCTTTTTTTTTTAAACCTGTGTGAACTGCACTTGTTCCTACCTGCAGCCACTGTTGCATCAGTCATCTTAGTAGGATTTGCATTTGTGCTAATTGCAGGGGCTGTCGTCTTATTTTGTACTCCCAAAATGAACCGTGTCCTCTTATAAATATTTGGTGGCCTGATTTAAAGAGTTTTATTTCTGCTGTTTCTTCCTCCAACCAATATCTATAATTATGCTTGCTCTAGGAGCCTGATGTATCTTAAAGCAGATGTTTGAAGTACAGAAAACAAAATGAAAATTTGCCAGGGCTTTCTTTGAGAAGATATGAAATTATTTTACATTCTACTATACTCATTTGACAGCTCCTGCCATTTCAGAAGAAAGTGTATTTGCTTTTAAAGAGTGCCAGCTTTACCAGTAGGCGTACTTAAGTATTGTAAACCATTTGTGGTGGCTTGTTGGCAGTGCCATACTGTAGCTGAGTGTCATTTCATCCCTGAGAACCAGGGATGTGCTGGGACAAAGAATATTTTTTGCCAATTTAAAGAAGAACTGAAATGGTTGTCTATGCACAATTGTCTCAGCATAGCCTATGTTTGAGTATACGTGGGGAAGGAAAACTAAACTCGTACGTTCTGACTTCCAGTGTGTTTGAATTAAATAGCCCTGAATTCTCCCTATTAAACAGGATATACATGTTTCAGCTCTCAAGAAGTTGAGTCTTCCCACTAATGTAGTAAGGTTAATATTAACCTGAATGGTTCTGAATCTTTCCACAGTTGTGCATCAGAGAATGCACAAAAAGGAGGTTAGTTAACTGTTTGGGTAAGATTCATTAATTCTGTTCTAGGAAAATGCATGTTGCACATTCCTGTTCCAGAAAGGAGATCTCTGCACCACTCCTCTGCAGAGCTTGGTCTTTGAGAAGAGAGAGAGAGGTGGAAATAGAGCAAAATAGACTTCACAGGGGAACTGTTACTTTAAATGCTTGAATTCAGGAGAGGTTAATGGAGGGGGGAAATGATGGAGTCATAAATGACTCTAAAACAGATGTAAACTTGGCCCCTAGATACATAGAAGATTAATGTCATCAAGGGTCTGCTCACACATCTATCTTTGTATAAGAACTAGGTGGCATTCATGATTACTATTACAATCACAGATGTACTCAAAAGCATACGTCTTGTGGTTTGACTGTGTCCCTGTCCTGCTTATACAGCATGACGTGGCCCAAATCCTGATTGTGTCCTCTGGCTGCTACCATAATGTAAATATTGTACTGCTAATAATGATTTGTCACATAACAGGACTGAGCCAAGGATGACTGACGCCACTGGAAAGGTTCTCATGAGCTCCTGCTCAGACCCATGCAATGCTCACTGTTCAAGGATAGTGAAGTGCACCACAAAGGTGGAAAAGCAGCATTATCCCTATTTCCTGCATGGGCAAACACAGCACAAAAGTTGTGCAAGTTGCCCTATATCAGACCTGGGAAACGAAAGTGTCTACTTCCTCTTCATTGGCTGGTCCACTAGCCCAGAGTGCCAGTTCAGGTAGACCCTGCATTACATCTTCTTGACTTCTCTCTTCGTTTGAGGCCTTACTCAAATCTGTATCCTGATCACAAAGGCAGAGTCCTACAGTGTACTAGTGACAGTTCTGGGGCCTTGGAGGAACAGAATGGTGGTTTGTAGCCAGGTTTGTTCTTTCTTTGCCTCAGGGAGCCTTGTTGATGAGTTTCACTTCTATTCTTTTGCCTCCATAACCTTAGCATCTTTCAGCAGTTTGCTAAATCTGTTACTCAAGAAAGAATCATTCTTAATAAAGCCACAACTAAAATATACTGTGGCTCATTAAGTATTTGTAGGAAAGAAGGGGGAATAGCATATTACATAGCAGAGAGCTGACAAGCTAATGAAGCTTAATTTGGGAAGCAGCAGATGTATCAGTAGTGAAAGTACAGGTGCTTATTGGGTACCAAAGCAGTTTGAAAGATAATGGCTCTGTAGAAAAGCAATAATGCAAGAGCCACTTACTAAATAACAAGAAGCAGGTGTGATTTGTCACACTAGCCTTAACATTAGTTTTAGAGCTTTTGGGGGTGGGGAGAAGAGGCTATAAATTGAAATTAGTCTGATCATCAATCAATCAAAAACTTTCAGATGGGGAACAGTATACAGAGGCCTGCTTAGCTTGGAGAAAATGTAATGGCCTTAGTTTTTCCTTTATGACTAAGGAACTGTAACTCATGACTGCCAAGTCCGGAACATCCTGTCTCTAAAAACAGAACTGAAAAGGTATCCACATAACATTTCAACCTCCTTTTGTTCTAGGCATGTTAATGTTGTCCATTATTGCAACTGCTAGGATTCTGCTGACTTCTTAGTTTATTGTGAGGTTTGATACAGTTGGAGGTATTAAACAGAGCTTTATTCTAGACCCCTCTTTAAAGGGGTCAGCTCTGGTATTCCCAGGGTGAGATCCTGACCCCCCAGTAAAGTCAACTGCAAAGCTCTCAGTCACTAATGGGGTCAGAATTTCTCTCCAGAAGATGCTATACCAACAATCCTGTGAGCTTAAGGGAGAGTGTGTGTCATCCTCGGTGCCACTCAGTTTTAGGCCCTGCAGCCAGAAGTCCTCATTCCTTGGGTGGTTCCAAGGTCCAAATACTACCTTCATTTAAAGGCCTCCTTCCCTTATGAGCCCAAACTGCCAGGCCATTCAACCAGGATCAACAGCTAGTATGCACTCTGGAGTGAGGCAGATAACTTTCCTCTGTGGAAAAGCTTACTGAACACTTTTTCCTTTTGTGTGGATGCACCCGCATGTGCACACTCACAGTTGTGATGTCCCCTACCAAAATGGAAGCTCTTGAGCTGTGTGCACCTTCTTATACATATTAGACCTCTGTCTCTATTACAAACCCCTCTGTATCTAGTTTTCTATTAGGTTGCTCACTGGGAGTAGGCGTGTATACATACATGTATAAACTTGGTAAGATCTGGATGTTGAGACTTGGCATTTCTATTTTGCATGTATTGTTCACGTTGCTGAATAGTTGAGGATTCCTCACACCAAAGGCTTAGCGCACCTAGCCATGGACCTGGGCCATCATGGGGAATGACAATGCAGACTTAGATCCTAGCAGTAGCAAGCACTCTGCATTATGCTTCAACTTTTTCCATTTTCAAAATACAGTGAGGTCACTGGATTTGTGCTGCCATTCATCTAATTAATCCTGCAAACCTTTACCTGTACAATTAAGCTCTTAAGCACCCATGGGACAATGGCTGGATTATTTTCATTAGTATCATACAGGACTGGTCTCTTAATATTGCTAAGCAGTTTTGAAACCTGTAGAGCTTTGATCGTAATGAGTAGGAACTTTCCCTACCCAGATGTATCTTAACAGAAATAAAATATGAATCCATTTACCTTGAATAATTGCTGAAACCATAATATACCTTTATTGGGGGAGAAACTGACAAAGGACATACTGCAGAGACTCCTATCTGTTGTGACTAGTCCAGCTCCTCATTCTTCAGTTGTGTTTTCTTAACAAAAAGACAAACGAGTGTCAAGCACTCGTATACCTGACGTGAATAAAATCTCTCAATTTGATTCAAAGAGTACGTGTCTCTCATGAGACACAAACACATCAGTCAAACATCTGTTATCCTTAATGAACTGAGAGAGTTTAGGAGAGTGATCTAAGTATACATCTTGTACGGGATGAGATTCTGGTTGGCTTTGAAAACTTCCAGAGTAGGATAGTGTTGAGACATCTGCTCATCTGACATGCACAAAAAAATGACACAAAAGGTCAGGTTTCCATGGCTAATCACTGCACAGAACATGAATGTTTAATAGGAGTTGCAGAGAATCTGAGCCATTTATAAATCTGTTTGCAAATCTGTCCCCAAACAGTTTATAATTCAAATGGGGAAAAGGGCTAAATTTGACAGATGCACTGTTTGCTACAAATAATTCAGCTGTCTTTAATCTAGCCATACAGGATTACTAGGCCAGGGAAAATGTAAAAGATCTCAGTAAAGAGACCTCATCTGCAGAATGCTGTCTCTGAGGATGCCCATTCAAATCCCCATTGGAGCTGTCTTCAGAACTAATAAGTCACTCCTTTCTGGATCTTTCCATCATTGGCCATTGAACATTAATCTACCCTTTTAGCACAGATGGGTATGGGGATATTGGTGCTCATGCATTGTGCATGAGTCATTAAAGCCAGCATTTCATTATGTTGTGCACAAGGCCCAGGTGGTTTCTTTGGCAATAGGCACTAAGTAAATTATTTCTATAGATAGTCAGCTGAGACAGTGTTGACACAAGGCATAGTGCATGGTAGGCTCCCCCAGGGCTGCAGACCTGTGCTCCTCTAAGCAAGGGAGACTGGAGGGGCGTGGGGCTGTTGCTGACAGGAAGGCAGATGTGGCCAAGTCTAAAACAGCACTTTCTGATTGGTAAAGAGAAATGACCATTGCCAGCTATGTTCTCCTATATATTGTTTGCTCTTTTGATTCTGTTTGCAATGGTCTCATGTCTCTCACAACCATTAAGGAGATGCTATTTTGCCAAGTTATACCCTAAAACCCTGTGACTTCACACCTTTCACAGCCTCACCAGAGCTTGCATATGTGCTATGAGGTCAGTTCCTGGCCCATGTCCTTGGCATATGCTATGCCATCATGGGTTTTTTGTAAGATTGGTCCCTTGCGATCCTAGGGCCAGAGCTTCAGCTGATCTAAAGTACCATGGCTCATTGACTTTAACTATAGGGTGGATGTGGTATACACCAGACCTAATGTGAGCACGGTATGCTGACCGAAGTATTTTGTACTAATACAAGTTATTTCCATACAAGATAGTGAATAAACTATATCAGTATAAATGAGTTCTGTGCCACCTTAAAGACTAACAAATTCCTTTGGGCATAAGGTGTCGTGGGCTGCAAGCCACTTCATCAGATGCATGAAGTGGAAAAACTATAGTTAGGAGGTCTATATACACATAAGGGTGAGAAACATTACAATGGGGAAGGGAAGTGTTAACAAAGTCAGTTGAGTTAGAGTAGATGAGGCCCATTCATAACAGTTGGTTAAAAGGTGAGAATCCGTGAATAGGGATAATTACATTTTTTTTTGTAATGAAATAGCTATTCCAGTGAAGTGCTCTTCTACTGGTTTATGGCTGTTAACATTTTTAGTGTCTGATTTGTGTCCACTTCAATGTCCCTGGACACTGGTAACAGACTTGCAAGTTGCCATATTTCTGCAACAAAAAAACCCTTCAACAATAGACATCAGAGTGAAGCTGCAGAGCTGGAACCAGTATCAAGTTTGCCATACGATCAGATTGGGTCTGAATAGGGACTATCTCATTACAAAAAGTAATTGTCCCTGTTCGCTCATTCTCACCTACCCTAACTGAACTGACTTTAACACTTGCCCTCCCCATTGAAAGTTTCTGACTCTTGCAATTGTATATAGACCTCCAAACTGTAGTTTTTCCACTTCATGCATCTGTGGCTTGCAGCCCACAAAAGCTTATGTTCGAAGAAATGTTGGTCTTCAAAGTGCCACAGGGCTCTTGTTTTTTGCTGTGTACAGACTAACATGGCTACCCCTTTGGAATATATCAGTACAACATACTCTTATCAGTATAGCAGTGGTCTTAGTACTAGACCTTAGGTACTAAACGTAATATCAGTTTAAAAAAACCCCTTCAATCTAACTGAAATAACTATATTGGAACTTTGGAGTTAAAGCGTAGAACCAGCTTTTTGATTTACCCCTTTTGTCCTTATTGTATCCCTTTACCTAAAATCAAACTGTGTAGGCATATGTGAGAACAATAACAGCTGCTTCCAAGTGCTAGTCTCAGAAATGCCAATTTAAATATAAACTTTTCCAAAGTATACTTCAGGGTTTCTCTTAGCTCTTGAACATCAGTGCTGCTGGCCTGAGTAAAGTGGAGGCAGCTTTTCTATAGACAGCCAGTTATGATGTTTAAGTTGTGTCCAATGTGCATCAAACCAGCATGTGGAATGAGGTAGGAGGAGCTTTTCTGGCTATGTTGCTTCATTCAAAGGGCTTCTAGCAGATAACACTATTTATTATCTCAGCAGCAATTTCATTTCACTAGAGAACAAGCTATTAGCACAACCTTGCCACCGTGATTTGCTACCTTTCTGTGTATATGGGCTTATCTCCCTGAAGTATCCTCTTTCCCAGCCCATAGTCTTGTCATTTTAAAATGAAGTTTGCAAATGGCATGATGATGATGATGGAAATAACAAAAGAGGAAGTTAGTGGTGGCCGCTGATATTATGAACCTGCCTGCCACATGCTCAGCAGGGCCTGGAATATCCAAGGCAAGTTCTGTTAATGGGGCACTGCTGCACTACAGCAGTTTCATAACTTATCTTTGACATCAGCCCTGCCTAGGAGGATGATCATGGAAACCAGTAAGAGCCTGCTGCAAGAAGCTGAATGTCCTAAGTTCCTAATGGGAGTTCAGACACTGGTGCCAAATGCAGCATAAATAAATGGAGTATGGGGTGCCACTTAGCAGGAGATGCTGTTCAAGTTCAAATCCCAAGCTAGCAATGAAAAAGGAAACTTGGGAATAATCTCTCTCTGCTAGACCTCTTGAGATGCAACCCAAAGAAGGGGAAGGGTAAAGGGTGGAAAATGTCTAAGGTATCTTTCCAATTGCTGGATTCTGTGTGGGAATTGAAATGGCTCCCTGCCTAAACTTGATCAGCCCTGGGGCCACTCAAAACTTACAGTGGCCTTCTCTGTGGCTGCCTGTATGCTGTACTCCACTCCAGTATGCTTATTGCACAGAACACAATGAGCATGCACCTGGAACACCCCTGAGAGATAACTGGGCCTGGCCTACATTACAAAGTTAGATTGACAGAAGTCCACTTGCATAAACCTGGCTATGCATGTGTCCACACTCAAATATCTCTTGCTGACACAAGCAGTCTGTTACTATGGAGCTATTATTTCACCTCCCCGAGCCACACAAAGTTATGGTCAACTTACTGAGGTTGGCACAGTGCAAGTGCTGTGTTGTTTGTGTTGACCTTAACAGTCCTCCAGTACCAGTCCTACAATGTGACAGTGACCGTTCCATTTACCTTTCTGAACCTGCCTGCCCCACTGTCTTTGAAATGCCTTTCCTTGATTGCCCACCTTGGTACTTAGATGTTTCCCTTTGTGTGCAGCTGGTTCCATTCATACACCTACTACATGTGCTCCTTTCTGGAGTAGACATGAGGTATTGGATGGCTTGGGCATATGGGGAGAAGAGGCTGTGCAAGCACAGCTAGAGACCAGCCACAGAAACATCCACATCTATGAGCAGATTGTAGGTGCAGGGAGAGGGTCTCAATAAGGCTGAGCAACACTGCTGTGTGCAAATGAAGGGACTATATTAGACATACCCCTAAGCAAGGATGGCAGTAAGATCTGGTGCTACCCAACAGACCTGTTGCTCTTACATCAAACTGCATGCTATGCTTTGCAATGACCCCATCAGCACCTGGCAGACCACTAGGGATACCTCAGAGCAGCCTGAGGTGGGGACTCTTGGCTAAGTGAGGAGGCGGGTGAAGATGCAAGGGGAACTCCAACCATACTGTGAGCTGGGAACTATTTGAAACTCTACAGGAGTGAAACCATTACCAGCTGGTGAGTGCAGATGAGTCTGCCAACCAAGGGCAAGTACGTGCACTATTTCTTAATCCTCTGTTCTATTTTTTTTTTCCATCTCCCTTCCTCTTCCCTGTCTCTGTTCCCCTAATTAAAAATGACATCTAGACTAGTCACAAAGGTGTTTGTTTCTCCAACATTACTGGTATAATGGTGGAGAGAGTGGTCTAAAAAAGGTTGCACTGCAACCCAGTTACTGATCTGATGTTGATTAGGTATCCTTGTTTGGGCTGAAATAGAAGCAGCATCTACTTTTCACTTCTTTGGCTTGTTGGGCCTTCGAGGGGTGGGGGGGTGGAGTGGGGTATTGAGTCCTGTTTATCAGAACGGATGTCTCATCCTCTTGAGACAACTCAGTACAACTTCCAAGGAAATACTCTGTAATCTTTGCCTGAAGACTTCTAGGGATTGCTTCCTTGTGTCTTCCACTGTGTGATGGGTTGCACACTACCTCACCCCTGTAATATGATCTGTGTAACCTTCCTGTTTTACCTTTGCGATGTATTGTTGTGGTTTAATGTCAAATATGTCATGTGAGATGTTAAGTGCTCATGGAAGCTTTATATTATTGTTACAGTTGCAGGAAACATGGTACATCAAACAGACAGAATGAAACATGTCCCCAGGTATTTAACATAACTCAAGTGGGGGCAATCAGGACAGACAGCCATTTCACATGTGTAGTGAGGAAGTGCATGACAAAGGCTATATCAGTTAAGCTCCCTGGCTCAGGAGGGAAAGATGACAAAAAGAATTATTTCATCCCAGGAAGGAAGGGGGTGGGAGGGGAGGAAAGGAGAGAGAAAAAGAGATGCTAGGAACAGTTGGGAGCTTTTGGCCAGAGAAACTCCATCTTGTAACATCATCTACAAGCAACTGTATAAAGACTGGGACCTGCTCTCGGAGGGTGAGCGGCTAGGGGAAAACCATGATAGCCAAATCTGAGTGGTGAGCTGAACATAACTGTAGTGGGGTCTTATCTTTTTAAAAAAACCCAAAACAAACTTGAAATTTAACCGTAATTAGGTGGTGGAAACTCCTTGACTGCATTGATTTGCTATGTACTCACTTAAAATCTTGTTTTAATCAATAAACTAGTTTTTGTTTTATCTAAAGCTGTGTGGATTTTATAGAGAATATGACTATGTGGGTGCTTAATTTTGAAAAAAGGCTGCTGATTGCATACGAGTTTCTCAGTTAAACTGACAAACCTGTGTATATGAACGTGTAGGGATCAGTGAAGAGTCCGATATCTGCAGGATGGAGGTTCCCGGTGTGAAATCTGGCGCCTGGGGGGGCTTCCCCGTGAGTTGCTAGAAAACACACTTCCACTGCCTGGGACCAATAACGTGCAGCAGGCTAGTGTGGACTGACCATCAGTGGGGGGGCCAGCTAGCAAAGCAGGGTAAGTCGAGGCCTAGGAGTGGGCAATCATGGAGGCACAGCAGCACACCAGACCAGCTTGCAGGAGGAGAATGTCACACACGGTGGTGGATGCTTTCCCATCTCACTGAGTGCTGATGTGGGATTGCAGCAAACAGGCTAGCAGCAGGTGGGCTCAGGTAGCTTTGGGAAGCCAGTAGGAGTTGGGCTTTCTGTGCCTTTTGTTACCCTTGGGAGTAGGATGAGTCAAAATCACTGCCCATGAAAATAGTGGCGATATATTCAGTGCCATTTCACAATACCTGCAGCCAGGCATGGGGCCCAAACTATTAGTCAATAGAATGCCTTCCCTCCTGCTGGCTAGTGCCATGTTCACCAGGGCTATGAGCTGAAGAGGGACACTGTAGCAAGGCACTCTAAAGTTAGCATCAAACACTTAAGTGCATCTGTGGGTATAATATAAGGCATTTTTGAGACTTCTTTCTTTTTCCATTGTGCCTGTAAATCTAATGGTATATCTGTTCTGTGCTTTTAATCAGCAGTTCTTGGCTTAGGGACGTTCAGGCCCTTCTCTACGCGGGCTGACTGACTCCCTTCAGGCAGAGAAGTTCTGTGAGATCCTCCAACTTCTCAATTGCCTTAGACTGTGATCATAGGAGTTGGAAGGTCCTTCAGAACATAACCATGGGGAAAGACAGAGGTGAAAGTAGTTGCTTCAGGACAGGGAAAAAGAGTGGGAGGCACCAGGGGGAAATGCACTGGGATATAATAGGCTTGTTCAGGCAACAAGTGTTGCAGTCCATGGCTGGCCTTCAGCTCCCAAGGTCTCAGATTAGAAGTCTTTGGCTAACCTTTTTATGTGTTTGCACTCCATGTACAAAACTGCTGTTAATGGAGTTCAGTTCTATTTTTGGAAAGTCAGTCTGACTTTATAGTTCTTACCAAGTACGGCGGGAGGCAAAGACCCAACCCAATATATAATCTGAAGTGCTCAAGATATTCACGAGAACTGTACTGTGACTGACAAAATTCTCTATTTAAAACCCTGCCTCAACTGCAGAGTTCCATGGTTGGCTCTTCTAACAGGTCCTGTGTGTATGCAGGGCCATCCTGGGGGCGGGGCGACAGCAAGCAAGTTGACCACCTCAGGTCCCATAGTTCAGGACAACCCCCGCGGGCCCTGTGCTGCCTTTGATGGCAAGTCAGTGGTGGGGGAGCACCTCCTCATACAATCAGTCATAAATTTGTCCAGCTCTCTAAAGCTGTTTACCCCCAATAACTCCTAATTGGGAGGCTGTTCCAGAACACACCACCTCTTCTGATTTCCGGGCTGAATGTGTTCATAGTAAGTTCATCTTCATTTGTTCTTCTGCCAGCATTGTCGTGTCTCTTAAATAGTTCTTCGCCCTCCCTGATGCTTCCCCCAATCTATTTATAGAGTAATCCTAGCCCCTCTCACTCTTCTTTTTGCTAAACTAAACAATCCAGACTTTTCAGAGCTTTCTATTGAGTACTCTAAACTATAACACGGAATAATTTTTTTCTGCAGCGAGCCAGTCCACTGAGTACATGTAGTGTCCCTTGAGTCTACCAAAAGCACATTCAAGAGTCATTCTGTACCTGTTCAGCTAGTGTTCTGACTCTTTCCTTGTACTGTCAAGGTGGCTAGGATACAGCTTCATGGAAATAGGAGAGAAAGTGGATAGGCTGGATCCTCCAGAATTGCTACTGGCATTTAACATCACTAATGGTAATCAGCCAGCTGGGCAAGAACATTCCTGCTTCCAGCTTTTTGAAGCATACTTTGTTCTTAAAGATGTGAGCACCTTCCCTGACCAGACTTGTTGACATTACTGAAGTAACCCTTGCTGTTGCTGAACTCTGTGGCAAGGTAGACTGGTGCCATGCTAAGGATATACATGACAATTAATACCTGATTGTAGTTCAAGAATGTTGTTTTAAATCAATCCACAATGTCCTGCACAATAAGGAGAGTTGGAGATGATTAATGGCCTACCCACTTCAATTACAATGACTCCCCTCTTTTGGATTTTCCAACTCAAAAATGATGTTGCGCCGCCTGATTGTCAGCCAGTGTTGTAAGTTTCCAGAGAGGGATTTCAGTTCACTCCTCGGCTATCAATGTTGCTCTCATTTTGATATGTCTGCATCAGAGAGCTTGGGCAAGCTGCCCACATAGCTCCAGGAACATGGCCTTTTGAATCCAAAAGTTCTTCAGCCCCCACTCATCATTCCAAACCTACATTATAATGCAATCCTACCAGTCAATGCTCATTTCTCAGGCCTGGAAACAGCACTCCACCATATGAAGCTGTTTTGTGAACAGTAGTAGCAACCTGGCATTGTTGTTCACTGTGTCCATCAGTATCTGGTGGTTATGCTCCAATACCTCCTACTCGCAATCCCAGTTGTAGCAGTGCTCTCTCAAGCTATTCAAATAGCGGAGAATCATGCATCTTGTTTGCTGTTCACCAGAGAAGTGTGCTGAGCACTGCAGGCTCCATGCATCTCAGAGAGCGAGCAATCACCAAAAAGTACCACATGGGACTGTCTGAAAAATTATGATGTGCTCAAAGCTGCATAGTAGGGAATTTTATTGCTACCTCCTAGAAATCCCTAGACAACTATCCCTATTGTTTTTATCCCACAGAGCATTGTAAAAATTGTCCCAAAAGGCACTGCACCAGATGGTACTGTGGGCATACAAGTATACCTACTTGGAGTGCGCCATGCTTTCAGGGATGTGTCAGTGTATTGTTAACTGGTGAGTATGTGTAGTGCCAACACAAGCCGCCAGGCATGTCCATATCTGAGTGACATACAGGCTGTGATGGATGTATGCTAATGTAATTTGCCTTGACTTAGCTTTGTGGTATAGATGTGTCCTAGAGGAATTATCCCCATCTTATTTCAGATCCACAGTGACCCTACCCTCTGTCAGGGTGGGTTACAATCCTAACAGTCATACTGGGTCAGATCAGTGGTCCATCTAGCCCTATATCCTGTCTTCCAGCGGTGGCTAATACAAGAGGGTTCAGAGGGAATGAACAGAATCGAGCAATTATCTAGTGATCTGTCCCCTGTTGTCTATTACTAGCTTCTGGCAAACATAGGCTAGGAACACTCAGAGCATAGAGTTGCATTCCTGACCATCTTGGCTAATGACCATTGATATATTTGTCTTCCATTAATGTATCTAGTTCTTTTTTGAACCCTATTATAATTTTGGCGTTTTGCAATGCTCCTTGGCAATAAGTTCCATAGGCTGACTGTGTTGTGCAAAGTATTTCCTTATGTTTGTTTTTCCACCTGTTAATTTCAGTGGGTGACCCATGGTTCCTTTCTTATGTGAAAGAGTAAAATAATATTCTCCACACCATTCATGATTTTATGGACCTCTTAACTGTTGTTTTCCCAAGCTAAGAAATCCCAGTCTTTTTAATTTCTCCTCATACAGAGGCCAGACCCCTAATTATTTTTGTTGCCATTTTCTGTACCTTTTCCGATTCTAAAGTGTGTATTTTTGAGATGAGGTGATCAGAACTGCATCAAGTATAGGCATACCATGGATTTTTATGAAGACATTTTTTTTATGTCTTACTATCTGTCCCTTGCCTAATGGTTCCTAACATTCTGTTAGTATTTTGACTGCTGCTGAGTGGATGCTTTCAGAGAACTATCACAATGATGCCAAGATCCTTTTTGAATGGTCAGAGCTAATTTAGACCCATCAATTTGTGTGTCTAGTCGATTCTTTTCTATGATGCATTACTTTGCATTCATAAACCTTGAATTTCACCTGCCATTTTGTTGCCTAGTCACCCAGTTTTGTGAGATCCTTTTGTAATTCTTAAGTCCAAAGCAGACTGCAATCTTGAGTAACTTTGTTTTCTGCAAATGTTACCACAAGCTGTTTACTTACCTTTTTCCAAATCACTTATAAACAGGTTGAACAGCACTGATCTCTGGAGGACACCGCTATTTATCTCGCCATTCTGAAAACTGATCGTTTGTCTACCCTCTGTTTCTATCTTTTAACCAATTATTGATCTCTGAGAACCTTCCATCTTATCCCATGACTATTACTTTGCTTAAGAGCCTTTGGTGGGATTTTTATCAAATACTTTCTGAAAGTTTTGAGTACTATATCCACTGGATCACCTTTGTCCACATGCTTGTTTGGCCCCCCCTCCCCTCTCAAGAAATCTATCAGACACACAAATGAATACAACTTATTGGGGAAGGGTCAACAAAGGTTTTGTAAAGGGAAATCGTGCCTTACAAATTTGTCTAATAACAAAGTTGTTTACTTGTCAATAATTGCCAGGATGGCCTTTAAGGTTTTTTAATTGATGTCACATTAACTATTCTCCAGTCATGTTGTACAGATGTGAATTTAAATGATAAGTAACATATCACAATTAGTTCTGAAATTTCATATTTGAGTTCCTTCTGAATTCTTGGGTGAATGCCATTCGGTCTTGGTGACTTATTATAGTTTATCCATTTGTTCCAAACCTGACGCCTCAATCTGGGAGAGTTCTTCAGACTTGACACCTAAAACCAGTGCTTTTTTTAGTGATGGTCCAGAGTACCAGCACCTTCTTTGCTGGCCTTGCTGCCTAGCTGGGGGGCGGCGGGATCAGCAGGGTAAAGGAGTGCACCACTAGAAGAAGAGGGTGGCACAGGCAGAAGAGGGGTGGGCATTTTTCAAATTTACTGTCAAGATAGGAGTACCAGCACTTTTTTGTGTGGGTTTTTTTGTTTGTTTGTTTTTTATATAGCCATTGTTTTAGGCAGTGCTTAAGTGTGGGGAATCTCCCTCACATCTTCTGCAGTAATGACTGAGGCAAACAGAATTTTGTTTCTCTGCAATGGCTTTATTTACAAGATGCTAAAGGAGCACTTAAAATCATCCCATGATCCCACTGATTGTTTAGCAGGATTAGGGCTTCTGATATACTTAATTTTTTTTTGTTCCTGTAAGTTTTTGAGTCTGGGTTGTTGCTCTTGAAATTGTTTTTTGACTTGCCTAATTATACTTGATCTGCTGGTGTGTTTCTTTCTGTTTTCCTCAGTAGGGATTAACTTCCAATTTTGAAAGGATAACTTTTTGCCTCTTTTTTACTTAGTTGAGCCATGATGGGGTTTTTGGGGGAGCCCTTACCATATTTTATTCCAGCAATAACTGAAACTTTCTCCCTTATGAATTAGAGATTACAGGTGTAAGAGAATCTTTAATATATTGAGAACAGAAATGATAGCTGTAATTACCTCTAGCTAAAATCACTGGTAGATTCTTGAGTGCTACCTTTCATGTTAGGTGCACATTCTATGCTCTGTTTGCTGCCATTGCACATGGCAAAGAGCCATGCGTCACTGAAACAATGGGGAGGTTAAAACACCTTACCTTCTTGGCCTTCTAGTCTGTAAATTAAAAATAGACTAGGGAAGGCTAGTGGTTTTTCCTTTTTATTGGCGTAACTTCTGAAATGCTATGCAGTTTATCTTTAATTTGGCAGTTGTAAGCTCTTGTTCACTCCTTGTTATACATATTTGTACCCATACTATTAACACATGGTTCTTGAATGATCATTGTACTTGTGTGTGGTACAACAAACTATCCATGGTACTTATATGACCCCCATTACTGTTGTATCTGAACACAACACTCCTGTGAGGCAGGGAAGTATTTCCATTCTAGAGATGCGGAACTGAAATCCAGAGAGGCTAAATGACTTGCCCAGTGTCAGAGGAAGTCTGAGGCAGAACAAGGAACTGACCCCAAGACTTCTGACTCCCAACCACACACTTGCATGCACCCAAAGAGCTGTGACTGATGCTCAGGACCCCTTATCTTGAAGCTTAAAACCCTTGAAAAGTGTTAAAACATTCACAGAAATAAGTTTAAATCTGATAAAACAGGATGAAATCAATTCAGATCTTTAATGAAGAGGATGCATGTGATGAAAGAAACATCACAGCAGGGTTGTCTGTCAGAACAGGATTATATGGTGCCAGCCATTTGGCAAAGCATTTGCCCTGGGCAAGAGAGAAAATTTCATCACCCTCCCTGGAGTTGCTTTTCCTTTTCCATAAATTCTCTAGTGCCTCTTTAAGCTGAATGAATCACAACACTGTCTTCTAAAATGTCCTAGTTGGATCCATCATCATGGTGGCATGTCACATTCAGTTACTGTATGTGTCTTACCAGCAGCAATGTAATGCTGGGTGCCAATCTGTGCGTGAGTCTTGCTTGTGATGCTGCTAGCTGAAAAGCACAGCTGAGAATAGTGATTACTCTAAAAGCACTAAACTTTCTTGAGTCTCCTCTTCACTAGAAATGGGCATAATGAAACTAGCCACACCTGACCATTTTTTGTCAGAATTTCCCATAGTTGTTGCTAGCACCAGTTCAATCCATAAGTGATAGCAATGGTGCTTAAAGTGGTCGGAAAGTGGAGCAGGTCTATCATTTGAAAACAGCAGCTTTCGTAAGACCGTGCTTAAAGTGTGCCCCTCGATAACCCAGCTCAATTCAGGAGGAGAAAAATGTTCTCTACTACTCCTTATGACGCTTCCTTCCATGCAAGCATTAGATAATATAGACAAGATTCCAGACCTCAGACACAGTCATCCAACCTTGAAAAGAGCATACCAGTATGATAAAGCTTAAAATGCCAGCCACCAAGCCCTCATCTGTAGTAAAGGCTCATCAATACAGCCCCACTGTGTGGAACATGCACTAAAACATTGTGCCGCAAGTACCCCATGTAGACCCCCTCAGTGTGAATGAAAAGGTACCTAGTTCATATAAACTTTGTCCTGTTCAAATGGGACTAAATACCCTGCCCCCAATCATGAGACCATAAAATAATAAATGTTGGGGTGGGAATGGGAGTTGCCTTCTGGTTTCTGAACTTTAGCGGGAGCTATGTTCCAAAGGGTAGGCGTGTCAGTCTAGTTCAGCAAAACAAACAAGGAATCTTGTGGCACTTTTAAAGACTAACAAATTTATCACATGAGCTTGAATAAAGCTTTTCTCTCAACTATGAGGGACAGGTGCTTTTATTTATTTAAATGAAAGCTGAAATTCTTACCTAGTTGCCTGTTCTTAGGATCTTGAACTTTATGAAACACCACCCATGGCAAGGCTGGTGTTAAAATTCCAACCGGTAACACTGTCAATAACACTTGCTTCATATTTTCAAGGTTTTCTTTAAAATCATGACAGCTCAACATTTGGTGGTGGTTCAGGGATGTGTGGGGAGGGGCATGGGATGTTAATGAAAGCTGAGCCTTTGAAGAGCATCTAAAGTCTGTCCACACACACCCTTAGCTATTTCTCTATGGTTTTCAAACTTTTTTTCCTCAGGACCCAATTGAAAAAATCATTTGTTTGACACCCAACAACTACATCTTTTAGCAATATATTCTAGTCTTTTGGCAGTAGCAGGGGGTGCCGCAGCCCAGTATCTGATGGTCTTCAGTGCAGTACTGGGGCCCAACCTATGGTTTGAAAACTACTGCTCTACACACACTAGGTAGGTGTGCCACGCGGTTTATTTTATTGCAACATTTCTATTGCAATAGCTGTGCATTGTGAAACAGACAAACAATACTCATTTATATAAGGGCCAGTTCCTGCAAACACTTGCTACCCAGTCTAATGTTAAAGTTTGCAGGACTGAAGTGTAAACTGACTTCAGGGAGACTACTGGGAGTAGGGCCATGCCTCCACTAAGGCCATCTACACACGATCACTTTATTGCGCGCAATAAACCTGCTAGTGTACACACGATCATTTTCCCTGTTGCGCAGCAACACCCTCTTGCCACGCAACAGTTAAACCACTCAAATCGAGAGTGGTAGCATTACCGTGGAAAAGCTGTTCCACAGTAATGCTCGTGTGTACCCATTTTGTGCGTTAGACAGCCTCCGAAAATGTCCCAGAGTGCCAATCGAGGCCACTCTGGGACATTGGAGCTGTCAAATATGTCAATTTCACTGCTCTAGCAGAGCAGTGAAATTGACTGTTATGGGAGCTGTCAGGTTTGGTGGCTCCCCTGGACTGAGCTAGGGGGCTGGCCTGAACCGGTTGCCCACGCCGGTTTGAGCCAGCACCTTAGCTCAGTCCAGGAGTTCGGGTGGCAGCAGGGGCTCCGGTGCTTAAGCGCTGCAGCTCCCGCCGCCACCTGAAGCCCTGCAGCCCCCTAGCTCAGCCCCGGGGTTTCGGATGGCGGCGGGAGCTGCGGCGCTTAAGCGCGTAGCCTTTGCCGCCACCTGAAGCCCTGCAGCTGAGCTAGGGGGCTGGCTGTGGGCAGTGCATGGTGGGACAGGTGCCCACCATGCACTGCTCTTGTATCGCAAAGGAACGTTCTCACGGGTGAACGCTCCTTTGCGATATAACCAGCTCGTGTGTACACACCAAAGCGCTATATTTGTAGCGCTTTCCTTGTCCCGCAATAGCTTATTGCAGGACAAGTTTATCGTGCGTACATAGCCTCAGATATAGAAATACTGATGTGCTATTCTGAAAAGCATTCTTCATCAAAATGCAGCTATAGCTGCAAAGGTGTGCTTTGTATCCGTTTAGTATCCTCCTCCTTCCCCCCCCCCCCCCGAAACAAACTAAAACGGTAGACGTGCAGCTTGCTGGTGTGTATGCTAGAGACTTCAGAAGTGTCTGTCAGAGAGATCAAACTGCTTCATACCCTTGACTGACCTTGCATGTCAGCAGTAGTCTGTATTGTAGACAACACTCAAGTTACTTGACTATTAAGGTTTTTTACTTTCACCCACCACCACGTATCTGAGCACCTTCTGTGCAAAACCAATAGCTAACTCCCTAAATGCTTGCAAGATGGGGGGGACCCCTGATGTTTTGTAAAGAAAAGTGTAAATAGTTTTTGACCATAAGCATGCAAAACTGATATCTCATCCAAAAGGTACAATATTACTATTAGATTCAAATGCTAATAGTTTATAGTCCTTCATTTCCTTAAAAATAAGCCACCCATGTGATCAGTGACAATTCTCAAGGTCATGTGCTTTATATACTGTCATCTGAGTCAAAATGGTGTGACAGATGTCTAGTGTACTGTAGCTACATGCTGCATTCCAAACGCCACCACTGCACATTACCTGCCGCTCAGTTCAACAGAAGCAGAAACAAATTAAATAGCTGAGCCTCACTGTAACTTCTCTTGTAACTGTAAATAGCTTTGGAAATATTTAATGACCTCTTTCATCAAAGGTTGTTACCTCTTTGATTGTTGACACACATCAGGGATGTAATGCAGCTAACAGCCCCTGCAGACAAACAGAATGGTGCACAGCCCAACTTTGCTAATGAAGTAAATTATGCTCCAGGTGCTAGGGAATAGGACTGGGAATTGAAACAGGATGTATATTTCCAATTTGTCACCAACACAATCTGACTTTGGGAAGGATGCTTAAATTAAAGTAGGCGTCCAATAACTTTTGGTTTCCTTTCAGTTTTTGGTTACCCAATTCGAGGCACCTTGGGTCTGATTTCCACCCTGTCCCCTGCCTCCAACCAAAGTGATGAGCACCCAAAATTCCAGTGGAAGCCAACTGGAGCTATGGTTGCCCAGATCCTCAAAGGTCCAAGAAGTCTCGAAAGCTCCATTTCTCCAGCTGAAAAACGGGAACCACAGTGTATGCCCATCGTTCCTTGGAGATCTCATGCATAACTATTTGTAAATGCAAATATAGTTTGGGTCACTGAAATTTGCATTGCAAATAATTATTCGAAGAAGCATGATTTGTCGTAAATACACACCCCTTTATATACGTTAGGGACCAAATCCTGCTCATTTCATATATGTACTTTTGGATTGGTGTACACATATAGGATCTGGTCCTGTACTAGGAAGTGCTTACAGGCATTAACTAGAGTTGTATAAAACCAAAGCCTTGTCAATTCTAAAAGACATTTTAAACTGTTAACTAATCTGTGCTACAATTAATAATAGAGGAAAACAAGGCAGTTTTAATTTTAACCCATGTGAGCTGTTCGAGAAATCCATAGCTTCCACTTCCCCCATTGTTTGCCACAGCAGCTTTTGTTAACAAAGCTTGGTTTAACCTGTTGGGTTTTTTTTGTTTGTTTTTTTATAAAGATACTCACTAGGAAAAAGGTGTATACAGCCTGAGAGGTTCAGTCCATGGGAAGGCTGAGAGTTTGCAGTGCTTGAAATGACGTTCACATTTGCAATTTCACTGAGTCTTTCGGATTAAAACGAAATGCAATGGAATCTGTAGTGTTTCACCTGGTTTTAAATGAGTATAGAAATCCCATTTCTGGAATCACTAAGGAAAGGAAAAAGGCATCGCTGAGTGTCTAGCCCCAGGTTCAAATAAAGGTTCACATATCTGCAGTTTTCTTAGTACGTGTTTGTCATGCCAGGACTGAGAAAGCAACTCTGTATTTGAATCTGCTCCCAAAAATGGGCCCGGCAGTGACAATGTTCTTTGTGTTCATGTTAATTTTAATCTTTCCACATAAAACTAGTAGCAAAGGTACTAGTGAGCTTCCTGGAGTCTCTGTTGTTTCACCCTTTTCATGATGATAACTCTGATTGGGATAGACTTTTTAGTTTTTCAAGGATTTTATATACATATGTATGTATGTACATACATACTTGGTTTTAGGTTGATTTGTTTGTGTGATATTCTTGGGTTGGTTCTTGCTTATTGGGTAGTAGAAAGTGTCAGTGTTAACTCTCTTTATGGTGGGAAGGTCTTTTTAAGGAGGGAAGATTTGTAGTCCAATTTAAAGATGGAGAGAATCTGGATAAAAATGGGTGAAGGCTCTTTTTAATATTCAGGTTATTTGCTATCATTAGCATTCTTAACAGAAAGCTTTTATTCCCAAGAAGGTTTGATGGATGAGGAGAGTGTTGCAAATACTCATGCCAATATATATACATGTGTGAATGTGCTGGAACGAAAATCAAGAGATACCAAGGTATATCCATCTTGCTAAGATATCAGGAGCAGATTTTAACACCTGGCCACACTTTCGAATGAAATAAGAAAATGATGCTCTTTAGATTTGACACAAAGAACCATGTAAAAGTCATCAAATTCATTCTGAAATTTCACAGCCTGTTGTGATTATCAAGGGACAAGATGACAACGTCAACAAGAGTTAACTACTGGGAGAGCAATTTGAGGACTGGGAGACATTCAGTCAAGATGCAGAAACAATATCACATAGCTATGTTGAGGACCCAGTGCAAATACACAAATGTCTAATGCCTGTAGTGACCACATAAAATAGTAGAAAGGTAAGGTGAGTAAGACAGTATCTTTTCTGGGACCAACTTCTGTTTAATGAGAGAACAGAACAGGTTCTTCCTTACCAGCAGAAGCTTATTCCATAAAAGAGTGTTACCTCACCCACCTTGCGTTCCTAATCTCCTGGAACCCACACAGCTAAAACACTGCATATAACTTAAAGCAATAGTCATGGGTAATAGTCTATAAGCCATGCATACTGGAAAACATGATGTATTTTATCTTTTCAATTCATAAAAATCCATCTGATCCTAGATTTATGAAAGAACAGGGTCTAAATTTTGTTAAATTGTTAGCTGCCATTTGTTCACCGAGCTTATATCTGCAGCTGAAACATAGGCTAGGATTCATTTGCAATTTTAAGTGTTTGCAGCAAAGCCTTTTTTTTTTTTTTTTTTTTAAACAGTGTAAAGGAATGAGGGGAATACTTCCTTCAAACAGAATGGTAACTCAAGCCCTCTTCATTTCATTTTTGTCCAGGGGCCTGATTCACCTTTCCTCCCTGGAAACTGCATTAGTGTAAAATTAATGGGGAGAATCAGAATGTGAGCCATCATTTGTGCTTACGGTAGATTATCAGCATTCCACTACCATGATGATGATGGCAATTGGCTATGATTGCAGCTTGCTGCTCTCAGGCCATCCTGATCTGTCCGTTCATATATTAAGCTTGAATACACATGAAGTCACTTTTTAAGAATTTCTTCACACTGCCTTTAATCTTTGATCTTCTATTCACCCGTTCCAATAGGCTGCTCCCCTTTTCTGAGGCCTTGCCTTTGTATGTATAGTGCTTCACTCAGAAGCAAAATGCTTTGATTTCTTTCATAGCAGTAGAAAAAAATAGGCTTTAACCTTAAAACACCTCTTCAGCTTAAGATCCAGGACAATGTGATGGTGTTTGCAAGTGCTATATACACCATGAGTGAAATTTTCCTGGGTATCCTCTGGCAGATTCTGAATAAACTGACTTTATGGAGGTGGTATGTGGATTGGGAGGGTAGAGGAAAGGAACATACCCCTAAGCCCACAGACAGAACATTGGAGCTGTTCCCCTGCCTATGTTACAGTCTCTTGATAAGCCACAACATCTGCTTATCCTTATGTGCAGGGTTGTCTGCCATTTTATGGATGCATTGGCCACCCAGTAATTATTCCCACCCAGCTTCTCCTCCAGCCACTCCTCAAAATCAGCATCTGCAGTGGCTGACAGAGGTGGAGTGAAGTTAATTTCTTCGAGACTTGAGATAAGCATTAGGGCCCCTCTTCAGTCCTTTAATCCTTTTGAGTAAGATTCACTCAAAGCTTTAAGTCAAGCAACATAATGAACTTCATTACAAACTCTTGTTTTAATAACTAGAGCCCTGTGCGGATACAAATATGTGGATCCTCATCCGATCTGCATCTCTGAGAAATGGTTTGTGGATATCAGCGTCATATCCGCAGATGTGGATATAATGCGGTTATCTGCATATTTGCAGGGCTCTAGTTCTGCAAAGATAAAAATATGGGGATCTGTATCTGAACTCCATCCTCAAGAAATGGTCCACGGATATCCACAGTGTATCCATGGATGCAGATATCTGCGGATATAATGTGGATATCTGCGGAAGTGCAAGGCTCTATTAATAACCACTGCTGCCACCCTGTCAGCCAGACCCCTTCCTCATATAAAGGCTTCTTAAAAACTGAAACTACTACTAAGGGGCTCCTACGGGACTGGAGAACAATATCACAATGTATCTCCTTCCAGTTAAATACCCCTGGAACTAGGATACACAAGATCTCAACAATGCTTAGCAGTTATACAGCATTGTGTGTTTAAAATATTGTACACACATTAACAAATCCTCACACAACCCTGAACAGATTTAGCTGCCATTTCACAGCTGAAGTCAGACAGGAAAGTGAAGTGACTTTACTAAGGCCGCACAGCAAGACAGTGGCAGAGCCAAAATGAGCAGAAAGGATCTTCTGAGTATTAACCTGTGCTGAGACCTGGCTGCTATGTGTGCAGGTGGTTAGAGTGTGATATAGCCCTAAGATTTAAGGGAGTAGTATGGGTGCACCATTTTAGTCTTTTCCTTCATATACAACCTTGATTTTAGGAAGCCTGCCCTGTCTTTACCATCATGCTCCAATCTACTTATCTGGCCAAACTCCAATCAGTGCAAATTCCAAAATGGTTTCAGGAGACTCATCTGGCTACTTGTCAGTCTTCCACCATTATGGGGTTCTAAGCCATTTAGTTGGCTGTTAATTGTTTATCAGAATTTTGGTTCCCTGATTTTTTATTTATTTATTTATTTATTTTTTTAAACAAAATTTGTCAGGCGAGGATTATATCCCTGAAAATGTCTAGTGGTAAACTTGAATCACCTTGTTCCTTCATATGTGAAACTGAAGCCTCACAATTTACCAACCTGATAGACCATGGCTCCTTGCTTTCCTTATAATTACCCAGGATATTTTCTAATGATGCATATTTTTCATAGGTAACCGTAGTAACTGACATCTTCCACGAATCCCCTCCACTAGGGATTCTGAATATCTTCTTTGAGGCATTACAGCACCACAATCTCAAATGATTGCTTTAGTGCTTCACTTATTGGCATTGCAACTTGTTTGATGAATAGCCAGCAATTGATACAGGAAATAGGATTCTGACTGGTAGAGGGCATGTCACACTCTATTCCCACCCCCAATCTTGGCCAAATTCACTGCTTTCCAAGTCAATTTAGCAGTGATTATAATGAGGCATTATGCTAATTTGAAAGATAAACACAAAATAGGGATTATCAAATCTGGTAGTGGGATTGAGCGGGGAGATTTTGTGCCTCCACTATCTTGGGGCTAGTGGGGCCTGAAGAGGTAGGCTAGAGCAACCTGAGAGCTGCTCTAAATTTGTGTCACCACACCACCATTGTCCCTCTGGGCAGAGGAAATTGTTGGCCACTCCTCTTCCTGCCCTTTACCTGTGTCCATTCTTGCACACCCTGCCCTCACATTCCTGGCCCACTATCAAATGCCTTCTGTGACTGATGGAAAAGGGAACAAGGCCTTGCTGTGACAGGAGAATTCACTTGGGGCGGGAGTAGTGGCCCGGGTTGAATGAAGGTATTACAGGACCTTAGACACATCATGAGTCCTGCTTTTATTCTCCTGTGGTATGGGCCATGACCTACAGTGAGGCAAGAGTAACAGCAAGGGATCCCCTTTCTTTCCCTCCCCACAGAAACTGCACAGAGGTCCTCTCTCTGTGCCTAGACTTTGCTTTGTAACCATGAGGGGTGGAAGCTTACTTTAAAAAAAGAAAAAGGAAGAGCTGAGATTCCATTGTAAACATGTGACTCTAGGAGCTGGGGCCCAAGTCAGTACTAAACTGACCCTTGTAAGAGGGAGCGTCCTGGCATCAGCTAGTAAAGTATCTGCAGCACAAGGGTGAATTCCCTGTAAGGCATCTCACTGAGCAAATGACATTGGTGTCGGTGTTCTATTGGCCATATACATCAAACTAGCAGCAGTCCACCACAAACTTAGTGTTCAGAACTGATGTCACTATCGAGGTTCTCACTACCCTTCTAAACCTCAAATCCTTTCTTGAACCATACTAAGCTTTTTGCCTCAATAATATTTTGGGGGACAATGAGTTCCAAAGGTTAGTTATGCATTGTGTGCATCCCTATCAATTTTAAATGTATTAACTTCATTAAATGTTCTCTTGTGTATTAGAAGAAACACGGATAGAGCCCTCTACAACATAATTCTCATTTCTTCCAAGAACTCTTCTATCAGGAAAGTTGTTGCCTGTTGAAATTTAGGTCTGCCTTAACTTTAGGCTTGAGCAAACAAAGTAAACAGCAAGGTGGGAGCTTTACCTAATTAAGGTTCCACTTAAATATTTTAGGGTCCTTCTAGGAGAAGACACACAACCTAGTTCTCTGCTCGGGGTGAGTCTATACTGACGGCAGCAAAGTCGCCACCGTCGGCACAATCTTCACTTTTCGATTGAGGCACCTGTGTAGACACACACAATCGATAACTGAACCGGAGCTGGAACACTAGCTCTGTAACTGTACAAACACTACACCACCCGGATGCCATTTCCAATAGGCTTAGTGGTGTTGGGTAGTGAGGGTTTAAGAAGTCAGTGGTAGATATGCAAGGTATTTTACGTACCTTGTGTATCTCCCGTTGACTACCGCCAAAAAGGGCAGCTAGTAGAGATTAGGGCTCATTGTGCTTGGCTCATAACAGTATAACTTCATTGATTACTATGTGCCTGTCTTAAGCTCTGCTGAAGTAAAGGAATTAGCTCTAATATAAAACCAGGCCAATTGTAGTTGCACTGTTTGAAAGATGCACTCCCAGCAGAAGCCTGCACCCTAACTACATTGTAGCTATGCTGCAGCTAAAAATGTGCTCAACTGAATTAGAATACTCTTTTGAATATCTAGGGCTATGTCTACACTGGCAGGTTAGTTCGAATTAAGGAAGCTTAATTGGAACTAACTAAATCCATGGCTATACTAGGCTTTAGTTAGTTTGAATTAAGGGCTTCTTTAATTCGAACTAATAAGTTCAAATAGGGTATTTGAACTAAAGGGTTAATTTGAACTAACTAGTTCGAATTAGCCAATGTGGCCATTGAAATGAATGGCGATCGCTAATTCGAACTAATTTTAGCAAGTGTAGACATAGCCTAGGATATTAATGAGAATAGATTTGTATAGAATTTGTTTGGGGTATAGTGGTGGTTTGTGGTCCAATTAGCATGGTTATGGTCAGAGGAGTGATTATAGGACAGAATTTAATCTGCTTTTTTTTACTGACAAAAATAATTACTGTTTTTTACTGCTGTAAAGTCGACTGAGCAACCCGAAACTGGGTCTAGTTTGGTTTGTGCAACACCAACAGTATTTCAAGTTCTAACAGCATATTTTGCAATATCTGGGTTGATGTATGAACCAGGAAGACCGGAGAGGGGGCTTCATGTCACTAATTGAGCTTGTGCTGCTGGTAGCGAAAAGATTAGACCCCATCCTTGGTCCCTTCTGACTGCTTCATGTTGCTTTTATGGGACAAAGCAGCAGCACACAATAGATCTGGCCTAATGAGACATTCCCCAGAGTAGAAGCAATCCTCCCCCACAGTGGTTATAGAGCCACTAATTGCTCTACATTGGCCACATCCCTTACAGGGAAAGGGAGATGTCTGTGGGCTGTAGAGCTCCTTGGTGGCCATAATGGCCCCTTGAAGTCGGGTGGAATTAAGGGTAGCCCTACAGTCTCTCTAAACTGCTAGGGGCCAAGGTAAGGGGCGGCACTACAGAGCTGCATTCATGCCTGAGAACTGCCTTTTCCCAACCTATTCTCCTCCTCTACCCCGCCATGCTCTGACAACCTGCTCCTAATCCTCAATTAATGCTAACGTTATGGCACTGTACGTTTTGTAAACTGAGCCAGCTTTCCCTAAGAGCCATTGAGACATTACGTATGAATCCCCATGCTATTGGAGAGACTCTTCAAAAGAGAATGAGCTTAATTTTTGTGGTTCACTCTTCTAGTATGAGATCAATCAGCTAATGAGACTAGGATGATGCAGGGCTAAATCCAGCCTGTTCCACATTCAGGTCCTTTAAGTTTTTAGCATCTACAATTACAAATCAATGGCTAATTGGTACTCTTATTGGAGCAGTCTCATCAGAGGCAAAGTAAGAGGCCATCTTGTAGAAGATTTACCAGTCAAAGCTGTCATTTGGCCATAATCTTCTAGCTCAAATTTAATAATACTACAAAAATTATTGTACACTCTTGAGAGCAGTACATGGGGGAGATTGGATCTAGTAGTTTTCAAAGGTATTAAACTATAGAAATACCAAGCGCGTGTGCGCACTCATGCTCTCTCTCTTGCATGAACTGCTTTCCTGGTGCTGGCCCATACTTGTATCTTGAAAACTTGTATATTGGACATTCATTGAAGTTAATCAAAGAATATCAGGATATAGCTGTAATTACAGTCTGCTGTTGAGGTATAAACCTGAAGGAGTATGAAGACAGTTATAAACAATGTGATAGACACTCACACTGTATGCTGTTGTTGACACACACAGCTATTCCCCCATGGTTACATTCTACTCTGCTTCAAAAGACATTGAAGTTACAGTTACTGTTTAGGAAGAGTCTCTTGCCAAAGGCAATAGCATAATTTAGATCTTCCCACACTTAGGGTACAATGAGTTACCATTAATATTTTTTTGTTTGTGTTGCTTTGTGGCATTCATGTGAGTTGTTCTTGACCTTGGCCATCTTAGTAAACTTGAGAATTAAAATGTTTAATGTGCAGTAATTTAAGCTTCTTAGTTTAAAATGTGAGGTACCATATTAAAGTGTTTTGGAAATTGGAACTTTCCTTTGATGGTCCTTATGCACACAAGAAAATATAATTACTTTGTAAATCTCAGATGTTTTAGTGAAGAATTGAAAGTGGGAAACTGTTTACCTATGGTACACTACAGTGAAGCAGAGAAAATTTTAGGGACAAAACTATATTTTCCTTTTTAGTGGAAAGAATGTCAGTTTCTTCTGTCACACAACAACCTGCACTTTTATTTCAGATGCTCTTCTAGGGCTCTGTAGGGGGAAAAAGTGGTCAGTGAAGTCTAATTTAACTTGTTTTAAAACTAGCATGAAAATTGAAAAGAGTGTTGCCCCAAAGGAAGCACTAATGCTAAGAGGAAGCCAAATGGTCAGAGCAAACTGAAACAAATAGACAGGCTGCCCTTAGGAAAGGAATGACAGGGACTCTGAACCAAAAAAAGCTTTGTCCTAATCCAGTCCTGATGGGAATTTAAAATTGAGACCAAGGACAATAAAGCATTTAGTGGAGGATTTTGCTATTTCAAAATTCTCCAGGATTGGGATGAGAGCCCCAGCTCAAGGGCATTCCACTTGGCAGGCTGCTGTGGACCTGTTTGTATTAACTTAGAGGGAACATATGGGCCCAAAGAGTTAAAGGTGCTAATGTGGTCCTATCACTGTATGATATTAAAGCGTGTTAAACAAGGTCTGGGGTTTGGAATACAGACATCTCAGCCCACTTAATACCATGCCAAACACATGATTAAAAATCTTTTTAAAGATACAGAAAAGTAAAAACAGCTGAGCCTGAGATGTAAAGGGTTACATGAGATGTAAGGGCTTCTTTTTAAACAAATACCTTGTTCTTTCCCTTCAGCTATAGAAAGTTTTATAGAAGGAGCCCTCCCCACCTCCATAAGATGTTTTTACATGGTAACTGTCCTTTAGGGGAAAAGACGAGAAGTTAGGTGAAATGGTCTGGAGTTGCTGTTGCTGATCTTCTTTCCTAAAAGATAAAACAAGACAGGTGCATGTAAGAGGGGAGAGACAAGAACAGTAAAGATAGAAAATTCAGCTTCTGTCTCTGGTGTTGACTTTCACTTGCAACCTCCCTGTGGGGGAAAAACACAGGTGCAACACACAATCTTATCAGTCCCTCTGAGACCTGACAAACTTGTACCAGCATAGGGCTGTCTCTAGGGCATTGCATTTAGCTCTTTTTTCTGGTCACATGCTTACAGCAGTTCTGCAGAATATTCATCCTTCGCTGGCTAAGCTGGACTCTGATGAAATAAAAGGCAGAAATGTGGTGGGAAACGAACATGGAAGCTGGTGAGGACAACAATCTCACAGCCCAAGTGCAGTTTAGGAGTTAGCTGGGGCCAGGAGTCATGGCGATATCACCTGAGTGCTGTCTGGTCAGAACATTATTCAGAACTATGATGGATACAATGGCATCATCAGGCTGGGTCCTTGGGCCCTCAGAGACAGCAGGGATGGCAGTCCATAATGGCAAAATTTGTTCATTCCCATTTCAGTTAGCAAGTGTTGCATTTACTTCTGTCCAGTTGTTGTGTGTACACACACACAGAGCGCCACCCCCAAGTCTCTTTTAAAGAACACAAAAAGGCAGTGATAGGTTGAATAGATCCTTCCCTCATTTTGTTTTAGCAGCTAGGCCTAACTTTGGATGCACCAATTTTGGTCCATTGATTTCTGATCCCACCCTTCTCTTGTTTACTAAGTCTGACATAACAATAGTTATATCAGTAGGCCTTTCTATTTGGACTACACAGTCTGCCTCCCTTTAGCATCTTTTCTTCCGCATCAACATTTACTCTGGGTTATCACACTAGAAACTTGTGGTCACAGAAAGGGTCAATTTGTCAGCGTAGTTATCACAACAGACTCTGGAAGCCTTGGGGATGGTTCCCAACATCAGGGCAGTCTACCTGGTGGGCTATCCCATAAATGGAGAGGTGAGCAGGCCGGGAACCAGCAGGGCTGGGTTCTGTTTGGAACTTTGTCAAAAATATAACCACCTCTGCAGAATGGGAAAATCAACAGAACAGCAATTTTTCCCCCCAACCAGCTCTAAAGGATACTCTAGCTCATTATAGACACTTGGAGGAAAAGAGAGTGAAAGCCTAACCTAGATTGTACATTAACTTATTCAAATCTATAAAATATCTATTCCACCGATGAGCAGTCAAATCCTTTTTGAATACCAGTCTCATGATCTGGCCAAACATTTGTTTGCTTTGTTGGGACAAAATAAGGAGACAGCTGCTAAGATCTAATTTTTGACTTTGTTTAGTTTCTCAGGATGTGTTTGCATACACATACACAAGGCCCCTCCACGCAGTCTGGTTTTTGTTCTTGTGAGGCTGCAGAGAATGTAAATGCCCAAGACATCTGTGGCCCAGCCTGCTGCACTTCTACAGGTGCCGGGAGGATGTTATCAGGATTTTAGTAAAGTCACACCTCATTGTTTTTGGGGAATAGTAGCAACATTTGAAATTAAAAAAAAAAATAGGGATGGCTAACTCTTGACATTCTCTTGACAGATGGCAGTCCCAGCCTGCACCAAATAAACCCTAATAGTTTACCTACCTTTGGGATTGGGTTATTCAGTAAATTGGGTAAAACAGAGCACAAGACTGAACTTTCACCTCAAGCTGATGGGGTTTTCTGTGGGATCTCCCACCTATCTTCCCCTTGTTCACCTTGACCTGTGGGCCATGCCCACATCTCTTATAACTTGGTGGAGATTAACAAACGGCAGCTGCCACAATGTCATCAGAGCTTACTCCATAACTTTGAACAAGGCTTCCAATTCAGCAAGAGTGAGGGAAAGGGCTCTGATACACAAGTGGAGTGAACAATGTAATGGCAACTGTTGTATTAGTTTCGTGACTTCAGGATGGATGGGGGAGTTGGCCTAGTTTGTAAAGGATGTGCTAAATGGAAAGTAAAATGGAGAGGCTATTGAAGGGTCTAGGTGGGCAGGGCAGAAGAAGGTAAGAAGGGCAGGTGTGCAGAGGTAAAGAGATTCACAACAGGGAGGGGGTGGAGCCAACAACCAATCAGAACAGAGAAACTGTGGCATGTTCTCTGAACAAAGAGTGTAAGACGCCATAAAGTCACATCATAATCAACAGTAAACACAACAAATGAGCTTCTGTGGCCAGCAATCTTCCTCCACATTTTGCAGTCCCCACACAGCCTTAAGCAGTACACCGTACAGCACCCCCATCCAATCAGCCACATCATGAAACCACACTCACCACCATTGGTCCCTGCAAAACTTATTTCAGGCATCTTCCTTTGCTTCTCCAACCCACCTGTCCAGTTAACGCAAGTTTTCTTTGTCTGATTGTCTCCATTATATTATGCACCACTCTGGTCATGTTGTAAATTTGACCAATTGCCTCCTCATTAGAAGTGTGTCCATGATAGTGCACAACGATCACCTGTAGCATTTGTTTGAAGGCAGAGAGCCTCTTATTGTCCCATCTTCTTGACGTCCCTGTCTCTCATCCATACATCAAAATGTAGGCTTTTGTTTTCAGCAATATCTTCGTTCTACACTTTGTGGTAAAGCTTTTGCTTCTCCAAATGGGACTGAGTATTGCTGGCGCAGGAGTCGCAAGTTAAATTCTTTGTCAGATCTCTGAGGCTATGTCTGTGATGGAACTAGGGACAAGTAATGCTAAACATAACTTAGGCTATGCCTACACTGTGCGCTAGGTGTAAAACTTCCTTTGCCTCTGGCCCTTACTTCTCCCCACCACACCAGCTGTGACTATCTTAGGAAAGAACTTTAGTTTCCTTAGACCATAAGCTTCACTTCTCTGGGTTCGTTTAGAGTTAACAAATTTCTTAACCAGTAGGTCTATGATGACTTGGTTTCTTGAGCTCTTCGGTTCCATTTTTTTTCTGATGACCAAAAACTGACAGTAAAGTCCAATAAGGCAGTAGAGAAATAAACTCAAGGTCTAGTGACCAAGGATGTTGACACATGCAGTATTTTCTCTCCAGGATTACAAGAAGTAAAAGGAGACCCACTCAAATGCAAAGCCTAAATTCATGTTTAGTTGAAAAAGTAATAAATATGGTTCATTAGGGTGATGTGGTGGATCAGCTATTGAGTCTGAAATCCTCTGCTTAATTTTATTCTGTACGGTGTTGCATTTGGGTGAATTACCAAAAGATGACACTTGTTGTCCACCAGTAAAAAATTTATGTATTCCATGACATTTCTAGACCCTGATCTTGCCAACTTTACTCAAGCTCCTGCGGCAGCTTCCATGTTCAGCTCTTATCAATGACCATTTAGCAAAGTGGAATGGAGCGGGGGGCTGTGGAGTCAACTCACTTGATAACTAAGGACCATTATCAACCTCACCACCCTCTGCCTGAGTGCAAGATGCACTTCTTTGACCTTTCCCTTTTCTAACAAATACTTAGCAGTATACACATACAAAGCAAAACCAACCAACCAAAACAAAAAACCCCTACCACTATAAAACACTCCACTGTGCACACAATTCTCCTCCTGTGGAGAGGAGACAGACCTAATAGTGAAGTAACTCAGGAAGACACTCAGATACTATGGGGAGGAGCACACTATAAGAATGTATGTAGAAGGGAGTGAAGGAGAAAATGGCTTTATACCACCTTTGCAGTCTCTGTAGGGTTGTTCTGTTTTGGGTTGGTTGTCCAGTGCAAAGTGGAGAAGCCCAAAGGTGTGGCTTTCTTGTCAGTTGCCAAGAACCACAAGGTCTAGTCTGGTACTTGGGAACTAGCAGGATGTAAATGTCACGATCTGGATGCACCACTCCCTGGCCATTTCCCCCTAGTCCTTAGATACTCAAAGAGGCTTGGCAAAAGAAAGATGTCAAGTTGCCTTTGCAGCCCAGAGAATGCAGGCCCATGCACTTTATTTCAGTAAGCTCAGTTTCTGGAGATACAAGGCTAGCTCCTCCACTCTGCTGCAGTTCCTTTGTGCTGCTCTCTCAGTTCTAAAGGCTCAGAACAGACTGTCTTGTCAGCTGAGCATTCCCCTGAAGCTACTGTAACCTACACCAGATCAATACGTGACCATGCTTGGGAACAGAGAGCCCCAAATGGCTTCTTTGCCTTCCCACAATACAGCTGAACCCAGGGGGTTATTAGCTGCAGCTGAAAGTCTGGCTCACACTATTGAAGCATAGTATGTGTCACCAATGGGTCCAGTCCTGCTCCATTAGTGGACACCAGACTGATCGAATGCAACCACCGACTCCTACATACTGCTAAGCTTCTCTGGCTCTGAGTAATGACTAGTCACTGTTCGTAACTGGGTCTTTCAGACCTCGTACACGTGCAGACCTTATGCCTTACTCCCCTTTTGGGATTAGGGCCACCTAGACTCCAGAACCACGACCTCAGTCCTCCAAAAATTCCATTTCTCAGACACTGCCTCCAACCTAAGTATGGGAGGTCTGGCTTCCCTAGCTACGCCCTTCAGGGACAATATGGCAGGAAAGCGAGGAGTGCAGGCTTAGGAAAGGAAAGTCTTAAATACACATACCTTACTTTTCAGAAGCATGAAAGAGTTGCAGATCTATAGAAAAGGCAAACTCCTCTACACACTTTTTGTCTGACCTTTACCCCCTTTTCTTGAGTTCCTAGTTTTGGTTCAAGTCCCTGGGGAAGTCAAGGTGCCTCATGCATCTGGCAGTAAATGGCTTGTAGAAGCTCTTTCTTTTGAAACTGTCTCCCATTCATCAGATGGTTTGCTGAAGGAAATTGCACTCTTCCAGTCATGTGCTTAAACAGGGGGGAATTCCTGCAGACCCTCCTCCCCTAGCAGTGTTCTCTGAAGAGATGGTCCATTTAAAGGCAAAGGCCCTGCTGGCAGAAGCCTCCTTGTTCAATCACGTGAAAGAGACATTAATTGATTGCTTGGTTACACATTCGTCAGACATACCTCCTCAGGATGTGCCAGATTTCTTGCTAACAAATGGATGATCTAATCAACACTGTCTGTTTCAAGTATAAATAGTGTTCATAAAACCAAATGGAATTTGTAATTGGAGAGGGGCATGTTTTTCCTAAACTGTCACAATCTGCAAATAAGACAACTAACATGTAGTTGTTGGAACCCCAGTGGATTCTGCACTGCTGTTATGGAGTTGTGGTGTTCCTGTCACTCAATGTAGCAATGATAAGAGTGGGTCTGCTCCTCTTACACTATCCAAAGGTATGTCTTTGCTGAGCGTACCTCCATGGGAGTTACTCATCTCGAGTTAGCTTAGCTTGAGCGAGAGCCCCCATGCTGTAAAATAACATCCAGGTTGCTCAAAACAAACAAGGAATCTTGTGGCATTTTTAAAGACTAACACATTTATTTATCGCATGAGCCCTTGTGGGAGGAAAAAAAATCCCCCTTTGACAGACACTTTCTGGTTGCTGTTTCCACGCTGGCCCTGCACTCGCTTGTGTGCAGCATTACGCTTTCTGGGAGCACATCCCAACGTTCTTCAGTGCCGCAGTAAGTAGAGTCTCTCTGAGTTGTGAGAAAACTTGCCTGTCCTTTTTGGGAACAATGGGGGCATTGACGGCCCAGCGGCACTCAACTGGCCCTAGCCTTCATCAGTACCATGTTACAGGGTAAACCAAACAGAGTCCTGTGGCACTTGGGACTCCTTGTCTGGCTGACCTAGACTAACACGGCTATCCCTTTGGAACATGTTACAGGGTGTTTGGTGATCACAAATGCAAGTTGTGCTCATTTGAGTTCTACACTTCCTGAAAACCAATCCCTGTACTCATGGGAATGGCTTTGTGTGTGGATGGGCCTCAAGTTAGGAGCAACACTTGAGTTAACTTTACAGTGAAGATAAGGCTAGATTCTTCTTGCTCTCTAAATAAATCCATTTGTGTGATTGAGTGTAGTAATCTTACCTGGCCCCTCTCTCGCTGAAAAGGCAAAAGGTGTGACCTGGAAAAAAGGGCTATCGGCTAAGAAGGAGTGATGCCATGCCCCGCTCCCCCAAAGCAAGGAGATAGAGTTAACAGGATGCAAGGGAGGAGTCTGGCTGGGAAAGTGTTTGTGGCAGAAGAGGTGTCCGAAAGGAGTGTGCAAACTTCCTGAGCCTAGGTCTGTGAACATTCATGTATACTAGTTTGATTAGCATCTAAACATCCACTGCTATTGAGTGTGTTCCTGATTTGTAGGCACTGCTCTCGTGATCTGTGTTAACCAACAGCTTTCAAACCACTTCTTTGTTTGGAAACACAGCCCTGACAGTCCTATTTCTATGGTTATGGAGACTCTAAGATATCAAATTCCAAAGGGGTACTTAAGCAAATGGATGATAAAGCAAAGCTTCAAAGAGAAACTGCAAAGTTGGAATTCATATGCAGATTTGATACCATTGCCTTAAGGTTAAGTAGAGATTTCTATTGGTTTTCTTATTACAATAGATAACTTTGCCGCCTTTTTACCTCCCCTCACTCTAATATGCTATTCAACACTGTTCGAACCTAAACTACTACTTTGATTTGCTGTAAATCGGACCTGATCCTATGACTTCCCTGCATTTATTTTCCTCCCATTCTGTAAGTTCTCCATTTTCAAGCACCTGATGCAGTGGAATTTTCTCCCAAGAAAGCTCATGCAATAAATACATTTTGGTAGTCTTTAAAAGTGCCATCAGACTCCTTGTTTGTTTTTTCTAAGATATCAGTTTCTTGCTTAGCTCAGATTAACTACCAAGGCTAAAAATTAGCCTAAATCCTCCATGTATCTTACGATGTGTCCCTCCTTAAGTCTGAAGAGTTACCTTAATACAATCAGCGCCAGGATGCAAACATTGTCTATTTCATCAGGGGTTGGCAACCTTTGCCAGCCCCGCCCACTGTAACCCCAGAAGGTGCCGGGGGTGGAGCCAAAAGGGGGTAGAGCCAGGGACTCTGGGTTGGGGGGGGCAGCTGGGGTCCCTGGGGGCTGTGCTGGGGGGGGAGGGGCTGAGCAGCCCACATGCCACTCAGGATCAGCCTGCATGCCAACCCCACATGCTTGATTTAGTTACATAGCCAGACAGCTCATTTAGAAACCTCTTTGTTTCCTAAATAGAAACTTTAAGAACAGAAGCGCATGTCCATTTCCCCTGACTGTGCATTTCCTCCTGACAGCTGGCTTTTCCTTTTTCTTTCCTTTGGCTCCTTTTACTGCACCCATTTGTGCTGTGATACTGATGAAGTGTTTTTCTGATGCTAAAAGAAGACTGTGTTTTTAATGTCACTCTGCATACAGCAGGTAAAGCAGGAAGAACACAAGTGACAGATCTTAAGGGGCAAAACCAGGAGCAGCTGAGTTTGGTGAGGAGGAGAGATGTATTGCTCTCAGACTTCTTTCAGGTACCATGATCTCTAGGGACAGCAGTGTGGAGGCAAGGAGTACTTCTCTGAATGACCACTTAGCTTGACTTGAGTAATCTCTCTGAGCACTGGCGGAATTTCCTGCCATTTCCAGGAGATGAAGGAAGGCAAGGCCTGCTCTCCTGATGAAAGAATAAGGAAGAAAATGAGTGCCAGCTTATGGTATTTCTGCTTCCTTTTTAGGGGTTATTTCCCTCTCCACCTTTGAGATTTGGTCCTTAAAACATTCATTGCTGCAACCATTTATTTTTAGAAATAAATCCACTTACGGTATTTAGATGCTCTCACCCCAGTACCGTAGTATCTGGGCACCTCACAACATTTAAGGCTTTTTTGTAGCAATACCCCTGTGAGGTAAGGCCTGTATCTTTATCCCTACTGTACAGATGGGGAACATAATGACAACGTAACTTGCCCACGTCGTGCAGGAAGTCTATGGGAGAGAAGGGGTCTCCAAATTACCAGATTAGCACTCTAACCACTGGACTAGACGCCCTTTTGACTAGCATAGTATAGTTTTTTTTTTTGTGGAGATTTATTTAGAACTCCTACTGTACTTCAGCAAAAGCAATTGCAATCGAGTCTCTCATATCTCACTATTACCACTGACTCCAGACTTTCTTTAGATAGCAGCTGATAAAGTTCAAAACAGTAATTTCCTCTGACAAACAGGAACTGGAAGCTTAGGGAGTTGATAGGGCTTTTTCATCTCAACCTAACTCTGATTTAATTTCAGATAGCAGGAAATATGCCAACTTTAGCTGCTAATTACTCATAGGAAATTATTTGTAGCAGACCTCCAAGCTTCCCATAATAAAAATGCATTGAAAATGCTTCCACCACAAATGCTACATCTTTCTGAGGTGGATGCTGTTTGGATTATGCAATGATCTTCTGTGAAAATGTCTGGAATACAGCAGACTTCGAGACGAGCAATTTTAGCAAATTCAGAAACCACAATTCAACATCATTAGAAGTGCAGGCAATTTTGTGTGTGTGTTCTATAATGTGCTAAAAGTTTTTTTTTTTTAATCATTCTCTGGAGTGAGCTGGTATTGATGATTAAATTTCACTTCTCATTTGCTCTTGGATCTAAGTCACAGCTCTCTGTGCCACATGCTGCTGAATTCTGATTATACTCGTGTGGGAGTAGAGCTTTAAATAACCCTAATTTTTTTTGTCCTTTTAGAAAACGATACTATTTCATTATGACTAAACAGTCTGCATGTTGTACTCTCTGTACTCAAAGGGCCAGCTCTTGCCACCCCTATGCATTGCAATTAGACACTCCCGCATACAAGCTGATTCAGGTTTGTAGGGCTTGAGCTAAGCGAGTGTCTAATTGTGGTGCAGACGTTCTGGGCTCACCCTGCAGCCTAAGATCTGGGATCCTCCCACCTCATGAGGTCCTAGAGCCAAAACGTCTACACCACAATTAAACACCCGTTTTGCCCAAGTCCTGTAAGCCTGAGTCAACTGGCATGGGCCAACTGCTAGTTTTTAATTGTGGTGTAGGCATACTTATAATGAGTACAACATAGTCTTAGTCCATGAATTATGCCACCAGTGGTGACAAGCCCTGTCCCAAAGAAACTCACCATACCAGCAAACGGTACGGTAATAACATGGTTTTTGTTCATGTCTCCTATTTCTGTAGCAATCATCTTTTGCACTTCTATATCATCTTTCATTCCATATTTTCATTTATCATATTTCATTCTTTGAGTTTTTGGGCTGCCTAGGCAGGAGCAATGACAAAGCAGTTTATAATATCAACTAACTCTGATATATGAGAGGTGTTTTGCCTCCATTTCCTAAGCTTTAAAATGGACATCAGGTGACTAGCCAATATTTCAGAGTTTAGAACCACTCCCCTGCTTTTGGCACTACAACATCAGTTAGTCCACTAGCTGCAAAGAGGGTATTTCTGAATGCAGTCATTCCTCTTAGGCTATGTACACACGATCAGATTAAAGCACAACATGGCAATCACGCTATAAAAAACACGTAACCTTTATTGCGGGAGAGTGCGTACACACGTCGCTCCTTGCAATGCAACAGAATTCTTTGCAATATCGTGGTGTAGCGCAATGAATTCTGGGCACCTAACCCATAGTGCAATTTTCCCTGAATCGGCGCTTGGAATCCTGGGATGAAGGAAAGGAACGTAAAGCGCCATGGGTAAACTCTGTTTCCCGTGGTGCACTGTGTTGCCCTTGCATCTTCCTTGTTGCTACTAGCAACTCGTGTCTATTTTCAACAGTGCAGTGCCGCACTACTTGCAAGCAATCACAATTGCGACAGATCCTGCTCTAATCTCCACGGTCGCCTTCAGCATTCTAAATACATCTCGGCTGGTTGCTCAGTATGCAATGAGCTCCGAATCAGATGAGGACGCCGAGGAGCAGGGACTGATCGATGCCCTGCAGAGCAACAGCACCGAATTGCTCAGCTCCTTCACCGATCATCTGCACACGGTGCAACACCATTTCTGGTCACGAAAGACGAGCACTGAGTGGTGGGATCACATTGTTATGCAGCTGTGGGATGACGAGCAGTGGGTACAGAACTTTCGAATGCAGAAAGCAACCTTTTGGGAACTGTGTTCAGAGTTGGCCCCTGCCCTGCGATGTAAAGACACCACATGAGGTCAACCCTAACCGTGGAGAAGCGTGTTGCGACAGCTGTCTGGAAGATGGCGACTCCTGACTGCTACCGGTCGGTTGCAAACCAGTTGGGAGTCGGGAGGTCCACCATTGGATTAGCCCTCTCACAAGTGTGCTGAGCCATCAATCGCGTTCTGCTATGGAGGACGGTGACCTTGGGCAATGTTCGTGAGATTGTGGACGGCTTTGCTGCCATGGGATTCCCTAACTGCGGAGGAGCAATAGACGGCACGCATATCCCGATTTTGGCTCCAGAGCATCTCGCGACTGAGTACATCAACAGGAAGGCCTACTTCTCCATGGTGCTGCAAGCACTCGTGGATCACAAGGGGCATTTTATGGACATCAATGCTGGGTGGTCGGGAAAGGTGCATGATGCCCGCATTTTCAGGCACACTGGTCTGAACCGGAAGCTGCAAGGGGGTACCTTCTTCCCAGATCACATCCCCCACAGTAATTTTTTGGAGATGCCCATAGTCATCCTCAGAGACCCAGCATACTCACGGCTCATGAAGCCGTACACCGGGAACCTAGATCGCAGCAAGGAGCGGTTCAATTACAGATTGAACTGCTGCAGAATGACTGTAGAGTGTGCCTTCAGCCATTTAAAAGGGTGCTGGCACTGTTTGTATGGGAGGCTGGACTTGGACGAGGACAACATCCCTGCTGTAACTGTGGTGTGCTGTGTCCTTCATAACATTTGTGAAAATAGGGGAGAAAAGTTTTCCCCGGGGTGGGCTATGGAGGCACAGCGCCTCGAAGCAGCATACAAAGAGCCAGCCACTAAGAGTATTAGGGGGGCCCAACAGGGAGCTGCTCGCATAAGGGAGGCACTCAGGGAGCATTTCAATGATGCCCTCTCATAGTTCACTTCAAGGACGCATCAAGATGAGATTTTCACTGTGTACAAATAAAGCCACTCTTCTAATTTTTTGTTAGTTTTTATTAAAAGATGAAAGGGGAGGGGGGTTGGTGGGAGGTGTTACAGGTGGGTGTAGCTGCAGATCTCTAAAAAGTAGCTCTGTGAGGGACTGGATGTTGCAGTATACCAGGGGGACGGGTGGCCTTCAAAGAAATGCTTCGAAGGACTACGGGGGTGTGGGATGCAGACACGGCTGAACTGTCTGGAGTGGAGCCCATACATTAATCGCCTGGGTCTGCAAAGCAATCATGCTCTTGAGCAGTTCTGTTTGCTCCTTCATGACGCTTATCAGTTTGTCCCTATGTTTCTGCCACCTCTGTTGGGATTCCTGTCTCCAGACTCGATTCTCCCTCGTGGATGCCTCTGTTGCTTTAATCAGCTCTTGAAACATATCCTCCCTGTTTCTTCAAGCACGCCGCCGAATGTTTCTCATGCGGTCAGCTGGGGTAGACACTGGCCTTGTGAAGGTCGAATCTAATAAAAAAAATAAATAAAAATAAAGCTATTGTTAATGTAACCTTCGGGTGGGCTAAATTCAGCTAATTGGCCCTCTCCAGTGCCCCACAGAAATCAATCCCAACCCCCATGGGGAAAGCAGCTGGAGACCCAGGATCCAGTCTGTACAGGACTCACGGTGAAGCTTGCTCAGAGGTACACTCACACATTAAAATACTACTACAATAAACATAACAATGAACTTTATTAACTACTAACTAAATAAACCTTATCCTAAGAAAACAAACTACAATTAACCAAGAACAATCCCTTGCATGAAAGATACCCAAGAGTCCCAAAGTCTGTGTGGAGTTCACCCAACTCTCAGCTACAGTCTCTGTTCCAGTGTGGAAGCTTGAGTGGCAAGAAATAGCTGTCCTCTTCTTTCTTTGCTGGGATCCTCTGTAGCATTCCATGCAGGCTTTCTCTTCTCCTGTGCAACCAGCCCTCAGTCCCATATGCATGTCTGCAAGGTCTGTCGCAAATGACTCCTTTACATGGAGAAAACATCTTGTTCGCTCCTGGCTCAGCTCCTCTCCAGAACATTGAGCACATGGTCTCCCCTCAAGGCAGCTCCTGCCTGCTGTCTGCTCAGGCTGCTGCTCTCATGTCATCTGACTGACAACATCACATCACACCAGCAGGATACACTGTGGAGCATGCTCAAATTGCTACCACTCCTTGCTTCTGGAAGTTTCCAGTTGTGGGTCGCTAATCTGCCCAACAGTAACCCACCCTCAGCAGGTCTCTCAGAGATAGCCTTTTCAGGCATATGGGTTACATTAACACATAGCATAGATAACCAATGTAACCTTCCAGTAGCACATTCCACTGGAAGGTACAGGGCAGTCAACATCCTATGCTTCACTGAAGCGGACAAGGTAAGTCCTAATAGAAACATTACTGTGGGCTAACATTCTGCACAGGGCACACAGATGGAACCCGATATCTCTCTCCTCAGAGTGCCCCTGCCAGCTAGAATACATATCCTACATGCCACCGGATGCAAGCCAGGACCATATGCTGCCGCATTGTGTGCTGCCATGGTTCCCAGTGCTTTGCTTTGCAGCTGACGAGGCCGAGTATCCTTATACGGGAGCATAGACACATACGCTCTCTCATCTAACCTGAGTAGGATGCTCTGGAGGTACATTGAGGAAACCTTTTAGTGACCTAAATACAGATGATTTTTTGACAATCGCTGCTTGTGTTGATGCACTTCTAATGAATGCAGATTAAAGAGTGTGCACAGTGGGGACTGAGACAGCAAGCACCCCCACCCCGGACAATGATATTTTAGCAGGAGCCATAGCTGCATGAAAGAGAAACTTACAGGAACCCCCCCCTCTGCCGCCTCAGAGGACATGCTGCAATTCATGTCTTGGGTGGACGTCTCACTGGGGGTGCAGAAGAGCTCCTGGCTACATGCTGTTGCGCTTTCCTCCAGGTCATCCTCCATCTCCTCCTCCTCATCGATCACGTCCTCATCCTGCTCGGCTCTGGCATTCAGTGGATGGGGGGGGGAGGGGGCGATGTGTCCACAGGACTCTTTGCAGTGGTTGTGGGGTCCCCACTGAGGATGGCTTCGATCTCCTTGTAGTACCTGCATGTAGCAGGTGCTGATCACGAACAGCGGTTTGCCTCCTTCGCTCGGTGGTAGGTTATTCTTAGCTCCTTCACCTTTGATCTGCACTGCACAGTGTCTCTATCATAATCTCTCTCTGACATGGCCTGAGAAATTATGCCATATGTATCGTAATTTCGCCGGCTGCCGTGTAGCTGCGCCTGCACAGCAGACTCTCCCCAGATGCTGATCAGGTCCAGCACCTCTGCCGTGCTCCAAATGGGTGCACGTCTTCCACGATGGGCCGCCATTGCTAGAGAAGATCGGAGCTGCACTCCACTCCACGAGGAAGAAAACAGGAAGTGAAACAGAGGAGAAATTCGAAAATCCCGGGAATCGAAACAGGGCGGGGACTGTTTCGTCACGGCCACAGAGCGGGTGGGGGGAAGACCAGAGAGGATGACTTTGGAATGCTGGGACACTTCCGGAGGCCAATCATTGCGCAGTAAGCGTACACACGAGTCGAAAGGCGCAAGAGCTGTTCCGCGTTAACTGCTACCACCCTCGTCGAGGTGGTTTTTCTATTGCGCTACAACTGGGCTGTTGACGAGCAATAGCCCTATTGCACGTGTGTACGCTGTTATCATCACGCGGTAATGACTGTTAATGCGCGATAAAGTGATCGTGTGTTCATGGCCCTAGTTTTGTAGAAAGCATTCTGTGGGGATCCCAGGCCAAGGGAAGAACAAGTATAAATGACTCGCAAAAGAAGGGAAAAATGTCTGCTAAAGTGGTAAACATGTAAACAAATTTAACCACTTAACATTGTGATTTTTCAGCTGTAACTTGAATACCAAAAATATTTTGGCTGAAAACCAAAATAGTTTCCTTTGGAAGAGTGCCTGTGGTGCTTCCGGGGAAAGGTAGCGTACCTTGTTCTCCTATAGGCTAAGCTGCCTGGTCAGACCACGTCTTTCATGATATCCCATTTTCCCTTCTGGAAAGGGCAGGCATGGCCATGGGAATGTCTTGCCTTGATTAATCATGGGAGAAGAAGTCCAAGTGGGAAGTCGGATCCACAGAGGAGAATGGAGTGTATGAAGTAATTGAATCACTGCTCCCGAGAAGCATTATGGCACCTCTCTCTCTCTCTCTCTCTCTCTCTTTTTTTTCTTTAAAAAAAAACAAACAAAAAAACCAACAACTTTTTAAATCCAGTTTTTTGCTGGAAAAATAGTTTCAACTAATTTTGTCCATCCCTAGTTTGTGCCCCTTCTTTAGGCTGTTTTATAATGACTATAAAGAATCCCTGACAGGCTTTTTCTACTTATTTACATTTAAAATTTAGGTCTTGTCTAGCCTGAAATTTTATGGATGGCTGGAGAACTGAAATGATGACAAACTATGCAAGTGAAACATGACTGAGAGGAGAAAGAGCTTATACTACTTTGTTATTCTTTGGGTCTGGTTCTCCAATGCTGTTCACCTTGTTTGGTCTTTCATATCTGTGCAAAATTCCAATTGGCTAGTCTTCAGTTATTTTCTGTGCAAGAGCAGTGGAAAATCAGACCCTGTCATGGTATGCATATCCTTGCATCCCTGGGCTATGATCTATGTAACTCCTCTGTTCACTTTTGCAATGTAATCGTGTGGTTTGATGCCAATTATGCCATGCAAGGTATCCTTTTGAATGCTCTACCATATTATATCATGTTTCTTGCAGCATCGTGTATGTGTACAGATGTGAAGCATGTTACATAGCACAGACCCTCCGGTCTGCCTCTAGAACAGAGATTTTGCATGACAAAGGTTATGTAAATTGCCCTTCCTGGTTGAGGTAGAAGGAAATCACTGCAGTCCAGGAGGCAAGAGGGGAGTGGGGGTAAGGAGGTTTTTGGAAACAAAGACAGACACTTTGAGTATGGGCTTTTTGCCAGACACACTCTATCTTGAAACATCTACAAGGATTGGGCCCTTTCTTGAAAGAGGCAGAGATGGCTGCAAACCATCACAGCCAGACTTGGATGGTGAGATGAGCATAATTGTAGTAGTGTGGCTAGGTTAGAATGTGTGTTATATCTTTTATTTACTCGTGGAAACCCCTGGCTCCTTTATTAAATGATTGTGCATTGATTTGCTATGTACTCAGTATCATATCCTAATAAACTAGTTTTTGTTTTATCTAATGCTGTGTGAACTTTATAAGGTGTGAATCTGAAATGGATTGGTCCAGCCACTCTGTGTCAAATGGATGGCCATGTGTTTGCAGCGATTGGGGGTGGGTCCCAATCTCTGTAGGATGGGGGTTCCCAGTGTGATGTTGGGGGCTAGGAGTGTTCCCTTGGAGACCATCCCGTAGGTGCTTAGTGAGCACACAACCACTGCCTGCGACTGATTACATATAGGAAGGTGGTGTGGACTGACTCAGGAGTGAGTCGTCACCTGGCAAAGCGGGTTAAATCAGGGTTCAGGAGTCGGGATTGGGGTGTCACAGCAGCACACAGGACTGGATCCAGGGAGCACCCTGTCACAGACCCTTTATTTTTTTTGTTTTAGTTAACCTGTGTCTAAGGAGGTATTCTTCTTCTCCAAGTATAAGTATTGAACATCCATTGTTAATGAAGGGGTGAGAGAACTCAAATACAGCAAAACAAATCTTTACTCAATTTTTAGAGAGAAGACAAACATAAGATTGCTTTTTTTCCCCTGCCTCTGGGGGAGAGACTCATAGACTTTAAGGTCAGAAGGGACCAGTACAATCATCTAGTCTGACCTCCTGCAAAATGCAGGCCTCAGGACCTCACCCACCCACCCATTCCAGCAATAGGCCACAAACCTATGACTGAGTTATTTACCTCCTTAAATCATGATTTAAGGACTTTGATACAGAGAATTCACTTGTAGGTAACCATGCTCTGTGCTACAGAGGAAGGCGAAAAACCCCCAGAGCCCAGGCCAATCAGCCCTGGGGGAAAATTCCTTCCCGACCCCAAATATGGCGATCAGTTAAACCCTGAGCACGTGGGCAAGTCTCAACAGCCAGTTACCCAAGAAACAATTCTCTGTAATAACTCAGAACCCACCCCATGTACTCTCCCCTCTTAGGCCACTTGTAAATTCACCACACGTAGCCAAATATCAGTCAATTTCCAAAGTAGGGTAATCATACCATCCCCTCCATAAATTTATCAAGCTCAGTTTTGAAAGCAGTTATGGCTTTTGCCCCAACAACTCCCCTTGGAAGGCTATTCCAGAATTTTAGTCCTCTAATGGTTAGAAACCTGCATCTAATTTCAAGCCTAAATTTCTTGATGGACAGTTTATAACCATTTGTTCTGGCGTCCACATTGGTGCTGTACTCAAATAATTCCTCTCCAAGCCAAGCTTCTTGAGTCTCCACTCATAGGGCACGTTTTCCACTCCACAGACCATCCTTGTAGCCCTTCTCTGCACCTGTTCCAATTTGAATTCATCCTTTTTAAACATGGAGGACCAGAATTGCACACAATATTCCAGATGGGGGTCTCACCAGTGCCTTGTACAGTGGCACTAACATCTCCCTGTCTCTACTTGAAATACCTTTCCTGATACATCCTAGAACCACATTAGCTTTTTTCATGGCCACGTCACTTTGGCAGCTCATGGTCATCCTATGATCAACCAGTACGCCCAGTTCCTTCTCCTCAGTCCGTTCCAACGGATGCGTCCCCAACTTACCGGAAAAATGCTTGTTGTTTGTTCCTAAATGCATGACCTTGCACTTCCCATTATTAAATTTCATCCTATTCCTGATACTCCAGTTTACAAGGTCATCCAGATCTTTCTGTATGGTATCCCATTCCTTCTCTATATTGGCAATACCTCCCAACGTGGTGTCATCCGCAAACTTTATTAGCACATTTCCGCTTTTTTGTGCCAAGGTCAGTAACAAAAAGGTTGAACAAGTTCGGTCCCAAGACAGATTCCTGAGGGACTCCACTGGTAACCTCCTTCCAGCTTGACAGTTCACCCTTCAGTATGACCCGCTGTAGTCTCCCTTTTAACCAGTTCCTTATTCACCTTGCTGTATTCATATTAATCCCTATCTTCTGTAACTTAACTAATAACTCCCTATGTGGAACTGTATCAAATGCCTTGCTGAAATCTAAGTAAATTAGATCCACTGCATTCCCTTTATCTAAAAAATCTGTTATCCTTTCAAAAAAGGAGATCAAGTTGGTCTGGCACGATCTCCCTTTTGTAAAGCTATTTTGTATTTTATCACAGTTACCGTTATCCTCTACAGCCTTAAGTACTTTCTCCTTCAAAATTTTCTCCAAGACCTTGCATACTACCGAGGTCAAACTAACAGGCCAGTAGTTACCCGGATCATTTTTATTCCCTTTCTTGAAAATAGGAACTACATTAGCGATTCTCCAGTCATACGGTACAACCCCCGAGTTAACAGATTCGTTAAAAATCCTCGTTAAAGGGCTGGCAATTCATGAGCCAGTTCCTTTAGTATCCTCGGATGGAGATTGTCTGGGCCCCCCAATTTATTCGCATCCAGCAGCTCAATTTTGGCTTCTACCTCAGGTCTGGTAATTTCCACATTCATGATCTCGTTCCCATTAGCTTTCCTACCGCTATCCCCCAGCTCAACTTCACTCTCCTTGAAAACAGATGCCAAGTACTTAAGACATTCAGCCATGCCCAGATTATCCTTGACTTCCACCCCATCCTCAGTTTTTAACGGTCCCACTTCTTCTTTCTTTGTTTTTTCCTATTTCTATGGCTAAAGAACCTTTTACTATTGGTTTTAATTCTCTTCGCAAGGTCCAGCTCAGCTTGACTTCTTGCATTTCTCATTCTCTCTCTACATGTTCTGACCTCCAAAGGTAGCTTTCCTTGCTGATCTATCCCCTTTTCCACTCCTTGTACGCTCTGTGCTTCCTCCTAATTGCCTTTCTGAGATGCTTACACATCCAGCTTGGTCCATAGCTCTTGCCTATGAATCTTTTCCCTTTCCTTGGAATGTAGGCTTCAGATAGTTCTTGCAACTTTGATTTGAAGCAATTCCAAGTCTCTTCTACATTTACATTCCTGAGTTCTTCTATCCAGTCCACTTCCCCAACTAATTCCCTTAATTTTCTAAAGTTACTCTTTTTAAAGTCAGAGATCCTGGTTGCTGATTTATTTTTGTTTATCCTTCCGATTAGTTTGAACTGAATTAGCTCATGGGCACTTGAACCTAAGTTGTCCCGTACAACCAGTTCATCTATGAGGTCCTCACTACTCACCAGTACTAAATCTAAGATGGCATCCCCTCTCGTTGGTTCGGTAACAGACCCTTTATTTTCTTATTTTAGTTAACCTGTGTCTAAGGAGGTATTCTTCTTCTCCAAGTATAAGTATTCCACATCCATTGTTGATGAAGGGGTGAGAGAATTCAAACACAGCAAAACAAATCTTGATATTACTCAATTTTTAGAGAAGACAAACATAAGATTGCTTTTTCCCCCCTGCCCCTGGGAGAGAGGAAACCTTTCCAATTGTCCGTAGCATTCTAAAGGGCACAACCCCATTTTTTCCTCTTGTATAGGTCACTTTTAAGGTAAACATGCAGATTTGTCAAAAAGAAAATCTGAAAGAGATTTATTTTTCTTACCGACAGGGAGTCACAAATCTGGGGTTGAATTGTAGCCTTGATCACTCATACAGAAACAGCCCCAATTTGCTTTTATTCCTAGTTGAAATATCAGCTGCTAAACCAGTGCCTGCTATGACTGCTTCACTAGATGTACACATTTCCATTGTTCCTCTTGCTGATGTTGAAACAGTTGCTTCTAATTCATTTCCTACAGCATATGATGATCCAGCTGGACATCTGCCACAGCAGCCTGTACAGTCAGACTGAGGAAATGGAAGCCACAATCATTGATTTCAGAGAATTAAGCCCTGATGCAAAAGGTTATGTACAATAGAATATGCCACAGTGTTCTCAAAGGAAACGCAGTTTGGGGAACACAGTGGACTGGTCACTTAGGAAGACGTCAATGAAAACATTATATTTTAGCAAGAGGTGTGGCTGGTGTGCCTAACAATAACACTTGAGCTTTCTACACTCCTGAGTATTTTGACAAAACTTTTCCAGATCTCACAGTCTAGGGCAGATGTACTCAATATTAGGGATCAGAATGGTGTAGACACAGCCCCGCCTCACCAGATGTTCCAGGGCTTGATTCAAATAGGGGCTGCAGCCCTTAAAGTCCCTGTTGATCTGGCCCTGTGGGGCTGAGGCACTAGTGCTGGGGGGTGTGGTCCAGGGGCCATGGCTGTCTGTGGCACTGCTGCTGTGCCCCATTCCCTAGGCTGGCTGATCTGCCTGCAGGGGCGGGGTGGGCTGGGTTGGGGCATATCTGCTGCGCTCCAGAGGCAGGGCCAACTGATTCACGGGGATGCCTCTGGTGCGGCCAGAAACGCTGTTGGGCTGCTGCACCAGGGACCCCCACAACTCAGTCTGGCATGGCCGGACCTCTCTCACCATCAGAAAAACCAACAAAAAACTAGCTCACCCACCTTGTCTGTTAAATATATATTTGTCATAATTTCATCTTGTTTGCAACTCCTCATAAACATTTCATACATCACAGAAGAATACTAATGATCAGTCTTAATCTTTGAAGTCCTCACAAGGCATATTTTGCATGAAGATAATTACAATGGTGTGTAGGGTGTGAATATAGGATGCAGAGGGTCACACTAATACCTTTCTCTTAGTTGCTTTCCCGCCTTAGGCATATAAATTCAACATTCACCCATTTTCTGACCACTTTTCCACTCGCCACCATTTGCAATCTCTGATTTACTAAGTTCCAGGTGGATAGCCATGTTAGCCTATTAAACAAAACTAACAGGGAGTTCTGTGTGACACTTTTAAAAACTAACAAACTTATTTATCACATGAGCTTTTGTGGGCATAATCCCACTCCATCAGATGCATGAAATGTAACATGCTAGCTGTAAATGTATACATACAGAGAAGGGTGGGTCACAAGGTGTCTCATTTGAGGCATAGTGACAGATAAAGCATGCAATCATTAGAAGCAGGTATTCTCTTAGTGTCGGGATAGGTGTATTTTAGCTAACAACACTAATTAGAATTTCTTCCAAACTCCATGGCTGCAGAAGTATTTTCATATTCAGGGACCAGGATTTTCAAAAGTGAGCTGGAGTGCCCAACTGGATATATCTTAAAAAGACACAATTTTCAGAAAATACTGAGCACCCACTCCCTGAAAATTAGGCCCTTCTGTGTTATCAATTTGGGAACCCCAAAACTTCTAAAAAAAACTACTTCTGAAAATCTTGGCTGATATCATTAACTGTCTGACCTCCTTATATAATGCTCTCATTTGCACAGCAGGTTTAAGTGTATTTTCTCTTTAGAGGGGTAGCGTATTTCTCTGTGTACAGCAAAAACAACGAGAGTCCTGTGGCACCTTATAGACCAACAGATTTTCTTCGGCATAAGCTTTCGTGGGCTATAACCCACTTCGTCAGATGCAGTGGGTTATAGCCCAAGAAAGCTTATGCTGAAGAAAATCTGTTGGTCTATAAGGTGCCACAGGACTCTCGTTTTTGCTGTATTTTCTTTGTGTCTCGTATCAAAATAATATATGCAGTGAGACACTTAAAAGGTCGAGCATGTGAGACCAAAAAAAAAAAAAAAACAACTGTGGGCCAGATTGTCAGTCCTGCTGTGCCTCTGGCACCGCAAAGCTGCTGTTAAGCTAGTTTAACCAGCCCATTGCCGATTGCCCCTCCACAGGAGAATCTAATCTTTGGGGGATGCAGTGGCTCTGTCAATTCCGCTCTGTCCTTAGCAATGGGATGTGGCTGCTGAAAAGTGGGTGTAGCCAGGATGTCCCTATACCCTTGCCTCTGCTGAAATGACCCTTGGCAGGGTAATAGCAACTAGCATTGCTACATCTCCTGGCTAGAACTTGAAGTCCAGATCCTGAGCTGCTGTCGAGCTGTGCTCAGCACAGTTCAGGAGGGTTACGTGCAAAATTGCCTTCAAGCAGCACTTGGCTGCAGCTCAAGTTCAATTAAGTAGGTTTATCATTGTGGAGGGTGTGATGCTATGCTGCTGAACACAAACCTCACGTTGATGAGCTGTCATCTGAGCAGTGCATTGGGCTTTCATAGACGCTAGGACCTGAAAGGCAGCGGTAAGTACAACAGCCTGTGGAGAATGATAAGCTAAAGCCTCATTTATTACAATCTCCTCTAAAATCAGCTGTGCTTGTGGCCCGGCTATCCTGCTGCATTATCTTCATTTGCAGATAGGCTAACTTGGCAAATTCAAAATCCCTGCTCCATTAAGATCATTGTCAGGATCACACATTAGAAAGATCTGGAACAGACAATCTTAAGCCCATATATTTTGTGTTAGTGCTTAGCAGTAGGAGCTTAAAACTGTTGTTGCTAGGAGAAAATAGAGTGAATGATTTGAGAATCTTTAAGAAAGCTCTTGAGTCGCTTAAAACTGTGGGTGCCTACCTGAGCATCTATTACTCATTAATGATTCTTGGAGCACCAAATCAAAGTTTATAGAAATATTTAATTTTCAGTATCAAGCACTTCTATTCGTGGTAACTCCCAGGATTTTAAAAACATCAGCATCTTTGCATCTGGATGGATGCATTTGATTTTGAATATCTTGTATTTGGATCACTGCCGATTCCTTACTTTTTAATAGCTACTGGTAGACCTTACTGACTTCACCAATTGTTCAAAATAAATTTCTCAAGATTTTTCTCAAATAAAACATTAACCAGGTATTTAAACAAGGAAAAATTCCTGGTCACAGACTTGCCATGATGGGTGAAGTACTTTTATTGGACCAGTTTCTGTTCGTGAGAGAGACGAGCTTTATCAGTGAGTTGGAAGTAGTAGAAAGTAGGAGCCGGTTGCTTAGCTAAACTTAGACTGACTCAGGATTGGACACCAAATGGTGAAATTTGGTGCAGAGCTCACATCCTCATCCCCCCCCCTAAAGTAATTCAATGTCCAGGTTGTCTGAACACAAAACCGGTCAGACCAATGATCTATCAAGCCCAATATACTGTCTTGTGATAGTGGGCAATGCCAGGTATTTCAGCGGGAGTGACAAGAACAAGTAACTATCAAGTGATCCATCCCATTGGCTCTTCCTAGCTTTTGGCAGACAGCAATCTCTGCCTGCCTGGCTAATAGGTATGGATGGACCTGTCCATGAATTTATAAGGGTGTTCAAAAAAGAACTAGATGATCTTGGCCCATCTGGATGCCTGGTTGGGGGTGGGGTAGGGGGAGGGATGTTGGGGAGAGAATTGAACTTGCCTCTCCTACATCTCAGGATGTGGTAAAAGCTGCATACAAGGCATGACCTCTTCCTTTCTCTGCAGTGGTAGCAGCCAGATCTTGAATGGGATCTGATTCGGCCCTGAGCTGGCCAAATGCCTTTCTTCCCCCTGACTCTCTCTGGGGCTTAGATGGGAAATAGGCATCTGGATGCTTAAGAGCAGGCAGCAGGGCACATGCTGAGAGGCAGAAAAATGGGCACTGAGGGAATTTTTACCCTGAAACTGTAGGTGCCAAATGTATTTAGATGCCTATAGGGTTCAGTGGGAATATTATGCGGACTTAAGCTCCTGAACCCTAGGTTTAGTCACTAGGCCTGTGGTTTAGGTATCTAAGTACCTTTGTGGTTCTAGGCATGAGTGGTCCTGCCATGAGTGTCCCCATGACAGTGGTCCTGCAAAGTTCCAATACTCTGAACTGCCTTTAAAACCGTTTTGAGACTTGGGGATTGGCAGCGCCTCAAGGAGCTCTGCATTTCCCAGGTTTGACTTCCATTTCTCTGGTCATAAAAAAGGAAATAATGGTACATATCTCACAGGTTTATGGTCTAAATTCATTACATTTTGTAAGCACGTTGTACTCCTTGGTAGAAGGCATCATAAAAGTACACAATATTTAATTTATTACTATGTGTGTAATCGCTTAAGAACAAATGAATAAACTGCTTCTGGATTTATATTTACACATAAATGAGATGCACAAAAGAGTAATACAAGGGCAATTTCATAAAGGGACATCTGTTAAAGGAACATCCTATGCAAAATCACTGCTATATTGAAATCATTTGCTAACCAGCCCCCTATTGAGGACAAGGTGATAGAAGTGGTTACATTCACTGTATTGAATGTTGGGTTTAAATCCTGAATAAAGCCATGGGTGAAATGAGTCTTGATGGTCTCTTCTACATCCCGTTTTATGCATCACATAATTCAGCACACTCTCAGACTCAGCTCAAGAGTGACTCAGATTACACCAGCAGGTGTGCTACAGATCATCAACAGAGATGCAGTTTGCACAGCAGCAAGCTTCTTCAAGCCAAAGCTCTTGATCTCTAGGTTGACTCAGTTTTAAAAGTTCTGTTTTCTATTAAGTAAAGGAAGCACTTTCAGAAAAGAATCACCGAGGATTATGGCTAAACAAGGAATGGGCCCATGAAGGGGAAACATTTGTTAGTAGTTAGGGACAGTTAAAGGGGTTTGGGGAAACAAATCAGCAATAGTGTGCCTTTTTTCTATCCAAACCAGTGTGTGTGTAGACTGAAGTGAGGGAATGGGGAGGGAAGCGTAGATGAATACTGTTCAGGACATGGAAAGACAAAGGCTTAGCTAGACTTTTGAACCTATTGTGTATCATCCAGCACTACCCTAGGTTAGCATAATCTTGAGCTTGAGCCTCGTCTTCTATTCAAAATGAGGCATCACTATTCTTCACATAAACAGATGCCTGGCAGGCAAGGAGTTTAGGAACAGGGTTGGGAATTTCACGCAAGCCTATAGGTTTGAAAGCCTGCATTTCTCAGCCTGACACATTAACTCATGATGTCACCAGCTCCAGGGGCAGACAGTATATATACCGCTAGGCTTCAAAGTTCCAGGCACTTACGGCATGTACGTTGCATGGAAAAATACCAGAGCATTACAATGACACGCACAATGTGGTGAGCTGGTTTTCTTGGTGGAGATATGTGCGTTTGGAGAGGCATTTCTAAGGCTCAGTGGAATTTTTCCTCTTGACAGAACAAGGTTGATGTGTTGAACGGAAGCACTGATAACAGCACTAAAATTACTTTTAATGCCTTTTTCAGGAGCTGTTTGTGAACCTGCCAAACATTGATTTATTTTTCCTTTTTGTTAGTAGGTATAAAATCCTTATTGAAGCATAAAATAGCTTGGTTTGGAATTTTGTGTCAAATTATTTAATTTCAGAATTGAAATGTTCACTGTTTTAAACATCAGGGACCAAATTCATCTCTGGTAATGTTAAGATGGCTTCACTGGGGTGACACTAAGAATGATACTGGCACAGCTTTAGGTCCAAAATTAGAGACTCTAATTAACTGTTAGTGGTTTCCCTCAGCAACCTTTCAAAATAGATGCACTGAATTCCACGCAGTGTGTGTGTGTGTGTGTGTGTGTGCCGGGGGGGTAAGGGGGGCAGAGGGGATTGGCTCCTATAAAACAAAGGTATGTTTTTTCAAAGTTGTGTGCTTAAAAGTTAGGCAGTTAAACACTAATATGTGCCTTCTTTTCAGAGCTGCTAGATATTTTCAGCTCCAGTGGAAATAAAAAGCTGTGGCAAATATCCAGCCCTTTTGAAAATCAAGCCACTTAAAATAAATATATAAGCATCCAAATTTAACTTGAAGCACCCACATTTGAAAACCAGCCCAAACTTTTATCTCCTTTGTGTGAAGAAACTAACAAAATCCCTTGGCATCTCTCACACAATCAGGGGTTTGCCTTCGTGTCCTTGGTCAAATTTCCCTCCTTCCTCTCCTTGGAAGTTGGTATTATCAGTTTTTTCCTTTTTCTCCCTTCCTAGATGTAGCTCATATCACTGGTGTTTTAGGTATGATCATTTGGAAGAGTGGATGATGAAAGGTGCTACATCATGTAATGTACAGTTATTCATATTTTTTCACCTACATCCATTGTAGAAAACTACCAATCTTTACATAATTGATCTGAGGGGAGAGGAAAATGAAGATATCTGTAACTTCCATGCAGTGTGCAGCAGGTATCTGTGTCAGCTGCTCCTGGCAGCAGAAATTTCAGGGTGGGTATTTTGCTGTGTCAACCAGTTCTGTCAGTTGGCATTATATCAAATTACCTGATGTGGTGCAATATAAAATAGGAGCACAAATAGATCATGGGGTATGAAAAACATTACTTTAAAGGAAAAGTTTTTCTGATGCTCCCTGCAGTTACCATGCTCCATATCTTTGCTCATAGTGTGCAACCAGTGTATGTGACTGCATACATGCTGTGGCTACACCCAGATCATTAACTTCCCTATGCAGCATGGTGAATAAAACAAAGGGGTGAAACGTTCAGAAAACTGATCTCTACTTTGCATGCTTAGGGTAAAAAGGAATTGCCATTAGTTACCAACATTATTACCGTTCATTCCATGTTTATAGACAGTAGTAGAGAAACACGAAAAGGATGAGAGAAAACGATACTGTTTTAAACAACTGTTCCCCATTGTTCTCATGGTGATGTTCACTCACTGTGCTGATGGGTGAATGAGGCTTACATCCTCAAAACAGGGTTTCAGTGAGTAATGGTGTGTAAATGGTGACATCTACAAAGCCTGCAACTTAAGCTCATACTATGATAACGTAAGCTTTTAACTGTGGAGTTAGTTTAATTCCCAGTAGGTCCGGTAAAATGACTGCCTTTATACAAGCAAGGGAGAAAATGTCTTCAGATGGGGCAGAGGTAGAGAAGGACAGAAAACTGTTTCATCTGGGGGGGCTGTAGAGGAGAAGTTCTCAAACTGTGGCTAGGCTTGTTGAAAGAACAGAGGCAGAAAGAACAGAGGCAGGAGAGACAGGAGCAGAGCGAGAAAAGGTTCATGAGGTAAGATGATGCTAATCTTTAGAAGGCTTTTAAAAATGGGCATCAGTAGCGTTGCTGAAGATGATGAGTGATGTGGCTTTTGTTTTGTGGAGATGAAGTTGGCCAGCACCATTTTGCTGGAGTCTGGAGAGATGAGCATTGGGGAAGCTTTAGAGAAGGGAGATGCAGGAAGAGAAAAGATAGAGGTAGACTAGTAAAATATTGTGATATCTTCCAACTATTTAGCTTTGATATGTGAGGTCTTTGGGCTTGTGTTAAAGCAGCTCTGTTACTCATCAAGGATATTGTTCCCCTCCCAGATTAATAAAGAAGGCTGGGAATGGAGAAGAAATTTTAATCTTGACTCATGTGCTTTAATATTAAACCAGTCTAATAAGGACCTGAAATTATGTGCACATCATAAGAATCCTGTATGTGACTAAAATAAAGTGAAAAGTCCTTGAATAATTTCCTCATTCTATTCATAGAATGGAGGAAAAAAAACTTCTCACAGGAAAAAAACTCATCACTTAACCAAGGCTGTTTTGCATCTGGTTCTCAGTGTTGTGATAACAAAGGCCAAGTTGTAAGGAGAGTGTTTACTGCAATAAGACACTAATGTATTCATTGGAATCTAAAGTGTTCTGTGAGAAATTCTACAGTATAAAAGTAATTAGCATTAATCATCATAAACAATGGAAGTAGTGTTATCATCAAATGATAGCATGTACCGAAATAATAAATGAGAGCCTGGAATAAAAGAGCTTCTTCTACATAGCCTCTGCTGTTATCTCACAAGTGTTTGTATCTTATTAGGAATGCTTTGCTGCCCAAATGGGTTTTGACCTTAGCACAGTGTACAGTTTTCCAATGGGTATAGTTAATTTCTTACACTTCATGATCGGAGCCCCGTCCTGCTCCCATTAAAATTGCTATTGGATTAGATGAGAGCAAGATCAAGTTCTTAGGCCTGGAATCCTGCAGAGACTTAAATATATATGTCTCTTTACAAATGGCATGGTATATCAGTCCCTGAAATGTTTTGTTAGCTGTGCCAGGAGAACATGGACAATAATAAGCATCAGATTTTTTTCCCTTCCCTAAAATTCAAGGAAAAGCCAGCTACTGATGGCAATATGCTCTTCGTAGAGCATAAAGTTAAGCATGTGCCTAAATTTTGGCAGATCCATGTCCTTTGATTGAAAATGCTATTATATTAAAAATGGTGCATATTTTCATTGTGAGATATCACATTATACAGAATCATGCCCATGGCAATTAAATATTTAGATATTTTTCAGTGTTAAAATATTTTTTATAAAATTCTCCTTGATTTAAAGTAAAATCCAAGCTAACACATTTCCCCTCTAATTTTTATGATGTAAAGAGTTGGCTTTATTTTTTTCCTTTGGCAACCTCTACAAGTGGAGGGGGAAGGACTGAGTACTCCCTAAAATGAATTCACCTAGGAAATTACCCATTACCATGTATTAAATAGAATGACAGTCCCACTGGTAAGCTTTGTTGCACTATTGTATTAACATTTCAGATATGCCACTTTCTCTTCTTCCTGTAATTCCTACAATTATACCCTTTCAGATTTTTATAAAGGTGCCTAGTTTTAATATTTTCTAATGCACTTTTTAGTTCTTGCATTTTGAAATTTTAACTACAGGCTACGTGAATTTGCTTTTCCTAATTTCAACATTGTTGGGTAAGTGTTCCACTTAGACTCTGGGTGGGTGGGTGGTTAGGAAATAGTAATAAAAGTAGAGATAGAAAATGTACTAAATACTTCGTTGCTTACAGAGGGCACTTTTTTGCTAGCCTAGATTTTTAGGTGGTTTCAATCTATACCAAATTAGAGCTGCATGAATAATAGATATTTTTGACTCAGAGCAAACTGAGGGGGACAGGAGGCAATGAAAAATATAGAAAATACTCAGTTGGGTTCCAGAATTGTTTGGAAGCATTCATCAGATTGGAAGAATCCATTTTAAACTAGCAAACCCTCCATCCACAGTATCATTTTATCCCAGCAGTTAGGGCACTTGCCTGGGCTGTAGGAGACCCAGTGTTGAATTACTACTCTGCAGACAGATATGTGAACATAGCCCTTAGCTTAGAAGCCTATTAACAACACTTGGCCTATGCACCGGCTAACTCCTTAACAGACTTAAGTGTTGTCACCCTCTGTAATGATCTTGAGGGTTCATTAAAGACTGTGCCATTGAATGAGTGAGGAATAGAACTTTAATAACACAGACAGGAGTGATTCCCAGGTGTGTAGCTGGGAGTAGCCATGTTAGATCACCTGTAGTGCATGTCTCCCAATTCACACAACACTGACCCATGGTAGGGAGTGTCTCTAAAATCACAACCTTCTACAAGCATCTCTCTACACCCACCATGTACAGAAGCAACTTTTGGGGTAGGCGAAGCTGGCACATGTCTAAGGCCCCAAGCAGTAAGGAGTCCGGTCGCCTGCCTTGCCTACCCCAAAAGCTGCACCTGCCTCAGTCAACAGCAGGAAGAGGAGCTGGGTCTGGGGCCCTGGAAGGGAGAGCCAGGGCCTTGGAGTGGGGGCTGGGGCCACGGGGAGGGACTGGCAGTGAAGAGCTAAGGCTGCAGGGTGGGGGTTAGGGCCACTGGTGGTGGGACTGGGGCTGCAGAGGGTGAAGGGTGCAGTGGTGGCAGAAGTTATCTGTGGGGGCCTTGGGAGCCCCACAATGAGCCTTTGCCTAGAGCCCCAGATTGCATAGGCTGCCTCTGTCCATATATATATGTGGAGTGTTCATAGTGAGTAATCCAGTATATGTAAGTTAACCAAAGGAGGATGGAACCCTTCTTTTCTGGTAGGCCCCTAACACCTCTTTCATAAACAATAACTTTTTACTAATGTGAAACTTCTCATGATTTATTTTTCCTGTTGAAAAGTAATTGAGATTCTGGTTTATTCTGACTGCTTTTCTCCTGCTCCAGCAGATCAAAGCAGCATTAAACGCAGCTTCACTGGGCACTGGGTTTATAGATGACTTATAGATGGGTTTATAGACTGCTTAATAAAGACCTCTTCATGCACACAGGCTGCACAAGAAGTTAACTTCATGAGTTCCCTCTTCCGCAACTTGAGTCTCCTAATATATCCAAAAAAGTCAACATTAACTCAAACACAAGACATCCAGTTTATAGGAGCCCACCTGGATGCCAACAGGCTCAAGCCTTTCTCCCAGATGAAAGACTCAGCACTATAATAAACCTTACGAACATGGTTATTCATATGCCTACAACCACAGCAAGAACATGTCTACAACTCCTAGATCACATGGCCTCTACTACCTTTGTGGTAAAAATGCTAGACTAAACATGCACCCTTTCCAACTCTGGTTTGCCACAAACCAAGATACCACTCAGTGCAGAAAACAGTGTCTCTATCGTTGGAGATAAAGCGCTCCATATCCTGGTGGACAGAGTGGAGTTTCTGTTTTCAATACACGTTTTCTCCACTCTGGCATCTAACGAAGTGGGACTTTACCCATGAAAGCTCATACAAAAATAAATTTGATAGTCTTTAAAGTGCCACAAGACTCCTTTTGTTTTGCTGAACTAGACTAACATGGCTTCCCTTTTGGAACAAATAAACTGAGTTAGTGAGGGAGAGCAAGGAATGCCTCCCTCTTAAGGTGGATCAGGATATCCCTTCCCTGAGGGAGGGACCTTCTGGCACTAGTTGTCAAGGAAGTTTCTGCCTTCCCTCAGCCCTTCTCTTCAGGAGCTGAGGGTTGATGGTGTGTTCTTCTCCCTCATCTGTCCAAAAGTGAGCTGTTCTGCTTCTTTTTAAAATTTCTCCTGCACCTCTCGTAGGTGTGGTGGAGCAGAGCTGGCTGAGACCAGAGAAGCTCCTTAACATCTGTTGTCCAGTGTGGAGTTTGACATCTCATCAAGCTTCCTAGGTAACAAATGGGTAGACTTAGTAAGAGGATGAGGAGTGGAAGAGCAGCAGTAGTTAATTATGATTTGGTGCATGTCTTTCATTAAGCTGCTGTTTCCTTCACTGTGGTCCTCAATAAGGCATTTTTCAAAACTCTCCTTGTGATTGCTTTTCTGGATGAATCATCCCATCAATCTGTAACAGCCATGATGTTGCATTACATTTTGTGCTGTGGCATTAATGAGGCTTGACTCATGTGTTCAGAAACAGACTGATCAAGATGATGAGTTTTTATAGAGAAAACTAGAAGAGCATAAGCTTCCTGACAAGCAGCCCCTTCACAGAAAAGTAACACCAGGCAATGACCATTCAGTTATGATTAGAGCACTCTAGTAATTGTAGTCTCAGGTCAGATTAGGACTTAAATCGTGGATGTGTCTTGTGCTGGCTCTCTGTATAGGGGTGGATTTCCCTAATCTGGCCTAAACTAAGAGTGACCACCTACCCATATTAAAGCTCTTGTCCCTAAGGATAAGAAAATTGTTGTTTTTTTGGAGATTGGCTACAAAGACAGATGAATGTTCTCTGGTAGGCTTCTTTTGGTGGCGTTAGTCAACAGTTCGGGCTATTTTGATACATTTGTGTTTTGGCAATAAAAATCTTTTTAGATCATGCAGAATTAAAATAATCCCAGAAATAAGGAAGGATTTGCATTTGAGTGGAGCTCCACTCAACTGTGGAGGATCATTGCTCTTACCGTTAATAGCAAACAAGTGATTTATAGACGACAAAAGTGATGTGATGGATAGAATAAAATATTTATATGCACTTGTACACCTGTAAAAAAAACCAAACCAAAATAAACTTCAGTCTAGCTTTTCTGGTAGGCATCATGGAAGAAATGCCTTGATTTGAAAGAGGAAAAAGTCTTAAGGATGGGTTTTCTAGTTAGAAGGCCAGTCTGGTAGAAAGCATAAACACAGCAATGGGAGAAGTGGACAACTGAGTGGTTGGGGTGGAATGCACCCTTGTATTCACACCTTACCCACCATTATAATAATCTTTGTACAACGTGTGCCTTGTGAGTTTTCATGTGAAAGCTACTCACTCACCGGTCAATAATCTCAATGTGAAATGTATGTAGCAACATTACATGTGAAGTTATAAAATGCCCCCATATGATAAGGGCACATGTTCAAACCTACATGGACTTATTGGGTAGAACAGATCAAGCAGAGCTGCCTTAAACTAAAGGATGTGTTCACCTCCGTTTGCATAAAAGCTGTGAACAGTCCTCAGACAACAGGAGGAAGGAGAACAAAGACAAAGAAAACCTGCATTTCAGCATACACCCGTGAACAGAAACAGTATGAAGCCTTCTTCCACTAGACTCCATGTCTCCTAGCTCTCAGCTGTAAAGAACATTAACTAGGGTCACATTTGGGGAAAACATTTTTCAGAGGGTGACAATTATAAAAAAGGGCAAAATCACTCCATGTTCTCTCTCCCTCAACCCTTTTCTCTCTTCATCTAAGACAACAACAAAAAAACAGCCAGTGGACTTTGGAAGCGCACCCTGTCTTAAGAGTTCAGTCAGCAGTGCACTAAAAGCATATGGTAGGCACTTCACTTTGAACCAAGTTTAGTTTAAGTTTAGAAAGTGTCTTACCTTTATTACTCTTCTAACCATTTCTGACTTTAATGCTTCATTGATTGTACTCATTCGAAACCTCTCCCTTTGTAGTTAAATACACCTGTTTTATTTTTATTTTTTTAAATTAAAACTAATTCACTGTGAATTGTGTGGGTGATTTTATTTGGGATAGCTAATTGTTGTGTGTTGAAACCCTTAGTGGGGACAGGACAGTGCAAAATACATGTTTTTGGGGGGAAATTTTGGTACCTGGAGCATGTTGGGGTCACCCTGGAAACAGTAACCAAGGCTGTTGGAAGACAGACTATGGCTGATATGTTGCTGACTGGCTGCTGGGGACAGAGCTGTTGGATGAGGGTTCAAGCTTTACACAAACACTCAGGGTATGACCTGCCTGCTCGCAGGCTGATAGTGAGTAACCCAAGTTGGAAGCTACAACAGTGGCATTGTGAAGCACTCCAGGTTGCAGGGCAAGGGTGATGCAGCCACCCCTCACTGGTCTGGGTTGAACCCTACAATGTCATAGTTATCAGGGCAAGTATTCGTGGTGAGGCAGAAGGGAGAGGACACAATGCATGAGAAAAAGAACAAGGGGTGGAAAGGGAAGGATAAAACTGTGCATGAGTTTGACAGTGAATAATCATTCAGCAAGGTAGTTAGGTCTTTGCTTAAGTATGTTGCTAAATCAGAGCCCAAATACCCAAAAGGTGGATGCTTACCTGATCATCATATTTATGAGTAATTGAGCTAAAAATCTTGTTGATCAGCCTTTCTTGCAAAATTTCCAACACTTCTTGTAAGCTATGATGCTGAGTTAAAGTCTCTCCTATAGCATCTTATCACTCAGGCAAAATAAAAAGTTCAGCAGCTTCCAAAAATTATAGAATATTAAAAAGTTCACTAACTTTTTTTTAGATTCTAAAGCGTGTCAAGTTCAAGTCTGAGCTCAGATTTATGATGCTTCTTATAAAAGTGATTTATCCTTAGTGCTGACTTTTGGGATGTAAACAACCCATTAGATCAGCCAGTGCAATACTATTCCCTACCAGGAACTGTCCCACCATTTCCATAAGGACACCTTTTGACAGCAAGGAGATTTTACTGTCGGGAAGTTTGTTCTAAATGTTTGTTTTCATAATTACATTCCATTAGTACTTTTTCACACTCTAATGATTCCTAGTAATAAAAATTGGCTTAGAAAGGCAACATTTAATGTCATTTAGCTTTTTTCCTTTCTTCCCAAAATAATTGGAAATCATATTTTCAAAAGCACCTAAATTATTCAGGAATCAAAGTCTCATTAAAAGTCAATAGGGCCTAGGCTTTTAAGAGCTTAAGACCATTTGGAAAAATGGATTTAGGGCACTTCTGGAAATATTACCTAAGGCATCTTTTCCTTCCTCTTGTGGCCCTAGAGGGAAATGTAAGATGAAGAAATTTGTTTCACACTTCGTTTTGAATGTGGTGCATCTATGGGCATTCTAATCTTTTCTGGAAGTGTGTGTCACTAGGGGCTGACGGCTGAAAAAACACACTCCCATTCTCACCAGTATTGCTTTTTAAGGATCTCTTAAGTAGTTTGGGCCAATTCCATGGAGGGCTGTTAAGTAAATAACATGCCCCCTTTAGCAGACACTCGGCCAAATGCCACTTAGCTTTTTAAATCTTTTCCATGTAAAGGAATCCCTCCAGCTTTTTAAGCAATTTTGTTTTCATTGAACTGCCTCCAATTTGTTAATAGCGTTCTTGTAATGGAGGTGCCCAGAACCAAACATAACATTCCAGGTGTGATTGCATAAGAGCCATATTTTTCATTTAGCATTCAGGAAGGTCATTAGTCATAGTCATTTGGCAACTTACAGAGCAAGTAAGTGACTCTTTCAGTTCAGGCAGTTCTATTCATTTTTTGAAACTGGCATGTGAAAGCATGTACTTTTGTAGAGAACAAAGTCCACAATTTCATTAGCAAACCTGGCTTAGTCATTTGATAAAAAGCTCTCAGATGAGCAAAAGTCCGCCCTTTGTGAAGTTTATGGCAGTGTATTAAAGTACATAGATGGGTGGGTGTCAGGGATCTAAATGTTCACTGAATGCAGCTAAATCACTTCCTGTGTGATCATTGAGATAAAAACCACAGATCCAGATCATTTTCTACCATTTATATTTAAAATATAAATAACTTCAGAAAAACAGGATGTTTGAAGGATTAAATATGCGCATTAGCCTCCCTTTCAAATTAATTTCCTTTGACACTGGCTCTTCTATGCTGACAGAGGCTTTACTTACACTGTTTATTCACTGCAAGTCATGAGACAAGAAGTTGGGAGAGTGGATGTCTGTCGAAGCAATTTGTTTTAGCTATGCTGTTGGAGCACCATTTACAATTTTCCTTAATATGAAGGAGAAGCTGGAACAATTGGGGAAAGCAGATGGAGGTTTTTCCAGACCCATAAACTTGTCTGTTGTATGTTTTACAGCACATTCATCATGTCTGCTGCTTTTGCAGCTTAACCTTGTTATTGCCACCCAGAGGTTTTAGAGAAATGATCCTGGGAATTACCTGGCAGACTAGAGCAGTGGTTTTCAAACTTAGGGTCAGGACCCAGTACTGGGTTGCAGACTCTCAGGCACTGGGTCACAGCAACCCCTGCTGCCACCGCCAAAAGACTGGAATGCATGGTTCAAAGATTGCTTTGGGTTTTTTGTTTTTTGAAGCTCAGCTAGATACCTTAATATGCCTGATTGGTCCTTCATAATCTGTAGCATCTCATCCTGCATGGCACACTCATGCTTTTGGGAGGTTTTCAATGTCCACATCCAGTTTTCAGATGGTGAAATACTCCAGGGTCTCAGCTCTGTGTTAGCTGTCCCAGAAATGTTTCTTATCTTGTTGAGCATATTGTCACATGTTCTTTTTCCTGCTTTCTAATCTGGGAAAGACTCTCCACTGGTGTTTAGGATGAGTTGAAAGCCAGCCTTTCCACTGTAAGGCATGCAAAGCACACGGCAACCACGGTCAGTGCGTACCCTGAGTCTAGTGCACAGTTACTATTTTAAAATCACTCCCCTAGTTGCACTGAAGTGCAAGCCAGAATATAATCAGTATCATGGGCTGGTTTGTTGTTCCAGCCATGAGTATGGCCCAGGGGAATGGCCGATTGCACCTAGTGGGAAACCTGCATCAGAAGCACAGTTGGCCTGATGGACAACCTCCCCTCCCTTCTGCAACATGGATGGTGAATTGAGACCAGGGGCCAGCATTAACTTAAGCCTCCCAAATTGTGATCTTTGTTTAGGTATCTGGGGAGGTTGGGGTGAGGAGGGGGGGAGGGGAGGGACAACAGTGTTTGCAAATGCACGATAACTCAGGATGCCTACCTCCACCTTCCCTTAATGTTGATCAGGGAAGTCACCCTGGGCTTGCAGATTCTGAGGTCAACACCAATCCCTCACAGTCAAATCATTGGCATGTTAGGAAACCCATAGTTGATGGACTTAGAAATCATCATGGGTGGGGAAGCACATGCTCTGTTTGCAGTCTGAGTACTTGTAATAAAAAATTCCACCATCTCCCTTAGGTGACCCTATGTGATATCCGTCTCCTGAGAGTAGCAGAGGTGGCAAAGGAGCAGATGCTGCAAGAGTCTGGGTACAAGCCTGGCCCATGTGCTTCTATACCGTATACCACAATGATGCCTATGGAGTTAATATATGAGAGGCTTGGGAAAGTGTCCTACCATGGAAGAAATAAGGCAGCCCTCCTCAGAAACCTTCTGTAATGGGTTGCAGAGTACCTCCATGAAAGCTTTCTGGAGATCTCCACTGAGGATTCCTGGGCCAGCCTGTGGATGCAGAGATCATCCTCTGCATAACTAGAGTGGCCAATGGGAATCAGATACTCACTGCACCTCACTATTTTTCTTCGTATTAAATACAAAATATAAGATCATATAACCCCTACAGTTTGATTGGAATTGCTACATTACATTACAATGTTAGTTCCTAATCTCTGACTTTAGTTCTCCTGCCCAGTCATGCTAGAATCAGTGATTTTCAAACTTTTTTTTTCTTGGGACCCAACAATTACATCTTTGAGCGATGCATTCCAGTCTTTCAGTGGCAGCAGCAGGGGGCACCATGGCCCAGTACCTGAGGGTCTGTGATCCAGTAGTGGGTCTCGACCTGTGCTTTGAAAACCACTGTCTTAGATCACATTGCCTTCTCACAACCAGTAATAGAACTCAGGACTCCATATCTCTAATAGTCCTCTGCACAGCACAGTTTGTATCAAGTCCTTCTCTAATGACTGGTTTGCAAAGGGCAGTTACTCTTTGAGTTCAAGCTATGCTGGACATGTGAAGGTTCAGAGTTCAACTTTTGCTAATGATCCATGTAGCGTGGTTTTTATGTTTGTACATAATGTAATCTATTTTCCCATATTTTTTCTTTAGTAAAATAGCTTTATTCACACAGGGAGCAAACTTCCTTAACAACAAGGTTTATTGCTTTAAAAATGATATCTGTTGGCATGAGGTGCTGCAAAACACAGATGCGTTTTATGTTGGTTATTTGTCACACTTTGCTTCTCAAACATTGGCATATTGGAAGGTTGAGAGGTGTGAGCCGAGCAGCTGTTTAATAGTGCACAGCTATGCTATACAACAGTTGATGATGAATAAAGTATTATTCGCTTCCTGTCCTGAAATGTAAAGGCATGTACGTAAATGGACTGTAAATTAGAACTAGAGATATTTAGAGACTTTTAACATGCACATGCATTATTCTTCAAAAATGCGATTTTCAAGAAAATCATCTTGCTGAGCATGTTTGTCATGTCTCCGTGAATCATGCAAATGTCTTTCTTATCCTGCAGGATTTCAGACCTTCCTTTTATAAATAGTCTGTGGTCTTCATAGAAGTAATCTTCAATCCTGTGATATTGACTATAGAGAGAATAATTGCTTTTTATGAGATCTTGACCTTTTACTTAATATGAAGTTACAGTGGCATGGCCATTTCCCTGCTCCCCCCCGCCTCTTATATTCATCCTTCCACTTTATTGCTTCACTTGTCTGTATCCACCTTACAGTGTATGTCAGAACTATTGGTCTTATTTTCAGCTGGGTAATTGAGCTAATAATTAGGTCTTAGTGCTTAATGGGCAATATCCATTTTTCCTATTTTCCTGTGGTGACCCTCACACATGAGAGACAATGATTTCTATCTAAAGAGTATCTAGATTTTTAACTATCAATGGATAAGTAGTAATACAGGAAAGGCAAAATGGTTAAATGGGCCATACTCATATTGCTTATCATTTTTCTTTTCTTAATCCTCATATTAGTAAAGAGGGAGAAGGCTGAGAGTCATCATGGTTATATTAATGGATGATTTTTTTGCAAATTTTGAGTCATATAGCCTATCTGATCTAAATCTCCTACTACATATGGAGGAATCAGGCCACATGATGACTATTCTTACATATACCAGAGATGAGGAAAGCACCTGGTAGAGAATGGTACCTCAGTATCTGACAATAAGGTCATGGAATATTTGATCATTAGAGGCATAGGAAAAACAACTTGCCTGGCTGGAGAGTTGGAAAGATAAAATGTTGATGTAGATGGTGTTCAGGAGACATGGTGTAGTTTGAACATCAAGAGCACAGCTCTGAGTCAAGAAGGTCAGATATTTTAAGCATATGCGCCATATGATGCAAAACTTGCTGCTGAAAAAGATACTTTTATGCCATGTTAGAGGACATTTATTATGTCATCTTGGCTTCATATTGTCATCTTGGGAGATACAAAAGTGAGAATTGACCATGATAGATCTGGATTTGAACCGATACTAGGACTACACAGTTCATCAAACGCGAGATTAGATAATGATGGGCTACTAGCATTTCAACTAGAATTTGCTTCCTCGTGGACAATTTTTAAAAGATACCCGGTTTAAGCACAAAAATTGCCACTTTTATACATTTTGATATCCATCAAGTCACAGCACAAGCTTGGGTCATGTTCTAGTTCAGAAACCCTTGTTTAAACGCATCCAGAATATATATGTATTTAGGAATGATGATCAGGCATCAGAATCTGATAATTGAAACCCCATTAGCAAGAATGTTCTGTTTAATAAGTTCTGAAGATGGGTATCATATCATAACACTTCAGTGTTGACAAGCTTCATAATGAAACATTCACTAATAGTTGCATGTTAGTGATTTCCAACAAATATTCTATATTGGATCAGCAGATGTCTACCATGATGGAAAAGCAAACTTTATTTCAAGACTCTATCACAGAGATTGCCTTTTCATTCTCTTTAGTCTCATTTGTTTTCTAGCAATGTTGGATTACAGATGATACTATCAAAGTTTGGGAAAACTTCCTATAGTGAGGGGAAAAAAGGTGTTTCAGAATGGATGCATTGGAAGTTGGGTCAAGTCAGTGAAGAGGAAGAAGTGTGGAATAGAGGAAAAGAAATGCCTTGAACAAGCAGTCTTGAGTCTGGGAAACTAGACACATTCCAGAGGATTGGAAAATAGAGTGGGTGGGAGGGGCTGCGTCATCCTTTTAAAAAAAAAAAAAATGGAGAGCTTTCAAATTATAGGGGAACAATGCTGCTGTTAGTCCCAGGGAAAGTGTTTATGATTACACCACAAAACCGACTGAAATACCATTGGAACCCCAAAGTGAAAGACCACCAGTCTGGTTTCTGCTTTGTGGAATGTTACTGAAAAACCACTAGAAGGACTAAAAAGTTAATATCACAAAGTCTTTGCAGCCATTTTTGACTTACTGTGTTTATCATCAGTGTGGTTACCACTATCCCAGTATGGGATGCCTGAAGACTTAGTGTGCCACATAAGGATCTGTACCACAGTATGTTAAGCTGTGTTAAGGTCAATGGCTGTATTACAAACTGGTTTTCAATAGATTCAGGAGTGTGCCAGGAATCTGTTCTTTCATCTACGATAGTCTATTGGTGTTACAGGACACTGGCTACAGCCTATAGCTCAGGCCCTAAGGTTCCATGGTTTCAGTAGGCATGACAAGGTAAAAGGTATAAACAAACAGTTTAATTAAGATACAGATGAGAAAGAAAAGAAATAGCAAAGCACCAATACTCACGCCCCTTCAGCAGACGGGAGTCCCAGTTAAAGGACTGCGGGCGTGGAGCATGGGGAGCGATGACTCAAGGCGGCATACACAGCAGTTGCCCCGACGACAAAGTTCCAAACTGGGGAGGGGGGGGGGCTTAGACACCAGCTTTTATACACTTATTTTTGCTGAGTGGGAAGATGGCATGCACATCTGGTTATCTTTTTCACGTATTTACCACATTTTTTGCCCCTTCCTAATCTTACTGTTTTACAGAGGTTAGGTGTTATGTCTACTATTTGGTGGGAGCAAGGTACATCCTTAGTTAGTACCAGCTCTGTTTTGCTTATACATAGGGTTAACTTTTGGTTAGGGCTGATTAATGGTGACACCAGCTACTAGCAGCTTATCACATCACAAATTCTTCCATTGGGCACCACAATTGGAATATTAAATACCTGATTACAAAGCTGACTGAGGCAAAAGTAAGAGGCTTGAGATTTAAAGTTTTATCTTTACAGGATCTAGAGTAGAAGGAAGATATTGTCTGTGTTAAGCTTTTGAACAACTACAGCCTATGCTGGAAGAGGTGTGAAAAAATCCAGAATACATGGGATTTAAAATCAATGGTAATAAAACCAAACCTATGTATAGTGCCTATAATGGTGGTTCATGTACGTGGCAATGAATGACCAACCTATCAATGCCGCAGGTAGATGGAAATGATGTTGAATGAGTGAGTGGTTTTATCTATCTGGATAGTCATTTAACATCAGGAATGTTCTATATCTGAAGAAATCAAATACACGAATGGCATTTCAGTGTCTTCAGAGGCCACCATGTGGGTGGTAAGACTGTGTGAAAATTAAGACATGAATGTTTGATGTAGTAGTGATGACAACTCTGTTATATGGAGAAGAAATATAGTCATTAAAAACAGTGGTAGAGAGGAAATGTAACTATTTTCTGGGTCATAAATGATAGCATCTTCTTAACATCAGTTGGTTTGATTTTGCCAAAATGAGGAGATACTTAAATGAACAGGGCAAGGTGAAGTCTGACACCAGTTGAGAACAAGAAGAATGCCAAACTTCAATGAAGGTATGCTTTCACAGAAGATGTATAGAGCTGAGATCAAAGGAAGTAGATGTTGAGACCACCTACAAATGAGGTTGACAGATGCAATTTTGAGTTTAAATCTTGCCATACTTCCTCTTGCTAAAAGAAGAGAACTTGTATGGCACCATTTGAGATGGAAGTATGTTCTGCATGCCACCATGGCTACATCATTGACACATGATGCAGTTGCTGGTTCTGCAAACCTACCAGATAGGTGCCCAGAGTATACAATGAGTGCCTGCAGCTGTATTAAAATTAAAATAAAAAACAAAACAAAACACGACCCAATCCCACATCAAGGTGAATGCTTCTTACTCCACCATGAAAACCTAACTTTGTTAAAATTCAAAACTGATTTGTGTTACTTTGCTGAACACAGGCATAGGAGCAATGCCAATTCTAAGGTTTGCCCCACTCTCCCCCTTGATGGGAGCTCTTCTCTTTCTGTTTATATTAAGACACCGACTATTTAATTGGCAGGTTAAGTGGAAAGGGTAGCTAAAGATCAGCTATCCAAGTATATTTCTATAAACTCTCCTTTAACTTAGGAACTGATACTGAGTTGAGACTGTTTTCTGTCTTTGGACCTGGTGCACTAATGAACAGTCTCTCTTGAAGACGAAAGAGAATTGAAACTGGGACCTCTCCATTCTAGTCAGGATTTCTTAGTGAAGGTCTAGTCACCTATTCTTAGTTCCATTAGCCCATTCTACTCACATCTCAGTTCTAGTATTCTTTTTAAATGAAATAATTCAAAAATAAAAGTAGAAATTGAAACGTTTCAATTTTGTCTAAACAAAATATTTCAGTTGATCCCAAATTATTTTTTTTACATTTTCTTTGTAGTGAATTTTAAAACTCTTTGGATTTTGTACTAATTCAAAACAAAGCCAATGTAAACATCTCAAAATCCTTTGTATAGTGGAACATCCATCCTCTTACAGCTGCATTAAGCCTGGCCCAATTCTGCAGTTTATTTCTGACAAACTTTCCATTAACTTCAATAATTTCTGACCAAGTAGTATTTACAGGATTATGCCCCATGAATTACTAACAGATGCACAAAAATGCCACAGTTTAACATAAAGATTTTTTTATCTACCAGCCATCCATGAAAGTTAATTTTCCCAATGTCTGGCACTGTCATTTATTCTTCATTGCAAGTCAGGTCAGTTTAAAAAATAACAAACAAACCCTAATAAAATTCCCATTTTGCTACATTTTTGGAAGGCTTTGTCTGATCTCATCTACACTGGCTTTATGAGAATGTAACGTCTAGATTTCACTTGGTTTCTTTCCTATTCTCAGCAGTGTGAGATTGAAATTGAGCTCTGTTTTCAAACAGGTCGAATAACAATTGTATAGCTGTGTGTGTGTGTGTGTGTGTGTGTGTGTGTGTGTGTGTGTGTGTGT
>ML685767.1:12181754-12227821 GCA_007922175.1 Pelusios castaneus
TGTGTGTGTGTGTGTGTGTGTGTGTGTGTGTGTGTGTGTGTGTGTGTTGAGGGGTTCATTGCCCATCAAAAGCATGAAGATGTACAAGCTGACACCAAAACTACAAAGCAGCTCTCCAGCTGAGCAGCCCATCCTTATTGGATGCAGAGCATTCATCCATCTGGAGATTTTCTTGCTGGATTTAGGATGCCCAGTAGGAAAAATATGCACCCTCTTTTCACCATCTGGCTGGAGGAGCATGAATTATTTTGAGTCAATGACTTGAGCACAAAACAAACAAATGTGCTATTTTTTTCTAACTGCTTACAACTGATTTCCTATCACTTAGAGATTATAATTAATCTTAATTCATGTACAAATAAAAGGCAAGAGGAGAATTGTCAACATTGATTCCAAACACTGCATAAAAGCTGTCCAATGTACTAGCTGAATATTAATGCCTAGTATGCCCTTCTGCTGCGACAGCATGAAGATGTGGCTTTCAATGCAATTCTAATTCATGGCCTCCCAGGCTGTGCTCTATATCCAATTGTCCTGCCATAGGGCTACATGAATGGATGGATGTGTAATGTCTAACTGAAGCAATAGAGAAGCTATTGAAGCAGTTCCATTAAAATTAATTTCCCCTAGAATGCTAATTTTGGGACCTAGGGTTTTCCACACAACATAAGGACATTGGACCATAACTTCACTATTCTACTTCTGCGTATGGGTTAATGCTGGATTCTGCATGAAAGATGTGTGCCGTGTTCTCTACACAAGCCCTCAACCTTATTGCTGCACATAGCAATCTCTTCCTATTCCTTTCTGTAAACTATGAGTTTACACCAGGAAGCATGAGTCTCTGTTTCGCTTCTATATTTTTAGTTCATTTCACTGGGAAAATTCAGCTGACTATAGCAATAGTAATACATTCATGCAAATGAGAAATTCTGAGTTTAGTCTTCCCATTGAACTGAATAGCCATGCATCAAGGCTGCAAGCAACATACAGAATTCAGGAGAAACATACCTATTTTCTTTTAGTGCTCAGAAACATCTAACGGTTCTGGGGTTTACAGATTCTTCAAGATGAACGAGGGGCTAATGCCCCTATTCCAGGTTCTAAAAATGCATACAAACACTGTCACTGGGGGAGGGGGCAGAGGGTGACCAGTTCTTGGGAAAACAATGAAGGGTTTATACAAGACTCTTTTACTGACCCTGACTTTATATGGCCTGAAACTGCAGTTCCATGAGTGTTTTTGGATAGAATTCTCCTCTGTCCTCATTGGTGAGAGACAACATTGATTTATGGTTGTTTTTAGCCTGATATCCAGGGAAAACTGGGATTTGCATTCCATTAGGCAGTCCCATCCATACTGTCAATGTCTGGCAAGTCCTGGTAGGGGTATATATAAATAGCACATATTCCATGGACCAAGGCTTGATATTGAAGAATTTGAGATGCATGGGTTGTCTTTCCTGGAAGATAAGGGTAAGTAACGCTTTTCCCTTGCGTTTTACTTTGAGAGAGTTTTCTTTGCAATGACTCCAGAAAGGACACTTCCAAAAGATCAGGAACAACCCAGGAAACGTGCAGTGTCGATCTCTCTTGAGGTCATTGAAATGAAGTTACCTAAAGCAGGGGAATCTTTGGGTTAATGTACTCCACAAACTTACTCTTTTTTAATTTTTGGGTGGCCTGCTACAGCAACTTGGTAGTGTCTTTCAGATGCTGAACCCAAGTCCCTGTAAATATTAGGAAAGAAGTTATAAATTTTATTCAGCCCTATGAAGTACATTTTTCAAGCAGATATGCAAAGAATCTGCTGCATGTGTAGTTATGAAGTATGCATGACACCTGCAACTATTGTTCAGTTCAGGTACTGGCTTCAATTTGTTAGATGAGATACATTCATTCATTTATACGGGGTGCTTTTTCTACTCAGAATCCAGGGAAGACCCTCAGCTACTGCAAATTGTCATTGACTGGAGCTGAAGATTTGCCCCAGAATTCACTCTTCACTATAGAGTAGTTTTGTTTTAATGAAAATAGCTGTACATTTCACTGCAAACCACAAACCGTTTAACAACTGAAAGCAGACCAGTTAAGCAAGCAATGAAAGTGATGAGCATCTAGGCTCAGTCCTGGTTATATGGCATCACTGAGCAGTGTGAAAGGATGAAAAGGTCAATAAACCAATCACCAAAGAGAAACAGCTCTAGAAGCTACATTTCATTTCAAGGGGAGGCAGCAGTTCCTGATGAATTTGAGTATTTAACACACTAGCTCTACCTCTCCCCACCCTTCCAAATATGCCATCACAAACACATACTCCAATACCTTGGATAGCTAGCTCTTCTCTAAACAGCTTGTGTCTGGGAGGGTGGAGGAACTGCTAGAGTGTCTGATCAGAGGGCTTTCTTTCCTTATTACTTTAAGAGGTAGAAGATGATGATAACAAATGGTAATTCTTGTAAACCAAAACACTCCCCCACTCTCCAAGAAACTACAGTGGACTGAATTAATCCCTGGTCTAATTCTAATAGAGCTGTTTCACCTATATATTTAAGACCATACCTATTTTATTATTTCTTCCCCCATTTTGGTTTATTTGTGAAACATTAATCAGCTGATCTGAATTTAAATTAATGTGTTATAAGTAGCAAGCAAATGGTTTTTATTCTGTTGTTTATTTGGAAGCTCTGTATTTTCACAACTTGGCTGTTGTCTGACCAGTAATTTAAATTGGATTCATTTATTTCTCCTTCAAGATTTGATCACTGAAACATCTAAGAACAAGAGAATTATAAATTGGAAATAATGAGCTACTTGTACAAATTTTCAGACAATGCTATTTTTAGAATCGTGTATATTTCATGAATACCTGTTCTCTAGTGAACTCTTGTGACTGCCGGATAACATGATGAACAGTAATAATCTGAACATGCTGAATTACTCTTTGGATTTTTACTATCCAGTCAGCTCTCACTTCTATTAACAAAAGGATTTAGACTAAGGGAAAAATTGGGCCCCATATATGGGAATTAGCCACAAGGCTCCAACCTTCCAGTGAAACCTATTGCACTGAAGTAGGCTGGGGTAGGCTGGGTTTACAGTGGGTGTGGTGCAGGCTTAACACGCTCATGGATTCTTATTTCCTAGTAAGGCTCTTGAGAATTTGCACTTATGCAGTAGCAGCCTAACGGTCTTAAACATGCCTTTTGGCTGCATTTTTCTCCACTTTTTTGCAGCTCAGCTTTTTCCTCCTTCCTTCTTCCTAGCAGGTATGGGTACAACCATTTTTTGCCAGGGGATGCTAGTCCACAAGAAGTTTTTCTCCTCCGGGACTTCCACCAACATTAACAAGTTCCAAAGGGGTAGCCGTGTTAGTCTAGTTCAGCAAAACAAACAAGGAGTCTTGTGGCACTTTTAAAGACTGACAAATTTATTTTTCACATGGTTTTTTGTGGGAGAAAATCCCGATATTAACACAAACAGTTACTGTTACTGTTAGCAACTCCTGGTAAATATGGCCCTTTATGGCTACCCAGGAATATAATCATATGCAAACCCAATATTTCTTCTGATGCATCATTTCTCATTAAAACAAACTAGTCTACTTTATGTAATTTGACATAGGTTACAGAAGTAACCAGTAAATTCTGTTATTTTTCCAAGCAAATGTGTCCCTGCATGATGAGATGCTGAGGTGAAGGGCAGTAAACTCAAGTCATGGCCTCAATTGTCTGAGTCCTTCCAGGACACTTTTGTGCAAATCTTGTTTCTGCTGCTCTGGTGACACAGAGACTTGAAGTTAAGGAAACATGAAGCAATCATGAGAGAGGAAGGCTGTGGTGTTAGTGCAGGGAGTTATCAGCTAGAATCTCAATAGCTGAAAGCAAATCGACAGGAGGCAAAGTATGACTCTCTTCCCCCACCCCCCTCATACTAATGCTTGTGAAATGGTGTGGTAAAATATAAAACAAAAGGAACATGATAAAAATGGCTATTTTTGATACACCAGTTAAAAAGATTTGGGTTCAGAAAAGCCTGTCCCTGTCAGGTGCTGACGTGCACAGCACCACACAAATGGAGGGAATCGGACAGGAAAGATTTCTTTCAAGACCTGATCTTTCACCAAATTCACTTCTAATATTTTCTCTACTATGATTTCAATTTGAAGTTCTCTGTGAAATCCTTTCACAATCACTTCACTTACAAAATGGAACTTATTGGTTAATGAGACCTGAGATCCTGTCTGATTGTATGACCACTAAATAAACTTTGCTGATATGTCTAAGATGTAGGGGTTTGAATCAAAGTATTCTGTCAAAACGTCTTTTATTTTCAGCATTCTGCAAGGTGGCCAGTTGGTTGACTTCCTCTGTCCCAGAAGTAGCTGCAAGTACTGTAAGAGTTTTTATTTTTAGATTTTTAAAAGGTCACCCATCATATTTTTGACTCAGACTTTAAGATCAGGATGGTGCATAGTGAGGATCTAGTTTGACCTCCTGCTTATTACAAGCTACAGAACCACATCCACTCCTGAAATAGACCCTTGACCCCTGGCTGAGTTACTGAAATCATGGTTGAAAGACTAAGTTACAGAGAATTCACCATTTATACCAGTTTAAATCTGCAAGTGACTTGTGTCTCATGCTGCAATGTAAGGCAAAACCGCCCCGAAAACTAAACAAAAAAAACAAACCCACCAGGCTCTCAGCCAATCTGTCCTGCAGGAAAATTTCTTTCCAACCCCAAGTAGGGTGATCAGTTAGTTGGACCCTAAACATATTGGCAGAACCCACCAGGTAGACACTTGGGGAAAAAAATCTCTCAAGGGCTATGTCTACACTTGTAATTTTAAGTCGACTTTAACTAAGTCAACTTAAAGTTCACTTAGTTAAATCGACTTAGTGCGTCTACACTTAAAATTAAAGTCAACTTAAAGGGGAACTTACAAAGTCAACCTAGAGTGTCCACACTGAACGCCTAGGTCGACTTCTACGGGCTAGGGGGCCTTGGGCAGGTCCACGGTGGCAGGGGGGGCACTCCTTGTGTACAATGGGGCAAAGGGGGACAGGGACCCTGGCAGGGCATGTGGGCAGGGTGTGACGCTGTCTGGATTTAGGAAAGCATTTATGATGTTATCTTCTATTTATATCTCATAAATGCTATAATCCATAGGAACTATATCATGTTTGGTATCAATAGAAAGGTAGTAATTTGCTGGGAATTATTATATAGTTTAAGTCTAGGAATTCTATTTGGATTAGAAGTTAGGAATTTGGTGTTATATCTATACTTTAACTTGTGTGATTCTGGTGAAACGCCCTAGACAGGAGGCTGTCGTCAATCATTGTATCCTTAATGGCTCATCAGGTTTCTCCCTGGGCCCATTGTAGGTGGGAGCTTCCTTAACATTAAGGACACAATGGTTGTAGAGACTCCCACCTACAATGGGCCCAGGGAGAAACCTGATGAGCCATTAAGGAGACAGTGGTTGTTGACAGCCTCCTGTCTAGGGCGTTTCACCATAATCACACAAGTTAAAGTATAGATATAATCCCAAATTCCTAACTTCTAATCCAAATAGAATTCCTAGACATAAACTATATAATCATTCCCAGCAAATTACTACCTTTCTATTGATACCAAATATGACATAGTTCCTATGGATTATAGCATTTATGAGATATGAATAGAAAATAATATCATAAATGCTTCCCTAAATCCAGATAGAGTCACACAGGGCTCTGCCCTGCCCTTTGAGGGGCATGCCAATCTCCTCCTGGGCCACCCCCAGCAGGGAGGTCATTGGTGTAGTCCTGGGGTAGCCCTAAATTGACTTAGAGCTACCCCACGTCTACACTGGCTTAATTCGACTTTAAAAAGTCAAATTAAGCCTTAGGTCTAGTTGAAAGGAAGTTTAATAAAGTCTACTTAATTTTAATTAAGTCGACTTTATTTTCCTTAAGTCAACTTAAGCAAGCTGCTTAAGTTGACTTAAGGAAACTGTAGTGTAGACGCAGGGTAAATTAAGTCAATTTAAGCAAGCTTAAGTCAACTTAATTTACCAGTGTAGACGCAGCCTAATAATGCAAAGCCATCCACATCTAATGACCTGTCTCCTGCAATAGGGGATTTTTGCTCCTGAGAGTCACCAGTAGTCGATATTCTATCATAGGCAATCCCATCATACCATTCCCTCCATAATCTTGCATAAATACAGTCCCGCTGATCCACAATTTCATTCTTCTGATGGTTAGAAACCTTCATCTGATTTCTGAACCAAAACTTGTTGATGGCCGCCAGTTCATAGCCATTTGTTCTTGTGTCCACATTGGCACTTATTAAATAACTCCTCTCCATCCCTTGCAGTTATCCCTCTTATGTATTTATAGAGTGCAATTATATCTCCCCTCTGCCTTCTTTTGGTGAGGCTAAACAAGCCAAGCTCTTTCAGTCTTCTCTCATAAGGCAGGTTTTCCATTCCTCAGATCATCCTAGTAGCTCTTCTCTGTACTTGTTCTAGTTTGAATAAATCTTTCTTAAATAATGAGAAACCAGAATTGTGCACAATATTCCAGATGAGGTCTCACCAGTGCCTTCTATAATGGTACTAACACTTCTCTGTCTCTTCTGGAAATACCTTGCCTGGTATACCCTAGGATCACATTAGCCTTTTTCATGGCAACATCATGTTGATGGGTCACGCTATGATTAACCAATCATATCCTATGATTAACCAATCACCATGTTGGTGGGTCACCCTATGATTAACCAATCCACCCTATGATTAACCAATCACCCTATGATTAACCAATATACCCAGGTCTTTCTCTTCTTCTGTCACTTCCAACTCATAAGTACCCAGCTTATAGCAAAAATTATTTTCCTTAGTTTCCAAAGGCATGACCTTGCACTAGTAAATTTCATCCCTTTTCTATTACTCCAGTTTACAAGATCCTCCTCCGTTTTGCACACCTCCTGACTTTGTGTCATCAGCACCTTTTATTAGCACAGTCTCACTTTTGGTGCCAAGGTCTGGACCAGATTAATAAACAGGCTTTAGGGGCTGCAGGCTTGGGTCCCAGGCTAAAGAGGAGGCTCCACTGTGCGCTGTCCTGCAAAAATTAATCTGACTCTGGCTGGATAGCCTAGAGCCCCTCCAATAGCTGGCCCAAGCACAGCCATTCCCTACCACATCACCAGCTGCTACCCTGCTCCCATGGCTGGATGGTCTGCTGAGCCCTGCCAATGCTGGTCCCCTCAAGTGCTGAGTGCTGCAGTTGGCTGGTCTGCCAGGCCCCAGCACTGACCCACTCCAAGGCCAAGCATTGCTCTGCCCCTGCAGATGGTCAATCTGCTGGGCCCAGCACTGAGTGCTGGTCCACCCCTCCCCCAAGATGGCTGCTGCCACTACCACCATCACTTTGGGGAGGGGCCCCACTAAATTACAGAGTCCTGTGCCCACAGAACTTTTAATCTGGCCCTGGTCAAGGTCATTAATAAAAATGCTAAATAAGATTGGTCCTGAGATCAATTCTTGAAAACTCTACTGGTAACTTTCCTTCAGCTGGACAGTTCACCTTTCAGTATGACCCATAGTAGTCTCCCTTTTAATCAGTTCCTTATCCATCCTTTGATTCCCGTATTAATCCCTCTCTTCTTCAATTTAACTAATAGTTTCTCATGTGGAACTGTATTAAATGCCTTACTGAAATCCAGGTATATTAGATCTACTGCATTTTCTTTGTCTAAAAAGAAGGAGATTGGGTTGGTTACATTTTATCCTACTTACCATTCACCTCTAAATCCTTAATTACTTTCTCTTTCAAAATGTATTATGGTCTTGCCTACGATTGAGCTAAAACTAACAGGCCTTCATTTCCTGGATTTCTTTTTTCTCGTTTACTAACAATATGAATTATAGTACCAATTCTCCAGTCATAAGTGCTGCCCCTGAGTTTAGAGATCCATTAAAAATCCTTGCTATTGGGCATACAATTTCATATGAAAATTTGTTTAATATTCTTAGGTGGAGATTTTCTGGGCTCCCCAAATTAATCCCATTAAATTGTTTGTCTTTGACTGTCACATTGGATGTGGTAATTTCTACCTCAGTATCTTCTTTGCCATTAGCCACCCAGGCACTGTCCCTAAGTCCTTCATTAGCCATATTAAAAACTGAGGCAAAATATTTGTTTAGGTGATAGGCCATGCATAGATAACCTTTAAATTCCAACACGTCGCCAATGCTTTAGTGGTTCCACTTCTTTTTCCTTGTTTTCTTCTTATTTATATGGCTATAAAACCTTTTTCACTATTGATTTTAATTTCTTTGCAAGGTTCAACTCTGCTTGGCTTTTGCCAGTTCTCACTTTATTCTTATACTTTCTGAACTCTCTCAGGCAGCATTCCTTGCTTACCCATCTCACCGTTCCAGTTCTTGTTGGCTTTCTGCTTTTTCTTAATCATCTGCTTAAGTTGCTTGCAGCTTTGACTTAAAGTAATTCCAAACCTGCTCCACATTCAGATCCTTGAATTCTTTAAGGCAGTCCACTTCCCCAAATTAATTTATTAAAGTTAGCTTTTTTTCAAATCAAGGACACTTGTTGCAGATCTGTTCTTTTTTTAACCTTCCATTTAGTTCAAACTGAATTAACTCATGATGACTGAAACCAAAGTTGTTCTCTAAAACCAGTTCTCCTATGAAGTCCTCACTATTCTCCAATACCAAACCTAAAACTCCAGAAATGACTATTATTCCACTATGTATCTGTTATCCCTATAATATCTGGTTTCACTTCCTTCACCATTAGTTCTAGTTTGCTCCATTTTGTTAACCAGGCTCCTTGCATACTGTGCAAATATCTTAAGTGTTGCTGCTTGGCTTCACCCATATGTCTTGCCTGATTGGATACAGTCATTCCACTCTGTGTATCCTTTTTGACTGGTATCAGCACTGTCACTCTCATAGGCTATGTCTGCACTTGTAAAGTTAAATTGACTCTGTTAAGTTGACTTTAAGTCGACCTTGTTAAGTCAACTTAACAGAGTGGGTACACTTTGTTGACCTTGTTAAATTGACTTAACAGTAGACATAGCCGTCCACACTGACTTTAAGTTGATTTAATACGGTCGACTTAGCACTATTCCCCATCCACACTGGCTTTGTTGACTTAAGAAGTCAACTTAAGGCTTAAGTCGACCTTCAGAGGTGGTGGTAAGTCAACTTAAGGAAGCACTTAAGTCGACTTAATAAAAGCCCAGCATGGACACGGCTTTGTGTAGATTGACTTAAGCATCCTTAAGTCGACCTAAGTTGCCAGTGTAGAAGCACCCATAATGCCCACTCTCCTATCCACTGATATTACTTTCTCCATTGCTTTATACTTTTACTTAACTTTCCTTCTTCTCAATGTTAAAATTGGGCATGGAGATCACATGGGCATCTCCCCCAAGTTCCTAGTTTAAAGCTCTTTCAGTGAGCTCCCCCAAGTTCCTAGTTTAAAGCTCTTTCTCCATCCCAGAAGTCTATATATCATCCCTACACAGGGGCATTCATCCCATGAGAACTGTCCTTTGCTCATGAATACCTCTCAGTGGTCAAACATCACAAAACTCTCCTTATGGCATCACTGCCTGAACCAAATGATGAGCACCATAATCTAGTCTTGCCTACATTCTCCTCTTGGGACAGGCAAAATCCTACTGAAAATCACTTGAGCCTACATTTTCTTAAACGTCTTCCCCATCCTGGCATAGTCTCCCTCGATATGTTCCAGTGAGAATCTGTCATTTGTTTCCCACATGAAAGATAATCAATGGATTCTTTCCTGCCCTCATTAGAATCCCCTTCAGCCTCTGGTTCATATCCTGTATCTTAGCTCCTGGCAGATAGCACACCTTTCTGTTCTCCAGATCAGTTCTGGTGACAGTCCTGTCTGTTCTTCTTAGTAGGGAGCTCCCAGTCACATGGACCTGCCTTTTTCCTGGTAATAGGTATGATTCTTCAGCCTTCCTTCTGGCTGTGGATCCTCTTGTCTTTTATTCTCCCTTTCAATCTTCTATGGGTCATCCTGTAGCCTCCAGGGGTTGTGAACTCTGGCTATCTTCCCCTCTCCTTATATGACTAGCTGCTCTTTTCTTCCTTGCCCTCCCAACCCCAAACACCTCTGTTTACCTCACCTGTGTACATGTACTTCAATTACTAAAAAGCACAATACCAATTTTAACCGACTATCGTCAACTAAAACACAGTCTCATAACCAACTCTGCACAAATACTTCATCACTTTGTCAGGAAAAAGCCTGAGGGCATGATTTTCAGGACTGCTGAATAATTGAATTAATTTGGAATGGTGGGATTTCTAGCATATCTGGAAATCTGCAATAAGTCGGTTGTACTCTGTGTCCAGAAGATCTACAAATTCAGTTACATTCTCCTGTGATTCTCTTGGAATTTGTCATTTAGATTGAAATAGCTTATGTTTTTCTAGCCCATCTCTATTATTGAATGTTGTCCACTGTTGATTAAAATGCAGATAATGGCTTTGTCATGTGACATTACATAGCGACTAATTTTGATTTCATAGATCAAATGGCTAAGTGAGATCAGTGGAGTTACTGGTGTGAAAGTGGTGTTTAGATTAGAATTGGGTCTCTTTCTTGTATACAGATATTTGTGTCAAGAGCCTGTCAATAAATAGCTTAAATTTTGTGTTGGTATATTCATAGAACATATTGTGGATCATTTTTAATTTTTGTCGTTTAACGCTTTCTTTGTGCCATATGTCCAACCATATCTTTCCCAGCTCCCACTCGTAACTTAGATGTCATCTCTTAGCATTCTAAATCTCAAGGTTCTTTTTTTAAGCTATTGAGCTAACTTCATGGATTTCCCCTCTCTCAAAGCAAAATCTGCACACATGCGTAAAAACTGCGCAGTGCATTTAGAAAAAGACACTATAGAGAGAGAGAGGGGTATGGCAGCAATTTTCCTAAATTTTATGGAAGGGTTAAATGCAAAAGGATTGAACCTGGCTAGCACAGGGAAATGCAAATTGGGTCTCTTTATGTAAAAGAGGCCAGCTGTGCAAGTGGCAGGTACTTTTGTGAGATGACCCATGGTGTTCTCACTGCTGACCTTCCTCAGAGATTGTGCTAGCAGCAGTTTTAATGTCTGCTAAGGGCTTCACAAGACCTGAAGCAAGTCAGGATATTAGCAACTAAATAAAATTTCATTGACATATTGTGCTTTGGCAAAACTGAAACGTTTTGTGGAGGTGTATCTCTTTGAGAGTGCATTTTGGGTCCAGAGCTCTCTGGTCATAGACTATATCTATGACACCTTGAGCTAGTACTGTGACTTCCTCTGCTCCTGTACGCTTACTCATTAGTGTAAATAGCAGTGTGCCCACCAGTTTCAAGCAGATTTGTACCTGGCATAGCTGCGGCTGCACATGCTCCTGTAGCTACTCTACTATTAACACTTGCAGTAGCTAGACAATAGCTGCTGGAAGTATGTCTGCATGAGCAGGGGAATCGCACCTCTGGAGCAGTGACAGGGAGAGACCTGAAATAAACAGCTTTACTTTTCAATCTCCAAAGCACCATCTTGGCACACAGTCATCTGAATGTTTTTCTCCTAGGTGGCATTTCGTTTTGTCCCAATGCGGAACAAAAACAAATGTCATCTTCCAAAGTTTGCTGTGAAGCAGAATTGCCATCCTCCAGAGAGCTCGGCATAGGGTGGTCAGAGATAGCAAGTGTGAAAAATTGGGACAGAGGGTTGAGGGGGAGGTCATAGGTACCTGGATAAGAAAAAAGGGCTGACTATGGGGACTGTCCCTATAAAATCAGGACATCTAATCACCCTAGCTCTAACAGGAATCAAGCAGATGGAGGATGCTCAGAGGATGCAATGAATCAACACCTTACCTGACCATTCTTCATATAAGCCAGCAGTGGCCCATTATTTGGACAGTTCTTTCCACCTGGCACTCTGGGGGAAAATAGATTGTAATCACTCTTCATTGAAACTGCCCCCTTTGGCAGCCTTCCCGCTGCTGGCAGCCACACACACTAGCGTATGACAATGGAAACCCATATAAACCAGTTGATTGTCTCCCATTACCCCAGAAAAGCCCAGTGGTCTAAGTTATGCAGGAGGCTAGCTTAGGTGATCACTGTGGTCCATTCTGGCTTAATAATCTGTGAATCTATTAATTATTTTCTACAGTGTAGTACAATATCCTATAGTTCACAAATGTTACAGGCAACAAGACCACTTCAATTTGTGTTCATATGTCTGTCCACAAGGAAAACTGAGGCTCAGTCCTGCAGTAGGAGTAGGGGCAAATTTTCAATTGTTCACACTGCAAGTTTTACCTGCATCAAGCCAAAAGTGGATGTCATAACAGATTGTCTAAAATGTGGAGGGTAGCAATGCTATGGAACCTGCATTAGAATGAGTGGAACTGGAGGCAGATAATGAAGGAGCAATAACTATTTGTGTGGAACTAGAGGCTTGGGGGCTTAAGGTACATCTAAACTGCCATTAAAAACTGGCAGGGCTGTTTAATTGCAGTATAATCCTGTAGGCTCGGGCTGGAGCCGAGGATCTAGGACATGTGAGGTGAGAGGGTCCCAGAGTGAAGGCAGGAGCCTACGCCAGAATGTCTACATTGCAGTTAAGCAGCCGGAGCTCCACAAGCCCGGGTCAGTTGGCGTGGCCCACTGAAGGCGTTTAATTGCAGAGTAGCCGTGCCCTAAGTCTTGGACTCATTCCTCGGTATTACAAGGAAAGAAATAGCAGTATCTGAGCATATAATGCTGGCCTTCCAGTATGTGGTGGGGTTTTTTTTTAAGGCAAGTTTTCTTTTAACTTTGCTTTCTATTTTCATCACTTATTGCTAATGAAACTGAACCCATTAAAGGCTGAAATGAGGATGTGCAGAAGCAATCAAAACACAATGTTAAATGAAACTGTGACCTTTGAATATTCAAAAAAGATTTGGGTTTTCCAGGAGTCTTGGACGAATGTTTGGTTCTTATTTTTTCAGAAATTGCTTAAATCAGAAGTTGCCTAGTAAGCTTTCTCTTCATATAGCATTTTGCCATGTTTGCTAATTTTACAGTGTCAGATTGCAAAGTAAATGACCCTAGATATGAAAACAGACAAAATATGTATTTAGAAAAGGGAATGTAGATGTTTTTAAGTAACTGTAAACCTATGTGGGATGTGGAGGCTTTTTTGGCCAATATTTCAACACTGACTGCCAATTTCATTGCTCTCAATGATTTTTGTGGGATTTTGGGGCGCTTAGCAGTTCTAAAAATCATGCCTGTTTTATATATGCTTAAATATGGATTTAGGTGCCTACCTTTAGGTACCCAAGTTTAAAAAGTTTAGCCAAAGTTTCCAGCATGACTGCCTTCAGATCGTTCCAAAATAAGTTTTGTTTTATTATATAGTAACAGTTTTATTTTGGATGATGGAAGAGAGCTGTCTTGGCTTTACATCCAAAGCATATCATTACAAATCACTGCTTTACTTTTAATGACAGGACCACCTGTGGCACCTTAGAGATTAACAAAAGAAAAATTGAGTGGCATAAGCTTTCATGGACTGGAACGCACTGAAAGCTTATACCCCCCAAACCCACCAAATTTTTGTTAGTCTCTAAGGTGCCACAGGTGGTCCCATCATTTGCTAAAAACAGACTAACACGGCTACTCCTCTGAAAACTTGATTCCCATTTGTATGTGATAAAATTTTATTCAGATTTTGACATTCATTATTCTGAGACTGAGCCTGATATGGATTCATTGTAGAAGTGTTGAGAACTCATGGAATGTATTTTATTAAAAGCATTATGCAGATTTGCTATTACACCTGTTAATATATGTTTTGAAAAGGGAGGGAAAAACCCTCAGACTAATTCCCCATAGAATAGTTCTTCTAAATTAATTTGCTTTACCATATGATCACATAAACCTATTGTTCAAACGGTTACAGAAAATCTACATTCTTTTCATTATAAATGAAGCATACACCTAGTCATGCTTATGTCTTTGATTTTTTTTTCGATGTCTCTTGAAGGATCCAGAATGGTCTATTTATCTAAGGCTTGTTACTCTGTGAGCTAAAAAATGGAATAGCTACCATATTTCTATGCATCAGCTTGCCCTGTGGGAAATTGCTTCTTGATCTTGCTAAAGGGCCTTCATCTAGGTCATCTCTCCAGAGGCTTCTTAGGAACTAAAATGGGTATTTAGGGATGTCCCAGTTGGTATTGATTTTCATGAAATCTCTTGTTTCTGATGTTTTCATTCCTCTAAAGTTGCCCAGCCTGAATGGAGGCTGTCAACAAAATTTCTGTTCATGAATTACCCTAGCAATAGGTAAGTTCCAGAGGTGTAGCTGTGTTAGTCTGTATATAGCAAAAACGAAGAGAGACCTGTGGCACCTTAAAGACTAACAAATTTCTTTGGGCCTAAGCTTTCATGGGCTGCGACCACTTTGTCAGCATCTGACAAAGTAGGTTTCAGCCCACGAAAGCTTTTGCCTGAAGAAAATGTTAGTCTTTAAGGTGCCACAGGTCTTTTGTTGTCCTAGCATTAGATGAGTCAGGAACCAAGAACTATTGACTCCTGGGGACATCAGGGGGAGTGAGGGTGCCTGAAATCTCAGAGGAGCTGGTTCCTTAATTATATCCCTGTTATCCTAATGGGGTATCCAGGATATGGATTTTGATTGTACATGAACTGGAGCTTCATTCTATGCCAGAACATTTAGGTTTGAGGTATGTGGTGTGTGAAACAACAGGAGAAATGCACCCTTCAAATTCAAGACTAGGGTCTAGGGCTGCTATTCCAACATAGTAGCAGTCCTCAGGCTGGGCTAATTACACAACATGCTGTTAACACTGGATTTGCGTGAAGGTGAATCTGTGGCAATTCACTTGATTTAGTGGGTTTCTTCCATGCTACCCTAGGCAAGAGCTTTGTAGAGACCACTTGTATCATGGTTAAGGTCTGGGTAAGCAACTTTATATACTACAGCCTCTTACAAGCAAACTCTATGTGGCTGAAGTAGTGCATAAGGCTTACTGCTAGTCCTTTACACTGCACTTACCAGAAAACTAATCACCCAAAAGCCACTTGCAAAAATAACTTCAACAGGAGAGCCTGCTATTGAGACATATGTCTACAGAAAAATATCAGAAAAGCCTTTGTTCAACAAAACTATGAAAGGAATAGAAAGAAGATGTAAGAGGCACAGTAAATCTAACCTGAATTTCATTAAATATATACAGACCTTAATATTATCCAGGGAATGCATTTTCTTTGTATTTTTAGCAGTAATGTTTCATTTTCCCATTCTTTCTCTATAAGACTGATTCTCCTTTCACTTATACCAGTGAAAATCAGTAATGACTCCATTTACGTCAATGGAGTTACACGGCAATGCAGATTTATTTAAAAACGAATAGAATCAGGCCATGTATGTTTCTAATTGGCTAATGGGAGAGATAGGGGAAGAGACTTGGAGGGAAAATAATACATATAAAAACCCTCTGCAATCTGAAGTCTATGTGGCCTACACAAGAGGATATGCCTTTTATTTCAAAGGTTTGAAGTTTTTGTTCTTTTTATTAACATTTGTTTTGTGTGATTCTAGATTATTTCTGAAAATACTCCTAATCATCTGGGGGGAGGGGATATTAATGAAAACATTTCACATTGGAGTTGAGGGAATGCCAGGCTACAAAAAGAAAACACAGTCATGGCAGAAAGAGATCATGTAAACAACTCATCAAATTAAATAAGACTCAGTTGGCACTAACTTCACCCACTTTCCAGTACAGATTTCTTATGTGTGAATATACAGATACTAGGGCCAATATAGTGTCCCACTTAATTAAGGGCTGTAAATCTGCTTTTGCATAGCCAAAGCTTCTTTTTACTGCAATGTGAATTTTGGGTGCAGAAGGAATGTAGGTTTTCCCCCTCCTCCTGAAGGATCTAATTCTGTTGCCACTGAATTCCAAGGCAAAATTCCTAGTGACTTCACTGGGAGCTGGAACAAGTCCAAATATTGCATATTTATACAGCTGAACTGATCTTTCCCCCCATCTACCTATTTTTCATTTTTGTAAAATGTTTTCTGAGACCCAAATTCACAAAGTCTGTAACTATTTAAATGGTCAGCTTTAAGTCTTACCCTGGCCTTCATTTGTTTCACTTAAAGTAATTTTCCTCCACTGCTTGCTTACTCTGTAACTGGCCGTGTACAAATCCACCTTTCTGATTAACCCGTTACTCAATCACCTTTGTTTCAATAAGAATACAAAACAACTTTCAGCTGTAGGCATATGCATTTTTAAAATGGACAATAGTTTTCTTTTGGCCATTTAATACAGAACTGTTAAGATGCTCAGAATCCATATGCTGGCTCTGGAATCGTTGCACATCTATAGTTTACCGAACTAAACCCATAGAGTGAATTTCATGCTTTGAGAAAGGATTGTGGGTAGAGATTATTCTATAGTGTGGCAAGGCGGATAGACAGCTGTCTAAATAAGTGTACCTCCATTAAAGACAATGGAGCTACCCATTCAACTCTAGCCTTTTGAATTCCTGGACACTGGAAAGAACAGAATATGAAATATTCCTCCGAAGGCTTTGTCAACATGGCTTATTTTCTTCCATGGGGGTGAGGAGGGTCATTTGAAAGAAATGCTGTTACAAAAATACTTCTATTTTTCTGACAAATGGAATTGTTTATTGTCTAAAGTACTATTTCAATACTCAGTTTGCGATTTGTTTTAAAGTGTACAGATGCACTCACAAAACCCAAGGACCAGGTACAGAAAACAGAGAATTTTGTATATTTCACATTCTCTGTGTGTGTAATAAATTGAGGCTACCCACCTTGAGACCCAGTCTGCATCTTGCCCTTGAAGGAATAATCAGGTATGCACCAGGAACCTTCTATTCACCTATTCCATACAGCAGCACTTCCTGCACTTTGGGGAAAACAAGGACAGCTTTCTCCTTCCACCCCAGGGTGCAAGTCACCCAAGTGAGTGGTAGTAAGGATAAAATCACATTCCTCTCCTCTGCACCCTATGCCTGAGCCAAACTCAGTAGCAGCTATTCTCTGAGAAGAAAGGAAAAGGGAACTTACTCCTTTCCCCCTTCAATACTGGCCCATGAAGAACCCTTTTTCCCATGACTGTGATGACGATTTTCCCTCTCTCGGCTTCTTGGATGGGCAAGGAGCAGCAGATTGCAGCATCCAAAGAATGTTCCAGACCAGTGGAAGCTGTGAGAAGGAAAATTCCTCCTGGAGCTGCCCCTGTTTGGTGCCTCTCTAACTGCCTGATCAGAGGCCTGTGCCTGTCTGGTGTGATTTTTGTCCCTAGAGTCCAATAGGATGTTACTTTGGTTCATGGGAGATGTTTGATTTTACTGACATGTTTACTCTGTGTGTGCCTTGATGGATGGCTCTAATTTGATGTTTGGCTCAAGGGGAGGGAAAATACCCCTTAAGATACACACTCTGTTTTGTCTGTTAAGTTGGAGTTTGTTTTTCAAAGGCACCCCACAACTGAATCACTTCCACACTCCAGATGAAATGCATCCAGGCTACTGCAAAACACTGAATGAACAGCAATATACACAGCAAAGCCGAAGGGCTCTATTCTGTCTGGTGCTGAGCTTCCTCCATTCCACAGGGAAATGGAGTAGACTGCATCTCACAGCAGATACTTAGCATCTCACAGGACTGGCCCAAAGATGAGTGAAGTGGAATGGTACTTACTAAGAGGAAGGACAATCCAGTGATTAGGGCACTGGCCTGAGATTTGGGCAACCTATGTTAAATTCTCTGGTTTTCCACAGGCTGTCTATGTGACTCTTGCCAAGTCATTTTGTCTTCTGTGCCTCAGATCCCCACCCATAAAATGGAAATAATAGCACTCTTTACCTTGGGGGGATAATGGGGGTGGGAAGGGAGATGGTGAGGCACTCCGACACTCTGGTGATGGAACCCGTATAAGTACCTAAGATTCCTACCACTGCAACTACTTTGAAAGTCCCCGTGGGCTGAGAGAGACTTTTCCATTCATCTTATGGCAAATAAGAGAAAACTTTGAAACTGATAGAAATGTTTTAAGTGCCTCATCTGGACTGTGTTCTTTTACTGTGTGTCATCTGAACTTCAGATAATGAAGGATAATAGGGGGCTTACCTTCAGGTCTACGTTTTTCCAAAGAAAGGAAAAATATTAAATATCTTGCAACTACTTGAGTAAATGGATTACTTTGGAACTCCTCCTTTCCCCAAGGCCTCATCATTAGGCACTTTGAGAGATTTTATGGAAAAGATAAGCTCTTAGGCAAGAGAGAAAGAGAAAGGACTTAAATAAGAATGCCCAGAATGAATAGGAAAGTCAACCATGTGTGTCTTTTTAAAAGTTTTTAGATGAGACTGAAAGGAGGAGAGTTGAGACTTGCCAAGGGCCTGAAAATTGTAAGCTCAGTCAACAAATTTTCTAAGCACATACAGTCATTTCTTATGCAAATCCAAATTCATTTACCATTGGTCTGGGTAACCTTGCAAGGCATGAGACTCAAAGCTAAGCATGGCAATTGTTCCCTAAGCAAAGCCAACCTTGTCCAGGGGGATCTATTTCTCACATTTCTAAGATCCAATCACCAGTGTATTCAGGGACCAAGGCAGACTCTGGCATACATCTCTAATGTAAATCCACCTTTAAGCCACTCTTCCATTGCTCCTGTTGTAGTTTAGCGTTGCAAGTGCTGGACTGATATAGCATAGCCTTCACAATATTTTGCATTTTCAGTTATCAAATACTGTTATCTGCCTAGCAAGAAAGACGAATTAGGTCATTTCTTCTTTGTGTTGCTTATAAAGTTAGCATTCTGAATGCATTTTGCTATCTGCACTGGATTAGCCAGAAAGCAGGTCCACAAGATACAGTGGGGCAGATTTTGCCATCAGCCGAGATCAAGGAGTTGCCATGCATCTGGCTGAATAGTGAATTTGGCTCAATGAAAGTAAACCTCTTCAAAAATAAGCATTGCTCACAAAATAAGGTGTTAATTTAGCTACTGGCAATGACTATTAAAACCAATCTGTGGTTCTACAACTCTGAGTTTCATAGAGGTCACAGAGCAGACTACATTATGCTGAAGTGAAAACGATACAGCTTGAATCCAAAGCTCTTTCTTCTAGTGTTTCTGTCCTATATAATAGGGCCAATTTTCCAGAAAGCAGTGTGAGAAAGAAAGATGCTAACTCAAACATTGGAGACGCTACCTGGTATCCAAACTCATGCAGAACTGCACAGGCAACAAGTCAACAGTCTGAGTTAATTTTCACATCTAAATGTATGTGATTTCTTATCACTAGTAACTGAATACTGAATATTTGTTTAGAGCCTAGCTCTTCTAGTATGTGCATGGGTGCATCTGTTTATATGAGAGCAGAATTTGTCCATTGAATGAATGAAATTGTTTGGTGTTTGAGATCACCGGTTGTGGTGTATGAAGGCACGGACTCCGGCTAAGGCAAGCACGAAATCATTTTATTAACAGATCACAGCCATTCTTATACCCTACAGATAGTGCACTTGGTAATTTTCCACATTCACAGGCTCACATCCAAATCACCAAAGTTTCAGTTCTTGGCCCGCTCACAGTTCCTTATCATGCAGCTGCACCGTGTTCTTGTTTACCAGGCTGGTTCCTTGATTTCCCATGCCTCAGCCATCTTTCTCACATCGAGTTCTTGTCCTTTAGTTACCTTTTAACTATTCCTTCTTCCAAGTGTACAGATCATGGGCCTGGATCGTTACACTGCTATTGGTGGGTCTCCACAACCGGTAATAAAAAACTGCAGCCTCTCAACTTTTTCTTTGCCCTCCAGCTACAATGGAACTCCATTTTAGGATGCTCCAGACTGGATTTTGAGTGTGTCTGTACTATTTTCTGGTCAGTGGTGATAGATTTAACAGGGAGAAACAGGTCCCGAGCCCCTGAGAGTAAGATCAAGACTGGACTGACAGGATGACACCCTGGCCATACAGTACATTAAATGGGGAAGCAGTTCATATAAAACAAGAAATGATCCCCTATCATTTTAAATAGCAAAATATGTGTTGATATTTGATTTAATTTCACTAGGTCTCCACTTCATGGCTGTAGCTGGAAGTGGAAATACCAAAACCCCATGAGAAAGGTTATTCTTGATCACCATATTTCTGGCCTAGCAGAATCCAGGTTCATAGATATACTTCATTGGGATTACAAATAGGTGGTCTCCAAACTAGACATGCTCCCAAATCAGAACACAGCATACAAACTCCACCTTGTAGCTCAGGATATGAATTTTACTTTTAAGGCCTAAATGCAACTTCCTCCCTGTTTCCCCCTTATTGTCACTTCCACCATCCCTGCATTTCTACCCTGTTTTTTTCAAATTGACTTCATGTTCTTTCTATTAATGGGGATGAGTTCCCAGATGCCAGGAAGCAAATTCTGCTAATGGACTGTCTGGGTACTGAAGCCAGGGTGTGTGCAGTCTCTCTTCCTGCCTGCACCACTGCTAATGCTGTTTGTGTTACAGAACTTTTTCGTTCCTAAAATGAATGCAGCATAGAAACTAGAAAGTGACAGATTTTGCCAATGCACAAAGGAATTGAGTAAATCTACTTGGTGATTTGAAAAAGGGAAACTAGTAATAGTTTTGCTAGGAAGTTGGTGATGCTCCAGAGAGCAAATTTGACACTGATATAGAAAGTGTCAGTAATTTTCCTGTTACATGATTGGCAAATTGGCAGGAAGAATAAAAGGCAACTTGATTCAGGAGCCTAAATAAGTGGACTGAGTTCTTCACCACCATCTCCCTTTTCTCCCCAGTGGTGGTAGTCCTGTTGATATGACTTAGCTAAGATCATGGAACAAGTCATTACAGAACTTGGACTACTTTGTACTCCTGACTCCCAATCCCGTGGGTTGACAGCCAGACCACACTGCCTCTTTCTCACCCCTGGTAAAAGAATAAGAACATTCTTATATTACCTCAAAATGATTAACTGAAATCATCCTTCGGGTGCCAATAGATGTCATTACAGATTGCCCAGTACCTCTGCATACAGTCCTATGGGGACAAGAAAAATAAGCTATGACAATCCAACCATCCTCATCAGATGTCTTTTGATCACTTCACTACTCCAGTCAGCTGTTAGCAGAATTTTTTATTGTATTTTTAATACAATAACCTCCCATTTCTTCTATGGTGGAAGCCTACTTGTTGCTGATGTCTTATTGTTGTGCAAGGAGAGACATGTCCCCTTGTGATCAAATTCCTGAAATGAAAACGGCAACCTGTCTTAACTGTAACTCTTGCAGAGTACTTAATTTAATCTCCTTCAAGTTTTGTTCAGAACACATTTAGTGCAGCTGAGGATGTCTTTCTTCACAGGAAGGTGTATGCCAGCTGTCTTCAATTTGGAGAATGTGGAGCAATCAATACTGTTAATGGTACTGCAAACAGAGATACTGGGGTGTTTTTTATCTGGAAGATGCTACCTACTGAAAATGACCTGGCTTCTGACATAGATCATGATGAACAGGATGTTTTATCAGTCCAAGATGAGAACTTGTATGAGAGTAAAAAGGAATGAGCTGAACACACGTCATGACACAGTAATTTAACAACCCCAGACATTGCTGACTAAGATGATTCACTCTCACACACAAGCCCTAACAACTTGCTATAGTTAGTGTATCCCTCCACCTCCCCTAAATCTATACTTATTTGTATTCAGAGCAATTTGCAGATGCTCTGAAAGATACAGAACATAGAATGGCACAGAACTCCTTGTAGAAAGCTCCAGATGAAAATTTCTGCTAAGGAAAGTTATTGAGTGTTGACCTTGGGATGGCAAATACAGGTTGGATTTTCATGATAGCTCTTATCCTGTGCCAAATTTTAAATCAGTGGCAATGTTCCCATTCACTATAATGGCACAGGCTAAAATTTTACATAATGGAGAGCCAGGATTATGGAACAAACCAATATGGGTCTAATGTTGAAGTCTGTTATTAGAATAAGGACAAGCACATTTTGGAAGAGGGAATGATTACAGGTGGACTAAGGTCTGGATGAAATACAGATTGGATATAATAATTAGAGCTAAATGAATAATTTGCAAGAAGTAATTTACTAGATAAAATAGTTTAACCACTTCCTATGCCCAGTTTGGTTACATTTACTTGTTAATCAAATGCACTTGACAACATTTTTTAATCGCTGAATTGCTTTGAATTATTTGAGTAATCAATACTCAATGCATTCAGTGATTGATTGCTCATATGAGTCATGGATGTGTTTTATAATCTTATGTTTTCTCTTATCTTGAAGAAATTTCTGTGATCTTGAAGTGCTTTGTAGATGTAATTACAGTTTTGAATCTCAGGCAGCGGTATCTCTTTAGGAAGCTCTACTAAGTAAACATGGTGAGGGATACTGAAGAAAATGTTAAACCTTTTCCTTTCTGGACTGCAGAAGGCCTTTCCTGAGGCATTGCTCCGAGAAAAAAAATAGACTACTATAAAAATTATTGTCTGGATACAGAGTTTAAACATATTCTTTCCCAGTATATTCATACAAAGTAAGGGCTGTGCATGGTATTAGATATAAAGGATCAAGTCCATGCTTCTGTGTGAAAGTACTATGCTTTTGTAAAGGGCCTTTGTGCATTAGCTAGGCTAAATTATGCTCCTTATAAAATATATTATGTACTTTCACTGGTCATCAGCACACAGTGAGGAGCAAGTCTTAGCAGGAGAAGGTGGAGAAATGTCTGTCAAAAAAACAGGTTTAAGCTCCACAAAAACACAATGGGCCAGTCTTAACAATGGCATCAGCATAGTTTCATCCCAGCAACCTGGTTCTTCTGCTAGGAAAATTCCACAAGGAAATGCTGAAACTATAAAAATATTGCTCTGTTCCGCTCCTGATTTAACCTGGTAGGCAATCGGGAACAGAGTCTACCATTTAAATCTAAAGGGCATGGCAGGACAGATAAAAACAAACTACACTGAAGCAGAACTAGACTAACAGGGCTACCCCTTTGGAAGCAGTGCAGAACATAGAGGCTGATGCTTGTGCTAACTGGGTACACACGTCTGGGGAGGGGGACTGATCTAGTAGGGTTATGTGCCTGAGTCATTCAGAGAGAGATGGCTGTTGTTGCAAAGCTAGTTACTGTAGAAAATATGCAGAAGGAGAGGGTGCAGGCAAGTACTGATTTGTAATGCCAGTTAGAAGGAAGTAGCATTCTTCTGCAAGTTTCTGCTAATTCCTCATATTTATATTATTATATAGTATTTATATTATAAAGTATTACAGAATTATATAGCACCATCAATCGACTAGGACAACAATGTGCTAGGTGCTGTGTATGCCCGTAGTGAGAGCCCCAGAACACTTAAGAAATTAATATACAAGAAAAAGGATAATAAGGGCATCAGGCACAGAGAGGGGAAATGATTTCCAATTCACCGAGCAAGTTGTTGACAACTGGGAATAGAACCCATGTCTCCAGAGTCCCATTTATTCTTGTGCCATAACCCTATGTGAAGTATTCTTCTCCAACACTGTCCAAAAGTGTATGTACTATCCAGGGACTGTGGGGGGAGAAACTGGTATTGGAACTATGTAGAATAGCTTTCTAGGCAACCGCATCTGGCTGTATTCAGGGGTCTTCCCCTCCAAATAACAAGTCAGAGACTTTTTCTCCAGTGAAAACTAAACTACCCACTCCCAACCTGTAGACCCTATGGCATAGGGCTCCTATGCTCACAGTGCTAGGAGGCACACTGAGCTCCCAAGCTCCAGCTTTCCTCTCTGACCACACCCCACTGGGTTTTTCCCCAGCAGGCTTATTTATCCAGCCCCCAGCCAGGGGGCACATCTATTCTCATTTGGATCCTCAGGCCAATGTCTAAAAGGGCCTAATCCATGCCATCAGCTGCGGCTCCTCTCTCCTGCTTTCTGCAGCCCAGCTAATGCATTTACCTCAGCCAAGGCAGCAGGGCACCCATGGCAGAGACCCTGAGGGCTTGTTTCCCCTTCACTCTGCCACAGAATGTGATTTCTGCCCAAGTCTTCACCACTTCATGCCAACAACAGACAGCAGCACAGTACCAATGGAAGAAATCATGTAGGTGGGATTTTTTTCTTTAAACTTATTTGGCTTGTTTAGTATGCCAACTGGTAATTAATTGTGGAATTGACCCAAAGAGTTGTGTACCTCCTATTGCTGAACCAGAAGATGCAGAGGTCCAGAAAGAGATGGAAGGCAGAGCATTTGAAAGTCTCTGAGTAAAGAAGGAGTGAAAAAAGGGACACCATAGAGGAGGTGGTGTACAGTACAAAATAAAAAACAACTGCAAATTATACCTATGCAAAGGAAAGATAAGAATAATAGTAAAAGGGTGATATGGCTTTATCAAGAGCTCTTTAATGAACTTAAAATAAAAAAGGACCAACCTAATTTCCTTCTTTGACAGTTATTAAGTAGTGTACAGGAGAAAGCTGTAAATGTGCTGTATTTTGATTTTAATAAGGCTTTTGACAGAATCCCACATGACATTCTCAGAAGCAAACTAGGGAAAGGTGGTCTAGATGAAATTACTACAAGGTGGTACTCAAACAGATATTATCAGTGGTTAGCTGTCAGATTGGGAAGACTTATTTTATGGAGTCCTGCATGGGATGGTTCTGGATCCACTGCTATTCATTATTTTCATTGATTTAATTAATTAATTAATTAATTTAATAATGGAGTGGAGAGTATGCATACAAAAATTCTGGATAACTCCAAGCTGAGAAAAGTTGGAAGCACTTTGGAAGAAAGGATTAGAATTCAAAATGGCCTTGACAAATTAGAGAATGTCTGAATTGAACAAGATGAAATTCAGTATAGACAAGTGCAAAATATTTCACTTAGGAAGGAAAATATAAATGCTTATCTACAAATTAGAGAATATTTGGGCGGGTGGTCATATTGCTGGAAAAGACCTGTGGAGTAAAGTAGATCACTAATTGAATGAGTCAACAATGTGATGCAGTTGTGAAAAGGCTAATATCTTTCTGAAGCACACTAACAGGAGTGTAACTACGTAAGACATGGGAAGTAATTGTCTCTATTCAGTGTGGGTGAGGCTTCAGCTGGTGTACTGTGTCATATTCTTTGTACCACTCCTTTGGAAAGATGGGGACAGATTAAAGAAAATTCAGATGAGAACAACAAAATTATAGACGGTTTAGAAAACCTGACCTATGAGGAAAGGTTAAAAAATGGACATGTTTAGTCTGGAGAAAAGAAGACGGGGGGGTGAGGGGGAGAACCTGATAACAGCCTTCAAATTATGATAAGGACCCTTACAAAGAGGATAGTGACCAATTGTTCTCCATTTCCACTGAAGGGAGGACATGAAGTAATGGGTTTAATTTGTAGCAAGGCAGATTTAGGTAGATATTAGGAAAAACTGTCTAACTGGAAGGATGTGTTTTGAAATCAGCTTCCAAAGGAAGTTGTGGAATCCCCCATCATTGTAGGTTTTTATCCAACATGGTTTTAAACACCTGCAAAGGATGGCTTATATTTACTTGATCCTGCCATAGCACAGGGTGCTAGATTTGATGATTCTCAATGTCCATTACAGCCTGACATTTCTATAATCCATACAGAGCACAATCCTAATAATGTTTATGCTTGTTAGAAAAACCAGCATTAGCCCATGTGGAGGGCAAGCCATTTTTGTGTCTGCCAATACAATTGTCTTTGTCACTAGTACCTTATGAGGTCTCTTCCTATTGCCATCTCCTCCTTGCACTTTCTTTTCTTTTATCTCTTCTTACTCAGTTATTCCCTTCTCCATTCCCAGTATTTGCTTTGCTCCACCAGTTTCTGCACCTATAGAGTTTAAGCTGAATACCTTAAGAAAACCCAAACCAAATCTTTCATTAAAATGTAAAACCTGAAAACGTGAAACTCTGGTTCATCTCACTGTGACCAAACTTATACTTCAGTGTATCTTACCAAATGTCTTCCTTGCTGTACCCTAATCCACAATCGTTAATCAGATGTTCAGTCTGAAGTCCCTCAGTCCCTGAGGTCAGTGAAGTCCCTCATCTCTCAAGAGGTTAGCAATGATCAAAATCCATCACTGATTTAGTTGCTTTGTAAAGAATATTACTATTAAATTCCTGCCTATTAGAGAAGACATGTTCTTCCAAGATTGCTGAGCCTTCCAGGCAGCTTCTGCTGCTTCTCACTCTATAAACATCATCAAAGCTGCTTAAGCTAATGAATTACAGGATCAAGGATGTTATTACCTCTGCTATATATACCAGGCACAAATTGTCCTAAATCTCCAAATGAGGAAATACAGCTATTGGCACTACGTTTATGCTCAATCTTTATAGAAATATATTGTCAGTTTTTGAATGCTACTATTTGAAAATCACTGGAACTTGACACTTTTCCCCTGGAGAAATTATTAAGCATCTTTTTATCAAAAACCATCACAGTCGGGATGGCTGACTAAACCTGCTCTAGGATACACTAATTCCACCTTTGCTCCCATTAAATCTAGAAGATGGGAGGGCTGAATTCTGAAAGGTGATGTGCAACTCCAGGACGTATTGTGCTCCTTCAGCGTCTTTTGACTTTGAGCCCTCTGTGATCATAAGCATTATGTGCAACTACATTATGATTGAAATGATAACATAATTTGAGAAGAAGACGATGACAACGACATAATCACCAGCAACTAACTTTTGTGTCTAAATTCAGAAGACGACGACAACATAATCACCAGCAACTAACTTTTCTGTCTAAATTCAGAATAGAGCATAAGTCTAGAGAGATACTATGTTGTTCATTAAACTTGGACTCCTTTTACTGTTGCTTAGACTTGGGTTCACACCTGCTCACCAGTTCTGAGGTATAAGGGTCTCGTCCTGCTCATGTATAATTCAATGGCAAAATTCATATTAACTTCAGTGACACAGAAGGGAGTCTTACATGAGTCTTAAGTAGATGTAATGTGAACACCCAGGGACCAGAGGAAGAAGGAATACAACAAGCTCAATAACTAGTTGTAGGATTCAAGACATGTAACATTTGTCTACATGCAAATTAGTGCATAGGAAACCAGAGTGTATTTAACTCTTGGCTGGATTGGCCATAATATGAGGGCTTTGTAAGCAAAGAACAGCATCCAATGCACAAAAGAAAGAGAGGAAAAAAGTTTTGTACTTTGTTATAGATTTAACTCTGTTCCATCTTCCATTTTGGTGCACTGAATGCCTTCTGATCACTTGAATGCTGTATGCCCACATAGGCATGAAGTGATGCCACTGCTGAATTTAGTGTCATTGTCCTAGGAGGTAGTTTCTGCGATTTCAATCTTTTTACTCCTGGCTGAAAGGAATGCATTGTTACCATTTGCCTAACCCTGAATAACTCAGTTTTCATTCACACTATCATAAAGAGGGAAAGGGTTAATAATTTGCTATTCTTATCCTCATTCATATTTGTGTTTAGTGTTTCAAAATGGAAAGAGAACTTATCTTGATATTTATTCAGAGGTAGCAGTTTCCTTTTTGCCTGTTTCAGTTCACAGCTTCTATGGGAAACACTGCAATGCTGACTTGTTTGTTTTTGAATATATGGTGCTGTTTGTTGCCAATATTAAATATAACATCTAATAGTGAACAATTCTTTCACCCATGCTTTCATGGGTGAAGTGGCAAGTAGGATGTGAATCAGCCAGCACTTTGGAAATATTAGTTATCTGTACTCTAGGTTCTTGAAAAAGAATCTAAATCAAAGAAAGTGCAGGATACCAATGTGTCAGATGAAATTAAGTCACCTTCTTTTGAGGAGAGGGGTTGTTGTAGAAATGGAATGTGCAAATCATTCTCAGTCAGGAACTAAATGAATCTTTTAGCAGCAATGTACCATTTCACAATTACCAAGCAGTTACAAATGAAGCAGTCAAGGGATTAAAGTATTATTCATTTTACTTGCCTAAGGATACCAAAAAAAAATTCTCATTTTCTAAAGAATAATTAAAATTGGAATTGGATACTGAGTCCAAAACTGCATTGGAGGCTGGGAAGAGATAAACCCATATTCCTACAAAAATCTATGTTAAGGGTGTTAATGTTGCACAGATAAGTACACAACAGTGAGGAAATAGCAAAGTTAAGATTGCATTTCAATGTCAGCTGCTTTAGTCACCTGAGTGAGTTGCTAACACTGAAGCCTGCTGCTCTAGTGTGTTCCCTATTGGCTTTACCCCACTAGCGAAAAGACTGAAGAAGTCTTACTGCTCAGACAGATGGTGACCAAATCTTTCCACTTCTGAGTTGGAGTCCAAGTCCTGGGAAGACAGGGAGTAGTGGCTCAAGGAGAGGAAGGCTTAGCCAGCGCAAAAAGAATTGGCCCACCAAATAACTATCCTGTGCCACTACAGGAGAGGGACCCTGATGAAGTCTTATGCCTGCAGTAGGCAAACACATTGCCTTCATTCAGTGACCGTGGCGCAGGCATTGTATCCCATTCCTCTGCTTCCTATCCTCAGAAGAACTCCTGCTTTTTGATCCACAATATAGATCTCCTGCTGATCTCTGCAGATCTCCTGACCACTTGAGGAGCAGACATGTGCACCATCCTTGCAGGTGTAGTGACTGTCATGTATTAATGGAAGGCAGGAAGTTCCAGAGAAAGTGTATATATATACACACACACACACACACACACACACACACACACACACACACACAGAGGCATACCAATTTTCATCCATAAGGCTGTAGTATTGTGGTACACTATCTCTAAGAATCATTAAGATAACACTGAAATGCAGTCATTTCTAGGGTGGAAGATGGCAGTCACTCTATGGGAAATTTGTTCCTGTGCTTGCTTGTTTGTTTCCTTAAAGGCAAGTAAAGAATAATTTCTACAAATGAAAAACAGAAGAAAGAAGGGGAGTTTTTGTTTCCTCATTAGCTTTAGTTTTTAGGTTGGTAGACTGTAATCAGTGGAGATGGTGTTTGGCTAGATTTAGTTTTTCCCTTGAAAAAAGGTATCATGGGATTATTACTTCAGTTTATATGATCCAAAATTCAGCCCTTCCAGCAACAGAGAGCCCCTTAGTGGCATGCTGGGAAATTAGTTTGATACCAACTCAGAATGCAATCTATATACCGACTCATTCATCTCACTTACAAACACTTGAATTTTCATTGATGGTCTCGCATCCTATGCTGATGAATCTTGTGAGATCTGATGAGAGCATAATGCAAGGATAAAAGTTTAAAGCACAACTTAAGCTATATTTCTTTCTGGGAGAGGGAAACCTTTTCTTAGGAAAATTTTGAAAAAAAATACTGACCATATTTTCTTCAGTCTTGTTGCTATACATCAGAGCCTTGTCCGGCATGCCATTTTGTTTAAGGAGCAGCTCTTTAAGAGCCCTCATTCATTACATGAGAAAACCTGGCCAAAAAATATAAAGCATCTGAAACTTACAACTGCTCCTTGCTAGCAGCAATCAGTCCTTGAAGGAACATGCTGTGAAGAGGCCAAATGCCAGTCTGCTCCCTGTAGGTGAGGCTGGTGAGCAATGATTAATCATTAACTTATAGTCTTATACCAAAAGTCCTGGTACTTGAAACTGCTTGGTAAAGTATCTCCAAATGTAAACAAATGCAAATCATCCAAAATGCCGAATTTACAATCCTTTGCCCAATAAAATAAAATACAATTTTAAAAAGTGATAGTTAGTCTTCATGCTTATATTGCCTTCCCTCTTAGGATGTCAAATCACAGTACAAACATTAATTAAGTTTCATGTCACTCCTGAGGTATGTACCAAAATTTCTTATGCCCATTTTCAATACTGTGAGTGGGCGTTGGGCCTGATGAGAGCAGCCTTATTGTCAGGTCTTGGGGTTTACAGGATCCACACAAGGCTTACAGTAGGGGCAACATCAGAGGAATATGCCCCTTTCTGTCCAGATAAAATGTTACACCTTTTCCTGAGAGGCCACCTTTTGTTAAAACTGCCAGTAACTGTGACATTTGTAAAGAATAGTCATGCTCTGTTGACTGAGACTAACTCGTGCCATGACTGCCAACAAACAGTCATTAGATGGTAACTTTTCAGTTGCTAGACTGAATCTGAGTTGGTAAACCAGAGGTGAAAAACACTATTTCTTGTTACTCATCTCCTCATTATGCCCATTTTACAGAGGAGTAAAGTGGGGGCACAGAATGGTAATTTGTCTGTCATTCAGCAACCCAGGAATTGAACCAAGTACTTTGATTCAGTAGTTAGATTAAACATATTTTAAAACTGCAAACAAAATAACATAATAGATATAAAGAGATAAGTATATACTGAAATATGTGCACTAAGGCCAGACTAAATAGAAATCCAGTAATCTGAAGGAAAAAACTGAGAGGGGAGATGGATAACTGCACAGTTGCTCAGCATGGTGCTATAGTTTGTCAATAAGAAGGAAATTAATAATAGCTTCAAAGCTGTCTCAATTTCTTTCAAAGCGTAGTTTGCATCAAAAGACATCACTATTACTTAATAGCACATGTGTTCTTATTTAGCCAGCCATTAAACAATGCAGCCGCAACCCTTTTCCCAGTACTTGCGGATTAACTTCATGACTAATCGTGGTAAGGATTACGGTGCCATTGGCTTCTGGTCAGATAAGCCACTGACACATCTCCCAGATTGGCTGATGTAGATTCCTGAGGGAATTTGGATCTTGGAATTTCTCATCACTTCCCACAAATCCTCAGCTGAGGAGGCAAAAGCAGTGCATGTATTGTAAAACTCAGGGAAGGGCTACATGTCAGATAAAAACAATGTATGTATGCAGTGCCCAAACGTGTGGGAGTTGTGAGGTTGATTTATTGCTGTGCTAGAGAGAAGATTATTCTGAAAGGCCTCTTGCTATTTCCCCCCAACACAACAGCTATGCGACTCAGCCCTGCAACAGGAGAGAGGTCAGTGACCCAGGATTACATAAGGCTGTTTGCTATGTGGAAAAATGCAGATGGTCTAAAAGTGTTTCATTTTTTTAAATGAAATCACATTCAAGAGAACTGCAATTTAAAGCAGAAGAGGAGTCTCTGAAGACTTCATATAGCAAAGGTGGTTTTGTTTTGGTTTAGCTGGAAACAACGTGTGACCTCGTCCAGGAAATGGATTGAGAAGGAAATGCTTGGCTCTCTGAAGTTCCAAATGGTTTAGAGTAATTCCAGAAATGCCTCCCATTACTTACACACTCTGAAGGGCTATGAGGATGATCCACAGAATGGAAAACCTGCCTTATGAGAGGAGACTTAAGGAGTTTGGCTTGTTTAGCCTAAACAAAAGAAGGCTAAGGGGAGATATGATTGCTATCTCTAAATACATCAGAGGCATAAATACTGGGGAGGGAGAGGAATTATTTGAGTACAGCATTAATGTGGACACAAGAACAAATGGTTACAAACTGTCCATCAGGAAATTTAGGCTTGAAATTAGATGCAGCTTTCTAACCATCAGAGGAGTAAAGTTCTAGAATAGCCTTTCAAGGGGAGCTGTGGGGGCAAAAAATATAACTGCCTTCAAAAATGAGCTTGATAAATTCATGGAGGAGATGGTACGATGGGACGGCCTAGTTCAGTAATTGATTGATCTTTGACTACTGGTAGTGGATATGCCAGTGACCTAAAAAGGGAGGGTAGATGTGATGAGTTCTGAGTTATTACAGAGAATTGTTTCTTGGGTGACTGGCTACTGAGGCTTGCCCACATGCTCAGGGTTTAACTGATCACCATATTTGGGGTTGGGAAGGAATTTTCCTGCAGGGCAGATAGGCTAGAGTTCTGCGGGTTTTTTGCCTTCCTCTGTAGCATGGGGAATGGCTCACTTGCCGGTGGATTCTCTGTATCTTAAAGTCCTGAAATCATGATTTGAGGAGGTAAATAACTCAGTTATAGGTTAGAGGCTTTATTGCAGGCATGGGTGGATGAGGTTTTGTGGCCTGCATTGTGCAGGAGGTCAGACTAGATGATCATAATGGTCCCTTCTGGCCTTAAGAGTCTATGAGTCTAAGACACAGTGCAGAGATTTGCACAGCTCTAAAAGTAACTGATTCCCAGGACATATTGTCATATTACTGTTCTATGTGGCAAAACAAGATCAAGGCACAATAACTCGTTTTATTTTGATACTTATTCAGTGTAAGCTCCTCTCTTTTGATCTGTGAGGTATGTCACTAATTTCACTCTGTTTACCTCCGTCCTACCCAAACCTGGCGCTACCATGCTGTTTGTTCTTTTAAAGTGCATATAGAAATGGGAACTCTTGTCAGTGAGTTTCTAGACTGTTTTATACACATTTAAAAACTGAAGCACATACTCATTTCCTTTGTTTCTTCTTGCATTTTTCAATCCAGATCTTCCTTGCATGATAAAAGTGTCCATTAGTCCTTTGTATTTTGAAGGGTTACTTTGTATTTACTTTAACCCGATTTCTATATAAGCAGCCCTTTCCTTGAAAATATGGTGAAACAAAATATAACAGTATGAAAAGAGAACTGACTGTAGAGTAAGAGTCATTTCTATTAAGGTGAAAATCCATTTTCAGTTGCAGACATAAAAGGAACAGCATTTCAGTAAGTTAACTTATACGATAAGTGAATTACTGTGCTAGCTATTATATATTTAAGCAAATCTAATGTTCATGAAAAGTAGCAGACTTGACAGTCTCGGGGAATGAAATTTTCTCTCCTTAAAAAAGGTGTAGCATTTGCTTTAATACCTACCTCTTACGTGGTGCTGTTAGTCTGTAGGACTTCAGAGAGGCAGTGGACTTGTCCAAGGTCATCCACTAGTTCAGTAGCATAAGTGGAAATAGAACTCAGATCACACACTGCACTACTCACGTGGCAACTCTGCCTCTTCTGGTAGTGGTGTAAGCATCTTCTTCTGCCACATCAGAATGCTATAGTGTAATCCTGGAAGGGTAGTCTGTAGTGCTGACTGGATATAGATGAATCAGTGTCCATTCAATCCCTTCTCTTTTCTGGAAGAGTGGCAACAAAGCTGCCAGTTAGCACTGCTCTGATGTAAACACCTGTTCAGCAGTAACTGGATAGAGATCTCTTCATTTGGGGTTTTGAGATAAACATTTAATAACCTTAAACATTCACATATATTCAGAGACCCTCCAAGAGCATGTGTTAAAGGAAGCGAAAAAGACAACTGAAGCAACTATTCTAGTTCCTCTATCATCCATGTATTAACATAGTAGGCTTTTCACTTGTAGTCGCTCAAATAATCATGGAGAGGAGACAGTTAAAATGGGAGAACTCTGATTGCCAGGGGCCAAGGCAACATTGTAATAAAGGTGTGAGACACAAGAAGAGACTGAACTTTATTTCCTGGGTTCTGACAGCTGACATGGTTCAGGGGGCCAGAATTCACTGATTCCCAGAGCTACTGTTACAAACATGACTGTTAATGTACATTGCCCACGATGCTTGGGTGGAATTGTTTTCTGGAGCAAGTCAATCATATAAGAAAAAAACCATTTGCATACTGAAAATAGAATAGGTTGTGGTGAGTAATTGAATGTGTCCAAACTTATTTCTATGGATTATTATATTTTTTAAGAATGTAAAAACTCAATAACACTTCAACTTCTGGAAAGATTTCACAGTGTTCTGTTTTGCTAATGAAATATCATTAGTTGAATTTCAGAATTTGAAGAACACCTTTGATATTAAAAAAAAAATCTGTGGTGTATTGTAATGATGGCATTTGTGCAGTGAGAATGTTGCGTCACAATGGCTAATTTCGCTGAGATGTCACTCTGTAAATTAACACTTACCAAGGGGCATTAAAGTAAATTGGAGAAGGACAAGCCACAGACCCCTCTCTCCTCACCTCATGGTAAAATCAAAGTGGAGTTCAACACTTCCCCCTCTCCAAGGCTTGGTTAAACTTTTCTCCCCTGCACAGTTTCTCCTCCTCTCTGGCTAGTGTGGTGAGAGCTCCCCCTCACGTTTCACTTTACTTTAACTACAGAATAACAGCAACGAGTATGTTTAAAAGGTTAAAAATAATACCGTGGAGAGGACTTGATGGATCAAGGGATTGAGTCACGAATTCCTGTCAGAAATTTTGCTCAGGCATTCAGATTTTTAAGTACTGGAATGCAACTGGCTTAGTGCATAGATTTCCCCAGTGTGCCCTTCTGCCAGTCTCATGTTCACTTACAGTCATACACACTTTGTGGGGTGGGAGGAGGGGAAGGGGAACACTTCTAAAACTCAGAAGAATCAAAGTTTAACTGACTTTATTATTATACTGCTCAAATGAAATATGCAATATGCTAAAAATCGACATTTAATGCTATTATACAGCCCTATAGAAAGTTACAACTTTGTGCAGAGAACTGCTATTGCCCAACGTGACAGTTTATTGACAACGGCCCTATTTCAGACAGTCTGAAATGTTCACTGACTTTAGTCTCTGTTTCACCCTTCACATTAGTTCATGGTGTGTTTATCTCCCTTGTTTCTGCTGAAATTTTCCATTCCTCACTCCACAGGGCTCTGCAGACTCTTCTCTTATCTGCTAATTAACCCCTTTCCACAACAGGAGTCAATAAGTCTCTTCTTATATAATTACAGATAGAATATTCTTTGCCCAAGTTCTCTATAATTTTCTCTCCCTGCACTTTAGGCCCTCATTTTTCTGCTGCTAGAATACCCTTCCTCTCCACTTTCATCTCTTCCTATTATTGTGGTTTTCTTTATTCCCACATTCTTTGAAAATTCCCTGTAGTTATAGTATCAGCTGGAAAGAACACAGCCATCGTTTGAAAATTGTCCTTCAGATCGGCTCTACCAAGAATCTGTGGAAGATGGCTTTCTCATTCCATTTTGAAACTATTACTTAATGACCTCCCCAAAGGTCAAGTGGTAGCATGAATTGGTATTCAAGTATAGAATACTTTCTATAGATGTATCCTGAAACATGTATTGTAGGTTTTTGTATTCTAAGATGTGACTTGGTGTTATGATTTCTCTCTGTTAAGGTCTGCTTGAACATCGCTATAATGTGAGTTTTGAGGAGAGGTTTGAAATGACAAAATATGGTACCTCATAACTCGAGGTGAGGTATCCTATCCCATGGACACAATTTATCACAGTGGCTATAGTTTGCAGTACAGAAAACTTTAGGGAAATGATTAAGGACTAAAGGTTCATAATTCATCTTTCTCTGTATATCATCTCTGACTGTGATTTCCTCTGATATTGTAAGCACAACAGTGTTCAGTTCATAAGTAGATGGATTTTTCATGGTGCTTTCTTATCCAAGTGTCACAAGAGGTGTCATTAGAGATTCATTATATGGCACTTCCTCCTCCTCTTAAACACTGAACCAATGTTACCACTATCATGTTGTGGGGTATCATGTTTTTATAGGTGTCATCTTTCACTTAGATGTAAAAACCAAAGTGTTCAATGCTTGTGGTTAACAGATGTCCCATGACATTTCCTTAACAAATTCCAAAGGGGTAGCCGTGTTAGTCTATTGTAGAAAGACAAAAGAGTCTTGTGGCACTTTTAAAGACTAACAGATTTATTAATCGCATGAGCTTTCGTGGGAGAAAATCCCACTTCGTCAGACGCTTTGAAGATAGGAAAGTTACAGAGTGGGAGGAAATTAAATGCAGGGGAGTGTATGACATAGCATCAGGTCAGGCTGTAACAGCAAAACAGTAGGAGTGTGAACATCTGGTATCCTGCCAAATTCCTTCCATCTTCTCTTCACCTAAAATTCCTCCCTCAGTTTCACTCCACATTCTTCTTCCTCTGCAATATTGGGCAAACTGATTTTTATATATTGTAAACAAAGCTAGTTGGATATATTCAAATGAAAAGTTTCTAGTTAAAAATGTCATTAAAAAAAAATGTAATGGAAAAAATTCAGTCCCCCCCCCTCCCCCATATATTTGTTTTAGGTGGGGTGGGGGAAACAGTCTCTTTTTCTATATGGTGTTTTTCATTTTTTAAAAAATAAAAATAGTATAGGTGTTCTTCAGTGAAAATTGGGTTTTAGTAAAATGTTAATAGCCATTTTTAGTTTTTAAAAAATTGAACATAGAAAAATGGATCCCATTTCAGACTCACTGAAACTAAATGAACTTTGAATTTTTTCACAAAAACAGGCTTTTGTAAGATATATACACGCCATCTCTAATCTCTAGCGCAGTCTATAAATTGTTCTTCTGGATGAAAGACACTCTCAAAATGCGACACTATTAGCATACACAGTGACTGTGACACTGAGAACAATCTTCAGTAAGTAACTCCTGCCATCAGCAACCATTTTAAAGCATCCCCAAGGTTTCTACTGCAATTCTGTTTGACCTTTACAGGCCTCCTCTGCGAGGTAAATGATTTTGCTGGTCCCTGGAGTGGTTGCTTAAGAAAGGTATCATTGCAAAGGAAATCTCTGTCAGTCTTCCAGATCTGTTACATTTCAAATATCAGCTCCTGAGCTGCTTAACTCTCAGCTAACTGAGCTATCCTGTGGATATGTTACAGTTATATGTATACTCTACATCTCCCCTCTGGTTCACCACATGGGAAAGAGCAGCCAATCAGGACTACTACAAAAACCCCGTAGAGCTCTCTGCCACCTTTCTGTGAGAGCCAGAGGCATTTTTCGGAAGGGGTGGGGGCAGAGAGCAACTGCTACCATACTCACAAACGGGGAGGAGGAATCTGAAAGAGCCCAGCACTTCTCTGGTCCTCGCACCCTACCTCAATCCATGCAACATCACACCTCGATGAGAGGTGGGAGTGAAGAATCCCTGCTACTGCCCAGCCTTTGCTCTGCCAGGTTGGGAAGGGAGAGAGGTGACCCTAATGATTCCCACAGGCCTGGGAGAAGCAGGATGGAGAAGATCAGAGAGACACTGAAGGGCAAGAGGTGGCTGCAGGAGGCTGGAGGGGAGGAACAGGTACAAAATGTGAGACTGGGAGGGCAAAGTAGGTGTGGAGAGGTTCATGATTAATTACTGGGCTGGGGAATGGCCAGATGTGGGGTGTTGAATTAATTAGATGGGGGCCAGGTGGAGGGTTGATGAAAAACTGGCAGCCATGAGAGTTCCTGCAGTGGGACCATATGGCCAACTCTATACACTTAGGAGAGCTGGTAATGCTGTATTTGCCACACTTCATCTGAGGATGGACAGGGGCTCTTCAATAATTGAAAGACAAGCCAAAAAAAACCACAGTATACATTAAAACAAAAATACCAAAAACCACTTCATGATTTTTGGGCCAGCCTGATAATTTTTAATCGTGGGATTAAAATCTGGGATTGACAAAACTGGACGAAACTGTATTTCAGCCTGTAAACTTTAAATCTGGCAAAGTTGCGAGCAGTGATAAACAGTCTTAAAATGGAAAGTGTTATTTATAAGCGCTGCCAAATGTGCTACATATAATACAGGTCACGTTGGGTGTGTTGACTGAAATTTGTCTCGTACCCAGGGCTGCTGTGACTCTTGCTCCACCCTATTCCATTCTACCATGGGTCACTTATGTGCTACAGTGGGTTTGTGGACTGTGAGCTGAACAGGGCAGTATCTGCACCCAGGGTACCACAGATGAGCCAGGAGTTCTGTCTTTATGTGGTGCCAGGGGCCCTCTCACACAAACGGCCTGGAAACAGGGATGCAGAGTGGTAGTAGCTGATGTTTTGAGCTGTGCTTTCCAGGCTCATCTCTTCTTCTGTTTTTGGGCATGGATTTTGCACTCTCAACCCAATACTCATCACGTGTATAGAGCCTCTGGCCTAATGTGTGTGAAATGAATTTTACATACTGAGAACAAATCTCTAGAATAAAACATGCACAGATTATCACATGTGGATCTGCAATCAAGGGGGTAATCTTCACTGCTGCCTACTGACATAGAAGAGAGGTGTGGTGGCTGTGCCAAGGCAATTCCCTACCGTGGAGAACCAAGCACAGGAGCCAGCCTTCCAACGACACAAGGGGTGCATCTACACTTGTAAATTAAGTCGACTGAAGCTTGCTTAAGTCGACTTAATTTACTCTGCATCTACACTACACTTTCCTTAAATTGACTTAAGCAGCTGCTTAAGTTGACTTAAGGAAAATTTAAGTCGACTTTACTAAACCTCATTTTAAGTCGACTTTCTGCTTAAGTTGAGCCCTGCCCCTATGCCCTGCCAGGGTCCCTGTCCCCTTTTGCCCCATTGTACCTGGGTACAATGGGGCAAAGGCTGAGCCCCATGGCACTTGGCAAGGGGTGCCCCCCCCCACCACCGTGGACCTGTCCCAGGTCCACCTAGCCCCTAGAAGTCAACCTAGGCATCCAGTGTGGATGCTCTAGGTCTACTTTGTAGGGTCCCCCCTAAGTCAACTTAAAATTTAGGTGTGGATATGCTAAATCGACCTAAATTAACAAGTGTAGACATAGCCAAGGAAACATTGTTAGCCCCTCGTCCAGCTTGTGACTTTCATAACAGGAAACAATCCCAAGACATGGCCCTGTTTTCACCCAGAGAGCATTAAGCATGAAGAAGTAAAGTTGCACACGTTTCCTATGAAGGCCCTCTCAATGGCTTTTCTCATGTGCGCACCCCTTTCTTCTTTTTTCTTTCATTCTTCATTTGTCACTTCTTCCATATGCACCTCACTTCATTTTCATCTCTCTTTCACACAATCCCTCATGGTCCTGCCAATGCCTCATGTTCCTGATCCTGCACTACTGCTACTTCATCGTCCCTTGTGGTCTCGCTTCCCCCAGCACTATTGTGCCACCCCTCCTGGTCCCATCACTGCATTGTTCCCACTGCACCATTCTTCATGACCTTGCACCCCCATTTCTGCTACCATGCCATCCCTTGTGCCCCCTCTAATTGCTGCTACCACATAATCCCTCATATTGGCCCCCATGCAGTCCCTCTTAATCCCACCCCTATTGCTGTTGCTGCACGTTTTTTTTGTGGTCCTGCTGCTGCTGCACCATCCCTCACAGCTCTCCTGCCACCTCCACTGCTGTACAATCTCTCATAGTCCCTCTGTGACAGATACTACAATTCAGTGCATATCTTTGGGTACTATATTGTATTGAGTTTATGACTGGTTTGTTGGGCTAGGGATTCCATGCACCTCTGTGTGGGAAGAGTTACAATAGTTGCTACAGAAACGAAAAATGTTTTGTGTGAGAGTGATTACTATAGTCCCAGAGATTGTAAACAGCTCCAGAGAGGGGTGGTTTCCAAATACTGGTTTAGGATGGTCCCAGATTAGATGCAAGAGACAAAGAGCAATCCTGGGCTATAAAGGCTGAATTTAAACACTCAGCGGTTTCCTTTGGGTTCAGCAAAAATTCAGGACATTTGGTTCTGGTGGGGGCAGCCCTCACAGAAGGGTTGGGAGGATTCCAGCCTATCAGATCCCCATAGGACTTGTGGTTGATATCTGGTATGGATAGGTTTGAGAATCTCCCTCACATCCTCAGCTGTGAAGACCAATGCAAAGAATTCATTTATTTTCTCCACAATAGCCTTATCTTCCTTGAATGCTCCTTTAGCAACTCGCTGGTCCACTGGTTGTTTAGAAGGCTTCCTGCTTCTGAGGTACTCTAATCTCCCTGAGCATTTTGTAGTCACTATCACCACCCTGGTCAGGTGGTTGGTAATATATCCCTATTGCTATATTCTTATTATTCAAGCATGGAATTACTATTCAAAGAGAGTCTATGACAGAGTTTGGTTCATTTCATTTGCCTTTATCCTCTCTGTCACATATAGTACTGCTCCCCCCACCGGTACAATCTTTTCTGTCTTTCCGATATATTTTGTACCCTAGTATTACTGTATCCTCACCAAGTTTATTGTGGTGCCTATAACATCAATATCCTCATTTAATACGAGATCCTCAAGTTCATCCATTCTAGTATTTAGACTTCTGGGATTTGTCTGAATGCACTTTAAAAAGTGTCACTTTTTAGCTGTCAATGCCATTATCTAAATCATTGATGAAAATATGGAATAGAACGGGACCCAGAACCGATCCTTATGGCTCCCCGCTTGTTATGCCCTTCCAGCGTGACTGTGAACCATTAATAACTACTTTCTGGGAGCGGTTATCCAACCAGTTTTGCAACCATCTTATAGTAGCTCCATCCAGGTTGTACTTCCTTGGTTTGTTAATAAAAAAGTGATGTGAGACCGTATCAAAAGCCTTACTAAAGTCTAGGTATACGACATCTACTGTTTCTCCTCTATCCACAAGGCTTGTTACCCTGTCATAGAAAGCTATCAGTTTGGTTTGACATGATTTGTTCTTGACAAATCCATGCTGACTGTCACTTAACACCGTATCCTTTTCTAGATGTTTGCTAATGGATTCCTTAATTATTTGCTCCATTATTTTTCTTGGTACAGAGATAAAACTGACTGGTCTATAATTCCCTATGCTGTCCTTATTTCCTTTTTTATAGATGAGCACAATATTTGCTCTTTTTCAGTCCTCTGGGATCTCTCCAGTCTTCTATGATTTTTCAAAGGTAATAACCAATGTCTCAGATATCTCCTGAGTCAGCTCCTTGAGTATTCTAGGGTGTATATCATCAGGCCCTAGTGACTTGAAGACATCTAACATGTCTAAGCAATTTTTAACTTGTTCTTTCCCTATTTTAGCTTCTAATCCAATTCCCTTTTTACTGCCCACCCCTACATCAGGCATCCAATCACCACCAAGAGAATCTCCATTAATAGATAGTCCCCTAAAGGCTGTCTCATTCTGAACCATGTGATCCTCTGCACTTAGAATCATAGAATCATAGAATAATAGGGCTGGAAGGGACCTCACGAGGTCATCTAGTCCTACCCCCTGCTAAAAAGCAGGACCACTCCCCCTAAATTATCCCAGCCAGGGTTTTGTCTAACCGAGCCTTAAAAATCTCCAAAGATGAAGATTCTACCACCTCCCTAGATAGCCCATTCCAATGCTTCACCACCCTCCTAGTGAGAAAGCTTTTCCTAATATCCAACCTTGACCTCCCCATCTGTAATTTGAAACCGTTGCTCCTTGTTCTGTCCTCTGTTACCCTCGAGAACAGCCTAGCTCCCTCCTCTTTGGAGCAACCCTTCAAGTAGTTGAAGGTTGCTATCAAATCTCCCCTCAGTCTTCTCTTCTCTAGACTAAATAAGCCTAGTTCCTTCAGTCTCTCCTCATAAGTCATGTGCCCCAACCCCCTAATCATTTTTGTTGCCCTCCGCTGGACTCTTTCTAATTTGTCCACATCCTTTCTGTAGTGGGGAGCCCAAAACTGGACACAGTACTCCAGATGCGGCCTGACCAGTGTCGAATAGAGGGGAATTATCACATCCCTCGATCTGCTGTCAATACTCCTACTGATGCAGCCTAATATGCCATTGGCCTTTTTGGCAACAAGGGCACACTGTTGGCTCATATTCATCTTCCCGTCCACCATAACTCCCAGGTCCTTTTCTACAGCGCTGCTACTTAGCTGATCGGTCCCGAGCCTGTAGCAGTGCATGGGATTTTTCCGTCCTAAGTGCAGGACTTTGCACTTGTCTTTGTTGAACCTCATGAGGTTTCTTTCGGCCCAGTGTTCCAATTTGTCCAAGTCTCTCTGGATCCTGTCCCTGCCCTCCAGAGTATCTACCATTCCCCACAACTTGGTGTCATCCACAAACTTACTAAGCACGCAGTCTATTCCATCATCAAGATCATTAATGAAGATGTTGAATAGAACCGGCCCCAGGACCGACCCCTGGGGCACTCCACTCGTTACCGGTTGCCAACCAGACATCGAGCCATTGATTCCTACCCGCTGAGCCCGTTGATCTAACCAGTTTTTGATCCACCTTACGGTCCACTCGTCCAACCCATACTTCCTTAACTTGCCAACGAGAATGCTGTGGGAAACTGTATCAAAAGCCTTGCTAAAGTCAAGGTATATCACGTCAACGGCTCTTCCCGCATCCACAAATCCAGTCATCTCATCATAGAAGGAAATCAGGTTGGTCAGGCACGATTTGCCCTTGGTGAATCCATGTTGACTGTTCCTGATCACTCTATTTTCCTCCAAGTGTTTCAGGATGGATTCCTTGAGGACTTGCTCCATGATTTTCCCAGGGATTGAGGTGAGGCTGACCGGTCTGTAGTTCCCCGGATCCTCCTTTTTCCCTTTCTTAAAGATAAGTACTATATTTGCCTTTTTCCAACCCCCGTTCGCCACGAGTTCTCAAAGATAATGGCCAGCGGCTCTGCAATCACTTCCCCCAACTCCCTCAGCACCCTCGGATGCAGTTCATCCGGCCCCATGGACTTGTGCACATCCAGTTTCATTAAGTGTTCCCTAACCTGACTTTCCATCACCGAGGGCCACTCTTCTCTCCATTCCGCGTTACCCCGTGTAGTAGCCTGGGAGCTGGCCCGCCCTGTGAAGACTGAAGTAAAAAAAGCATTGAGTACTTCAGCCTTTTCCGCATCAACCTCCACGAGGATGCCTGCCCCATTCAGTAAGGGACCTACACCACCTCTGATCCTTTTCTTGTTGCTGATATACTTATAGAACCCCTTTCTGTTATCCTTCACATCTCTTGCTAGCTGCAACTCCAATTGTCCTTTGGCCTTTCTGATTTGATCCCTGCAGTCCCGAGCAATATCTTTATACGCCTCCCTTGTCATCTGTCCAAGCTTCCACTTCTTGTAAGCCTCCCTTTTATGTTTCAGCTCCCCGCAGAGTTCCCTGCTAAGCCACGCTGGTCGCCGTCCACATTTGCTGTTCTTTCTGCACATCGGAATGTTATCTTCCTGTGCCTTTAACAGGGTTTCTTTAAAATACAGCCAGCTGTCTTGGACACCTTTCCCCTTCAGATCAGCTTCCCATGGGACCCTGCCCATCAGCTCCCTAAGGGAGCCAAAATCTGCTTTTCTGAAGTCCAGGGTGTGTGTTCTGCTTCTTTCCTTCCTTCCATTGATCAGGATCCTGAACTCTACCATCTCATGGTCGCTGCTGCCCAGGTTGCCATTTACTTCTACTTCCTCGATCAATTCTTCTCTGTTTGTGAGCAATAGGTCTAGAGGTGCAAGGCCCCTAGTTGGTTCCTCCAGCATTTGTACTAGGAAGTTGTCTTCAATATTCTCCAAAAACTTCCTGGATTGCCTGTGCACTGCTGTATTATCTTCCCAGCAGACATCAGGATAATTGAAGTCCCCCATAAGAACCAGGGCCTGCAACGATCTGGAAACTTCTGTTAGTTGTCCATAGAACGCCTCATCCACCTCCTCTTTCTGGTCTGGCGGTCTGTAGCAGACACCCACCACAACATCCCCCTTGTTGCATTCTCCCCTAAACTTAACCCACAAGCTTTCAACCATCTTGTTTCCACTTTCATAGTGGAGCTCCGAGCAGTCATACAGCTCTTTTACATATAACGCTACTCCTCCCCCCCTTTTTCCCTGCCTGTCCTTCCTGAACAATTTATATCCATCCATGACAGTGCTCCAGTCATGCAAGTTATCCCACCACGTTTCTGTTATTCCAATTATATCATAGTTCCTTGTCTGTGCCAGTACTACCAATTCTTCCTGCTTGTTTCCCAGGCTCCTCGCATTTGTGTACAGGCACCTAAGATACCGGGCCCATTGCCCTACTTTGCCCTGTCGATTCTCCCTCCTGTCGCATCTTCCCCCTTGCAATTTCTCCCGGTGTCCTCCTTCCCCACTCGCCTGAGGTATTATGACTTTATCAGGAAAAAAAAACCAATTATTTGACCCCAGCCCCCAGTTCCAACTACCCTCTCTTTTATTCCTGCTGTTACAGCCCCAGCATCCCCCAAGTTCCATCCCTTCCCCCAGGTTTTCCTCAGTTTCACTTACCTGTGGGCCTTGGTCATCTTCCCCCTTCGGACCTAGTTTAAAGCCCTCCTTACCAGGTTAGCCAGTCTGCTTCCAAATATGCTCTTTCCCTTCCTGGATAGGTGGAGTCCGTCTCTGCCTAGCAGTCCTTCTTCCTGAAACAGCACCCCATGGTCGAGGAAGCCAAAGCCCTCCTGGTAACACCATCTTCGCAGCCAGGCATTCACCTCCAGGATGCATCTGTCTCTGCTCGGGCCCCTACCCTTGACCGGGAGGATCGAGGAGAACACCACCTGTGCACCGAACTCCTTCACCCGTGCTCCCAGAGCCCTGTAGTCACCTTTGATCTGCAGAGGGTCACCTCTTGCAGTATCATTGGTTCCCACATGGATGAGTAGCATGGGGTAGTAGTCAGAGGGACGGATGATTCTCGACAATCCCTCCGTAACGTCTCGGATACGGGCGCCTGGCAGGCAGCATACCTCCCGAGAAGCCTTATCTGGGCGACAGATGGGTGCCTCCGTCCCCCTCAGAAGAGAGTCACCAACCACCACAACCCGACGTTTTCTCCTGGGTGTGATGGTTGTGATCCTCCCAACCTCGGGGGTGCACGGCTTCTCCTCTTCCATATCATCTCCTGTCTGTAGTGCTGCGTAGCGGTTCTTTACCACAACGGAGGGTGGGATGGGAGCAGGGGTGGAGCACTGTCTGCTGCCAGAAGTAACCAGCTGCCAGTGTCCACCCTCTGCTTGAGCCATCCCATCCTTCTCCGAGGGTGTGGCAGCAGTCCTTTGCCTCTGGATAGTTTCCTCATCCTTGCATGTTTCCTCGTGGATGCTATCCAGGAACTTCTCCAGGGCATGGATACTCTTGAGCCTGGCCACCTCCTCCTGTAACTCCCCCACCTGCTTCCTGAGAGATTCCACCAGGAGACACCTGTCACATTGAATGATCTCCCCAGCCTGACCGTGTGAGAGTGGGAAATGCAGGCCACAGTCCTTGCAAGTCCACGCCAGGATCTGGGTAGAGATATCCATGGTCAGTATGTCTGTCTGGATACAGGCGCAGGTGGAGGAGACAATAGCAGTGCTGGCACAAGCGGTGCGGGTCCTCTTCACCATAGTAACTACCCAAACCACAAACTTCCCACCACCTCCCTCGCAAACTCCCCTGTTTGCAGTCCCTGTTCGCAAGCTCCCCCTGGTCGCTCAGCCACTGGCTTTTAAGGCCTTCTCTGCCTGGGTCAGCCCTTGCCCCTCGTTAAGCACACAGGGGAAGGGTGATCACAAGGCTGATTGAGCTGAGCAGGGCTGAGCAGAGAACAATGGTACAAACAGCCCCCAGACAATCACACAATCACAATCCCAACTCACACAGTAACTGACAATTCACAGAAATCACCTGTGGGGAAAAAAGACACAAGCACAAGCACACACAGTCAGCAATTCACTCTCTCCCTTGCTTCTTCAGCAAGGGGATCTCCTTCGCCTCCTTCTCAGGGCTTCTCCTTCCCTCGCAAACTCCCCTGTTTGCAGTCCCTGTTCGCAAGCTCCCAACTTATCAACTTTACCCCAGCCCTTAATTTAAAAACTGCTCTATGAACTTTTTAATTTTACATGCCAGCAATCTTGTTCCATTTTGGTTAGATGGAGACCATCTTTCCTGTATAGGCTTCCCCTTTCTCAAAAGATTCGCCAGTTCTTAATGTATCTAAACCCCTCCTCCTTACATCGTTGTCACATCCAGGCATTGTGATCCTATAATTCTATCTATCTAACTGGCACTTTGCTTGGAACTGGAAACATTTCAGAAACTAATACTTGCCCTCCTTCACCGTGGCATGTGTATATATATCTCATACTGTAGTTTCCACTTCATGCATCTGACGAAGTGGGTTAGAGCCCACAAAAGCTTATGCCCAAAGGCTATGTCTACACTTGCAAGTTAGTTCGAATTAAGGGCTTCCTTAATTCGAACTAATCCTTAATTCGAAATAGTTAGC
>ML685767.1:12228221-12303725 GCA_007922175.1 Pelusios castaneus
TAAGGGCTTCCTTAATTCGAACTAATCCTTAATTCGAAATAGTTAGCTTGAATTAAGTCAATGTGGCCATATTAGTTCAAACTAACTGCTTAGTTCGAACTAATCGGCAGATTGACCTTCATGCAACTGACTAATTCGAACTAAGCAAGTGCCCTGCATGGACATGGCTAGTTCGAACTAGCATTCTAGTGGGGCCATGCTAGTTCGAATTAAGTTAATTCGAACTAACTAAAATTAGTTTGAATTAGTTAGTTTGAATTAACTAATTCGAACTAGCTTTTGTAAGTGTAGACATAGCCAAAGAAATTTGTTAGTCTTTAAGGTGCCACAAGACTCTAGTTGTTATTTCAGAGACATGAAGGTTCTGGCTGTCAGTCTATTATTGAACAGCCTAAATTGGCCTCCCAGACCTCTTTCCTATCATAGAATCTTAGGGCTGGAAGGGACCTCATGAGGTCTAGTCCAACCCTCTGCTAAAAAGCAGGACCAGTCCCACTAAATCATTCCATCCAGGGTTTTGTCTTCCTTATGTCATTGATACCTACATGTACCAGGATGACTGGCTTCTCCCCAATCTGTCTAGATTCTCGAGAGGTTCACAACCTTCACACCTGCCAGGCAAGTCACAAGCAATTCTCTAGGTCATCACAACCCAGCTATCTATGTTTCTATTGATCAAATCCCCCATTACTATTACCTGATTTTTTCCTATACCTGAAGTTTCTTCCCCCGGAGACATATCCTCAATGTGAGAAGATACCATGGCATCATCTGGAAGGAGAGTCACAACTTCTAGGATCGTTTTCCTCTGCTGCAGTTTGATGTTCTCCTTCCAAGACTTTCATCCTCCTCAACAGTACAGAGGCTGTCACACTGGTGGTGGGACTGTTCTACAGTGTCCCGAAAAATCTCATTTATGTATCTCTCTGTCTCCCTTAGCTTCTCCACTTCAGCCATTCTGGTAGCCAAAGCCTGTATATGGTCTCTGAGGGCCAGGAGCTCCTTGCCCCAATGCACATGTACGCCATCCACTTATAGAGCATGTAATCATACGTCCAGTGCAATAAACTGGACAGCCCCCACTGTGTTGCTCGACTTCTGCCAGCATTCTTTTTTTACTCCTGCAGCATATTCTTTTGTTTGTTTTTTTTTATCAGGGGAAGTTGTTGTTGTCTTTAGTTTACAGAATGTTAATAAAGTGTATCTACCCACCACACACACACCCACTCCCTCACAGAACTACTCTGTTAGGTGATGCTGGTTACTTAGGAGTGGCCTTTTTAAACCCTGGTTCTCTCTAAGTAGCTCTGTTCCCTGGCTTGGGATCAAAGCCTCGTTAAAAGTTCTTAGTCTTGCCTAGCAAGCTGCTACTGTCAGCACACGGTCCTCCATATGCTACAGTCAAGCAGCAAGCGCATCACAGACACAAGTGAAACCTGAATGGGCATTCCCTGGCAGCAGTTCCCAAACTATGGTACACATACCATTGGCGATGATGCAGACCACCTCCCAATCCACCTGCCAGGGCCCACTCCAGTGCCAGACCCACCCCCAAGCAGCATGGGTGGCCATTCCCCCCTCTCAACCCCACTCCTAGAGGTGCTGGTAGTACAGGTAGTGACATTTCATGTTGGTGGCACGCAATGTGGTAGAGTTTGGGAACTGCTAGAGCAGACCATGGAGGTCAAAGGTGCAGCAACCCTGAAACTGTGACACTTGCCATCAGGTGATCCCTCAGGATCCCATTGCCTCAGGTGTGCAATCCCTCCTGGTCTGTGCATTTCCTCCTGAGTGTGATCCCTCCCTGCCCTTAGTTCCAGGGTTAGCCCTGGTTTGACAGTGAAATCCATTGCCTCGGAATTAGAAATGCAGATAGCGATGCCCACCTTTGAGAATACTGTCAGTTCAGTTTTCTGCAAATGCTTCTTTTGTGTCGCACCGTTTTTCACTGATCAGCCTTAGACTTACAACATGCCTTTCATGCTCAGCTTCAGTTCATCAGTGGCTTGTGAAGTATGCCTTTAGCTTTCTGTCAAGGACCTGAACTGGCTCCAATTGACTTCAATGTGAGATAGATCAGGCCCTAGGCTGGCTTTTGAAATAGGTGTTGCCTATGTGAATTTCCTGTCAGAGAAACCATTTCAAAGTCTGTAGCTGAGGTCCATTACAAGCTGTGGGGAGGTCACAGTCGCTCCAGTTACAATGGGTTACATAGTTGTAGTCAGAGGATTCTCTATATTTTAGACAAAAAAAAGTTCTCAAATGAGAGGGGAATCAAAATAGCATAAAGCAGCTTCTCAGGTTTTTATTTATTATACATGGAAGTAAGGTAAAGAATTAGACATTTCTTGCTGTCATAACATCCCATCAGGATGGATGTGTACCTAGAACAAAAAAAACTCCCCCACATACCTTAAATTGTCTCTTCCCAACAAGCAGTGAATCCTATGTAAAAGCTGGAATGGATTCTTTAGGGATTATCTTCACTTTATCTCCACACACCCCCAAATTCCTGTCAAGGGTCAGGTGGTGGATGTACCTTCAGTCAGCTAGTCATGATCCTTCTTCTAAACTTTCCTGTTTTGATCCTTTTCTCAGAACTTAGAATAAAATCAGGTAGCTGCATTAATTGTATTTTAGTTTGCATGATAACGATATCCTCTTCCTCCTTCCTACCTCCCACATCTGAGCATTAACAATATCCACTTTTTCATTGTTTTGTTCTTTCAGTTTATAAGCAAGCAATAAACACTTGCCCATTGTCCTGGTTGTATTAACAATACATCAAGATATTCAATATAAAAATACTATAGTAATTTAGTACTATAGTACTTAGTAATACATTAACTAACTGTCAGAGTGTAAATATAAGTCCCCAAGCTAACTTCATGATCCTCCATCCATTTGATCTTCAAGTGCCAAGGAAAAATGTTGGTCTTTGCAGCATAAATGGAGGAATAACACATTATGGCTATGAAAAATAACGGAATCCTGTGGCACTTTTAAAGACTAACAGATTTATTTATTATAGATATGGAAGATCAACAATAAAAATGTATGTCAGATGTGAGATTAATGCATAGGGGATCTAAGGTATGTCTATACTGCAGTGTTAGCCCAGAGTTCAAACTAAGGCTCAGGACTAATCTCCCCTTTTGTCTACACACAAATGTACTAGCCCAGGGTTCCATGAGGGTGGAAGGTCCAAGCCTGATTCAAACCAGAACCCAGAATTCAAGCCCTATTGGTTTGCATTGTAGACACAGCTCCACTGGACCTGTGCTCTGGGAGTCCGCCACAGATCTTCTGCAATTCCATAAGCCAATTTGCTTTATCCTCTGGACAATCAAGTTTGTTGGACAGTTAACGTTTCCCATACTGCACCATGAACTAAAGGCTAGAGCATCCATGTTTTGGGAAGGCATTAGGGAGTCTGGCATATGGGTGGGTGGCTGGACTCGGTCCTGCAGAATGGGGTGTAGAGCCTCAGGTTGGGACTCGGGGTTGAATAGTTCCTTACCTGGAGTTACAAATGAATGTCGACATTCATGCTGAAGGTTTACAAACCCAGAGTCTGTTAATTTAAATTCTACTAAATCTGGGCTTAACTTGCATTGTATATATTTCATTCCCCATTACAGGCTCCATCCTGAGCCTAAACATCAACTCTGCAATTTTATAGCCCGAGAGACTAAGTCCTGTGAGCCTGAGTCAGCTGATGGCCAGCCAAAGGTGGTTTACTGCAGTATAGACATAACCTATGATGCCTGAATTGCGCTTGGAGAGAATTCCTTCACACACTGTGGCACTGGGGTTGAGCTGGGGATGTATTGGATAGCAGTGCTGATAGAATTATAGAACTGGAAGGGACCATGAGAGATCAGTGAGTCCAGTCCCCTGCACTCATGGCAGGACCATCTGCCCTTAGATGGAGATAGGCTGCTGTAATATAGGCAGCTTTTCATGGCTATCTAAATTATGCCAGAAAGCCCAGAATCAGGAAGGTTTAAAGTCATCTCCGTGTTTCTCCTCTCTCTGAGCTGCATATAGAACACACCGGCAAATTTTGAGAGAAGAGTTTCCCATTGGAAATTGAAACATGCCTTTTCATCAAAATTGAAATATTTTGTTGGAACACGTCAATTTTTGAACTGAAAAAAAAATCTAAACAAATAAGTTATGACTTTCTGATTTCTTGTCAATAATATTGATGTGTTTTGTTTAGATATCATGAACATGTTATTTGGCTCTGCTTGATGATTTTGGTTTATTTTATTTTGACTTTTATAGTAAAATACTAATTTGGCTATGTTTATGTTTTATTTATTATATATCCACAGCTAATATGGACTAAACAAAATGAACCAAAAGCATAAAGTTGAAACAGCACATTTTTCTCCTGTCAACACAAAATGTTTCAGCTTTCTTGAAACAAAACATTCTGATGATCCCAAATCAAATTTTTTTCAGAATTTTGTTCAGCAGGAAATTTTGGCTGTTTGTTGTGATTTGCAATGATTTTTTTTCCTCAAAAAAGTCATAATTTCCCCCAGAATGGAAATTCAATTTCCTGCCAGCTCTAGCAGCTCTTCACCCCCTAGAAGCCCAGCACAGACTCATGCCCAGAAGGAGAAACACCCTCCAGACAGCTGCATAGATAAGAATGTCCTTCAGTTTGTCCCTACATTTAGACCAAAGGATTCCACTGGCTCTATGGAATCAGTGTAGGAGATATTGGAGCTTCTCCTTTCTGGCTGACATGCCCTATGTTTTCTCCCATAAACAACTGCGATAGAACTACCTCCCCAGCTTTTCATTGTGCTGCCCAATGATCATAGATTCAAGAAATGGGAATGACCCATTAGAGCATATTAACCAGCTCCTCAGTATTGCATGATTCTTCCCCGTTGAACATTTATACCAGTGACTTGTTTCCTGTCTGATATTAAATACACCAAGGAATGAAGATTGCACTGGTTCCTTTGGGGGATTGTCCCACAAGGGAATAGAGTTGACAGTCAAGAAGATTTCAGTTTTCCCTCAATTAATTTCATTCCTCGTTATGTTTTCCTAGTTAGTTTTATTTCTAGTTATAGTCCCTTCAATGTTAAATAATTCCACTCCCCTCCTTGGTGTTTACATCCTTCTGACATTTGCAGACAATTTTCTATCTCCTCCTGCAAGTCATCACTTAGCCATTGTTACACATATTTGACTCTCGTTCTTTCCTGGCAAGTCAGTCCCTCCTGGTCTGCTAACCATGGATTACTTCTGGTTCCATTAAAGTCAGAAGCAATGTGACTTCAACGTGAGCCTCCCTTGTGATTCAGTGCGGTATCTTTCTGCTAATAAGGTCTCCAGAACTGAGTGCAACATTCCAGGTTCATAGCATTAGATCTTCATAGCAAAAAGTTTTTTCCCTTTCCCCTGAAGGAGTTCTTCTGAGGATATGTCTACACTGCGCGCGCGCACGCGCACGCGCACGCACACACGCACACACACACACACACACACACAAAAAAAAGTCCAGGTTTCACTATGTCAAGCTACTAACCCACATGGAAAGCTGAGTTGCCCTCCCTTTACTACTATTTTAACCCAAGGTAACATGGGTTAGCTAATATCCTCCCCCCCCCTCTCACACACACACCCCCTTTTTTGCAAAACCATGTCCTGGGCATGTAGACTGGCTTCTTTTTCTGCTAGAGAATTCATCTATTGCTTGTTGTGAACACTCACCCCAATGTTTGATTGAGGATTGCTGTTTTCTAGCTTGCTTTCTTGCTCCCATAGAGTATCTTTGTGTTCATTTACTTCCCCCATATGACTGAGGCTGCATTTTTTTCCAAGCTGGGTCTCATCTGGTTATTTTCTTGTCCATGCATTTAATCTTTCCAGGTGCTTTTGTACTCCTCTCAGTTTAGTGTCAGCTGCAGAATTTCATTAATTTGCAGTTTGTTCAGCATCCTGGATCATTCATGAAGAGATTAAATTTCTGACACAGCACCTCCGGTGCCACCTGCCTTTCCTGACAGCAGCAGCACGTGGAAGCTCCATTGCTGCAAGGCTGCCCAGCTTTTTGCATGGTGATCCATTGTGCTGCTGCCACCCCAATTCAGTAGTGAAAATTACTAAAAACAATGAAACAATCAAGGAGTCCTGTGGCACTTTTAAAGACTAACAAATTTATTTATTGGATGAGTTTTCCTGAGAGAGATCCCACTTCGTCAGTCCCTTTGGAACTTAAGAACAAGGAATTGATTAAAAACTCCTGAAAAGTACAGTTTAACTCCCTTCATCCCCACCTTGCACAGACACATTCTTGAAGGAGGCAGTTACCAATGTTGCCAGATTCACAGCTTTAGAGACCCAAACCCTCTTTTTTTTAGCCACAGAACACTTGCTGCACAGATCTCAGTGGTATCAGCTTCCCCATAAATATGCATTTGGTTCCAGGGACCAACAGTTGGGTTTGAGCAGGCAGTTCAATTTTTGTGTCCACGTCTTTGTCCCCCTTATTGAGACTGACAGGATACGTGTGCCAGGCAGTGTCAGTTGTTGGGAAGTGACCATTGTTGAAGGCAGCCGGCAGAGATACTGTGATCACATAGCAAAGAATAAACATCTCTATTCTCTCTCTAAACAAATCACCTATCTCGATTCTTAGATGGCCTCCATTACTACAGTCTCTCAGCTAATCACTAGTTACGGTGGCCACTGGTGGTGCATGTTGTTCACAGATATGTCTGGGTAGAACACACCTGCTGGGCTCCTGAATGAGCCAGGCTTCAAATGGACTGTTAATAAATGATAACAGCACAAGAGCTACAATAGAGTAGAAGCAGTGAAAGGTTCCTCAGCATTGTCTGGAGACAGTGTGGGTAAAACCTGCAGGAAATAAGGCTGGCGCCTTTGATCTGCAGTAGTTAAAAGCAGTGCCTACTTGTGTTTAGAGTCCATTAGAAAGGAGAATGAAAAGCTATAACAAACGAGGGTTGGGGAGGGGGAGCTTTACTTTTTACATTTGTATCAATAGGAGTTTATCAAATTTTAAGCTCTGTTACTATCATTCATTAAAGAGAGGGGGGGAAAGCATTCACTATTGTCTGAGAACACACATTCATACCACAGGCTTCAGCACTTCGGAGTGTCACACAGAAAAGTTGGGGTTATGAAAGGGAGAAAATGTGCTATTGTTTCTCAACTATTTTCTTTCTGAGACAAATAATGTGAAATCTGGGGGCAATTCAAAAGGCACTACTGGGGCAAAGGGTCAACCTTTTGTTGGGACTGTATTCCTCTGGGATAAAACCAAAGCACTGTCATGCTGCAGATTCCTGTATATTAATCTAACTTGGTGGGTGGCTCTTTGACTGGTAATTTAGTCCAAGAGTTTCACAAATAAACATAAAATAGAGGTTGTGCAGAACACTCAAAAAAATACCCCTAAAATGCCTTTCAGCACTCCAGCAACTTAACCTGATTTCTAAGCCTCTGAAGGAAGGGACAAAGGTATTCAAGTCTTCAGTTCTCCCAGGAAAGACTGAATACTTGGGTTCAGATTCCACTAAAGTCGGCTTTAATGCCATAGAATGAAGAGGGGGTGGGATGGGACCCAAGAGAAATCCAAGTAAAATAGGAGACAAGGGAAAGAACAATGAAAAGCAAAAGGCTGTACTGTAATCCCCTCTTTCTCCTCCATCACATCCCTGGCATATGGCAAGCTCTGCAAATTGCTCGACAGCTCCTCCCATAACTGAATGCTGTAGGTCTCGTGTTTTCTCCAAGTGGTATTTTGTGTTACTTTTTAACTAGCTACCCAGTAGCTTTGGGTGCTGGGGAAACAATGAAAAGATCAAATCTTGCTCATAGTAAAAATCCATTTCAATGAGACCAGCATGTTGCTTTAAGACTTTATTATATATGCAAAAGTTTGGTTCCTGGGTCTACTGTGGCCCTGTAGTCAGCAGATCTGGCCAATTGAATACTGAGATCGTGTAGAGCCAGTACAACAGCTATATTGCTGCCCTTTCCCCATTTCACATCCCTCAGTATAGAAGGCATGGCTGGGGAAAAGAGACTATACTCTGGCTATTGCTGGAACAGCCTGCTGGAGTTATTGGCTGTCAGGTATAATTTTAGAGTAGTGCTCGGAATAGCCTCAGGAGTGCTCTGACTTTATGCAGGGGATCAAAACTATTCCTAGTTGTCCTTAAAATCAAAGAGCAGCAAAGTGCCATCAAGCTTTCTTTTCCCCTCTGCTAGTTCTATCCTCAGCACAGTTCCAGGGGACCCATAATCAGTCCAAGGACTGTCCCTATAGAAATGAATACCAGGACTTGCTTGGTGCTCAGCCTCCTTGTTTGAAATAGGATTATCTATGTGTCTTGTCATATGCCAGGTTATAGGATCAAAGGACACACACATGCTAGCACCTTTCCAGTGATAATGTGTTGAGTTTAAGTGTCTGAGGAAACTATCCGGTGCAGTAATTGATAGGCTACAGGAGACACCACCAACCCAACTGCTCTTTCAAGCTTTTTTAGCATTAAAAATATTCTCTTAGAAGGCTTCACTCTGTATGGGATGTTAAGACAATTGATACAGAATTAAGAAAAAGCAAATGTCTGTCTAGTGCTTTTCCTTGCTAAGAGGAAATTTAAAGCCTGGATCTAGGTAACTTTTTTTTATCCAGATGATGTAACACATCTTTCTAATATGTATTAGAGTGGCTTTGCTTTGAAAGGTGACTGTAACAGTGGCATTGCATCACAGTTGTTTTCCACTGGTTACCAATTCAAACTGCATATTTTCTTCCTCGAAAATCAGTATCAATAATAAATGTTCCACAGCTCAATCAAGGTTTGCAGAAACACCTGCCTAACCGTAACCTTATCAATGAGGTTGCATTGCGCACAGGTCATTGATTGAAACAATCAACTGTTTTCATGATGAGGTACAAAATGGTAGAGACTCCAGCAGTCTACTGCTGGATTGGCTCTATAGCGTTAGCAGGATTAAACAACAATGAAAAGTTGCCTCTGTAGGAAGAAGGACAACAGAGTCTTGTGGCACTTTTAAAGTCTAACAGATTGATTTATTAATCGCATGAGCTTTCGTGGGAGAAAATTCCACTTCGTCAGACGCTTTGAAGATGTGGGATTTTCTCCCACGAAAGCTCATGCGATTAATAAATCTGTTAGTCTTTAAAAGTGCCACAAGACTCTGTTGTCTTTCTACAATAGACTAACACGGCTACCCCTTTGGAATCTGTAGGAAGAAGTTAAGATTCCCTGTACCCATAGGGACTAGATCTAGATGTGTGACATAAAGAGAGTGTGGGGAGGTGACTTCATTACATTGTTGCTCTTCAGAGCAAAGCTGCCCTGTAAATTTGAAGACACAAGAAACATTGTGGCTATTTTTTTTGGCTATTATTTTAATAAATCTGCACTGAATGGAATTATGAATGTAACCATTCAAGTAAACTGACATTTTAAAAACATTTTTCTTTTTGCAGTTAAAAATAGATAACTGAATTGGAGGCAATTTCATTTAGCTGACATTCAAATACACAAATATGGTGGCATTTAACTGAGAGCACTATTTTCAAGTGATGTCCTCTGCATGATCATTTTCAGACTGACAGGCAAAATAATTTACGAATAAAAAACTGACTATAACTTTTGCCCAAAGCTTAAACCAAGCTATTTTTTATTTTGTTGGGGGGATTTTTTCCCCCACTCATTTATTTCCTAGGGTTAGCTAAAACCAGGAAGCAGAAATAACTAAAAGCCCATTTTCAAGGTATGTTCAGTTGAGCCTGGACCAAGAAAACCCCATGAAAGTCTGATGTCATAAATGACTAGAATAAAAAAGTTACAATAAGTGCATTAGGTGTTCAGATATATCACTGAGGGACACTGTAAGAATCTAATAGAATATATATAGAAAAAGTACCTGAGGTTGACATCTCTCTAGGTCTGACGTTGGCTGGTACATGACACCTGAGGCAGCTAGTCAAAACAGTTGTAGACTCTGAACAACTAAGTTAGAATTGAAGTGGCTACAAGTTTCAGTTGTCAACAGAAAACTTTGACAAAGCATCCTGCCTCTTTAAGGCCTAAACTGAAAGACTGAATCTTCCATTGACTTCAAATCTAAAGGGAAAGGATATTTCATTGTGACAGATGTAGCAATTTCCTGCAATATCCTGGACAAATCGTATTGAATTAAGTTAAACCTTATTGAATTAAATTTAAGTATTTTGGGCATTTCTCCCTCAGGAGTGTATTGTATTAAAAATATGTATGTTTGTGGGATTGTATATAACTTTTCTCTAAGAGGGAGGCAGGACTGATGTAAGCCATGGGAGGCATTTTGAGTTTCTAGTTCAGTGGGTTTCCTAGCAAATAGTTGAGAGGCGGGGAATGCAAATTACCCAGCCATGTATCCATCCTTTTGAAGCTGTGCTCTAAGAAAGGAAGAAAAGAAAAAAGAAAAAGAAACATTGTCTGTTGATCACTTGTTATGGGAGGTAAAATCAGAAGCTTATACTGGATAATAGAGAGACTCACAGATTCATGGGTGTGCTTGTTCTAAGCCCATGCAGTTATGCAGGGTTGCTCCAATCATAGAGGTGAACTAGACAGTTGCCTAGGGTGGCAGGCTTTAAGGGGCACCAAATTAGATGGAAGAAATTATTTTTTACTCTATTTAAAAAAATATATTAACATGTTATCTCTTATAACATGTGGGGGAGGGGGCACTAAAATAATAGTTCGCCTAGGGTGCCAAAAACCCTGGGGCTGGCCCTGCAGTTATGAATATGTAACCGCAAGAAAATCCCCTTGGTGGGTTTGAAGGGCTTGTTCACTGGCTAGAGCCTATGCTGGCATTAGCATGATTTCTGGTATCCTTATTAGCATGTGTATAAATGTTTTTTCTCTTTTGTGCTTTTATTTTAAGAAAAGATGTACTTGCTTAGAAAGGGCTGTGCAGTAACTTCTAACTGTGGCAATTATACTGTTTATAGCCTTCAAAAAGAAAGCAAAGCTTAGGCAGTCTGACTGTGCTGGTGAATACCCGGTGTAGGCAGACAGTTATGCAGCCTGGAAATATCCTGGTTGGAAGGAGAAAGGCATGTGTCTCTGCCCAAGAGAGGTAACAGCCAGAGAGCCAAAACCCTGAGGTTGGGTGCCCTTGTTGGACTTAGGAGGTGAAATACAGCTGCAGTTGTCCTGAATTGTGGCACTCAGTAGTCACTGTCCAAATTAAAGCATATAGGATAGGTTTTACTTTAGCAAGTGACTGCACAACCATTATCAAGCCATGTTGGCTTAGCCCTTCATGCACCCTTATTCTTCATGACATGCTGCCCCCATTTTTCCTTACAAAACCTTATCTAAAGTTTTACATGCTATACCTTCAGGGAATCTGCTGCTCGGGGGGGAGGGGGGGAGAGAGGAGATCAATTAGCATTCCTGGGAGTAGTGCCTTCTAATCTACCCATCCTTGTTAACAGAGTGGAAGGATGGTAGGCTGTTTGGAAAGGACAGTAAGCCGCCTCCTCTGCTGGCATGGATACCCTTTGTTCTATCACTACAGCCCTGCACATCCTCAGCTATCCGCATTGCCTCCGCAGATAACCACATCCATGGATGCAATGCATATATTCACAGTCCATTTCTTGCAGATGCAGATTGGATACAGATCCGCATATTTTTATCTGTGCATGGCTAGAGCCCTGCAAATACCCGGATATCCACATTATATCCACATCCCGCAGATATAACACGGATATCCATGGACCATTTCTTGCAGATGCAGATCGGATGCGGATCCACATATTTGTATCCACATAGGGCTCTATCTATCACAGCATCACTGCTGGGGCATATAGTCACAAATCAATGTACAAAAGCTGCTTCAAAATACAGCCTGGTCATGCTCAGATTTGACATGCCTGCAGCCACTGATCCAAACATGATAGAGAGGCAAGAATTATGCTGAAAATATTCTTGCCGAATAAAGGAAAATGACCATAGCACGAATGATATGTGCTGGAAAGAATGCAGCTGGTAACATAAAGCTGGAGTTAGGTTTGTTGGCCATTGTGGCCTTGAGATTATGGAGAATGGCCTAGATCCAAAGTATCTAGGCTGCTAACTACCACTGAAATCAGTGGGATTTTGAGCATCAGGGGAAGGGGGCAATATTACTGATGCTAAGCCACAGTTTGTAGTAAGGTAGGCTGTAGGGAGGCTCAGCTTGGGGTAACTCCCAAAGGAAGTTTACCCACAGTATGTAGACGCTCCAGGAAGGCCAGGGATTGGATGAAGCATTACCTACTATTTTCCCTTCTGAAGGAGCAGCATAGGACAGCTTTGGTTTTTTACTGGATGTTTTGGAAGAGCCAGAGACTTGTCCCTGTACCTGCCTCTTCAGTGTGGCCCTAGATATGTTGCTCTAAGGGAACAGGGAATGTGACCACCATACACCACAGCTAATCAAGTTGGGAGGTGTCCTTTCACCCTTTGCTGCCTGGAAACTGATGCAATGCCAGGCACAGTCTGGCTCTGGGCATGCAACTCTCTGTTCCTAGAGAGCACTCATTCATTTATTGCATAGTTAGAATGAGAAAGGTTTACCTACAAACAGTTCTGTAGAGGGTTGCTATTATGTGTTGTCTGCTCAGATAATGTTGATTAGTTTGATAAGGAAGCCCTCAAGGAGGCCTATGAAATTTTATTTAGTATACCAGAAGACTGTACCATGTTGGTAATTATCAGCTGGTACTACATAGTTAGAACTATAATTCTAACTATTTATGATACCATGGGCATTCCTGAGAAAATAATTTTGTGCCAATAGATTGCAAACACTGAGTCTTTTAATGCCCAGTGTATAAGAATGAGAGTTGTGTTACTTAGCATGGATACAAAGTGTGTGTGGGTTGGCCATGTCTGCCAGTGCTGCAACAACAGACTAATAATACAGTTTGAATTAATCAAATGTTTCAATGCAGTTTTATACTATGAAAATAAATTCAATATTCATCATTATCCACTCTGGAGATTTCTACACTAATGTCACGGCAAATCTATTCAGCTCTTCAGAGAAGAGAGACCATGTTAATTTCTGTTAATACCTAGCATAACAGAAATTTAGTTCACAAGATCTTTAGACATTACATCTGCAATTAGTTAAAATGTACATGCTTGCTTTATCACCTTATATCTTTTATTGAGGGCAGGCGCTCCTCATCTATTTGAGAATATTGTAAGCTTACAAATATATCTGAGAAGGTATAGTTCAAAGGAGCAAGTCTTGCCAAATTTTGCCTCTGCACAAGACTACTTTATATTAGGGTTTTATTTTAACAAAACACAAAACTTCAGTCCCAATCGCTTTTGTGGATTTTTGCAGCTCAAATTTACAAATGTAAATTTCCCTAGGACTCTCTATCACTCTCACTCACACACTCCTATACAAATTAAGGTGCTAACAATAGTTACATTCACTACTGTGAGAGTATCTCTATGGATGTTAAACCTATCAGACAAACCTTTGTGTCTATTATGCAATTTAATAAATAAAATTGACCTGATAGGAATTATTAATTATTTGTATTATAGGAGTGTCTAAAACCACTAATTAGGACCCCATTGCTCTGCTGTGTTCAACACCTCACAATATACACCTTGCTACCTCAAAGGATTGATCACTGAGCTGAAAAAGCTTGGCACTTCTTTATTCATTGTCACAAGGCAATTGATGAGGGCTAGAAGTGATTGATACTCCCATTTTCAAGGTATTATCCCATAAACTGGGAAGCAATAGGAAACTAGACCAAGCTCAGATGAGCAACCAAGTCTAATCAAATGAATGATTATGAATCAAATGAATATAATTTCAGTGGAGAAAACCATAAAATAGGGCTTTTAGGTTACAAATCACAATATGTTAGACACATATGCTAATAGGGTTTTATTTCTGACCATCTGATCAGGAAACTAATGAGCACACAAAGCTGAGGGAGATCAGCATCAATAGATCCTGTTTCTCATTTATTAAAATGGGAAAGTCCCCTTACACAACTAGAACAATGTAACACGGCATTAGTGTAAATGAAGATGGAAATAATGGATGTTTTCAACTACACATATATAAAACTGGCCAAACATTACCAGAGGGCAATGTTTAGAAAAGCAATTTTTTTAATACCTTCAAAGATTGCTTTTCAGGACAACTTATTTTAATGCACCCAGGATGAGGTATTATTCTCCATTTAGTCCTACAGTAAGTTGAACACAGAAGCTGGCTGGCAAGATGGTGACCAACGAGTAATTAAGTTCAGCATTGTGACAGGAGAAATAACGAAACCGACAAAAACAGCATTGTGACAATCAAACTTTAAAAGAGGGATTTTTTTTTAAAAGAGAGATGCTTATTCACCTCAGCCTACTATAAAATTAATTATTGGGCTTTGACTAGCTGTTTTACAAGTTATAGTCTGATGAACATTTTGCTAATTAAACAGTTGGCTATAAATTTTATTTAGTTGCCTAAAAGGAACATCTGGAAAAGACACATTTACAGATAGATAATGAGGTTAGTTTCAAACCTTATCCCCTTAGCGGAAGTGATTGCATTTCAGCAATTAAATTAGGTCTCCTTGAAGCAGGTTAATAGAGCTGCTGGGCAGTATTTTTTGTTGAGATTTATCCTTTTTTTATAAATCTACATAGTTCAGCTCTGTAGCACTGGTCCAGAAAACAAACACCAGACCAGGTCTAATAATTAAACAGAATGACGAGGTTCAGATAACTCAACACACTGCTTGCAGACAGCTTAAGAAATTACCAAAGGATGGAGGAGGCCACTGTTTGTATCCATGTCCAGATAGATCTGGTGGTTGTATCCATGGGTTAAATTATGAAACCATATAATAAACTTCATTTATTGCACACCTCTCCCAACTTCATCTGCACTTGCACCCACTAAGGGCCTGAAGAGTAAGTTGTTGGAAGAGGAAGGTCCAGTGATTAGGGCACTCTCTGGGACTTAGGAATCCAGAATCTCTTCTCTGTTCTGCCCCAGCCATTCTGCATGACCTTTGGCAATTCGCTTGGCTTCTCTGGCTATGTCTACACTGGCAAGTTAGGTCGACTTAAGGAGGCTTAAGTCTACCTAACTCAAACCCTGTCCACACCAGACTTTCATTAAGTCGACTTAAGGGGCTTCCTTAAGTCAACTTAATAAGAACCGTGGGGTATTTGAACTAACCCTCCTTAGGTCGACCTAAGACCAGTGTGGACACATAAGTCCACTTTCTTAGGTTGATCTAAGGGAAGTTAGGTTGAATTACTAAGTCCTGGTTAAGGGAAACCACTTTGTTAAGTCGACTTAATAAAGTTGACTTCAAGTCGACTTAAAGTTGACCTTATTAAGTCGACTTAACAAAGTCGACTTAACTTTTTGTAGTGTAGACATAGCCTCTGTGCCTCAGTTCTCCATTTGTACAATAGGAATAATATTTAAATTTCTGTGAAGTGCCCAGAGATGGTGATAGGACCATATAAGTAAAAATGTAAGATAGACAGAAACTGCAAGGGATGAGTACCTCCTGGGAGTCAGTGAATATTCTCAGCTTCCATTTCTATTACTTGAATAGATGTATTCCAAGGGAGTAGCCGTGTTAGTCTAGTTCAGCCAAACAAACAAGGAGTTCTGTGGCATTTTTAAAGACTAACCAAGTTATTTATTGCATGAGCTTTCGTGGGAGACAATCCTACTTCATCAGAGGCTTAAGTTCCCCATCTTCAAAGCGTCTGACGAAATGGGATTTTCTCCCACAAAAGCGCATGTGATAAATACATTTGTTAGTCTTTAAAAGTGCCGCAGGACTCCTTGTTTGTTTCAGTAGATGTGTTTCTGAAGAGCTATATATTGTATGTACTGGGACTTAAGATTTATCTCCTCCAATCAAATGAGGTATGTGAATTAAGCTATGCTTTACCAAAAGGCTATGAAGATAGCAGATGTGTCTAGGATTCAATTTAATATTTGTCAATTTAAGTAGTCAATTTAGTATTTGAGGTCTGAAAAGATTATATGAACATTTGGGCCAAAAAAGGCATTTGATGATATTGCCCTTTTCAGAGACTCTGCTCCTATATCTTCTTCTGACCAATGACAGTACACATAGCTTAGCAGAGACTATCTCTGTTGCATGATGCATGTGATCTCCAAGGATGTACTAGCCTAACAGCCCTCATTCTGTTTTCATTTTGACCCCAATTGCAAATAGTCTCCAAGTATAAAAAAAAGCATATTGAATTCACTTGACTAAGTTAACCTTAAAAGGAATATTAGAAGAGTTTAGAAATGCAAAGATGAATAGTTCAATGAACAATCCCTACTAGAGAAACAGCTTCTCAGTACCAGGCAGAGAATGCAGCACATAAATTACATATATGCCAAACTACCTGAAAATAATCTGGATCCTCAGTGAAGCAAAGTATTGTATCCAATGGTTCACTGCTAGGGCAGAGCCATCTGCTTTTCATTTCACTGGATTTTTCTCATGGTGGATAGAAATAAACAGAGCCATACTTTTGCACCCTAGTCAATGATCCATAAAATCAGTCATAACAAAACTCCTATCTAGAATGGAAGTCTGTAATCTTAATTGCATGATAGAAAAATGAATTACCTTTGGTGCCTAATTACCTAATCTGATAACTGTATTTTAGTATATATAAGGTGTGGGGAGAAAGATTCAAATTTAGATCCCAGGATCTGAATCTTTGAAATCAACCCTTTTGGGTTTTGGGCTGGAGTCAGACCCAAAGCTAGGCATGTTTTTTAGATTGGTTCAAACTTGTCTCATGATGATACAAATCTAATAAGATCACCTGAAATTGTGGGGCTTCCACTATTTTAAGCCAAAATACCATACAAAGTGTCAGTCTCATGTGATACTTTGACCCCAAAGAACCCTAATCTGAACCCCAGATCCGGATATGAAAACTACCCTCTTTTTCCGTCCCTGTGCAGCAAGCAAATGTCTGATTCTTAAACAGCACCCATTAGAACATGTGGACAATAGGTGAAGGTGAGAAGTAGTGGAGGGTTGGAAGTGGAAGGGAGGGGGACAAAAAGGAGAAACAGGAAAGGAATGAGCATGACCAGAATGTGAATGAAAAAACATCAGGGAAATCTAGAGAAGGAGTCAATAGATGACAATCTTTCCTCTGAGTCAATATTGTATCAAGGTCTCAGAATGGGGTTAAGGATCTCTGTGCTGTTTTTTAATGAGACTTAAAACAAAATCCTCATCACTTATTGTAATTAAAGAGTTGGTGGGACTGTTTACAGTATAATAATGGCTTTATTGGCATGAGCTTGGGATGTCTACCTTCAGAAGTGCCCAGCACTGGAATAGGAATTTTCCCACTGAATTCAGTGGCAGAGTTAGGCTAACACAGAACTCATTTGAATATCCTAGGCCAGTTGTTTCAGAGAGATTTTTAAAATTTTATGTTTGTACAGTTTGAGCAGTCCTCCTTTTGTAAAGCCAGCCTTCACTAGTTACTATTGAGTGGGGGGTGTGATGAAGTGTGCTCCCCAGAATGGCTTAATGTGGCCAGATGGGTATATCCTTAGGCTGCAGGCTAGGGGATATTTGGGCTGAGAGGAGAGCCCCAGTTGAGGGAAGGTCACCTGTCCTCAAGTGAGCTGCAGGGAGAAGGACTACAGCCTTTCTCCTTGGGTCAAGGAAGAGAAAGATTTAGAGCCAAGAGGAAGGGTTTGTCTAACAACGCGAAGGGTGGAGATTATGAGTCTAGAATTGGTAAGGTAGGAAGTAGAACAGGGGAGTGTCAGGAAGGCGTGTGGTTGGCCAGACTTTTGCTGCTGGATATAGGGCCCTGCTCTGGAATCCAGATACCCGTGATCCTGATTCTCCTACCAGCCACCAAATGAGTGCCACAATCTGGGCAGTGAACTTGGAGGCTGTCCGGGGCCATGTATTCTAGCCACTGGGGTAGTGGTCCAGACTGGGACATTGAGGAAGAAGTTGATACTATCCTGGAAGAGGAGGCACTTTTGACTTGGCCGGAAGGCTGCAGCTCCTGTACTGCAAGCGAAGAGCTGCCAACAAAGAGAGCAATGTGAGGGACCGAGGAACTGCAAGAAGAGGGCATCAGGCTGAAAGAGCTGGTTCCTCTATTAGCCAATTAGGAGGTGCTCTGGAAGTGAGTAGAGCACCCCATGACAGATTCGGAACAATATTTAAGCATCTAAAAACACAGGTCGGTGCCCACAAGCCTGACCATACAAACCAAGTGACAGAGCAATGTCTTAACTTACGTGGTTTTTAAAACTATTATCACTACTACTGTTATACTACCCTTGTATATTGAAAATGTCACAGAATTAACGTCCAATATCTTGGCACACATTTTAGAGTAGAAACAAAGGCTGTGTTTCCCCCATTAGAAACCTGGGCATCTCCACTTGCCAGATCTATTAAACTCCTGTTTCTAATCATCGTGTGTTATAAAATATCAGAGTTTGTAACCTTAATTTTCCACAGCAAACTATTTCCAATCATCCTCATTGAATTGCTGTAATTTTTTTAGGTGTGCTGATTCCACAGTTGAAGGAAAGGAAGAGGAAATATTTATTTGGCAGGAGGATTTTTACATGACTGACAGCTATCTGGGCTGCTTCTATTTTAGTAATGTTGCTGGTAATCTCTGCAGAGAGATTAGTGATTCCAGTGCAGATGAGGTGGTCACAACTCCATCATACGTGCAATTGCTCTCATAGCTGTTGTCACTACACAGGTGATGGCGAGTAGCTAATTTTACACTTCCTCTTTGATTCACTGGGAGTTGCATCCATTATGCAATAGCCAAATCCAAGGTTGATAAAGCACTTTGGGATATGTCTTGCTGAAAAGCATTCTATACACTCATAAACCATTACTATTTATGAACAGATTGAGTCAAGCTGTCATGCCTGATACATTTCATCTATCTGAGATTAGACTCACACTTGAGCTTAGCCACAGCTCAATAAGACAAACTGATAGAGAAATGTTTTACCAGGCTAAGAAGACATCAAAACAAAATAGTAAGCAAACAATCACAAACAAGCCTCTCAACTCATGGCATTTCTGTGACTTAGCATTTGGAATGGCAGATGGGGTGGCACCGAGCCTTTCCACTGGGACACAAACCTGCAATCCTCATACAGCTTCCTACAGAAATGTTTAATTTAGAGCTCGTAAAGATGGTGCAATTTTTTGGTCTGGTAAAATTGTAGAATGGTTATCAATATTGTATTAATCCTATGAATTTTAGCTGCCAAGAAATGATAGTAATACTGAAACCCATTTCAAACAACTGTAGCATGTTCTGTCCTTGGGGGAACCTTTCTTATTCAGTGAGCTCTCATCTGCCAGGAATGAAAAAGTGTCAACAGACTTGGGAATTGGATACCTGTTTGCCACATTCAGCACCTTGTGGGGAATCTTCAGTTCCCCACTCCGTATATACAAAGCTTATCCCCATGTCCATCTCTCCATTCAGATCTAGGAGGACACAGCCCTAGTCATCAGGCACATAAATTTGTGGCCATAATATTTCATTTTCTGAGCCAAAACATCCTCTTCCAGGCTTACATTTTCTCTTCATTGGCTTTAATTAAGCTTAGCATAAGAAGCTTGTGAGGCTAGATAACCTTGTTACATGAAAGGAAAAGCTTATACATTCGGGGTGGCTCTCGCAAGCTTGCCCATCATTTAAAAAGCTAGGATTTAATATCTGTAAGCTTTTCTGGTTTTGACTTATTTTATTTAAACAGCATTTATATAAACTGCTCAACAGATTAGAGGGACAACTCCATAGCCTTCATTTCAGTGTCACTTTCTAGCTGTTTTGATCAGGCTTCATTCCTGAATTTAGTGTATTCATGGTCCCAAATAATCTCAATGATAAATCCTCTGGAAAGCTGGGTGAGCTAGCAGTAAATAACATCCAATGATAATCCCACATTAATAAAAACAAAGGCCCACAGAAAAAGCAAAGACATTGGGGAAAGTTTGAAAACAAAATGAATGTTGAGTGTGGGTTTTAAAAAAAACATTTATCCAGATCCTTTAACATTATACATAGATGAGGGGGCTTGGGATTTCTGACGTGTTTTTTTTCATGGATTTGTAAGTAACAGATGATATGGTGATCCGTTATTAATAGCAGATTGCAGTTGGGGGCTGATCCAAAGTCCACTGAGGTCATCTGAGGATCTCTATGAGTGCATCTAAACTTACAAATTAAGTCGATTTAAGGAGGCTTAAGTCGACTTAAAATACTCCGTGTCTACACTAGGCTTTCCTTAAATCGACTTAAGCTGCTCCTTAAGTGGAATGAAGGAAAAGTTAGTTTGAATTAATAGCACCTCGTTTTAATTCGAACTAGCGCTTAAATCAACTTAATTAAGTCGACTTAATAAGATCGAAAAGGGGTCACGTCTACACTTGAAAAATTAGGTCGACTTTTGTTAAATTATATTGAATCAATAGTTTTGTATGCACTTGAATCCATATTATTCTTTATCTGACATGTCTACATAATATACCTTTTATTTTTTATATATAATATTTATAGATTTGCTATGGAAGAAAATAAGTATGAAAAATCACTTTTCCAATTCCTAGTACATCAGATTGTTAGTTTTATGCTATAGTAGGTTACTGTAACAAGGCAGAATTAGCCCTTCTGCAAAGCCATTTTTTGGTTCTCTCTCTCTCATGCACTGAATATTCTAAACCCAAGCAGGAGGCATACCATGAATTCCATAACTGTGCACTTCATTTTAAAATGCTTTCACTTTCGCCTTAATATGTTTTCAGTTTTTGAAAACCAATTAAATGAAAACTGCAATTTGAAACCAAAAGAAATTTCTTTGCATTTTTTTCAAAACGTTCGGTGGAAAAATTGAATTGAACTATTTTCACAAAACGTGAAAAAATGGATTTGTGGTCCTTTTGAATGGAAAAGATGTAGGGGCTTAGTCTTCTTTTAGAGGGACAGCTGTACTGTGGTGTTGATTTCAAATAATGAGTCAGCTGTGTACTGGGTGAATGGACTATTTAGGTTTGTAAAGCACTGGTGGTGGGGAAGACACCAAGTTTGAAAATGGACATACAAAAAGTATCTTACTTTGTGGCTCCTGTTTATCAACAGTTCTGAAAAGAGCGCTGAAGAAGCCCTGACCTGTCTAAAATCAGATTTTCAGAATAAGGCCAACCAATTATGTACACAGGCAAGTGAAACAAAGAAGGAGTTCTGTGGCACTCTTAAAGACTAACAAATTTATTTATCACATGAGCTTTCATGGGAGAAAGTCCCACATTGTCAGACACTTTGAAGATCATTCAAGTGATGTAATTCTTGTTTTATAGCAATAATAATCATTCTGGTATCAGTATGTCTCTGATAAATTTCATCTGCCACATTGGCTGTATATTTCTTTCTGTCATATAAATCCATTCAAGCTATTCAACCATTGGGGAACATTTTCCTTAGTTGGGTCTTGGTTCAGCATTCCATCACAATTCAGCAAAGTACTTAAGCACAGGCAGAAAGGCTTTGCTGAATAGGGATGGGTTGAAGTATAGGCTTAAATGTTTAGCTGAATTGAAACACTGAGATAAGAAAACCTGACTATATCCCTAGTGGCAATAAATCTCTCTGGAATTTTCCATCCTCAATAATGCTTATATTTCATTTCCACCCTCTTATTTATTTCCTTCTGACATTCCTATTTGGCCTGAATATTTTTTCCTTTCTTTTCTAATCAGATTTAACTTTCTATCATATTTCTTGATGGCCAGCTTTTTCCCCCAATATTACATCATGTTCCCCTTTAAAAAAAAAAAAAGATATCCTACAGAAGTTTACATCTAAATTGCCCCACATCTTAGCCATGGCATGCGTACCATATAATACTTTAGTAGCTCATGTATCTTGAAGACATGTTCTAGGTGAATTGTTCTCTCTGTATTGCTTTGAACAGTGTGACCAGACAGCCTTGTCTAAGGGCCCCTGTTTAATCTTAACAGTAGGAACAAAGCATAACAGGAGAGAGGGAGGATTTTAAAACAATAAATGTCGTGTACACATGGGTTTACCTGAATCCCAAAAATCTTGAATAACTTTCCAACATCATACCTACAGATGTGGGGGAATCTTTTTTTTTTTTTTTTTTTTTTAATATCCATCTAGAGATCCTTTATATTTTCAGTCCTCAGTTTTTTGGCCAAGCCTGGCAGAACAGGTTCTATAACTGAGTGGAATCACGACTTATGATCCTCACCACTAATAACTCTGCATTGCCTCTTAACATCTCTGGAGATTTTACCTGGGAAAAGGAGACAGTGAAATGGGGAAGTGTGGCTTATATTGAGCCATTGTTTTGCTTCCTGTTCATTTTTCAACAACCATCTATTAAACTAAATCAATATATTAATACAAGAAAGATCCCAGTAACCAGGTCACAAACAGTATTCATGAATTATTACAGAGCAGCCCTGCGTCAGTCATAAACTCAACAAGTGGTTAGTGTCAGTGGTAACTCAGAGACCTTGAGAGAGGCAGAAGATCATATGCAAGGCAGAGAGAACAGATTGTTTGTCAGGCACAGTAATGTTGTGAAATAATCCACTTTGCTTCTGGCATAATAGATGGATCTGCAGAGATACGGAACCGTAGTTAGTTTTCAGAGTGTACGTGGTTCCCAGTCTCCCATGTCCTCTGAGATCATACATCACAGCCATCTCCTGAGCATTTGTCTTATGGTGGTGAAGAAGAATAAATGCAAACAAAGCCCAAATGGACTCAGTTGCCTGAGGGCATCAAGAATGATGATGACGTGCCTTGTGCATTCTTTATAAGAGAGAGAGTGTAGAAAACAAGCCTTCATTAAGCAACTGCTTAATTGATCACCATTGCCATCTTTCTTGGGGTCCTTTTAAATTTTGATTGCTTAGCTAAAGAAAAAGAATTCAAGGACTAGAATTAGAGTTATAGAGTTTGTTAAATGTCCTTCACAATCGCACCTTGTAGTGTAGAATGTAAGAAGGTAAAAAATTACATTTAGTCCCTAAATTAGAAAGTTGGTCAATATAACCATTTAAGATGTTTCAGAATCAAGTTACATAACCCTAATGGAAAATAACATTTATACTTAACTATCATCTTTGGAAGATTTTTTTTTTTTTATGATTTTTGACAGAGTCCCTTGGGAATTGAATTTCTTGTGTCAAGATTATATCAACTTCAGCATTGCTAACACAAAGATTAAAAATAGTCCAAAACTAGATCACAAAACAGTTCACTCAATTATTTACATACCTATTAACCAAGGTCTCTTTCCCAATAGCTCTAGAGTAGTCAGCCCTTTTAACCTGACTGACTAACACTCCTAACTACCTGGAGTAAACTTCATTTATGACAGACTATATAGACCGAGTTAGATTCAAGAAGTTTGCACACTTGGTCTCATTTTACGTCTGTATATACCAAGAACTCGAAAAGCAGTATAAAACCATTAACTATGGTAGACATGTTCTACAGTCTTCGTTAACAGTATTAACTTCAGTTTTAAAACTACTTTACAACAATCTTGGCTGTAACCTGTTCCAAAACAAGGATATACAGTAACTCTGTGACAGTCTTTAAAACACAAACACAAACATGTACATTTCCTTCTTTAAGTACTCAGTTTTAGGAAGTGGTCTGTTGATTGAGAAGGGTCATCATCCATGGGAATCTATTATCACCAGATCTTTGTTCAGTCATCAGCTTTCAGCTCAGTTCTTATTCAGTGCAGGAGTGAGCCCTGCAAATGCAGATGGGGCACAGAACAGATGTAGCTATTGTCTTGTCCAAGTGTGCAAGCAGATAACCTGAATTACTGGAAAATTGAAAGAGAGTTAAAGGTGCCTGTCGAAGATAGGTACTTGGTGTCACCAGAGAAATCCAGGTAGCCAGCCCAGAACCTCAGCCTTTGGCTTTTGAAAAGTGATGATGTGCTGAAGGAGACAAGCTGTTTTATCTTATTTTTGTTAATTGGTCCAAATTGTTTACCCCTTTTGGAGGTGTTGGTGTGGATCAATCAGATTATGACCCATATGTCTTCATTTATACAAAGTCCCTCCATATTTTTTGATGGTCTTTAAGTGAATTTTAATAGCCCATTACACAATGCAAAGTTGCTTCAAGAAATGTTGCTCCCAGCACACTGGAACAACTATATACATTTTTCATTTTTATTTTGCTCATTTTGACAAGGACCTTAATATGTATGGCTTAGCTGAGTCTGTGCAACATTAATCAAAGAGTTCTGATTAATTCCACTCTGTGGTCAAGTGTCCTTATAAACATACTATTTAGTTTCAGTTCCTTTAATTTACTACCTCTTTAAGCACAGGTGCATTTCACTAACTTGATAGCATAAGCATGCTTGATTGCCAGCATTAGCCTTGCTTCTTCAATTTATCACTTAAACTAAAAGAAATCAATATGAATGCAAACCCTTTCTTTCCTAACAGGATTGCTCATAAAGTGAACCCTGTCACTGAAGTTGATAATATTTTCACAAAGCTGTATGCCTTATAGTTGACTTCCCTGTGATACACATTTTAATTATAATATTAGATTCCATCAGGTTCCTCATTTTACTACTATATCTGGCACATCACATAATATTAATGTCTCATATTAATGTAATATGATTTTTAATTCATTTATTCATAGACTGGGAAAAAGAGGGGAGCCTCTTTGGTTACACCAGGAGTATGCTCTTGCCAAAGGCTATGCAACTCTGAATCTCCTCAGATGATTGAAGAAATCTAGCCATTAGATCTTGGGATTTGATTCTCTCAGCCCGCTATTCTAGCTTTACTTTAAATAATAATAATAAAAGCTGACATCTGGGCAATTCTTAAATAGTAATAACTCATTGTCTGGAGACCTTAGTTACTTCAACTGACAAAAGTAACAGCATCTCACCCCAGTCATTGAAAATGAAAACCACTCACCCCAGAAAGCACGTACTCCTGGTGGCAGATCCATCTCAGTTCACTACAGAAGAAGCTGTTTTTATAACAAGGGGCACCCATCTGATCAGAAAGCCATTAACATTTAGAAAATTGTAGTTGCTGACTGATGTCCAATATCCTAATCTCCATCCTAGACATCTGTGAGTGTGCCTTATAAACTGGCTGAATTTATGACCATACTGGCTACCGTGGGAGATTGCCATTTGTTCAGAGGTTTTTTAATTATTAAAAAGAGAGAAGAGCCTAAAGAGAGTAGCCACTGGAGCTAGTGCCACTGATCTTTGCAAGACTATTCTTATTTCCAGACTAGTGAGCTCCTTTTCCAAGGTCCAGCTTTTATGGATGTTTTGTCTTCTGCCTTCCCTTATTGACCTGGGGTTTCATTGTTCCAGTGAAGCATGGTTCTTGAGTGGTCAAGATTATAGAGAGAGACAATGTGAGGTAGTCTCAGTAACTACTGGAGTCAGCAGGTAGGGATCACACTCACGTGACAGGGCTATTGATCTTTGTAATCATGCTCCACTCCATGTCACTTGACTATGGCCTGGAAACAAAGATCTTTGTCTTACTAGCATTAACCTGAGTCACAGATTTATTGCAGTCCCAACCACTCTCTCACCCTTTTGGAATCCTTTAGGTGACTAGCTTTCTCCTGCCTTAGCTTCTTTCCTTTGGGAATGTGCAGACAATGGTTGTAATGTTAAGGAAGCTCCCACCTACAATGGGCCAAAGGGAGAAACCTGATGAGCCATTAAGGAGACAATGGTTGTTCACACCCCCCGTCTAAGGCATTCCTCCAGAATGACACAAGTTAAAGTATAGATATAACATCAAATTCCTAACTAAATAACTTCTAATATAAATACAATTCCTAGACATAAACTATATAATCATTCCCAGCAAATTACTACCTTTCTATCGATACCAAACATGACATAGTTCCTATGGATTATAGCATTTATGAGATATCCATAGAAAATAATATCATAAATGCTTCCCTAAATCCAGACAGCGTCACACCCTGCCCACATGCCCTGCCAGGGTCCCTGTCCCCCTTTGCCCCATTGCATACAAGGGGTGCCCCCCACCACCACCATGGACCTGCCCAAGGTCCCCCTAGCCCCACAAAGTCAACCTAGAGCATCCAGTGTGGATGCTCTAGGTCGACTTTGTAAGTTCCCCTTTAAGTCGACTTTAATTTTAAGTGTAGACTCACTAAGTCGACTTAAATTAACAAGTGTAGACATAGCCATAGAGAGGGGGAAACAGCCCAGGGGAGGGTAGTGCTGTTGCCAGCAGTGTCAGCAGCGTGTAGTTGCCATTCCTAGGGCCCCTGGGCTGGGGCTCGGAGTAGAGGGAGGTCCCGGGCCCCTTCCCCCTCCTGCCCCTCTGTGCAGTCAGAGCACCAACTGCCAGAGACAGGGGCAAACAGGGTTTATCCTGGGCCCCACAACAGAAAGAAGCACAGGACCTATAGGAGCAGAGTGGCCAGTTTGCCACATGCGGTACTGAAAGAAGAGGAGAATGGGAACAAAGAACAGTTGTGCTTGAAAGGAGTTCATGTCCCCAAGCAGTAGGCCTGTACCTCACCAAGCAGGTGTGTGTGTATGGTATACCTTACTGTGGTGGTATGGTGGTCCTGATCTCCATACTAGAACTGATACACTTCTTCAGGATGGAGAATCTGTATTACTGTTAGAAACAAAGAAAAATGGGAGAACCAAGTCTTCCACCTGACATGGAAAAATCCGAAATACCCAGTGTCATTTTCCACATTTTGGAAGACTTCAAGACCTATTACAAAAGAATTTTTGTGCAGACTCAATTACATATGGCTTATCTGACATTGGAAGGGAATAGGTCTCTTCCTCCTCTGTCGGAGGAAAGGGAGAAGTTAAAAAAGATGGATGCTCTCTTAGAAAAGAGGACAACTCCAAGCAGAGACAACGGTTGAATCAGAGCAGGGATAACTTTTCCCACCCCTATTAGAGGTGGCTGCTGAACCAGCTGTTCCCAGGAAGCCTGGGAGCCCTGGAAACTTCTCAGCCAGGCTCCTCCTCTTCCAGCTTCAAAATCCTCTGAGTCCTCGCCTCACCAGTTTGGGAGGTGAGGGAGCTTTAGGATCACATCAATCTCCTAACCAAACTGAAGGATTGTCTAGGGAATGTTCCCCTTTGCTTTTAGAAGGAGTGAGGAAGGTGTGTTCTTGAATGCTCCCTCACTTTCACTTAGCTCACGTAGAAGGCCAAATTCTCTGTGGTGGCATGGTGTGAAGGTAGCGTTGTCAATATACACCAGCAGAAATTTGGCCCAGCATCAACTGAGCTCCCATCCCCAACTCCAAAAGCATTTTTCCTTTTGTTAAGTTATGCTGCCCTGGAGTTGTTTGGATTCCTTGCTAGCTTTCACAACTCACTGACCAGCTTTGAGAAGACAGACACTTCTTTAAAAAAAAAATGTATTTTAAAAAATAGTTTTCTCAACTTTCTTTCACTGGCACAGACAGTGCTTAATTTGTGCCAGGACTGAGCCCGCTCACCTCTAGGCTTGGCAGGTCATTGCCTTGGGGCCTCTGCTGCATTAGTTATGAATGTAAAAAAATTGCTTGAGCCTGGCATCTCTTTCATTACAAATTAAGCCCTGGCTACAGAACTAGCAGCAACTTGAAAGCATCACCAAAAAAAAATAAAATAAAATAAAAATCAGACACTGATTAGATAATCTTCTGTACTTGGTGAAGCATGAAAATCTGAACTGTCTAACTACTGGCAACTCATTCCACTTTCCTGACAGGTTGTTTTTGCTATCTAAAATCCACAGGTGACCGAGAAAAAGGAAGATTTTTTTTTTCAATATCATCAGCTTTGCCTGTATAAAATGAAAGGGAACTTCCATTTCTTCCTGAAAAATCCCAAGTCACATTATTACTTTTTTTTTTGCAACAGTTCTCTAATAGTGGCTGATCTATAGCCTTCTGACTTGGTCTCAGGGCTGGTTTTAGAGACATTCAAAAGAAATGACTGTTCTTGCCACTGTAGATAATTATGGAGCATTTATTGCCTTGTTTGCCAGGAGAGAAAGTATTATCATTTTATTGCTATACTTTGGAAAACAATTGCTATGGTGTTTGTAGTTAATTTAGTCTTTAAATGTGTGAGGTTTTTTTCCCAGTTGAAGCTGCATATCAACTCCTCTACCAGAACATATATAAATATTTCAGTAATGTGACAAAATGAAACTTGAAAACATCCTCAAATACCGCATCATAAGCTGGCAAAAACACTTTGTTTTGTTCTGAATTATTAGTCCCTCTTACTTCTTCCTTGCTCCATTGCATTTTAAATGGTAATCCTTGCGGCAGGAGAAGGGGATTGTGTCTGCCTGCCTCAATCTACAATATCTCTTTGTTGGGAGTGACTTTACCCTTCTCATTTGCATTAATCAGTGAATCTGCATGATCTATAATAATAAATAAGTCCACTGAAGCATGTTTTTCAGGAAACTAAATACAGATTCTTAGAGTTAGGTGTCAACACCATTTCCATCAAGTTACATCAGACGAGACAAAACAACTTACAGCCCTGGACCCAGTAGTAACGTTATGAGGAAAAGATTCCAGAGGGAAGAACAGTCTTTCAAAAGGCACTACCAGGGAGATGAGATACTCTGCCCTGAATAAAGAGATGGCAAAAACCCTGTTTGATTGGTAATACTGACCCTCAAAATGTCACAGGATAAAGTTTTCAAACTCGGTAGGCTCATTTTCAGAGTTGTTGAACACAGGCAGCTCCAACTGAAGTCAATGGGAAATGTCATTCTTGGACACCAAAGAAAATAAAATTGTGGATTAGATTCCTATTTCAGCAGCATGATTTTCAAAAGTGTCGAGGAACCACAAATCTCCTGGAAGGCAATCAGTAGGTACTCAATTTCTTTTGGCTATTCCAGTAAACATGCATTTGGGAGCCAGTGAGATCAATGGGAGTTAAGGTTCTATATGCCCTTGAGGATTGGGGTGAGAGATTTGAAAATGTTGACAATCATCTGTACACTGTGCCATCTGACCTTACAAGGGCATCAGCAATATAGAGGGGATGTTTTGTCCTTTTCCTGAAATATATGTTTGTTACAAAAAATTGTGCAAACAAGAGACACCCAGGAGAGGAGTTGGAAGTAAATATACAGGATTGCTATATTCAGAAAACCACTGAACCTGGAAGGCACCATGAGAGGTCATCGAGTCCAGTCCCCTGCACTCATGGCAGGACCAAGTACCATCTTAAACCATCCCTGACAGTTATTTGTCTAACCTGCTCTTAAAAATTGCCAATGATGGAGATTCCACAACCTCCCTAGCCAACTTATTCCAGTGGTTAATCACCCTGACAGTTAGGAATTTTTTCCTAACGTCCAACCTTTACCTCCGTTACTGTAATTTAACCCCATTGCTTCTTGTCCTGTCCTGGGTGGTTGAGGAGAATAATCTTTCTGCCTCCTCCTCTTAACAATCTTTTAGGTACTTAAAAACTGTTATCATGTCCCCTCTCTGTTTCCTCTTTTCCAGAATAAACAAATCCAGTTCTTTCACTCTACCCTCATAAGTCGAGTGTTCCAGACCTTTAATCATTCTTGACAAGTTCCAAGGGGGTAGCCGTGTTAGTCTAGTTCAGCAAAACAAACAAGGAGTCCTGTGGACTTTTAAAGACTAACAAATTTATTTATCGCATGAGCATTCATGGGAGAAAATCCCACTTCTTTGACGAAGTGGGATTTTCTCCCATGAAAGCTCATGTGATAAATAAATTTGTTAGTCTTTAAAAGTGCCACAGGGCTGTTTGTTTGTTTTAATTATTCTTGTTGCTCTTCTCTGGATTTTCTCCAATTTGTCCACATCTTTCCTGAAATGAGGCACCCAGCACTAGACACAATACTCCAATTGAGGTCTAATCAGTGAGGGGTAGAGTGGAAGAATTACTTTTCATGTCTTAAAATACTCCTGTTAATACATCCTAGAATAAAGTTTGCTTCCCCTCTCCCCCAACACCGTTATACTGTTGACTCATATTTAGCTTGTGATCCACTATGACACCCAGATCCCTTGATAAAAATATTTTTATCTGAGATGGTTCTAGTCTGGTTGGACCTGGAGAAGGTATCAGGCTGTAAAATAGAAACAAACCAGAGCTTTAGGACTGTCATTTGGCAGCAGCCTCAGCTCCATCTTTATATTAAAACAAATTAAGTATCACAGCGTGAATTTGCTCAGCAGGTGTGTGAAGCTGTTGTGGTGTGTCTCTTTTCCTCCACCCCCTCCTTAGCCTGTACATCTTATTTCTAGAAAATGAAACTAAAAACTGTCTGTACTGAGCTCCTGGCCGCAGCATTGGAGTCTGGGATGGTTCTGAGCAGTCTGTGAGAAAAGGCAGAACAGGAGCATAACAAAACAGCATAAAGTGGCTGTCCTCTGTTCCACAGATAGGAGCGTGGACAGGGATTGCCGTCCCAAGAAAAGATTCTGAGATTGAAGCATGCTGCTCTGATGATGTGTATTCACCTGGAACAAAATAGTCATTATTACTATATTTATATTAAAAGAGGCTGAGTAATTTTCAGCCCTTAGATTAAATAAATTCCCAATTTTTGAAGTACCCTGGATTTTGAGATACGGCACCAAGCAGCAAGGGAGTTCATTTTAAAGCATGGCGTGGGGCTGGTGACGCTAATTACAGTGCTTGTAAATTCAACCCATGATGTTGCTGCTTTGATTATCTCAGTCACACCCAACTGATTTATCTTCTGCACTTTTAAAATTTGTGGCTTCATTTACTTCAATGCATCAGCTCCACAGAATGGTGTTTGTTTTTCTTTTTATTGTTACTTGCTTTATTTGGTTTTCCTGAATTTGTGAGCAAGCAAACAAGTGATCTTCTGGGAGTTTGTAAAGTCAGTTGAGTGGAGGGTAATTTGTGATGCTGCTAACCCCTGTGTAGTGTGGTAACACTTTCAAACACATCTAATTACATGTTAAGATAAGGATATTAATGCCATCAATCAGCAGTGAAAGCTCAGTATTAGACACTCAGCCCTTTGGCAACTCACATGTAATATAACAGCATCACTAATGGTTATAAAGGCAAAATTGTGCATGACATAGTATTTTTATTTGGTAGTTTGTAATCGCTAAGCACATGAAAGGGAGGTTAACAAACTCAAGGCCTGGTTAGACATTGCTGAGAGAGAAAGGGAGTCTTCCTTCCTTATTCCCCCAGCAGTGTGGCAGTAGGTATTTTTAATCTCTGGCTCACAAAACAGAAATAACAGGGTTGTCTTCCACCATATTCCTGCCTACTGAAAGTTGAAGCATCAGTCGATTTTATTTTATTTTATTTTTTGGAAAAGCAGCTGGAAATGTTTGTGCATATCACCAGTGCCATCTAGTGTTGGAAGAGGACAGAAGCAATTCGGCATTTCCTTCTCAATTAATTATGCTGGCCTTCAAAAGGAAGCAACGGGAGTTCATTTTTCAGTCCCCAAAATGCAGACTGTCGCTTTTCAATTTCACCCTGTTCGTAGGATTCTTTAGTGCGGTGATGACAGCTCTGTATCCATAATGTATTTTGCTCTAAATATACGGGCTTATTTTGCTGGTAAATCAGCTGCATGGCAAATATTTAAGCTGCTGTCTCTTTCTTAAACACAGTCAAAATCAGATGGGATAGAAATGGTGCTGGATGCTCGTGAGGCTAGTGTAATGCCATAAGTGTTCTTCCTACTTTGTCTTACACCCCTGCCTGGCTGCTTTTCCTGCTTTGAACTAACCAAGTGCTTCCTCTCTGTATAAAGCTGACTCCCCTCTATTGACTTTCACCATTTATGTCACGTGGACATTTGGTGCGCGCACTCAATTTTTTTGAAAATTATTTGACGTGACAGAATATACTGGACAGAGTGAAGATGTTATCCACAGAAAATCAGAGGAGCCACAACTGTTGGTTTGTGGAGTTTCCTCCCTCCCCTAAGTTTCCATATATAAATAAGATGAAAGAATAATACTCATCTTATCTGCTGGGAGGCTTTGGTTTTCTTTTTTAAACCAGTCAAATGTATTTGGTTCTCTGAGCTTCTTCCTTACCATGATATGCCAGGGCGGTGTTTTTAGTTTACATTGAATAGCTGCCAAAAGAGACGCAACGGCTTGGATTTTCAAACTAGGCTACTGGCAGCCCACCTCTCAGTGACGGACATCATGGTGACTAGCATGATGCAAATGAGAATAAGGATGACTCAGTGTTTTGCGTGTTAGCCTTGCATGCAGGAGACCTTGGTTCAATTTTCTCCTTTGTCACAGGTGTCTTGTGTAACCTGGGCAAGTCATTTAGTCTAGCAATGCTTCAGCTCAGCTATCCACATGTAATGGGGTTAGCACTTCCCAACCTCACAGGGGTGTTATAAAGATAAAGGTTGTGAGATGCTCAGATGCTGCAGGAATAGGGGGCATAAGTGCCTAAATCTACCTATTTAGATTAACTAGTTGGACCATCTTCCAACAACTTCCAGAAAGATCTTACTCTTGACTTCTTTCAGCTGCAATACCAACACCATTTAGCTATCACAATCTAAGATTTCAGATTTTACGCACCTAGCTGCTGATACTGCCCATTACCTTCCCATTCAAGCACTGATGCTCCAAACCCAATATCTGTCAGAACAAACCTTGTTTCCATTGACCTCCTGGAAATTAAGTGACAAAATTTGCTGCTGTTCCAAGAGAGTTAAAAAAAAAATGGCATCGCTGTAGCTTATTGAGCTGTTGTTCTGTTCTCCTAGGAGATAGGAAATGAGTAAAGCACTCTAACACAAAGCTCTAGGCTTTTCTGGAGTTCTTTGCCTCACAATATGTGTGGTTTAGTTTGTACCAGACGTTGCCTTGAGGCAGCAGACACAAAATCAGAATTCAGATGGTCATTGAAATCAATACTTTTAAACAGTGCTTGAATAAATTATTTTTTATTATATCATTAATCTTGCCCCGGTATTGCCTTTTTAGTCAAAGGTCTAATTTGCATTATTTTAGTAATTTAAAAACAAAACAGTTTGTAGAGAAGTGAGCACTGTTTCCTACCCACTGCACTAGGCTGCCATGTAAAAGTGCAGAGATTTGTGGAAATGAAGCACACTGAGGAGAAATATTGAGAGTTTTGTGAGCACCGGAGCATGGACTTGGTTTAAATTTTGGAGAAATGGGCTATTTCTTATTTATGCCAAACTAAAAGGGGTTCTGAGAAGTACACGGTAGCTTCAATTATTCTAAGCAGTAGGGCTGGGCAAAAAGCAAAAAATGTGTTGCAAAAAAGCAGAGGTTTTTACAATTGTTTGTTCCATCGCAGAATGAAATCTAGATCTCATGAAATTTTCCATGAAAAAAAGAGAGAGGGAGAGAGAGAGACCAATTCAAAGTAGCCTGGCAGTTAGAACACTCACTCAGGATGTGGGAGAACTGTCCCTGCTCTGAACTGGGTAAAGCTTGGACTTGAGTCACTCAACCTTGATCTATAGTTAGAACTTATATTTACATAACTGCATTGCTCTGGATATGGAAATTCCACATCCTCTGAGTGATGCTGTTATATCCACCAAACTCCCGGTACAGACAGCACTACATCAACAGGTGGGCTTCTCCTGTTGACATAACTACTACCTCTCAGGGAAGTGGAGTACCTATAGTGGTGGGAGAAGCTCTTCAATTGACATAGGTAGGTTCTTCACTAAGTACTATAGCAACACAGTGGCCCCAGTGCATATGTGGCACTTCAGTGCTGTAAGTATAGTCAAGTCCTCATACACTCTTCCCCATCCCCCTTTAATCAATCCATGACCTGAGAAACCTTACCATGAAATTTTCACTGAAACCACATTACATTTCCAGGAAAAGTTTTAGTTTTGATGACATAGCATTTTCTGACCCCTCACCTCTCAAAAAATGAGTCATACTCCTGACCCATTTTACTAATCTCTGACAAAATTCCTAGCTAGAAATCCTTTTTTTCGGAGACTTGCTACATGTTGGAGTGAGGCTGCTTCCATAGTGTAGACACAAACCCAAGATATGTTCAACTACTACATCTCCTGGCTCAGAGCAGGTGTCAGTACCTTTCTATAAGGATAACCCAATGTTATGGGCCCAGCATCCATGGAAAAACTCCTTTTGGCTTAATTAGAGCCAATAGTTCACCTATGAGTTTAACAAACGTATCCAACACTTACATTCTCTGAACCCCTCTTTTTTGGGAGCTACTGCTTGGAGCTGTGTGTAGAAATTACATACAAAATCAGATTGAAATGGCCTTGCAAAACTGAGAAAAAATTGACTGGCCCAAGCACTAAATCTGCTTATTTGCCACTTTGCTGATAATTGAAAACTAATGATATGTTACTCATCTGCCAAAAAACAAACTCCCCTGCTTGAGTGGGCGAGAGGAAGTTTGCAAGGTGAGATTAAAATGTGTTCCCTTCACTGCAGTGAGTCAGATGTCAACCTTTTGTTTCTGGACCACAAAATTAATTGCTTCACAATAGAATCAAGCTCCACTTTTAATGAAAAAGAGTGTTGTCACTTAGCTTCAATTTCAGTGACTCAGCTGGCAAAACTGCTTTCCTGATAATTAGATAACAATCTACCCTTCATCCCTTCCTCCTAATTACATTTTTCATTCTGTGGGTTTTGTTTAAAAAAAAAAAGGAAACAATGAAACCAAGAAAATTATTGAGTATTCTATCAAGTGTCTTATAAGAACCCTGATCTATAGGGACTAATTCTAGTGATGAGCGACGAGTTGTGTCTTCATTGTCCACTAATCCTTGGTCTCTCTAATGACAGTGCCAATAGAAAGGGCCAATTAGACCGTTATGGTGGTTTCTTTTCTTTGTGATGTGGACATCTCTTCACTTGGAACTGGGGTGAGACCACCAAATTCATGTCACAATAAATCTCTTTCAAATGGTAGCAGCTTTTGGCTGCTAATCATTTGGCCTGCCTTTGAGCCAGTAATTTAGAAGTAAAAGGCTTTGACATCCTGTTAGTCATCCCTTAACATTCAGAGCTGCAAAAATAAACCGCCAATGCCACAAAATATCCTTAATGATATACATCCTTATTCTATCCTTACTCAGTGTCAAACCATGACCCTTTATTGACCCTTATCTCTTAGCTTATCAGTTTGCATGAGTTCTTTTGTTTCTGTTGTTATGGTATCCAAAGGTCTGTGGTCTGGGCAAAAATAGGTGGAATTTTATGAAAGAAACACTAATGTTATAGTATTACCATGAAACAAGCTGATCCTGAATGAAAATACTGAAGGTTAGTAAATGCTGTTTTTAACTGGGTTAACTTAGAATTTTCAGCCAACTCAAACATTCATTCAGGAGCAATTCTGTCTGCATGTGAGCTCTCATATCTACATACAAATCCAGAGACCCAAGAGCAAGATCTACCACAGCAAGGGTCCATGTAGCTGTCTGACACTGTATGAAAGGCTTTGGGACCATAAGCCTGTGGGCATGTCTACACTACAAGTTGTTGACTTAATTACTGCAGTGGCTGGACATCACCTTAAATTAAGTCAGTCATTGCAAAGATCTCATGCTTTATCCTGTAGTATTTTCTGTGCTGACACAGAAGTCACTGCACAGAACATTGCAATGTCTTTCAAAAGCCATGCTACAAGCCACAAAACAAAACAATTCCTGCTTGCTGCTCACAGTTGCACGCCAGCTGAATATAGTGGAGTGCCATATCTGGTCCTGGGACTGGAGAACTCTCATCTTTATGCAGTTGATACAGATGATGAACAGCAGAACTTTCATATGCAAAGAGCCACTTTCCAGGAAGTGTACAAAGCTTTCCCCAGGCCTGAATCACAGCAACACTAAATGAGATATGTTCTGACAATGGGGAAATGAGTGGTGATCACTGCATGGAAGTTTGCAATGCCAGACTGCTACTGGTCAGTGGGGAATCAATCTGAAGTTGGTAAATCCACTGTGGGAGGTGTTGAAATCCAAGCGCTAAGAAGAGTGGTAACTCTGAGCTATGTGCAGAATAGATTGGATGGTTTTGCCACCATGGGGTTCTCTAACTGAGGTGGGGCATAGGGAAATGCTTGCCCTCTATCTTGGCACTGGATCCCCTTCCCAAAGAGGCCATAAACAAAAGGGATAGTTTTCAATGGTGTTGCAAGTGTTGGAGGATGTCGGAAAATGATTAATCAAAGTCAGCATAGAATGGCCAGGAAAGGTGTATGATGCATGCATCTTTAGGAGCACAGGTCTGTTCAGAAAGTTTCAAGCAGAGACTTTCTTTCCAGATTGCAAAATAACCATTGATGACATTGAAATGACAATAATTATCCTGGGGGACCAACAATAGACTGAGCAAATGCAGAATGGTGCTGTTGGACATTTAAAGGGTAGCTGATACAATTTGTTTACTAGGTTGGACCTCGGTGAAAGGAATATCCCCGCTGTTACTGCTGATGCTATGTGCTCCATAATACATGTGAGACAAAGGGAGAGAAGTTTCCACAGAAGTAGGGCACAGAGGCAGACAGTTTTGCAGCTAACTTTAAGCGGCCAGATTACAAGGCAATGAGAGGAGCCCATTGAGGAGCTGTGTGTGTCGGGGTGGGGATGGGGGTTTGAAAACCCATTTCAGTAATGTCCCACAGTATTATGAACTGTTTATCTGTGTTGTGCCTTTCAATACCATCCCCTCCATTCCATCATTTCCCCTGTACCTCCCTTCCCTCCCACCAAGTCCCCAAAACTGAAATAAATAGAGCATCTCTCTCTCAAAAGAAATTGACTTTTATTTCACAAATATAAAGAAACTGAAAAATCAGGAAAAGAATTTAACCTCGGACAAACAATGTGATGATAATGAGATGGGAGAAACTAAGTTAGCTTGTCTGTAGCACCTCAGAAGTTTTACCCATCAAAGGTCATTGAATGGCTACTTTTTGTTCTTAATATACACTGCTCTGTTAAGTGGAAGGAATACTGCACCTCCCCCTGCAGCCTCTTGGAATGTTTAGGGGACCAAGTGGGGCTATGTTTGCAGGCCATTCTGCGGGAGCTGCAGAGGGAATCTAGGCTACAGTCATTTCTCCTCAAGCTCAACCAGATGCCTCAACATGTCTGATTGCTTCTTCATAATCTCCAGCATCTCATCTTATGCAGCACTCTCTTTCTCACTCTCTTTGTGCACATAAACTATCTTTTCCAGGGGCTCTTGCTGAATAGCCGGATGAACCACTAGGAAGCAGATACTCACTGCATCATACTTTTTTCTTCACATTAAACATAAAATATGAGAGCATGGAGCCCCTACAATTTGACTGGAATTTCATATTTACCAGAGGTGCCTTCCTCAGTATTCCGATCGGCCACCATGATGTCCTTTGACTGGCTTGACTGCTCCAGGGTAAAAAATAGTTCCTGGCTCTCAGGAAGAATGGATCCCTCATTCACTTGTTTTGCATTCTCTTTCTCAGAATCCTGGGAGGTACCCCCACCCCCCCCCCAATGTAGCATGGTTGGAGGGAGGGTGGGGTCACCTGCTTTTTGCAGGGGGTTGGACTAGATGATCTCATGAGGTCTCTTCCAACCCTATGATCCTATAATCACATGCAGCACACTGTAGAAGCAGCATGTCTGTGGTGCAGAACCAGAACAACTGTTTGCCTCCCTCTAGTCTTCTGGTATGCCGGCTGAAGTTTTTTGGCTTTCATGCAGCACTGCTGCATGTCCCTAGTGTGGTCCTTCTCCCCCACGCCTTGCACGATCTTTTCATAGATGTCTATATTTCTTTGGCTCGATTGGAGCTGCGTATGCACATACTCTTCTCTCCACAGGCCAATAAGATCCACCACCTAGGTATAGATTGAAACTTGGACATGTGTGTCTGAAGTTCAGACGGACAAATCTCTCTCAAAACCAGATCAATGAAAAGAGAGTTCTGGGAAAATCCAAGGGGAGAGTCTGGTATGGTCTGCAAACTAATTGTGTCAAGACTAAAACTTTCATCCTCAGATCTTTCTTTCTTCCACAGCACTGTGACTGCCTCAAAGTATCAACAGAAAATATTTATATCATTCAAACTGTCTAAATGCTTTAACATTTACGGTACAATGGTGTCCTATGTGTAATTAGATGACACAGCTAAGGTCCAGCTACTTCACTAAAATATTTCTAATGTGCCCGTTTATATATAATTTAAGTAACAAATCATTCCATTTTCCAGATATTAGCATATGTGCAACAGGCACTGAATGTTCTCAGACACCATTTTTTGAATATCCAAAAGACTTGCCATCATTCACAGTGCTCCTCTACTCTGCTCAGCAATCAGTTTTCTATCCTGGTTATTGTTCTGGAAACTAGCATTTCACTCATTAACTTCTCATGAAAAGCCTTGTCAAAAAACTTTCTGTAGACCAGGTTAAATTATAGCCACTTTTTGACCCTCATTTCATTTCTTGTTCACCTCATCAATGAACTCCATCAGATTTTTTTGACAAGGCCTCTTTTTTGTGAACCCTCACTGACAGTCTCGCTTTCTAATGAGCTAACCAGTCTGTTTCTGTAGAAAGATTCCCAAATCTTTTCTGGGACAAAATCAGATCTATTAAACTAGGTGCTTACATGGCCCACATTACCTTAATGTCTGTAATTGAGTGCATCACCTGCTATTTCCCTTCTAGAGAATAAAGGAATATTATTTCAGTTTCTTTCCATTCAGATGTAGGCAGGGGCTGAATGGACTCCCCACTGCTAAGCTGGTATTTGCATGAGCACAGCCACCATGCTGAGGCATGATGGGATTGCTTTGCCCACATGATTCCATTGTCTGGTGTTGGGTTACAAATCATTTTAGTGTTAAATGCAGGGGTAATGAAATGTTGCTCCCTTTTTATATGAGTAAAGGCAGCAAAGCAGTGCTTAGCTTATTCACTTTCATCTGAACGAAGCAAGAGACTCAGATGTCAGAACCCTGTGAAGGTTGATGGGGTGGGGACAAGCATTCCTGCCTGGAAGTATGGGCTGTACCTGAGAACCCCAGATATCATTTAACCTCCTCCTCCCACTCTGCAAAGATAGAGCTAATTAAGACTCCATTAGGAGTCTTTTCTTTTAAATGATCACTAACACTGAACTCATCTACCATGGGACAGTGTTTCTGTCCAGCTCCAGCACTGAGGTTTGCCCACTGAGAGCTGAGACTCAGAGAGGTGGGTGGAATCTCAAGAAACCAAACTACAGAGGTCATAGTGAAGAATCGGGTGGTAGCAGATGGTGTTGGTGTGCAGCAGAGTGGTTGGCAGGGCAGCTAGCGGAGCAATGAGTGTCCAGCAAGGTGGTTGGTGGAGCATCAAGTGGTGAGTAGGATGGCTGAAATATAGTGATTGGACTGCAGAGAAAGCAAAGTCCCTTCTTTCCCCCTCTCCCGAACCAGGCTGGGAGGTGAAATCTGAAGCTGCACTTCTAGACTCTGGGTCTCTGCTCTAAGGACAACACCTATGAGTGGGGTGCTGTGAATTGAGGGGCATGTTAAGGGAAATTCTTGTTGCTGGACTTAAGAACCTGAGGCAAAAGGGCACTGCCCCACACTCTGGGTGGGGGTGGTATTCATGGTTGTATTCCTGTGAATACTGGCATTTCCCCGTGTTAACATGATGAGTTACTTTCTCCCTTTTTATTAAATCTCTTTTCTATACTCAGTCTCTGTGCTTGCAAGAGGGGAAGTATTGCTTCTAGAGACACCAAAATGGATAGTGTGTAATCATTCCAGGTTACTGGGTCGGGGCTCAAGCCAGTTTTGTGGTGTACTGTTGAAATGAACCCCAGCTATTGACCCTGACCCTTGTTGTTGCTAACTCCAACTGGCAGAAGAGTTACATATAGAGCATTTTCCCAATGCTCAGGCTATGTACATTGGTTTAACTTGTGTCACTCAGCAGTATGACTAAGCCACCCCCCTGAACAACATAATAACACCTACTTAGGTGCCAGTGTGGACAGCCACTTATGAGGGTTGGAATACTTAAGTTGATGCTGTCATAGACACCACAGATGCAAGAACTCTCTCCCATCAGTTTAGCCTGTCCACACTAGCAACGCTACAGTGCTGTAGCTGCACCCCTGTATGTTTCTGTAGTGTAAGTATGCTCCAGGTGGTTACATCTGATGGCGTAACAAGGGAGGGAAGAAGGAAGGGGGTGGGAATATGAGCTTTGAGATTGTGGATGGAAGGTAAAATGTCAGTACAAAACAACAGCAGCAGTAGTTAATACTGGATTTGAGATTGCCCAACTTCTATTTCTTTCCTTTACATGGTAACTGAAGTTACAAAAAATCCCACAATCCATTAATTTCAAGAAATTTTGAATGGTGCTATATGTTCTTGTCCATGTTTCCAGCTTAACTTTGACAGGTTGATGGGAATGGCGAGTTATGGAAAGGAACACATAGTCCACCTCACAAGCGGCAGTGCAGTGAATCTCAGAGGCACCTGGGTTTTGCTATGCATGTATGTTTTACCACATTTCTTTCATAGGCCTGTGCCTAACAGGCATAATCTGGCCAACAGCACACTAATATTGCAGATAAAATGGACATGCAGTAGAGTTACTACAGTACAGCCCATAAAAATGTTTTTATAAGCAAAACGTGCTTAGAAATTGAAGACTTGCCTGTATGTTACGAACAAAATGCCATAATAGACGGATGCCATGAAGGATCTTAAATTACTATTTTCTATTAAATAATCATATGCTTTATTGCTCTATTTAGTTTTCTAAATTGCATGTTTCATTTTGATTTGATGAAACTGGTCTATTACCATTACATAGGAATCCAAGAACCATCGGCAGATGTTAAGTGAATGTGCTGAATAAATAGGGAAAAAATTGCTGGGGCCTCCTACATAGACCAAAGAGTGGGATATTTTCATGCACTGAAGTCTGTTATGCATCCCTCTGAATAGCTATATGAATGTCCGTAATAGATAATGTTTGTGGTCTTTTGCTCATAGGGTACATGTGAAGTGACTAGAATAACCTTGAGGTTTTAGATATCGTAACTTACCTGCCATTGCTTCAATTCTAGTTTGTCATTTCCACAACATTCTATTTATTCCTTTAAAAAATATAGCCTGTCTCCATTTTCTGCTTCACTCATCTTTTCCTGTATACATTGAGTGACATTGGCAGCTCTCCATGAAAGCTGCTGCTGCTGCTTCTGAAATTGCAGAAATCAGATTCTGCTGCATAAGATTTTTATTAAACTATATATATAAAGAATTGGTGGAGTACATAAAATTAATTGATGACATTTCAGGCCAGTTCCTAGTGGAAAACATAAATGGATGCCACAGTTATAACAGCCAATGAAGGCATTTATCCCAGTCTCACTACAGGGGAGTGATATCCTCCAAAGAACAGAAGTGTGTTAGGAACTGGACACTTAACTCTTTTAGGCTCCTTTGAAAATCCGAACTTGAATGCCTATTGTAGATGTAACTCTCTTCTCAGCCCAAATGTGATCCTGTCTGAACAGTACTGTCATGCCGAAGCCAGTCTGTCTCCAAGTAAAGCATCTTCAGGCTTTGGAAATTATTACCAACTGGACAAGTCTCTCTAAGATTTCTTAATTTGGATGCAAGTATCTGCCATTTGTCAGATGGTTAATTTTTGAGCTTGTTCATCCCCTTTGATAATAAGGCCACTCAAAGGAAGCATGCTGTGCATCTTATCCATTAGTAATTAACAATTTTATAGACTGCTGCAATTCCTAATAATATATCTTCAGTTTGATCCTCTACAACTTATTGATGTGGTTTAACATACCATTGAAATTCAATGATCCCTTGAAGAAAAAGTGCTTATCTGATGTAGAAATGAATTTCATTTAGCATGTCCAGATAGTGGACAAGAATATGGAGGTAGCCAGGGAGAAGCTGTAAATTGTGGTACTGTGAAGTTCAAGCATACTGGATGGCAAGCAGATCTCAACATTGCCAGGAATAATGAATCAAAATAACATTTTCTGCATTACAACCGATTGCAAATAAAGCCAGCTCAGCTGCCTGATTGGCACTTTGCTCATGCACAGTTCAGATGTGATCAGACAAGATGCTGACAAGCACACCAGCCTGACAGGAACTGTCTTGTTCTCCCTGTGCTAGTGGACCCCAAAATTGAAGCAGCTGCTTGCAAAATTAGATCAGTCCAGATGGCTGAAATACAGACCTCGTAATCGGGAACTATAGCCGTATATTTGGTGGTTGTCAGCCATGTATTTGAACGTTGTCACTATAGCATGGAATTCTTGTGAGTGAACCCCAGTCAAAGTGAATTTATTTTTGCTCCTGCAGTACTGTTCTTCCTTCAGGCTACGTTTACTCCAAGTAACGGATATCAGATTCTGCAGTAATTTACTATACTTAAAATAGTATGGTACGTAGGTGCCATAGTGACTGGTAATACGTGTTATATAGCAATATAAATACATATCAAGTACTGCTGTGTGGTAACTGTTAGAGTAAATAATAATATCTACAGTATATGTATTTTATTAGTTCTTGCACAGAAACTTTATTGATTTTTTTCAGTGTGACTAATTTACAGCAGTTCCCATCAGATGGCATTACAGGGATACAGAGGATATACCGTATCATTCAACATTCTTTTTGAGAATATTTCTCTTCTCGTCTGGACAATTGTTCCAAACTGGACAATAATCAGAGATAAAAAAAGAGCTGACATATTTCACTGTTAGGATATTTTTCAATATACTAATTCATATATAACAAAATACATCTATACCAATAAAATAAGTAACTCCAGTTCCTAGAAATCACTTTTAAAAGTACAATCTGCCTGTTAAAGAGAGAAGAATGTCCCCCATCAATAATATTTTTACCCTATTATTCAGCTCTAGTATTAAATGATCTTTGTGCAATGTAGAAAGAATCCAAAGCAATTGTGGATTAAAAGGAACCATTTTCAGCAGGTATAATGATGCAAGAAATAATTAACCAAACAAAGCGTTGCTTATTTCCAGTGAAACCTTTTAAATTTTAAATAGTTTAACTATAAACCCTACAAAAAAAATGAACAAAAAAGATCAGTGCCTTATTTTATTCCAAATCAAAATCACTGAGTCTTCTTTGGATATCGGTTGAACCGATTTGACATTTGTATAACTGCACTGATTACCGTGGAGTTAATCTTTATTTATATCCACTCAACAGCAGACATGATCAGGCCCAATATAGTCTTACTTATATTTTCAATATAACTTTTATATGAGATGTCCAAAAGCATTCTATTTGGCCAATTGTTTATCATATTTTGGCAATGACCAACTGTTAAGCCTTTGTACTAAGAGAAAGTAAAAAAATCTGAAAAAAAAGCTCTTATTCAGGAATGAATAGAGAGTTATCATAAAGTATCATAGAAGGTGTGGCATGGTGTCTTTTTCCCCAGCAATGCGGAACACACGGTGTCCTAAAAGGTTTGAATCCTGACTAACAAAAGAAAGTCCCTGAGAACATTTGCCCACTGTAGTCCTATGATATTAAAAAGAATCATTACAGAGTTTCAATTTAGGACCCAATATAATTATATTCCTATTTTGGAAGAAGGAAACCTTATTTAGAAATGGCAAAGTGTGTATTTTAAATGGAGAAAAATCTGTATTTGGAAGATTTTATTCCTTCATACTCTGCTATTTGGACTTTGAAAAACACAGCTACTTCTCATTTTGGCAAATCAGCTAATCTCTGTGAAATAGCAATTGTTTTGAATGGATAATTGACTACAGGTGCAATGAATTAAGTATCCGTTTTGAAGCCAGAAATATAAAAAGAAGGGGGCTTAAAAACAAAACAAAATATTCCATCTTCCCTCCCTTCTATGGCAATTGGAAACTGCAGTTGCTAGAACATCCCTGCAGCACTGCCTTAGAAGAGGTATTCTTCCTCTGCAATGCTGCAGGGAACTGAAGCCAAGGCATCTGTTCCACTGACATGATTTCAAAGAAAAAGGAGAAACAGAGCCATGTGGAAGAAAGAGAAAAATGCAAGTAAACATTATGAGATCCAGTGACAGTTTGTGATAACTCTTTTGATCATCTTTATAAAAACTGCAGCCACACGGTAGTGCATTCCACATGACAAAAATATTTAGCCTTTTCCCAAAAGTCCAAATGCTATCTAGCAAAAGGTAAACTGAGCAAATTAAATGGATAAGTAAGGGCTGGTCTACAGGGAATCTAAGTGCCTGATATGCCTGGGTGCTTATTTACAGGGCATTAACTGGATTTATAGCCTTTACTACTGCACACTAAAAATTTTGTCATGCACTTTGGTGTACTGTGGAACAGCAGTAAGTCAATGCTCACTGTAAAACTTTTGGGGCATGGTATCTGGGACCACATGGCCAGTAGATTCATTCCCTAACTTGCAACACATTCCGTATCTGTGTAGACAGCCCTTAACATTATCATTAATCATTTCTATTACAGTAGCACTCACAGGCCCCTGTCAGGATCAGGGCTCCTTTGTGCTTGGTGCTGTACAAACACAGATGTAGAAGTACTATGTAACTCTCTAGAGTAGGGACTATCTTTTGTTTCAGAAAGATCCTAAGTGGCTTTCCAAATCAGACATTTAAGAATCACCATCTTTGGAATCTCTCATCTGTGTAACATATGACTCTTTCAGTATGCCATGCAATATCTGATTGACACTGCACAGCAACATTAGACAAGTGCGTAGTACAGGAAGTTAAATAATAACACCATACCCAAAAGAGATTGCAGGAAAGATTTAAATAGGCAAAATCCAGTCATCAGAGCTCAAAGTTTATTAGAATTTAAAAGTAATGCTCATCTCAAAAAATGTCATGGGTGTTGAAATATGTTGTCAGAGATAGCTGATGTAAATCAGTCTAGCTCAGAGGTAAGTAATTTTGTCAAGGTCCAAATATTTTGGTCAAGTTATAATCAAGGTTCAGATTTCCAGAGAAAATAATACAAATCCCCTGCAACATAGTAATAATAATAAATAAAGATTTCACAGTCCATTCAAAAGCATCTGGTGGTCTAGATTTGGCCCACAGTCCTCCTGCTGACTACCCCGGCCTACCTCTATAGACCTATGTTGGTTTACACCAGCTGAAAATTGGATTCTATGGTTAGGCTCTGAGCCAATACTGAGTCAGAGGGAAGAGTGCCACCTAATGAATAACACCCCCCCCCCCCCCCCCCCCCCCCGGGGGTTTTTGTGGGGGGGGGGGTGGGTGAGGACGAGCCCGGTTTATAAGGGTTAAGTCTCACAGGCACTTGCAATAAAAACACACTTATCAACTTCCCTTATTTAACACAAGCAATTCAGAACATTTTTTCTCCTCCCGTTGCAATGAACCTGATATAGCCCCATCCTGCCGCCTCTATTCCTAATTCATCAGCTAGACTTTGGGAGGACTGAGCAAGAATGTGATGAGAACAAGGAAGCAGACCAATGGCAGGATGGTATCAGAAGATGTAAACAAAATATTGACTAGGTTCACCATTAGTATAAATCAGTGTAGCTTCACTGAAGTTAATGAAGCAATGCTGATTTAAACAACTGAGAATCTGGCCTTACATTTTTAGTCAAGACAGACAAACATGGAAAGGGGAGAAGAAAACAGAGGGGAAGAGTTAGATGAGAAAAATGGGATGTGGTCAGGAGGTGTGTCTGTGTCTGGAGAAGTCTGTGCATATTAATGACTAGAAGGAAATTGTGCATTGACTGTATAAATTGATTAGTTAGCATTATAAGAATGAACTATGAATTTCATTCATAATCTTAAATTCCAGAGGGGTAGCTTTGTTAGTCTGTATATAGCAAAGATAACAAAAGTCCTGTGGCACCTTAAAGACTAACAAATCTGATGCATCTGATAAAGTGGGTTGTAGCCCATGAAAGCTTATGCCCAAAGAAATGTGTTAGTCTTTAAGGTGCCACAGGACTTTCGGTATTTATAGTCTTATTTTGCCCACTTCAAGGGGATTTATTCTCTCACCACCGTACAGGGCATTTACATGCATTCCTCCTGCTAATGCCCACAGGAGCTAGACATACATTTTCCCTGCAAATCCCCACTGAATGTTGCCCATAAATCCTCCACGCAAGGGAAGGTTACTAGGCCCAGAGGTATACAGTGATCACAAACTTCTTAACCCTTAGTTTGCTTCCTGACTATAACTCTAATAACTGCTGTCTTTTTCTAAACTCAAGGGGACATTCTGTGCTGAATTACTCCCTGTGCAGTTGCATTGAAATCAATGCTCAGAATGCTGTAAAGCAGCTGACGCAGAATTTAGTCCATTCATCTCCTTTTATATCCCAGTCTAGTTAGAGTTGACTGAATAATATTCACCAAATAATTTACCTGATGAATTTGAGGATTTTTTTCTTCAAATAAATTATTTAGCAAGTATTTTTCCATAATTTGCCCATCTCCACTTATATTAAGCACTTATTCAATACTTGCAAATATTAATTTAGTCAGAGAAGGTCACTTTAATGTGTATAATTTATGCAACCTAAATGGCTCACTTTTTCTGATCTTCAAATAATGGACTAAATCCTCTGCTGATGAAAATCAGTGAAACACCATTTGATTGCTTTGGATCTATGCCAATTTACACCAGCTGAGGATCTTTCCAATGTACATAATAATACACATTAGCACCAGAAGATTATTTAGCTTTTTTTTTGCACTGCAGATCACAAATATGTTAGTATAGTAATGTCAAAGATGGTACTTGGATTTTTTGGGACAGATTCTCAGTTGATGTAAATTGGTGTTTATTGAAGTCAATGGTGCTGTGCTGATGGAGGATCTGACTTAACATTAAGGAAACATGTTGATTGTAAATACTTAATTTCCTGAAAACAATTTTCAAAATTATTTCAGCACACTGAATTCCCAATAAAATCACCATGTCCTTTCTTTATTACCCTCTTCGGGGAGCTTACTTGCTCTGCTTATGAAAGGTTATTGCCTACTGCATTTGCACTAATCATTTAGAGCTGTATCCAGTTCTTTGCACCTCACATGCATAGAACTCTATGAAACATTTGACTGAAGGTTGCTGAGGGCTTGCATATTATGTCAGATTCCATGGGAATTTGCAAAGCAAGGAAAAAAAATTTTTTTTGTTAAAATGTCTGACTCTATTCTTCAATATGCACCACCTAATTCAATACAGACCAAAACTTATCTTTGTGCACCCAAGGCAACATGACCATTTAAAAATAATCCAGCCTAGCATTGGAATATCAATAATATATGCACTAAACTTTGGGTGAACAAATTTAGCACACTGGGCAATTCTGACTGGGAATCTTATAACTGTACATGGTCTCTCACCTCACTGCAGTCACACCCATCTGCTTGGAAGGCACACTATTCACTTGCAGGTGCAGCAGGCAGGGCCATTAGACTTTAATTGCCAGACAAAGACCAACTGGAATGCATAATACTGCAATCTCTTTGGTAGGGAACTCTCATTACTACGTTTTCATAAGGATACATTGCCTGCTATGGTTTAATAGGGATCTATAGACACTTGATAGCCAAGCCAAGTAAATCTGAACAGTGAAAATAAGGAAGCTGCATAGTTCTCTATGGAGACCAAGAATGAAGGTTGTAGAGACCACAGACCTAGCTAGCAAAGCAAGGGTTAATTTGACTTCAGTCATGTTAATCAAGGAATTCTCTTCTTTCTTCTGACATATGTTATGGCAAAAATTGGCAATGAATAAAGTATAGTTTCAGAAATGTGATTTTGGTAAGTGGTGCATTTGCTTCTGAACTGACACCAAGACAATATGAAAGCATGGTGGTGTTGGAGGCCAGCTCCCATTGGAAATTGCACCTGCTAATCTTGAGAACAAACTTGATCCTAAACATTTAGTTTACTGCTCCCCTGAGAAGTATGTTGTGTCTGGAATAACAATAAGCAAGGGGCAAACGTCAGCGTGCAGTTTTTTAGAGGTCTCTTGGAACCTCCTGAGCCTGCCAAAGCAGTCTGGTAACCTTGAAAGAACAAGCTTCGTCCTGAGAAATCTGTTTTCTTCTTCCAATCTGGAAGGAAGTACCATAAGGACTCTGCATGAAGATGCAAGATAAATGAAAAAGAACATTTAAAAGAAACAATTAACAAGACTTTAATTGATTTCATCCTTTTGGTTTCAGTTCAGTTTTCTATTGAGACAATGGTTGTGTGGGTGTGCTTATTTTTTAAACAATTTCCCTTTTTATATATATCGTCTTCCAGAAGAGTGTGCATTCTTACCCAGCACTATATAGGAGGACGGTGTCAGAATTTGAATCTCAGCAGCATGGGAGCAGCAGAAAGAAAACTTATTTTTCACTCCAGAATCCAGTTTAAGATCCTTTGTGCTCAAGCAGTTCAAGCCCCAGGATGTTTCAAGGACCAAGCTGTAGAAATCAGTCTTTTATCCGAGTTGAACCTGTACCAGTGATGATGAAAGCAGACTTGAAAGCAAATCATATTTTCCTTTGTTCTTCCTCAACCACCTGCTTGCTAGTTTCTCTGATCTACATCTGAAAGAAGAGTTTGTTCAAATTCAGTGAGAGATATGACAAAATAGCAGCAGATCTAAATCCACAGACTTACATCCAGTATATGCAGTCTCAGTCCCCATAAAGAAAACATCAAAGGAAAAGCAGCTTGAAAGTTTTGCAATACTAGTAAGAGAAGAAATTCACAGGTTTCATTTCAAACAGGAGCACAACAGTGTACGATTTTAATAGCTCAAAACTGAGCTCCTCTGTACATATTTTAGAACATTGTCCAGCCCACTGGATATTTTCTTCAATGGGAGGTAGTAAATCACTTTGTGCTATGACCCCAGCATATTTCACAAGCTGAAGTGCATCAGTCCTGTCTTATATGTGGATGGGAGCTATCTGGATAAAACCTTCACAATATTAGGCGGTGTCGTTCTGATAGTTCAATAGGTGTGAAACTTTTTCTGTGATTGAGTGTTGACACTGTGCCCAAGCAGAGTGTGAGGGCCACTCAGCTGTTGCAGAGAAACCCAAGATCCTGAGCATTTGTAAAAGCAGTGTAATTTACTAGACACAGCATAGAACCAAGAGTTTCTACTGCTAAAAAAGGACAAATATTTAATGAAACATTTTAGCAATATTTTGTCCTTATTTTTCATCAATATATAGCTCAGTTCTACTCACTATTATTTATTTATATATAAATCAATCAATCAATCAAGTACAGCTGTTATTTCTCCATTGATTTACAAGTACAGGAACTATCTTGGAAGCTAGTCTCATAATCATGAGGAAATGCTGAGAAAGCTGGGATTTGATATTCAAAATGCAGCTGCTAAAATCTTTTGTTTTACCCATTGTTCTTATATGACCCCTTTCTTGTTGTCTCTTTAATTACTTTACTATCTTTTCCTATTTTTCACTGCATCTCTGATCTCTACCCTTGAAGGTCCTTCACAGCCCTGTTCCTCCCTTGGCCACTCTCTGGTCTCTTATCTCAGAACATTAACTTAGCATGCCTTCAGTGAGTGAATGCAATAAAAATAATTGGTTGTTTACAATACTCCTAATCAAGGTATTCACGTTTCTTTCTCCACAAAACTGTAACATAACCAAAAAAAAAAATGGCTTTCTATGACATGGGCATCCCTCACTCTTAAGGTCCATTAACTTCATCACTAAATTATAGCTGGGCAAATAATGTCATTTGCAGTGGCAATTCATAGTCATTCATGTCAATAAATAGTCACTGGGCCAGGAAAAGAGAGTGAGAGTCCCTCTATAGCCAGGTAGATATGTAGGACACTCATCTAGGAAGTTCAAGTCTACGCTCCAATGATTATTGAATTATGTACACAAAGTGTAACAGCTTCAACAGAAGAGACTGTAGGAAGACCCATGCTCAGCCGAGTCACTGAGCTATAGGCCCAAAGCCCAGTGGTTAGGCTGCTCGCCAGCAATATGAGAGATTAGAGTTCAGATCCCTTCTCCCCATCAGGCAGTGGTGTCTATTGAACCTGGGTCTCATCTTCCTGACCAGCATTTTGTGACTCGAGTCCTTTGCTTTTCTAAAATCCAAGTGGAAAAACTCTAGGTTGGTACAAAATATTTCATTTCAACATTACCAAAATGTTCGGAGGTTTTTTAGTTCAGTCTAAATTATTTGGCAAACCCAACATGAATTTGTGAATAGTTTGTCAACCAAAGCTGCAAGTCTCAGCAAATAAACTTGTATTGTACACAAATGGATTTGTTAATCTTATATTATGGTTGCAAATTTTAGTCATGCAGGTCTGGAAAGGCAAAATTTAAGATTCTCACAGTAACCCTGAGATAAATAAAGGATGAAGTTTTTATTCTCACCCCTCTCATATGAGACTTTCCTGTGTACATATTTGAGAGTACGATTGGTCCTACTATGGAATTACATCCAACAGAATAAACAAAAACCCATGCACTCAATATCTCCAAGTTAAGATGCCTATGAGAGTAAGAGAGAATACCCCCTTGTATTCACACAATAAGCACTATTGTAATGATTTTTGTACAGTGTATGCCATGTAAGGGTCATTTGAAAAGTCATAATTTGCTGGTCAGTATTGTCCTAGTAAAATACATGTAGCAACATTGTATGTGAAGGTATAAGATTCCCCTGATGCGGTTAATTTATGTTCCAAGCTCCACAGCCCAGTCCAAACAGAAGTTGGCAAACAGGTCTGTCCTAAACAAAGGAATATGTATTCTGCATAATGTGCATTTAAGCAGAAAACAGAGTCATCAAACAGAAAGGAATGATAAAAGAAGTTCAAACTGGTGAAAAAAACAACACAGCCCTTTTGGCTCCTGGTTCTCAGATGGAAAAGGGTTTTTCAAGAGGGGGGGTGAAACTATTAAAAGGAGGGCCAAACACGCTTCTCTCTCTGCCTGCCCATCACATTCACTGTACTTGAACACACAAAGGAAGTAGACATTGGATTCTGGAAGAGGGGTCCTAACCTAATGGGTTTGGTTGTAAGACTTCTCTCACCACATGCTTTCAACACTTTGGTTTGAACCTTATGTAGTCTAACTAAGGTAACATTGTGTTTTATATTTATTTTTCTTGTAACCATTTCTGACTTTTATGCCTCCTTACTCAGGCTCACTTAAAACAGGCTAATAAACCTGTTTTATCTCATCTCCTTTGTTCAAGTTAAAGTGTCTGGATAATGCCACTTGAGGCAACAAGTTGTGTGCATCTTATTGCCTTAAAGGAATAGCGAACTTAACATACATGTACCCTGTAGGATAGCGCAGAGTAGTACTGCACATATGTTTCTAGGGGAAAATCTGGGACTGGAAGTATGTTGGGATTAGGGCTGGTAAGAGCCAACTGTGTGGCGGCTGGCTGCAGTGCACACACACAGATATAGCTGGGAGTGACTTACTTGACTTTAGAGTCTTGTGGCACTTTTAAAGACTAACAGATTTATTAATCGCATGAGCTTTCGTGGGAGAAAATCCCACTTCGTCAGACGCTTTGAAGATAGGAAAGTTACAGAGTGGGAGGAAATTAAATGCAGGGGAGTGTATGACATAGCATCAGGTCAGGCTGTAACAGCAAATCAAAGTAGGTGTTAGGATTCAAAACACTGGGGAACAGCACATAGAGGAGGGGGGAGGTCAATTCACTTGATGTAATGCGAGAAAAATCCATAGTCCCTGTTCAACCCCAAGGCAACTGAGTCAAATTTGCATATAAGTTCGAGCTCTGCAGACTCTCTTTGAAGCTGTGATTTGTTATTCATCTGTTTCAACACAGCTATTAACAAGTCGTTAAGGGAGTGAGCAGGGAGGTTGAAGTGTTCCCCTACAGGTTTTTCAGTATTGCAGTTTCTGATGTCAGATTTGTGTCCATTGATTCTTTGGCGCAGAGACTGTCCTGTCTGTCCAATATATAAGGCAGAGGGGCATTTCCGGCACATGATGGCATAAATCACATTGGTGGATGAGCAGGTGAACGAACCCTTGATGGAGTAGGTGGCATGATTAGGCCCTGTGATGGTGTCATCAGTGTAGATATGAGGGCAAAGTTGGCAGCGTGGTCTGCTGCAGGGCTGTGTTCCTGCTTTAGTGTTTCTGCTCTGTGATCTGTAGTTGCTGGTAAGTATCCTTTTAAGATTAGGGGGCTGTCTGAAAGCAAGGAGAGGTCTGTCTCCCAAGGCTTGAGAGAGTGAGGGATCATCTTGTAAAATAGGCTGTAGATTTTTGATGATGTGTTGAAGAGGTCTGGCTTGGGGGTTGTAGGTGACGACCAGTGGCGTTCTGTTGTTGTTTTTCATGGGTTTCTCCTGCAGTAGTTGACTTCTGGGTACCCGTCTGGCTCTGTCAATTTGTTTCTTCACTGACTTTGTGAGCAATCTAGGCTGGAGACTACAACAGTAAGTGCTGGTGAAGGGCACCACAGGTTACAGGGCAGGGGTGAAACCATTAGTCAGTATCCTGGATTGTACCCTCGTATATCAGAGAGATACTTTATATTTTCATTTCCTTGATTTTTTTTTTTGAATGTTTAAAACTGTAACCTTAACATTACTATAAAGCAAGATAATTAAACCATTAATTCCTTTATAGACTTTAACTTACTATGTTGTTGCAGAGTTGAAATTTCATCCAACGCTGGAACCAAGAAATAGCAATGGTATATAGCACTTATATATTTATATTTTACCATCCTAGAAATAGCAATTTAATTATAACAGTAGTGGAAATTTTGTATTGGTCATTGACTAATCACTTAATTTCAAACTCATATAACAGAAATGACTATTTTTTTTTGACTCGTGTCACTTTTGTCCCATATCCTCACAAGAGTTTTTTTTATAAAACAAAAAACAAAAAACTCTAAAAATAGCATTCACTTGCAGTGTTATAGTAACACTCCAGTAGTAATCATGTCTGTTCATAAGGACAACACAATTCAAGCTTCTCTTTTTTAAAAATAAACATTAATATTAAACAAATGGGATTCCCCCATACACAAATTAATATTAAACATACGTGTTGGTCCCAGGAAATCACAGTGACAAGGTGAATGAGGAAATATCTCTTCTTGGATCAGCTTTTGTAGGTGAAAGAGACAAACTTTTGAGCTACCAAGAGCTCTTCTTCAGCTGTGAAAGAGCACTGTGTAGTTCAGTGTAGCTCAAAAGCTACCCTCACTCTCAGTGTCTCTCTAATTTGTGCATATAATTACTGTTGTCAAGAGTTATAATTCAGTTATTTGTTAAAGCAAATCTAATAATTTTGTGAACAATTATACATGTACTTTAACTTGAGCAGTTATGAAAGGTAGCTGCTTCATGTTTGTCATTTAATAATACTGCTTCTCAGTAACATGGCTTTTTTCCCCCTTATTCAAAGCCATTTTACAAGACACAATCCTGAATTTCCATATTCCGTCCAGCGCTACTGAGAAGAGAAACTTCATTCTACACCTGTAAGTGATTTTCTTTTTTAAAATCTTTCCTATTTCAAATCTTTCTCCACTGTTCCTCTTGTGTATCTATTTATGAAGAGTGAAACAGACCTTAACTTTATTTGTCGTTGGTCCTCTGCTGTTCTCTCTGATTGGATGTTGATTTCATAACATGATTTACAGTAAACAAAAGACCTGGTTATGTTTCCTTTGAAGTCATTGGGATGTTGGTCATTGACTTCACTAAGTCATAAAGCTTCTTGGTGGTATAGTTTCATGAGTTTTTGCTGTGTTCAGCAAGGATGAAATTCTACAATCTTGCTCACTGAACTAAGTACTTCCATTGCTACTCTCATAACTATGAACTTCTTAACAGGCCTGAGGGCTGCAAAACCTGGCCCTAAGTCTGAAGCAGAATAATAACTGAAACATGTACAAGATGATGAGTCCAGGAAATGCAATTGCACTCGGTGAAAATTCATTTTCAGAAATTATCCTAAATTCATGGACTCCAACACAATGCATTTGGTTGTAAAATCTGATAGTTGTGATACAATAATGAATTAAATAAATAATAATATTCCTTCTCCTAAGGAATAAGTAGCCTGGTACCCTGGAAAATTCCAGTATTCTAAAGGTTACTGAGCATGTGTTGAACTTCTCATCAGAAATGTCAAGAGGCCCTTCAGCAAACACAGTTACTTTGCATACGCAGATCCACATGCATGAAGTCCCCTGTGTAAACATTGGCTTGGCTGATAGTAACAGCTCCTATGGAGCCAATCCGATCTTGCATGCCATTGATCTTTAGATAATAGGAACATTTCCTAATATTTCCAATGAAGTCTTAATTGAATAATTTTCCCTTTTCTCTTGATAACATTGCCATGATATACAAAGAGTGTGAAGTGTGATTGAGATGCAGAAGAAAAGAGAATCAGAACTGATGCCCTTCTGTGTCCTTAAACTCTATTATTGGTTGCTAGAGGGTGTGGGGTCAACCTGATCTTATGGAACTTGTGCGCTCTAAAACTAGAGGGAGCAGTGTATGTCGCAGATGGAGTGACAAGCCTTAAATTAGATCTCACTGTTGTGAGTTTAAGGAGGGATATTTCTTAATGGAGTAATCTCGAATGAAGTGAACATTTTTTTTAAAAAAGCAATTTCCTTGGCTGGCTATTTCCCATATTCCCTTTGCTATTATTTCATCTGCAGTTGGTGTTTGAATAAAATATGCACTCGCAGATGGAACCTCTCCTTCAATTCCTCCTCAAGTCCAGTCACGGCCTGGATTTGCAATATAAGCCTCTGGCCATGCAGATGAATGTAACATCACAGATTCTGTGTTATGAGCCGGTGTCCATTCTGCATACGTGACTCTAATTGACTTTATTAAAACTGATTTTTATACAGAGAATAGAGGAAAGTGTAATTTAATGTTTATTCCAGTGGGGCCTTATCCTTGACTGGACACCTTAGATACTACTGTAATACAAATAATAAATGAAAATGTTAATAAAAGGAGGCAAAACTAAGAGAACCTAGCCAAAGTTCACGATACATCATTCTGTTAATTATAGAATTGGTGACTTTTGTTTAACAAATATTCAAGCATACTTAATGGCACAAAATATTTCAATAACTTGGGTAGTTATCTTAATTTAAATTTAACTCACCATAATGAGGCCCAACAACAGAGAGGCTAATTTTTTTTGCATCTATTTTCATTGGCAGGTGCTCATAATTAAGGTTTGACAAGGTAATTATGCACACAAGTAGGCTTACTGAAGTCAATGAGATTATTCACATGTTTAACATTAAGTTTATGCTGAAGTACTTGCTATATTGAAGACCAAAATTGTAAAATTAAGATTCAAGATATCAGAGGGGAAATATATAAATACAGAAAGAATTATGAGTTCACCCACCATTGGAGAGAGGGAGGGATTTTAGGAAACAAACCTAAAAAACCTAATACAATTTGGGTACGTCTACACTGGAGCCTTAGGTCGACTTAAGGAAGGTTAAGTAGATCTACAGATTGCTGCGTCCACACTGGGCTTTTAGTAAGTTGACTTAATAACACCACCTCTTACGGTCAACTTAACGCTTAAGTCGACCTTATTAAGTTGACTTAAGCCAGTGTGGATGGAGAGTGCCCTTACGTTGACCTAACTGGCCTCTAGGCCCCTCCCAGCTACCCACAATGCACCACTCCTCCACTGACCCAGCACCTGCCAGTGTGGACGCAGGCAGTCGACAGGAGTTTTCAATATGGACTCTCTAAGTCGACTTAACAAGGTTGACTTTAATTTGACTTAAAGTCAGCCTTGTTCAGTTGACCTAACAGAGCCTCCAGTGTACATATACCGTTTGATATTATCCCACAGTGCCTGGAGATGTCATGTGATTTTAAAGGTTTGTCTACATGAAGCAGCATTGAACACTGGAGGGATCTGACTTCCAAAGTGCACTAACATATTGCACATTGACTTGCCTATGTAGTCCCGCCTGGCCTAAACTAAAAATTCCTTTGCAAACATTAACATAGCATTGTTTCAAATAGTACTACATTAAAGCACATTAGGGACCTCCAAAGCCACAGATACTCTGCCATGTGTCTGTTCTGGGCATTACTACTGATTTCAATGTGGAACTGGAGTAAGGAACTAGGGTGATCTGTAGAACAAATAGTTTAATATGTGTAGATCTCTTTAAGAGCTAGCAAGCCTGCAAGTCAACCTAGGTAATGAATTAGGACTGTGGAGTAGGAGGAGCCAGTATATTAAGTGAGGAGGTCATAAAAATTTTGTCCATGATGTCCAGTTTATAAAATCAAGAGCAACATATAAGACTCCACAATGTAATGTTGTACTGCAGCATCTCTACTAAACAGTAGGGATTCTCTAACTAGTTTTCAAACCGGAGGCAAATGCTGATGTTAAAGAGTAGCATTATTATATGTCACTATGTGTCATTCTACTGGGACCTTCTGATAATTCAGTAGTTGAGAAATTCTAATTATCTAATCAAATCACCTGGAAATCGTTTATTGAATTCAGTAGATTCATCCTTAAATGCTTTGGTCATTCCTTTCAAAGCACCAGTAGTAATTTGTTGTCAGTCTAGTTTAATGTACATCGCTGACTGTCTTTGAGGATTATTATTCAATGCCCTGTGGATAATTGTTCCTAGCAGAAGATGGAATTGTTTGCATTTAAATGGCACTTTGCTTGGATGTAAACAGTAATAAGCAAGCTGTACAGGAAAATTCATTCCAGCCTTTCTCCTGTATAGCCTGAACATAACCATAAAAGCTCGGTGCCATCTATACACATGCATTTAGTAACATCACTCCTCCAGTCTAAATAATGACTATCACATTTGTGATGCACGCTAGAGAAGATGCCTACTGTAGTTTTACTTTTCCCAGATAATGGCTAAATATTTTTATTTTAAAAATATATTATGCAAAATTCTGCGTTGGGTTACCCATATTTGACTTCTATTTTTATGTGGGTGTATCTGAGGTCAGAATCAAGTCTGATATTCTAATTCTCTAACCACTTTGTGGTCTAGAAACAAACTTTATGATGATGTGTGCACAGGTGCATGCTACCTCACTGGCTGATAGTAAATACCAACTATGTGTTCCTATCTCTCTCCTCTCACTCCATTCAAGCCAGTTTTCTACCTGCACATTTTCTAATCTCCTTCCACATTCCCCTTCAAGTCTTCTTTCATGCTGAACCCGTTTATTTTAATCTCCTTTCTTTGTGTGTCAAAGATGTACACATTCAAATCCCTTCTTGAGGGAAAAAAAACTTTTCCATGGAGCATTTGAATGATAATCCACCAATTAAAGTGAAAGAGAGCAAGAAGAGAATCAAAACAATCCATACTGTGGTGAGACTGCCAACTTCTGATAGGACCATCCAATCTCTGGTCTTCTAGGTGTCTGCATTGTAGTGTCTCTACATCTTAACCTATGTATGGACTGACTCTTCTTCTTTATACTTCCAGGATGAATGTCCATTCCCTATGAGAGCCCCACAGAAAGAAAAGTCCCCAGAGTTGTAATGGCCCTTATGTTAAAGAAGAGACATGAGTTGGTTGTATTAAGGGAGGCTTCTGGAAATGGACAGGGCCCTGGTGTTCCCTTTGACTCTAGCTCTGGCCTGACTGGCAGAGCCTAGACTGCTTACTGTTATAAAAAAAAGTCTCTCATTTCTGCCTGAACTCAGCAGCCATGGAAAGGACCACTGACTACACCACCAAAGTCAAAACTCAAATAAACTAAAATGAAAAGAGCAATTTATTGGAATCTTATAGGCCAGTGAAATAACAGAATATAAAAGGTAATCAAATGTTACACATGTGAGACTAGATTCTAGGAAATGTTTCATTAAGTGGCCCTAGAGGATGATTTTTTTTTAAACTTGACCCAGTTCATGATAGCATACTCTTAGCTCTGTAGTACTTCAGAACTGGGTATCTTTCCTCTGAGACCTTATGAGCAGTGGGACAGGCTTCCGAATACCATGTGATTGGAAATTGTCCCTTCTTACTAAAAATCCTGTAAAGGATTTTTCTGGCTGGTCTAAAATAGCGTTGTCTGCCCTGCCAAGGGCAACAATTCCTTCCCCTTTGCTGCAAAATTTCTCAGAGAGTTGCTGCAGGGAGTTCATGTAAGAGTACTGGTTTGGGGGCTGGGACCAGAAGAGGGGGAGTAGTGTGGATGCATTGGGCTCCTGTGCAGCTTTTCCAGCCTTCCTGGAATGTCCCTAGTCCTATGGTGCTTGAGGCATCTGCTAGTTTCAAGTCATGCTGTAGTCTTGCCACTAGATGAAAGAACATTTGTAGTGAGAGGAACAGGTGGGAGAAGATCCATATTAGTGATTCCACAGTAACAGTGAGTGTTGATGCAACTTTTCTTGGCCCTTCTGTGGTCTGTGTCTGTGGAACTGAAGATGCACTCCTAAATTTGGAAATGCTTTCTCCTATCTTTTATGTTGAGGCGCTACAATTCCAAATCAGAGCTATTCCTCAAAATACATACATTCTTATTCCTACTCCACACTCTTTTGCCTGTGCAAATGATCATTTCTCTGCTTCTTATTCCATATATTGACTTTTCTTTAAAATGTGTCTTGTGTGAATTTCCACCTGGCACTTCTAAAGAGTAACAAAGTTATTTAATGCATGAGCTTTTGGGGGAGAAAATTTTCTCCCTCAAAAGCTCATGCAATAAATACATTTGTTAGACGTTAAAAGTGCCACTAGACTCCTTGTTTGTTTTGCTAAACTAGACTAATGCAGCTACCTCTTTGGAACTTGTAGAAGATTGTATTCAGCCTCTCAAGAGAGAGACTCACAATGTCAATGAGCTGGCCACAATTTTCTTAAACCTGATTTATGTTTAAATTATCAAAACCACACTTGTTAACTAAATCAGTTTTGGAAAGTGCCGTAGGATCTAAAGCCATGATGAAGGCACAGTCTTGGATTAGATAAAAGAGAATTTTAATAGGAAAAAATTGCATACATATTGAATCTAAAAGGGTATTGCTTTTTTAAAAAAAGATAACATGAGCTGCTTTATTTTCAATCGTGTACAATAGACATTTGGGGTCTAATTCATTTGTGGTGTAACTCTATTAAAGTCAGGAGGCCACAAGAAGGATGAATTTAGCTCTTCATCTTTAGTATTGTACTAACCAAAGTACAATGCAAATCCTGATTTTTCAGTTACATGGATACATGAAATGAATAATACGAAAGAAATTTGCATTTATATAGCACCTTTCATTGACAAAAGATCTCAGAGCGATTTGCAGATAGTCTCATAAAATTCCAATTAAGGATTCTCTTCTGATTATTTTTACTTAAATGCACATCTCTCTTTAATCAAAAGATTTTAATGCTTGTGTATATTGACTGTGTCATATTCCAATCTACAAGCATACATATTATGAACTAGATTATGCACCTCTGCTCTGATTGGTGAACGCTTACTCCCAGGAGCAGACCCGTTGAAGTCAATGACACTCCTCATATGAGGAAATATACTAATATAAGTAAAGATCGTACAGCCTAGCCCTGTATGACAGTCTACTGTAATGAAGATGGGTTATTTTGTGACCTCCTACATTTTGTCATTGACTACATATATTCAACTTGCTTTCCACCTGAGTAAATCATTATGCAGACCCATCTACATAATCTTCACTCATTTTGATTTTTCATCTACCAACTGACAGAAAACTAAAACATGCCATCAAGAAGGATATCACCCCAAAAGAGAGCTCTATTTCAGAAACTTGTGCTACTCAGAGTGCTAATCTGGCTTCTCCAACCCCTTCTCCCCCCCCCCCCCCCAAAAAAAAACAAAAAACCCATGGTTTTTTTACAGACCCCTTTGTACTCAAGGAAAGGGAACCGAATCTCTTAACAAGCTACTGGTGAAGAAAATCACTCAGCATTTCAACCTCTTGTATGGTTATAGAAATGGACAAGAAACAGAAGACAAGTATCAAAAGCAGAAAAGGGAATTTGAAAATCAATGAGAGTTGGATGCCTATCTCCCCTTAGGTCTTCTGAAAGTCTTCTTGCCACAAAATCACAGGCTACAGGCTCTTTTCCATGGGCCTTCTCAGAGAGTCCACTCTCTCTGGACCCCCTTCTTCAGGACCTCTACACACAGAGGGTACAATACAACCCCAATCTCTAGACTGCAATGACTTTCAGCCAGCGTAAAACAGAAGGATTTATTGAATAGTTGAACATAGCACAGGAAGTTTTCAGGGCCCTCAGGCCTAGAAGCACCAAGCACTGTCTATCCTGAGTGTATTTCCCCCATCCGGGTGGCTCAGGCTTCTCTTAGCTCCCAGTCCACCAGATCCCTCCTTCTAGTCGATCCTCCTATTTCACCTTCCCCAACAGCTCCACCTTCATCCTTTGTCTTCAGTCCCAGGCAAGGAGATCACCACTTTCTCTCCCATCCTTTATTTCCCATTGGCTATAACTGGCTGGTCAGGTCACTGTGGTTCTCTCTCATCAGTACTTTGTCCTCCCACTTGCCAGAACCAGGATTTCTAAGAGGGGATGGGCCTCCTGGCCACCAGTTACTAGGGTATCTAGTCCATCATCTGGGGTGGCAGCAGCTAGGCAACATACCATCTGGTCCTCTTCAACAACAAACACTCTCTTCCTCCACCTCATTAAACATGCGGCACATCAGGAAAACGAGACACATACAATACTCATGCAAACTATTGAGAAACTCAGAAACCCATTAAGACAATCTCCCACTTCATTAAACTCTTCTTATACTTATTTGGAGAAAAAAAAAGAGGGGATTCAGTAGAACAAGAAAATCCTCTCAGTCACTATCATTTAGAGTAACTACTGTTTAAAAAAAGATAAGTTAGGGCCCAAAGGCTAATGGAAGGAATGGTTCTCAAAGGCTTATTAAAAGGAAAGTCAGTTTTGCCTTTTCATAAAACTGTCTAAAAAGCCAAAATTTACAAGTCACTTTGCCCATGAAACTTTCCACACCTCTTTGTCTCCCCCTTCATGTAACTACATTAGTAGATTTAGATGAGAAATGAGCACCACATAAAAAAATATAGTCACTGTAGGTGAGGAGGACGGGATGGTATTTCAAGTCTAGCCTACAAATATGAAGAGAGAATGAAAAATAAGCACTTTGCACCTCAAATTAGGAGAAAGAGGATCCACAGAGTTCTACAGTCAGAAGGAACCATTATGATTACCTAGTCTGACTTCTTGCGTAACACAGGTCATAGAACCTCACCCATTAACTTCTTCTTCAAATTAAAGATCCCTTAATTTTCACTCCCCTGGGATTTGAACACAGGGCCACCTGCATAGTGAGTAACAACTGTACCTCTAAGTCATCTTGCAAAGCTTCTCACCATTTCTCTCCTGAGTGTGGAGGTGTCATTTTGTGGTTCTAGACAGTGACATCACTTTAGTCATCGTCTACCCAATAAAGTCAGCTGCTGTTGAGTCCCTTTTTCTCAAGGCTACCTTTGCAAATAGGTTGCATTCTGACTTCTATTGGATTAATTTCAATGAAAGCACTCTATCTACCCCTGATCTATGGACCAGATTCTGCTCTCATTCATACTGGGACACAGCTGAAGTAACTCTAGTTAATTCAGTGACCTTATTCTGGATTTTATGCCAAAGTAACTGAGTTCAGGAGGATGGAATGTAGAAAACTGTGTTATGTTAATAAAAGATACACAAGTGAAATTTAAGAATGACTTTATGTAAGCGCTGGGATGAATTTGGCGCACAAATTATGCTTATCCTCAGTGAGGAATTAATACTTGAATGGGACGGAGATCCAGTAATAATAGAAGGCATTCTTTGGATGAGAGAATAGAATCCTAGTACTATCATAGTACTACTTTTCATGTGACTGACATGTGCAGACCATGCCCTTATCAGAACTCACCATTATTCATTTGTAAGAGAAACAGTAGCATGCAATGGGAGCATTTTGACCTTCATAATCTTCCTTACGTCCTACATGTTATTGCCTGAGACTATTAGGGATGTACATAGATAATGAACACTGAATGGCAGTAGCATCACCATATCTGTCGTATTTTGAATCTAAATTAGGGAGAACATTAGTGTGAAATATATTTCTTACGTTAAAAATGCAGAAATAAGAGGCTTTGAATGACATTATGATGGAGAGAGAGCCCCTCCCAGCCAGGAGTGAGGAGAGAGTAGTTGAGGTTCAGCCAGTTGGGACGGAGGAAGGGCTAAAAGAAGACAATATGCAAGAACCAAAAAAAGGCTACCAATCTACCTGTTCCCCTGTGCATGCTCCCATTCATTTTTAGATTCCCCTGCTTCCCAGGCACTGTTGTCATAAGGTCCTGCAAATCACCTGTAGAAGCCCAGTAAATAGTGAACTTGCCTCATTGGAAACTGTGCTCAGAAAGGCACATATATATGCCTACTGCTACTGCTTATATAGGTATGTTGGGTATACATAGGATCAGCCTAAATGAAAACAGGCATTCTTTATATCAATAATTAACCCACCACTAACCAAACTATGGGCTGGTCTACACTACATAGGGATTTTGGTGGCAGTTGATGGGAGATATGCAGGTTATTTTAAGTAACTTGTGTATCTCCCTTCGACTGCCTAACACCTACTCAGCACGGGGTCCCCACAGCACTGAGTCAGTGGGAAATGCCTTCCTGTTGAATCAGCACTATGTTATTTGCCAGGTAGGTCTTAACAAATCAATCTCCAGTTAACTCTGGAAACTTTACAGACGCTCAATCAAACTCGCACAATCGATGCTACGCAGTTGGAAGTACACTAACAGTGTAGCCTGTCCCTAACAAATTCTGTTTTTCCTCTCTTAGCCTCCTGATTTCCTTTTCTTGTTCTATATCCCACCACACTATTTCCAAATATGTCTAAAGGCAAAAGTTAGACCAGACCCTCCCAGTCTCCTTTATAGGGACAGCTGGGCCCATGCTCTTCACAAGTGCCTATCTGCGCACTATTTCCAATGAGGCAAGTTTCAGGAACTAAAAGTCTTTCACGTCTTTAATATGCAGGAGAAATTCAATCCAAAGGCATCAAATTACTAACGCAGAACCCAGGAACATGATTTGATTCATTCATTCTCAACACAACTATCTGATCAAGGTGATATTCAAGGAAGATAGTTTTACAGTGTAACAATATTTTTAATGTAAGTGTTTTCAAATATTTAAGCTAACTCTCTCACAAGCCAGTAGTTATTTTGTGGAAAATCTTGCTGATGAAGCATATTCTTCCTTCCACCAAATCCTCTTTTATCCCTCCAACCCTCCCACTCCCAACTGTGGACACATCTCAGAGTGAACTGATAAAATGTCCAAAACTGGAAACTGTTCAGTCTTCTGGTACCTTGCAATGGACACCTGGTCCTGGTTCCATTGAATTTAGTGAAAGCTTTGTCATTGACTTTAATGGGAGCAGGATCAGAGCATAGATGCCTTGTTAAATTTAGTGGAAAGTTATTCTGTTGTGCACCTGGAATTTTTAAGCTACCCTCAGCCAAAAGCATGTTATGTAAGTCAGACGTTAAATGGACACCCTCTTTCAAAGAAGAGGCAGAGATTAATGAGTAAAAGCAAAATGATGGATTACATGAGAATAGTGAGCTGCATCTCCACAATAGCATAGGGGAACGGTGTTATAAAAGCTGGAACCACTAGAATAAAATAAACTCAAGAACATTTTTTACAGGCAGATTAAAAATGAATGCCCTGACAGCACATCATACTATTTAATACATTTTCTTTAAGTGGGCTTTCTTCTTAATCCAATTCATCATATGCGTCAAATTCACAGGACATACTTAACCTGATCTAAATTAGATGTTCTTTTACTTATCAGACTCCCCTTCACCCAGTTATGTGTCCTCAGACCTGTATTCTACACCAACCTATATACACTAATTCTTCTGTAGGATATTCTGCATTTGTGTAATTCTCATTATAAGGAGATGGGGGAAAAGGTGCAGGTTCACAGTAAGTGGTGTCATCTGGGCTGCGGGGATCAGGGTGGAAGAGAGTATATTCTGCCCCAGCTATAAAAGGTTAAATATATATTTTATAAACAAAGAAGTCAAAAGTTTTTTAAACTAGCAGAGAACACTCGCAAATGATGACTCCTCAAAGATTTGTTCTGTGTGTGTTCGGAGAGGAGTTATAACCAGGAGTATGGTGACACATGCCCTTCTTTATTTAGCAGGGTAATTCATCTTGAATTTTTCTGATCTGAGGCACATGCACTAACCTGGATATAACAGTGTGAGAACGTTTTGTTTTTCCCGCAACACAGGATCTCATAAACGCCATGGAGCTGTTGCATGGTTAAGTTGCTGTTTGACTCCGGATGATTAGAAATGGCACTAGTTTGGATGCAATGTGGTAGAGGGGCTCTTAAAGGGTTGTAACAAGTTAGCTGTAATTATGGGGTTTTCCTGAAAATTAATTTGTAGCTCTAACTTGGTATAAGCTATTGTAATTAAGGGTCTGAAAGATATTGAAAGATGGCATTGGGTTAGTTAACAGTCTGATCAAGGATGGTTCTCTTGTAGCTGAATGGTAGTCACAGTGCTTGTTTTGACTGTATGACACTGTTCCATTCGTTTCTAACTTCTAGTTCAGTTTATCATTCTTGATTCTATTTTTGGTTCTGGTTCAAGTTGTTGTTTTGGTTTTTAAACTAATTTCTCTCACTATCATAGTTCCTAAGAGAAATTTAATCCACTTTACCCCAGACTTTTTGCAGAAGACACATAGTATTTCTTTACTAATAATTCATGTCCTGTTAAATAATCCATGCCCTAACCAGTGTACATAATCTTTTCCCATTTGCAACAGAATTAATGATAAAGGACACTTTGCTACAGTTGGGTACAATTTCCGATCTGTGAATTTAATTAATGTCTGACAAGATATTATGTAAATGTCCAATACTGCACTGAGAATTAATCATTCTAAACACTTTCTAAAGTCACATAATTGATTTTAATTAATTCTTTTTCTGCAAAGGATGCAGCATGCTTCTCTCGGCCTAATCTAGAGGCTACCAAACTGTGGTACACACACTGTGGTGCATGTGTTTGTTGGAAGTGATATTCCAAAATCTTAAAAAAAACCCTTTCAGTTTCAAATGAACAGCCATCTTGAACATGGCAGAATGCCAAGAAATGCCTGGGAAGCAAAATACACTCTTCTTGCCCATTTAGGTCTTCAACTTGGTGAGCAGCTGTCCAGGGGCAGTGCATCTCAGAGCCCAGGTTGACAGGCTTGGGTTAAAATAGAATAAGAGAATCATAGAAACTGGAAGGGACCATGAGAGTCATCAAGTCCAGCCCCCTGCACTCATGGCAGGACCAAGTACTCTCTTAAACCATCCCTGACAAGCATTTGTCTAACCTGCTCTTAAAAATTTCCAGTGATAGAGATTCCACAACCTGCCTAGGCAACTTATTCCAGTAGTTAATCACCCTGACAGTTAGGAATCTTTTCCTAAGGTCCAACGTAAACTTACCTTGCCGTAATTTAAGCCCTTTGCTTCTTGTCCTATCATCAGCAGTTAAGGAGAATAATTTTTCTCCCTCCTCCTTATGACAACCTTTTAGGTACTTAAAAACTGTTATCATGTCCCCTGTCAGTCTCCCCTTTTTCAGACTAAACAAACCCATCTCTTTCAATCTTCCCTCATAAGTGAAGTATTCCACACTTTGAATCATTCATGTTGCTCTTCTCTGGACTTTCTCCAATTTGTCCACATCTTTCCTGAAAAGAGGTGCCCAGAACTGGACATACTCCAGTTGAGGCCTAATCAGGGTGGAGTACAGCGGAAGAATTACTTCTTGGGTTTTACTTACAATACTCCTGTTAATACAGGGTTGGTGGGGCTGAAACTACCATGCTAAAAACAGCTATCTAGATGTTTTGATTCAAACAGGAGTTTGAACTCTGAAGTCAAGAGGGGGGTGGGCTTCTGAGTCTGAACTCGAACCTGAGCCCCGGAATGCCTACACAGCCATTTTTAGCACAAGCCCGGGCTCTGAGATTGGCTGTGTAGACATGCTCTAGACCCTGAGCTGAGGACAGTGTAGACATACCCTCACAGGAGTTCAAGAAAGAAAGAAAGCCCTGTGGATTTCTGAATAACTCAACCAGCCTGAAACCCTACATAGTTCAGGTATATGGTGCCCTCATTAAAAACTTGAACATGAACAGCCAGGACTAGGGCATGGTTTTCTTTGCAAGTGTTCAACACTATTGTGTTGTTATATGTTTCTTGGCTCTGGAAGGTGCTGAGTGCCCTCGCTGTCCAGGAGATGGCATCAAGACCATAACAGGGGGCCCTTTTCAGTAGTCCCTCTTCCAAGTGTTCCACCTGTGCAATCCTCATTGGTGTTAATGGGACCCATGGGACTAACCCCTAGCATGCTGGCTTAAAAATTTAAAAGAAGGGAAAGGAAGCATTGTAAAGGGAAATGGAGCAGAAAAAGCGCTGTTTAACTTCCTTTCTCTTCAATACACATAGCTAGTACGCAAGGTGATCAAAGGGTGGAATTTTCTCATAGGGATTGGAGGGCTTGTTAATTATGCAGCCTAAATAACAACATGCTCTGAGTGTGCCTCTGCCTCAGTTAATTATTCATTTTTATAATTGAAGCAAAAATCATGGCATGTGCTTTACAGATAGGTATGAAAACAAGATCCCTGCCCCCAAAAGCTTGTAGTCTAAGACACCCTTCCTGCAAATGGCTGTCTGCAGACAGAATATTCCTCCAAGCAGAGCCACACTGGGGTGTTTAAATAAATGAAAACACAGGGGAAGTATGAGGGAGAAAGTTGTTATATAAAAGCAAGGTGATTTAGCAGGTATGTTTTGGTTTTGTTGCTTCCACTTTTCACTTCTTCTTGTGCATGTGCTTGTGAGTTTGAAACAAAATCTGTCTCCTTTCACCTCTCTTGCTCCAGACAAGTAGCCTCTCCTTTTACAGATCCCCTTGCTTCCCAGGGCTACTAAAGGTCTGCAGTCCATCTCCACTGCATCTCCAGTCTAAATGTGACACAGCTCACTGGGAGAAAAGGTTGTGACCAATGAATCCTGAGGGCCACTGTGCTAAGACCATCTTAAACTACTTTAGCAACATAAAAGGGCCTAGGAATGCTCTGTGAAGAAGAGCTTCCATTCTTGGCAGAGAACTGCTGCAGTAGCCTTAACCTGTCCTGCTCCTCTTCCCTGGTGTAGAGGTTGTGTATGGGATTGTCCAGGAGATGGGAAATAGGGGAGGGGATGTGACCAGAGTATACTATGCTCTTGCTATTTCTCTGCTTCCTCAGAGCCAGAGGGGTCTATGGGAAGCAGACAGAGGCAATGTGACCATCCCCACATATTGCCTCTGGATCTAGAACAGAGGTTTTCAAACTGTGGGGCAGGGGGATGCAGAGGAAAATTTGGTGGCTGGGGAAGAGGGGCTGGTGAGCAGGGATATCAGGTGGTTCAGGCCAGCTCTGGGAGCCATGGCTTACAGAGGGAGAGCCAGCTCCACTCCTGACTCATTTCAACTGGCAATTGAGCCTGTCTCAAAGGCCCAAGTCCTGTAATCTACGTGAGTCAGATGGTGGATGGAGATGGCGCTTCCTCCCTGAACCTCACCACATGTATTGCTGTTCCTTCCCCTCTCCCCCAAACATTCCTTCCACACTAATTGAAAACCTCGGGGTAGAAGTTGTTGCTGAACGGAAGGCAGAAACCTAGTCAGGGGCATGTGACCCCACATACCCCCTCCCTGCCCAACACGTCACTTCTGGAAGTAGAGAACAAGCTAGAGCAGCCCGTTAGCTGCTTTACCAGATGCCATGTTTTTTCATGCCCGTCAAGTAGTTCCAGAATAAAAGGTACAACAAAGGGGCTTTTAAAGTTTTTTTTTTTTCCAGGTAGCGCCTTTTCCTGCAAACCCAATAACAAAGCATTAGGTCCCCTGTGTCCAAATGTATTTTCCTAACGATAGGCCAGTGACCATGGCATGATGCTCACCACTGGTGGTAGCAGCATCTGCTTTTCTCAATTCTCCAGTGGGGGTGGGTGTTTCCCAGTCTGCAAGGACAGGCACATGGACCTGGGACTCCAGCATCCCCTGCCCTAGTCAAGATAATCTTACACCACAATCTTTCCATGTGCTCTAAAAGTGATTGTAATGCTATAGATGTGGGCTCACTAGCACTTTTTACTGCAGTTACTGATGGCCCTGGTGATACCAAAGCAGCTGTTATGTTTTCACTAGGTTCTTTTGCCCTCCTTGTTGTTCCTGGAAATCTACTCTTTTAAATGAAACACGCTTAGAACTGGACACTGATGCTGAGGAGGAGGAGGGAGACAAGGCCACCTGTGGTTAGCATGTGCTCACTTCTTTTCAGTGCTGTGTCTTTGTATCGGGTGAAAGAGCAGGGTCAATTCTGCCCATGAAACACAGGCATTAAGCAAGATTCTCAACACTTTGAAACATTCCACTGATGCTGGAATCAGCAGGCAACTGACCTGCTTATGTTCCAGGGAGTGCGGGTAGGTTGCCATTACTTTTCATTATGTCAGACTTCTTTGAGGCTCAGCTTTTACTGGAGACTAGTTTGCAAAGTGCTTTTTGGATGAAAGTGGCTATATAAATGTAAGGTGGTAAAGATACTAATGGTTTAGGCTCGTAGTCTAATGATAATTATTGCAATTAGCCAAAATTTCAGAGACAGGTAGCCGCAGCAGTCCCCTGGAACACAATGTGAACTGAAGACCACTGAAGGAATTTCCTAGTGTGAGGCGGCCATTTAAGAACCAACACAGTAGAAGTAGCTGCTGCAAGCAACATCAGGGAATAGGCAGGGAAGCCTACCACCCAATCATCTGCAGAGCCAGACCTTAGCCATTGGAGTCATCTCACCCATTCCGAATCTTGCCTCACCAGGGATTGACACCTTGTTAGGCTCAGGAATCCAGATGTGAGCAGTCCTAGACATTATGTGACGTTGAGAGATGTGGGAAAGGGAGATAACTATGTAAGAAGCTAGATAATAGACTCTATCGGCATTTTCACAGTGCTAATCTCATAGACATCAACCTACATAGTCCCCCAGACCTGATTAATGATCTTTCTGCTTCTTGCACCTGACCCTGCAAGCACTCCTCCCACCTCGCCCCCAGAAAGTGCAAAAGAGAGTGGGAAAATCTTTATCCCAGACATAGGGGCTTACACAGCGAATGGTAGGCCTTATAGGCTGAGGTGATCCCTGAAACTTCCATTAAAAGAGAGATACCTGTAGGTTGATGTGTGGTTGGAAGAGAAAAGAAGAGGCAGAACAATCATTGAGCACAGATTTGCTTTTTCTGTAGAGAGAGGAAGCTCAGAAGGGTTTTGATTTGCTATGGAATTTTTTAAATGACAACCTTAAACTTGCAAATTATTAGAATTATCAAACCAAGCACTTTGCTAGAGCCAGTGGGAAACTTTTGAAAATATTGGGGGGAGGAGGAGGGGGGCGGAATTATAAAACATTTCATTTAATGTATTTCTACTTTTCGGTGCTTTAAAATTTGGGTGAAAAATGGGAGCAAATATATAGAAAAACTGGTCACAGATGCTTCCCCCCCCTTGTTTTTGACCAACTCTTTTATTAATCTATGTAACTGTGTGATCTTTTCTCTCCTCATATTTCCTGTTGTATCTCGATTGTGTCTTTCCCATGTAACTTTAATTTTGCCTCTTTCTGTCTATACATGATGATTTAGGCTGGTTGAAAATTTTCAATCGAAACATTTTACTGTTAGAAAATTTTTCATCCCAAAAGATTAATCACATTGGGATTTTCCATAAGGAAATGGGCAAGCTACAAGGCTCCATGACAGATGAGCTGCAGAGAGAAACAATGATTTGTCACTGAAGATGGAGTCTGACTGGGAAGAAAGACCAGCAAGGGAGAATGGAGGCAAGAAGGTCCTGAAATTACAGTTTCCATGAGGTACTAGGGTAGCTCAGGTACTCACAGAAACTAATGCCAGCCCAGCCCCAAGAATAACATTACAGTAATTTCAAATCAAAAAATTTTCAAGAAGTTTTCATATTGCCAATTTTGTCCTCAGTCAGGCCCAAAAGCAAAAGCAGAAAGAAAAGAATTTTCCACAGAAAGAAAATTCCATTTTTCAGTCCACTCTACTTATGAGAATCTTGAATTACATGATCACATAGAATTTTTTTTCCACAGGATCCCAGTCTCATGCAGGGTACAGGTGCAACAGTGGATCAGCTGTGATTGTGTAGTGAATGCCTGCCAACCATAGGCAGCTGGAATTTGCATAACTCACCTGTACTTACTGTAATCTGAAATATCTGAATAGATACTGTAGTAATTTGACTGGTTCTTCCCTATTATCCCCTATTAATGGTGGGATATGACCATCTTAAACATTTTTTTAATTAAAACAAATCAAGAGATGAATAAAATACAGAATAAATAGCAACTCTCATCTATGCAGGCTGATCCTGCTCCTTTCACTAGAGCAAAGGACCTTCATAATTCATTCATGCCTGTGCAGTCATAACTTATGGGCCTTTTACACTCATGAAAGAAACATAATACTCACCCTTCATGGGTGAAATATTCTATATGGACTTGGGATTTATTCTTTATTGATCTCTCTCTGGAAGTGCTCGTATTAAAAGTTTGCTTCAAGGATTGGATTTCTTTACAGAAATAAGAGCAGTTAATCTTCAAATCATAGACTAAATATTGTTCAGTCAGTTTCTCCCTCTTTATATTGGATTATCCTGACTTTTACAGCTTTGTTCCAGTTTACTTGATGCCTGGTTTGGATGTGGTGACGTTAAAGACATTAGGTACAGGATTTAGCTCTGAATATATTCAGGGTATATTGTACAGATCTCTGTTTATAAATAGTTGTTATAGACTTTTGTGTTCACAGTTAAGATATTCATTTCAGTGCATCTCTTACTTGCCCTGGAGAAGACAGTCAAGCCTAATGGTTTGAGCAGATGACTGGGAGTCAGAAATCCTGAAGCCAAATTCCACCTAGTAACACTTATGAGTAATTGAATAGTAGGTGCTGCGTAATTTATTTGAAGAGTTTCATGATATATTTTTGAACACATTATTTGGTGATATTTTTCCATTATTCATACCTTTTATAGAGCTGAATAAGTTGCATATTATTTTATTCCAGTAAAATATTCATGCATACTTTATTTGCCCAGCTGTACATGCACACAATTCCTCTTAACATCAACAGATGTTGGCATGAGCAGCTAATAGCAGAATTTGGCACCAGGTACTATTCTCATCTGTGTTACTAAGGACCCAAGCCTGCAAATGCTTAAGCCAGTATGTAGACTGGAACTATATACATGCATAAAGTGAAGCAGTTGTGTGAATGTTTGCCGCATCTGAGGATAAGTCTACACTGGAGCTGGAGGTGTAATTTCCAGCTTAAATAGACATACCTGTGCTAGCTGTGACCGAGCTAAGAACAGCTTGCTAACTAGACCACAGCTAGTGCCGATATGTCCACCCAAGCTAGAAATTACACCTGTAACTCCAGTGCAGATAAATCTTTAGACTGAGGGCATGTCTTCACTGATGGCAGCAAAATCGCTGCTGTCAGATCAGTCTTTCTGAATTGATTAAACAGCCAGGAAAGACTCTACTTAATCAATCCAGAAGTTGCCACGTTAAAATCACCCCCTCAAGAGGCATAATGCAGTATCGATGGGAACACATTTCCCATCAATGCAGTGAAGATGCCACGTATAAAGAGGAGTTACAGAGCTGACGAGGGGACTCATACAAGCTACTCTGCATAGCTTGTGTAACGCCCATCAACTACAACAGAATTTCCCAGTAAGTGTAGGCCAGGGGAAGAGTGAGATGTACAAAGGTATTTAGAAGCCTATCTCATCTTTAAGCATTTAAATTTAATTGCAAGTCTAGCCGGAATTGTGTCACATTAGGGAAGTTACTTGGGTTCAAATTTGTATTTATTTGTTTTTTAAAGTGCAGGGTTAGATTCACAATTGGGGCCAGACTTGCAAAAAATAAATCAGCTTTCATTTAGACACCTCTGTAATGGTCAGACTTTCAAAAGTGCTCAGCTCCCATTCTGACACTTGCAGACAGGTTTTCCTTGACCTCCACCCCATCCTCAGTTTTTAATGGTCCCGCTTCTTCTTTCTTTATTTTTTTCCTATTTATATGGCTAAAGAACCTTTTACTATTGGTTTTAATTCCGTTCGCAAGGTCCAGTTCAGCTTGACTTTTTGCCTTTCTCACTCTCTCTCTACATGTTCTGACCTCCAAAAGGTAGATTTTCTTGCTGATCTCTCCCCTTTTCCACTCCTTGTAGGCTCTGTGCTTCTTCCTAATCGCCTTTCTGAGATGCTTACACATCCAGCTTGGTCCACAGCTCTTGCCTATGAATTTTTTCCCTTTCCTCGGAATGTAGGCTTCAGATAGTTCTTGCAACTTTGATTTGAAGCGATTCCAAACCTCTTCTACATTTACATTCCTGAGTTCTTCTATCCAGTCCACTTCCCCAACTAATTCCCTTAATTTTCTAAAGTTAGCCTTTTTAAAGTCAAAGATCCTGGTCGCTGATTTATTTTTGTTTATCCTTCCAATTAGTTTGAACTGAATTAGCTCATGGTCACTTGAACCTAAGTTGTCCCCTACAACCAGTTCATCTATGAGGTCCTCACTACTCACCAGTACTAAATCTAAGATGGCATCCCCTCTTGTTGGTTTGGAGAAGGAATTCATCAACTATCACATCCAGGAAAAATTGGGCCCTCTTATTACTATTAAATTTCCTGGAAATTCCACAACCTGCCTAGGCAACTTATTCCAGTGGTTAATCACCTTGACAGTAAGGAATTTTCTTCTAATGTCCAATGTAAACCTTCCTTGCCATGATTTAAGACCATTGCTTCTTGTCCTATCATTGGCAGTTAAGGAGAATAATTATTCTTAACAACCTTTTAGGTACTTGAAAACAATTATGATGTCCCCTCTCAGTCTCCTCTTTTTCAGACTAAACAAACCCAGCTCTTTCAATCTTCTCTCTTAAGTCAAGTGTTCCAGACTTTAATCATTCATGTTGCTCTTCTCTGGACTTTCTCTAATTTGTCCACATCTTTCCTGAAATGAGGCATCCAGAACTGGACACAATATGCCAGTTGAGGTCTAATCAGGGCAGACTAGTGGGGAAGAATTACTTCTCGTATCTTCCTTGAAATACTCCTGTTAATACATCCCAGAATGGTCTTTGGTTTTTTTGTAACAGCATTACACTGTTGACTCATATTTAGCTTCTGGTCCAGTCCACTAAGACACCCAGATCCCTGTCCGCAACACTCCTTCATAGACAATCATTACGCATTTTGTATGTGAACAATGGATTGTTCTTTCCTAAGTGGAGTACTTGTCGTTATTGAATTTCATTTATTTGAATTTCTATTTACCTCAGATCATTTCATCAGTTTCTCTGAATCATTTTGAATTGTGGGGATGCTATCCTCCAAAGTACTTGCAACCCCTCCCAGCTTGGTATCATCGGCAAACTTTATCAGTGTACTCTCTATGCCATCATCTAAATCACTGAGGAAAATATTGAACAGAACCGGACCCAGAACAGATGCCTGTGGTACCCTGCTCATTATACCCTTCCAGCATAATTGTGATCCACTGATTATTACTCTCTGGAGGCAATTATCCAACTGGTTTTGCACCCATCTTATAGTAACTCCATCCAGGTTGTAGTTTCCTAGTTTGTTAATGAGAAGGTGATGAGACCATATCAAAAGACTTACTAAAGTCTAGTTATACCACATTTACCTTTTCCCCTCTCTCCACAAGGCTTGTTACCCCATCATAGAAAGCTATCAGGTTGATGTGACATGATTTGTTCTTGACAAATCCATGCTGAGTATCAGTTAACACCTTATTAACTTCTAGATGTTTGCTAATGGATTCCTTAATTATTTGCTCCATTATTTTTCCTGTTACAGAGGTTAAACTGACTGGTCTATAATTCCTTCATTGTCCTTATTTCCCTTTTTATAGATGGGCACTTTATTTGCTCGTTTCCAGTTCGCTGGTATCTATCCAGTCTTCCATGATTTTTCAAAGGTAATAACCAACGGCTCAGATATCTCCTCAGTCAGCTCCTTGAGTATTCTAGGGTGCACCTCATCAGGCCCTGGTGACTTAGACATCTAACATGTCTAAGTAATTTTTAACTTGTTCTTTCCCTATTTTAATTTGGGATCTTATCCCATTTTTACTGCCTTCCCCTACATCAGGCGTCCAATCACCACCCACCTTCTTGGTGAAGACCAAAACAAAGATATCATTTAGTTCCTCTGCCATTTCCACATTTTATGTTATTGTTTTTCCCATTTTGTTGAGTAACTGTCCTATGCTGGTGTACATGGAATACAAATACAAGAAGTAGTTATGAGAAAAAGTCTCATCCACTCCAAAGCTATATTATGAATCGTTTTTGAAAACACCTAATCCTAGGACAGCCATTAGAGTTTCCTATTCATAAATCCAGTTCTACTATTGAAGAGTTCAAGTTTTATGGCAATGAAGAAGGTTTTGCTTCTCTTTTTCTTTTTACTGCAAAGCTAGAATGTATTGTGTAACACCTCATTAAATAATTACTAGATTACAATTTAATTTCTTCCTGTGGAAATCTTTCATGAGCAATACATTTTGGGACTAAAATTTTATGCTAATGGTGTTAAGCTACTGTATTTTAAATAGATTGCATGGATATGATTATTCCATTAAACTGCACAGTTGTGATTATGTGTAAGTATGCTAGTAATAATGAGATAAAAAATACCGAGACCACAGGCTGAGTTTCACACTAGCTATCTATTCTTTAATTTTAATGCACAAAAATCCCTCTGTATTTATGTTACATTAAAGTTCTAATTAAAATGCACAAAAGTCAGGAAATTCAGAGGTACAGTGCAGTTCTGATCTGAAAAGTGAATATAAAAATGTCAGTTCTGTTCTTTGTGTATATTCACTTTCCTGTCTGACAACATCAATTACAAAAATAAGGTTTGTTTTTGTGTGTGTGTGTGTGTGTGTGTGTGTGTGTGTGTGTGTGTGTGTGT
>ML685767.1:12303735-12319940 GCA_007922175.1 Pelusios castaneus
TGTGTGTGTGTGTGTGTGTGTGTGTGTGTGTGTGTGTGTGTGTGTGTGTGTGTGTGTGTGTGTGTGAGTGAGCACAGCTGAGGGGGAGAGAGCTAGATTCTTTTTTCCTTCTTGTGCATCAGTTATTTACTAACTTCTTTTCAGTTATGCTTGTTCAGCCCCTCTGATGTCAATTGTTTGGCACACACATACCGAGGTCACAGTTGTAAAGCTCTGGTGTTTCAAGGATGTAAACAATACTCATTTGGCCAGCAAACCTTTATTACTGGAGTTCATGTTCAAGGACAGAGCAGACAGACCAAGACAGACTTGGTTCTTAGATATCAGGTTGGTTTTTCAGGGTTGGCAGACACACATAATGGTAGATCTTCTAAAATAGTATGCAAGACTCAAAAAGGAATGCCAAGATAAATTTTGTTGACTATGAATCTCAAAAAGAATTCAGCATTCTTCTCCTGCATGTTTTTTAGGCAGATACAGTTTAAAAGCACTTTTCACTAACTTTTTTGAAGTGGCCAAGTAAAAGAATAAAATGGAGGAATCACAGAAGGGACAGTAGAGGACAACTGAATAATGATAAATATGAGCTTGGACATGGGAAATGGAGTAAGAAGAGAGGGAAAAAAGAGTCAAATAAGAGGTACACTAATGTGGCAAGAGCAGACTGTATCTATCTGTCTAAAGAAAAGCAACTGAAGTGCCCCACTCTCCAAGTTGTATTTGATACATTCTTATGTTCAGGGTCTAAGAAGGAAAGCCAAAGTGAACAGAAACTTCTGTGATCCATTTTTGTGTTCTGAGGTTTTACATGATAAACGTCCTTGCATCACAAAAGGCACCATCCCAATTATACATTTTTCACCTTGTTACAGCGAAGGCAAGGACTAAATGTGCATGGAGACTGAATTTCACTCTCCAGATGAAGGCACGTTATTGGGAGCCACACTGTGGTGAGTTTGTAGTGTTATTTCTCCAGATGGCTCTCTTCTGTGGAGAAACTGAATATGTCAGTCTGCAAGTCTGTCCTACCAGGTCTCTTCACAAGCACTAAATTCACACATTTAAAAAAAAAAATTAAATGTAAAAGCTATCCATGGAATTGTCAATTGTTTTGGTTCAATCCCACTGTAGATCAATTGGTTTCAGTGGCATATGTAATAATCTGCACTGGTAAAGCAAACTTAAACTTTATAACTGTATACCCCAAATCTACCCTTGTGCTCTTCTCACTGTTTGCAATGGAGTCATGTGAACATTCAAGAACAGACATATATTATAGGGAAAGCTCGTCTGACCAACTAAGTTACAGTTGCCCAACACGTCCCATTATAAGATCTTTTCACCGATTGTTTATAACTTTTCCAAAATATAATTGAATGGGCTATAATATTTTGATGGTGCATTCTGCATCACCCTACGTTTTGGGAGAGACGTTTCAGAAAAAAAATGGTTCAGGGATTTCTGAAAATGGCATTAGGAAAAAGTGTTTTGCTCATGTTTAAAAAATTCTTACACCATTTCTTCTTGACCCTTTTCTACCTTAATTCTGGCATTTTCTAACATTTGAGTACTTGACTTTGCAACCTGAATGATGATTTAATGTAATTCCAATACATAAATCATGATTAATTTCTAGAGAAATGTAGACTTGTTATAAACAAAACGAATGAAAGTGACAGAGAAATAATGTTTTCTACTCCTTCTAACTGGACTTTAGATTTATTTACTCCAGCTGTTCTCCAGCTCTGATTTTTAAGAAGGATGACCCGTAGAACTTGTGAATTGAGAACTTTTTATCAGAATTGGACCATGGTATCTCTGGGTGATTGTTCTACTAACAGTATGTACTCTCCATAATATTTCCTGTAGTTGATTATGATTGCCACCTTTGTATTGGAACTTTGGGGAAAGGGCAGATTGCAACATTTTTTCTAAAATGAGGATGTGTGTGTATACAAAATGTTTTCATAGCCTCCTTATCACTATGGTTACTCCACTACTCCTTTCTTTTCTGGGCTTAGTAAGCATTTTTGTTTAGTATATTTTTATTTATACATGTTCAATAGTTTAGGTCACCTAGAATCTAGATCTGAATTGTTTTGTATTTTCCACCAGAAAATGTATTTGTACTGGTAAGTGCTTTTATGACCACCACTTCCATAGATGAAAGGTCAAATGACACTTAGAAACCTTGCCTGGATATATAAATTCCAGATAATCCAAGAATCTGCCATGTTTGGACTTTTAGGTCACAATGGGATAGTACTAGTAATTAATAATACCTTACTCCTATTTAGTGTTTTTATTGGTAGATCTCCAAGCACTTACTATGCTTTATGTGCAAGATGAAAAAGTGTCTTTACACAGTGCAAATCAGTTATTGGATAATTGGTACATTTGCTGACTAATGACATGAATTAAATTAAAAAACACTATCTGAATGGTAATAACAAACTCCGGTTGGAGCACATAAGTAAAAATAATCACTTTAAGGTCTGCAGTGCTTGGCTCATCAGGTTCTCACCAGTCTGGTTTTGAAAGGCAGAAAATACTTTAAACCCCTCTTGACATTAGAATGAAAACAGAACTGTGGCTAGGTACTCACCAGAGACCTTCATTATGGAAAGTGTATCCCACGGACCGCGTCCAGTTCTGAGTACTATGTTTCAGGAAAGCTGTGGACAAATTGGAGAAAGTCCAGAGGAGAGGAACAAAAATGATTAAACATCTAGAAAACATTACCTATGAGGAAAAAAAAACCGGGGGGGGGGGGGAATGCCTTTGTTGAGTCTGGAGAAAAGAAGACTAGGAGTAGGGTCAAGGAACAGACATAAGTCTTCAAGTATGTAAGGGTTTTTGTAAGAGGAGAATGATAAATTGTTCTTCTTAACTACTGAAGACAGGACAATAAGTAATGGGCTTAAATTGCAGCAAAGGAGATTTAGATTAGTCATTAGGAAAATCTTCCCAACTATAAGGGTAATTAAGCACTGGAACAAATTACCTAGGGAGATTGTAGAATCTCTATCATTTGGAGGTTTTTAAAAAATAGGTTAGATCAACACCTGCCAGAGATGGTCTAAATGATATTTAGCCCTGCCTCAGTTCACAGGGGACTAGACTAGATGATCTATCAAGGTCCCGTCTAGTCCTAAAACTCTGTTTCCATTATTCTATGCAATTTCCCTGCAGTTGAGCTGACAAAGATTCAAATTATGCAGAAGTTTGGTGCCAAAACTGGCCCAGTTTTCTTGTATTAAGGAGAATGTGGTATATTCTGAGGGATCCAGGGTTATTTTGTGATTTCACAGAGCAGTCTTTGGAGAATCTGTTTGTCTGGGGTTATTTTCACTGTTTCTGTCTAAAACTAGACAGAATTCCCAATTCAGCTGAGTATCACTTTTGTGTTTGAAGTGCCCTCCTCCCCAATAAAATGAGATTTTTAAAAAGACTTGCATAAGTCATCTCTGAATCCACCAAGTTTTCTGTAGATCTACTCAGAAACAACCAGATAATGGGAAAATCTAATAATAGAATGGGAGCCACGCTGTGAAATTCAGATCAGAATGTTAGATTTGGATCTTTTAGTATGACAGACATTGTGGCTACATGCAATATCTTTGGGGCCTGTGTTGTGTAAAGCAGTGGTTCCCAACCTTTTTAGTAACATTGCATACTTCAATGAGACAAACAGTTCAGCTGAACTGATTACTCATAAACATCACATTTGCTTACATTTATTATGGTTACGGTCTTACTAGAGTGGTTTGCAACATAGTGCATACAGCAAGCTGAAGAAGGATCAAATGCATCAATGTTTCAGATCCACTGGAAAAAAATACACGTCATCTCAATTTTGCCCTTTGGCCACCTGTGTTTAGAATGTTCATGTTTTAGAATCAAAAGACCGATACCTCGCTTTTAATATGATAATTAATTTTCACAATTTTATGAGTTGTTTTGGTTGAATAGCATATTGTTTCAAATGAAAAATGTTTGTTTTACATTGATTTTCATTACCTTTGTACAAAATTTCACAACACACTTGGAGAGTTCTCACCAGTTGAAAAACACTGGCGCAAAGTATATGAATGCTTTATCATCATTGTGGGCCAGGGATTGTATGCAATTCCAGGGAGCAGATTGCCACAGCTCTGTCAAGAAAGAAGAGTAGTAAGGGTTGATTAAGGAGGAATTATTCAGGTTGTGACACCTCCAGAAAGATACCACTCACTGTGGATCCTTGCACACACTGATTCAAACTAAATTTTCCAGAGACCAACAAAGAAAAGGTCCTTTGGCATAAAAAGGCTTAGTTTAAACCTTTGCCAGCCCTGCACCCCAACCCTTGGCAGGCTTTTGTGGCCCCAGGCCGCTCTGGGGGTTGAGGGAGCATCTGTGGCACTGAGCAGCACAACAGGGCCGGGAGCCCTGCATGCCACTCAGAAAAAACATACCCGCCATCTTTGGCACATGTGCCAAGGGTTGCCGACCCCTGGTTTAAATTGACCCAGGCCCTTCTCTTTGATCCTACAAATGAACAGAGTCTTTTATCCAAAAGGGACCCCAACCCTTGTGAAATAATTGGGAAGACTTAAACTTATTGGTGGCATCTGGTAGCATGTACGCAGGAACTTTTGTTGTTCTTATGTTTTCATTATAAGGTTTTAACTTTAAGAATAAATACACTTGCTTAGAAAGAGTGGTGTGCTAGCTTGTAACTGCTGGCAATACACAATTCATAGCCCTCAGAGAAAGCAACACACTGTTCTGGCCTTTAGGCAGACCGGTATGCTGGGGACATCATAGTGTAAGGCAAGGGTATGCAGCCTTAAAACCCTGGTCATGAAGGAGAGACGCGGGTCTCCACCCATGAGAAGTGATGGGCGAGAGCCAGAAACCTAAAGTAGATGCTCACAGGGGATCACCAAGGGGGAATACAAGGTCAGTTACCATGAAACTCTGGTGTTTGAACTGAAGGTTCTGATTCAGGGCATTCTTGACTAAAATTTCAGTAATGAAGAACAGTCAACAGAAAATTTGTACAGTTTCAGGGGACAGGAACCAGCAGTGCTTTTCTATAGAACCCATCACTGAAATTCCCAAGGAACAAAGAAATTGTCAAACATATTTGCAGGACCAGGTTCCTAGGGTGAAATGCTGGACCTATTGAAGCCTATGGGAGTTTTGCTTTATAGAATTAGAAGCACTGAGATGCATTAATCAAAAGAAGTGCCCATTGTGGCAGGATGCTTGTTCTTGGCAATATTGTGGCTTTTAAATCTTCTGCCATATTCAGATTTTGGGTTGATAAAGGACACTGTATCAGCAGTGGATGGGCACTTTCCACCAGTGGAAAACACGGGTAAATACAAAATCCTCTCTCAGTGCTGGAACACTTTGTAACAGGGTGGAAAATAGACTTCTTTCCAGACATATGGAGGAGGAATTGGAGCTATGGTGGTATTGCTGAGGCATCTAGCATTTGAGTGCCTCCAGGATACACCAACATTGAGTCTAGTGCTCCCTACAAAGGCAAAGGACTTCCTGTGCCTTCTTTAATTGTATAGAAGGAATTAGAATCTGAAACCTAATGTACAGGTTGAAGCCTCATACCTTACAACACGTTTGTATGTTTTCCTTCTTGGGTCTGTTTCTAGGACATTATGGTACTTTGGGCTAGCAGGTGCTACACACAGCAGCTTCCTTTGAACTCAAAAGACATGGAACATTAAATAAAAACTGGTATGCACTGGTGCTTAAAATTAAATGTCATTTTTACTTACAGACACTAATGGGTTCTGAACAGAAAAATCCCACACCAGGATAATAAGTTCTATACATAGACAGAGAAAAGAAATATTGGTGCAGGCTAAGTTTCTCCTGAAAGCTATCTCTTGTGAACACAATCTCCTGCCCTCCCACGCATCCCCACTCACTCTCTCTCTTATTCAGACAAAAACATGCACACCCTTTCCTCTTTTTTTAATTCTTTATTTTCTTCGGACCCCACCCCCACTTCTTCATGCCTCAGCTGGTCAAACTTCTGTTATCTGGTCTGAGCAGAAACAACACAAGGCCCCAAACCTTTTTATTCTAAAAAGCTAATGTACAGAGATTCATGAAGGTACAATCTAAATATGGACTAGAGTGTATAGGAAGCCCAGTTTGCAGGGAGTGAGCACTATTTATAATCTTGCCCTCCTTTCTAGTTGTTTTTAGCTTCTCTGATCCACAAAGCAGCTTATTGTGCCCCCTGCTCCTATGTACCTGAGAGAAGTCCATCTGCCAGCCATTCTCATGCAGTTAATTGCCTGTAGAAATTTACAGCAATTTTTGGTTCATTTAAAAATTAGTGTTGGTGGAAGGTGCCAGTCAAATATCCCTGGAGGCTGGGCTCCTATAGGTATCCATGGAACATCTTACAGGTGTGGCAGCAGTGTAAATATCCTCCTGTGGTATGTCTGCACAGCAAACAAACACCCCAGGTAGATCCATGTTAGCAGATTTGGGTTTACAGAGCTCAGGCTGCAGGGCTTTAAAATGGCTGTATAGACTTGTCCAGGAACCTGAGAAGGCAGGGGGCCCAAGCTCCACGCTTGAGCCCAAACATCTACACAGCCATTTGGTCTTTTAATTCTAGTTTAGACATACCCATGGGGTCCTAACATGTTTCTTTCCTGATTTGGAGGAACCAGCTTCTAGGGATGAGAAGGTAGTTTAGAATCCATGCCAACTGGAAAGGACGGTACTTTTTTTGAGTGGAATACCTGTCCACCGAGAAATTATCTGAGATCACCAACTCCTTTTATATAGGCCATTGACCAGATCTCAGAATCTGAACATAAATTTGATAGAAAAATATTACTAATCTTCCTTGGATTTGAACCTGCAATATTCAAGTGTGCAGTTGCATCCATTATTCTGAGCCATCTAGTCCCCTTCCGTTTCTATACAGAATATGCAATCATTTACATTTCATCCACTTTCTTTTTACTGCAAACTGTGATTAGCCTACTGTTATCTGTCCAAGATGCATAATGATGATAATGTTGGCTACATAGTGCTTTTCATTTTGAGAGCATTTTACAAACACTGCCTAATTAATGAATAATGCGGAGCATCAAATAATAATTTTTTCACTCTATTAGTGAAATAATATAGACAGATAATGTGATTTGCTCACTACCTGAGTAGTTCAGAGGTGAACATGCACATCTCTAAATGAAAGTGCTGGCTAATTTAACTGTCATAGTTGATGATGAAGAAATCAGTTTGTTTCTCTGAAATGTACCATAAATTCCAGGACATGAAGCATCTATTTTCAATTGAATTTATGCATCAATTCTTCATTTATGATTAGTTTTATTTAATAGATGACGGGAATACAATACACACAGTTGCTCTCAAATGAAGGGATTAAGAGCCGCACACTTATTTTCAAAGGATAAAAATCTATGGATTTGACATTTCAGCTGAAGAAATAATTTCATACAATTTTGGAAGCTACTTTTAAATAATTTCATGCTCTATAAAAAATCCATTTGGAAGGCAAACTGTGATGCTTGGTGCAAACAACTCACTTTATTTGTTAATCACTCTGTTTTTCCCATCTTCTTTCTCACTGACCACCTAATATATTTTCTTTTGGAGGAGAAAAGAAGCTGCTATCACTTTGTAGCTCACCAGCTACAGTTCACTGGGCTTCACCAATAATTCTGTCTCGTGTAATACAGCTGTACAAGCGTTGGTGCATAATCAAAGTGATGTTCTCAAGCCACCCATAATATAAAAATGATTAAGCAAAACTCTTTGGCAAATACTTGTGAACAATGATTCAAATGTCTTTGAAGGTGATCAGCCCATTAGCAATTCACTAACCAGAAAAGCAGCTAACATCACAACAAGTATTCATAATATATAGTTAAGCCAGTTTTGCCTCACAGATCAGGGATGGTCTTTGTAGATCAGTACAGAGGCCTATGGAGCATGTGTGAAGAGCATGAACTGTCATGGATTAATTTGTACCTATTCTGTTTTTAAAACAGAAGAATCCATTTTCCAGGATGGCATATCCAATATTTTTCAGTAGTACTAAATTCAGACTTTAAAATGTTGTTTTTAAACTAGTGCCTTTCTTGTTTTCTCAGAATTCCAAGATAATGAATGAAAATTTGAAACAAAGACTGATTGGAGCCAAAAGAGATTATTCTCTGAATTTGACTTGGATACTTCTCTAAATTAAATGTAAACCAAATTGAGGGGGAAGGGATCCTGGTCTATTTAATTTAATTCTTGATTCACTCACAAATTGCTTGGCAAACAAGTTTATGCATATTAATTACATTTCTAATGAAAACTATTTGCAAGTTGCACCTGCTTTCATGGCAAAGCCAAGATTTTGGTTGCAAAGTGAATATACATCATTCAGTAGCTCTTGGCTCAATCGCTTTATGAGAATACCTATATTTAGATGAGCAAATGCTTCCATAAGGTTATTTTTTTTTCAAGGTCCTTTGTGAAAGGCTAACAATAAGGCATAGAAATTCACACCAAGAAAGGACTCAAGGTTGCAAGCCTAATGATTATAACTGATTTGATTAGACTGAAACTTTGCCACAAGAATAACATTGCAGAGTGATACAATGTGTTAAATTGCATGTTTAGTTTTCAATATTTCGATTATTTTTCAAATTTTCTGTCATTTCACTGTAGGTTGGCCCCCACAACTGACACGGATTGTGTTACTATGTTATAAAGGACGGAAAGAATTTAGGAAGCAACAGTCCATTGCACACATACAAAATGGGAAATGGCTGCCTAGGAAGGAGTACTGCAGAAAGGGATCAGGGGATCACAAGCTAAGTATGAGTCAGCAATGTAACACTGTTACAAAAAAACCAAACATCATTCTGGGATGTATTAGTAGGAGTGTTGTAAACAAGTCATAAGAAATAATTCTTCTGTGGTACTCCACGTTGATTAGGCATCAACAGGCATATGGGGTCCAGTTCTGGGTCCCACATTTCAGGAAAGATGTAGACAAATTGGAGAAAGTCTAGAGGCGAGCAGTAAAAATGATTTAAAGATCTAAAAGACATGAACTATGAGGGGAGATTAGAAAAAATGGGTTTGTTTAGTTTGGGGAAGAGAAGACTGACAGGCGATACAGTAACAGTTTGCTAGTACATAAAAGGTTGATATAAGAAGAAGGGAGAAAAATTGTTTATCTTCATCTCTGAGGATGGGACAAGAAGCAATGGACTTAAATTGCAGCAAGGGCAATTTAGGTTGAACATTAGGAAAAAAAGTTCTGACCGTCAGAGTAGTTAGACATTAAATAAATTGTCTGGGGAGACTTTGGAATCTCCATCACTAGAGATTTTTAAGTGCAAGTTAGACAAACATCTGCCAGGGTTGGTCTCTAAATAATAGCCCTGCCATAAGTGCAGGCCCCTTCCAGTCCTATGATTCTGTAAATCTAAATTAGAAAGAAAGTAAAGCAGACATTGAGCCTACTTAAAATGCGCTAGTAGAACCACAAACATTTCTGAGCTCCTAATATTCAGGCCTACAGAAATGAATGTGGACAAGCTCCAAAGGGGTGGCCATGTCAGTCTAGTTCAGCAAAAGCAACAAGGACTCTTGTGGCACTTTTAAAGACTAACAAAGCTCATGCAATAAATAAATTTGTCAGTCTTTAAAAGTACCAGAAGAGTCCTTGTTGGTTTTTGCTGAACTAGACTGACACGGCTACCCCTTTGGGACTTGTCCACATTCATTTCTGTAGTCCGGCATGTTAGAAGCTCAGAATGTATGTGGTTCTCCTAATTTTCCACAACTTTCATCTCTGAGGGACATGTTTGGTTTTAAACAGTACAGTCTGGTGCCACGGAATATTGAATCTTATATATGTTTGTATTAACTGTTGTCCTTAAAAATAACGCAACGTCTAAAGTTCAGTGTTTACTTCTGGTTCATTATATCAAACTGTTTATTCAATAGCATGATTTATTTTTCACTGAACTTGTAATACATCTTGTAATAAACCACAAGCAGTATAATTTAACATTAGCAAATCTAATGCTAAATGATGCTTGATAATGGCTGAAATTATAGTTTGTATCCTGAATGTAGAAAGGCATAGAGATATCCTTCTCACTTAGATCTGAATTTAGAATTCATATTTAATGCTGATTGAAATTATGCTTGTGGATCAAGAAGAGAATTCTTGCCATGAAAACTGAGTACCACATAGCTGTACTTCATTACACTGCACTGTAATAGAACGCTTACCTTTTCGCCATAAACCTTTCTCAAGGCACATTAATTATAATAATTAATAACATTGCAACACAGCATTTATTTTTAGCAGGTGTAATTGACAGACATTTCTTTTGAAGTGCTTTGAACTGGTCTCTGTCAGCTGAGCATTGCTGATCTCTCTTTTGGTTTTCCTCAAAAAGAAACCAGGCATCAAAATCAAAATTCTTATGGATTAAAGGGTCATGTTTTGCCATCATTACTTATTACTCATGTTGAGCACTATCTTAGTCCATGAGTAGTCGCATTGTTTTTAATGTGTCTAATTACGGAATAAGATACTGCTAAATGTAAGTTAGGATGGCAGAGTCTAGCCCTAAGGAGGACCGTGATGAGCAATATACCAAGCTCATTTGGACGCAGAGATTTCAGTTAGAAACTTGCTAATAGAGGCATTTTAAGTCTTCTCATAGCTCTTCCTCACTGTAAGCATCTTGTGTATTTTTTATTTGTTTTGTCTTTTAAGGAATGCCGTTAGAAAACTTTTTGACCACTTCCTGCAGTTTAATGTTGTGCAATTGAACAAATGCTGTAAAACAATGAAAATGTCTAAGCCTGAGAATGACTTTCAGTTAAGCAAATGGCTTTCACCTCTAAAGAATCAAAGTGAAGCACGATGATTTTCTGGAACATTTAAAAGACTAAGTACCACATTGCAAAAGTAAAACTACCAAAGTGAAGAATGTATTATATGATTTATGACATATTTTCCAAAACACAAGAGACTTGTGATGTGAGAAAGAGAGTTAACAAATAAAAAAAAAACAAAAACCATGTAGTCACAAGTAAGGCAGCCAACTTAAAAAAGATAGAATAGAATGTCAAGAAATGATAAAATATGCTTTGGTACAATTGCACAAATCAGTTTTCATGGTAACTAAAGAAGACAGGCATTAAAAATAAATAAAAAAATCCAATGACAGACTCCAAATGAAGCATCTACAGAGGAAGAGGTGTTCTTCTAAGTAAGGCTGTAACCTGAAGCACAAAAGTACTGGTTTCAATTCGGATCCCTGCCACAGATTTCCACGTGACATTTTATATTCAATTATATGGGCTAAAAGTCTTAACACAAACCAATCGCTGTCCAACATTAAACACTGTTTAAACAAGGTATGGAGGGTTGGTGTCCAGAGACCTCAGTCTGCTAAGTACGTTGGCAAACACACCCTTAAAAAGCCTTTTAACCTTTCTCTAAGGATAACGAAAGATAGGAAAAACAGATAAAGCATTTGAAATATAAGTATTGAATAAAACTTCCATTTTAACAACATCTCTTGTTCCCTTTCCATTTCCATTCTTAGAAGAAAAAGCCTTGTTTGACAGTCTCATAGGCCAGGTCTACACTGCTGGAGAAATTCAACAACTGTCGATGAAAGATATTCAAACTATATAGAGTAGCTTGCCTATCTCCTGTCAACTTCCTAACCTCTACCTAACACAGTGTCCCCACTACGCTGTGCTGACAGGAAATGCCTCCTGTTGACAGAGTGTTAATCTTTCTGCAGGGGTGGATTAAGTCTGTTTACTTCTGGATCGATCAAGCAGGTCTTCACTGCTGCCCAATCGATCTCAAAGAATAGATCCGGTGATGCCAACAGTGCTGCCGTGAATGAAGACATACCGTTAGTTAGTAATAACTGTCCTTTGGGGGGAACAGAAGAAATCTGTTGAGATGGGCTGGAGCTGTTAAAGTCTGATGCTGGTTATTCCCAGGTGATGGTTAGAGGTCCCAAGAAATGGTGAGAATGGCAATGATGATGAAGACACTCTCTCCAGTAGCCAATTTTTCTCCTATTGTCTTTTTTTTTTTTTTGAGGACTTACAAAGGGAATGATGCTAAATAGCCCATCCCCTCATTATTTTGTCTCCAATTAAGCCTAGTTTTTGACACCCCAGTTTCGGTTCACTGATTTCTGGTTCCATTCTTCGATTAATCATTTTAATATAGATGTTAATGCAGTCCTTGAGTTATATCAGTAGGCTTTTATTTTAATGTGTCCAATGTTTGTCTCCCTTTTATGCCTTCTCCCATCAATATTTGTTGTCATAGGCTATTGTGACAATTTTTGAACTTGCACTCCTTATCGTTGAGCTCACAATTAGTGTAAATTTGTAGGCCCAATTATCACACAAGATCTTGGGCAACTCACTTCATCCTTCTGTACTTTATTTCCCCATATGTGAAATGGGGATAATAATGTCTTACTCTTTTCTCCCCCTCTATTTAATTTGCAAACACTTTTTGGCAGGGATTGACACCATGCCAACTCTAATGGCTACTTTAAAACAAATAATTGTTATCAAAGACTATGAAATTAAATGGAGCTTGCAGATATAACCACTGATTGATGTTTTGAAGAATACAAAAGATTGGAAGTCTGGACTCCTGGCTTTGTGTTATCTTCAATAAATCATGTAACCTCAATGCTTCAGAGTCCTCTTGAACAAAATGAAGACTATATCTAAAGACTCATCCAGGTATTTTGAATCTTATATTCTTCTCATAAAATTCTTGAGAGCCTACAGAAAAGACACCATAGAAGTGGTGGTAGTTATTTTATTGACTGTAATATTAGATACAGCTTACAAATGGAATCCCACAGAGCAGGTTTCCTTCCTTACCCTGCCAAGCTATGTGTATGAAAATTGCCTTGTCTGAGTAAGTTTGTTTTGTCCAGTCCTTGAGCCTCTATATCTCACGAGATAAACATGTTTCTTTGCTCTCCCCTAGAGAAGGTAGTGTATCTCTGGCTTCTGATTGGAAGAATTTGTGGCTGACAGGCAGCTCTGTATGAAACTGAAATTGCAGCAGGCAATTGTTTAGCCTTTGAAGACCATTTGCATCATCTACAGTTAAGTAACTGCAACTTCCTTAAGATCTCAGGGGAGATCTTTGCATTGTGAGTCTCATAACACCACAGTCTTGATTAGAGCTATGCCGATGTAGTTCAGCTGAGGACCTGGCTCTGTGTATGCAGGCACTGATCCTTGGGGAAAAACTGATATCACAGGGGAGCAATATTAAAAATTGAACAATCAGATGAACAGTTAAAGCACAAAGAGCTTGACTGTATACTGGCTTCACACAAGTGTAACTTGATTTGACTTCAGTGAAGTGACTCCATTTATATTAGTATAAATATAGTGCCTAAAAAATACGGTTCCTATGTATGAGGGTGAAGGTTTCAGAACTGGACAAAGTCTGTTGGGGAGAGAGTTTAATGTGAGCAAACGTTGAGATAAGAACCCCAGGAGCTGTCAGGTGTGGGGAATAAGTTTGGTCTGCATTTCATCATGTTGTCTTGTTCATTTCTTTGTTGAGGATGTCAAAAACTGAGAAGAGGACTAGTAATGATTTTACAAGGTGGATGGATTATGTCTTAGAGCAGAAATTCACCCGCTTGCACACTCAGTCTGTCTGCAGATCTGAATATGGGAAACAATGGGTTGTACATGGGGACTTCCAGGACAATTGATCTGAATTAACTTAAAGCTTAGTTAAGCCACATTAAACCCTGTGTGGATGCTGTTATTAGAATTAAAGTGGCTTTAATATGATTTAACTAAACCACTTCAAATTCACATATTTAAATTAATTCAGATTAATTTCTTTAATGTCCCTGTATAGACAAGCCCTATGACTTGCTATTTAGTGCTTTGCAAGAGGAGGTTGTCAAATCTTAGCCCTGATCTATACTGCAAACTTATGTCAGTATAACTACTAAAATCCATATCTCTAACTGACAAAGTTATACACAACTAACTCCTGACGTTGGCAGTACTTTGTCAATGAGAGGATATACAAGTGGCCTAAGAAGGGAGAGTACATGGGGCGGGTTCTGAGTTATTACAGAGAATTGTTTCTTGGGTAACTGGCTATTGAGACTTGCCCACGTGCTCAGGGTTTAACTGATTGCAATATTTGGGGTCGGGAAGGAATTTTCCCCCAGGGCTGATTGGCCTGGGCTCTGGGGGTTTTTCACCTTCCTCTGTAGCACAGGGCATGGCTCACCTACCGGTGAATTTTCTGTATCTTAAAGTCCTTAAATCATGATTTAAGGAGGTAAATAACTCAGTCATAGGTTGGTGGCCTATTGCTGGAGTGGGTGGGTGAGGTCTTGAGGCCTGTATTTTGCAGGAGGTCAGACTAGATGATCGTACTGGTCCCTTCTGACCTTAATGTCTATGAGTCTATGAGAGGGCTTCTCTCAGGGAAGTAGAGTACCTATGTCAATGGGGAAAGCTCTCCTCTTGGCATGGGTAGTGTCTTCACTAAGTGCTAAAGCAGCACAGATGCACTGGTGCCTCTGTACCGTGGCAGCACTGTAGCCTTAAAGAAGGCTGGAGACACTGAGTGCTTCAGCATCAGGGAAGAAAATCTTTAGTGCTTTGAATGATGATGGAGCACTGGGCTGCTATCCCAGGCAAGTCTCACTCAGTCATCCCTACCAAAATGGCAAAAATCGAACCAAATAGGGTGGTACAGTAAGTCAAGATAGAATTTGGCTCATTTAATTTTGGTGTGCATTGAGATATTTTTCTTTCCCCCCTCACGTAAAAAAAAAAAAAATCTATCTAGAGCTATTGCTGACGTGGCTTTAATAAAGGGATAGCGTTAACTTCCTTGAATAGCTAAACTGATGGTGTAAATCTCTCTTTTTTTTGTTTTGTTTTGTTCTACTGCACTGCTAATATGGTAACAAACTTTGCATTTCATATTCAACCACCAATAATTAGGAACATTCAGACTGCTAATATATTTGTGTCAATATTTGTATGCTATGATTATTTCTAAAGCAGCATTTTCCATAACTAAATATGTAGTTCAGATAGGGCTGTAGTAAATAATGCAAAAATAGTTGAGCACTAAAAGCAATAGAGCAGCAATCAATAAATAAAGACATAGCCTGTGTGCATCTTAAGGGGCTGTTAATTAAAAATGGGAGAATGTAAAGGAAACACTCAGAAAGAGTACACATTAGGTTTGTTGGAGACTAAAACAGCCCACGTCCTGAGTGCTGTATTTCAGAAAAAGACAAATGGAACTCTAACTCTTTTTTTATACTTCAGACTTGAATATTTGGAATTGATTTACTAAGAGTTATCTCTTTAAGTTCAATACCAGATGGATGATATTTAATTGGTGAAGCTGCGGTGCTCATTTATTTACATACAGCATATGAAAGAAGTAAAATGTTAATTCCCACTGTATCCCATGTCTTTAATACTTTAGATAAACTAAAAGTGTCTCTAGGGTTGTTGTCCTGAATCACATCACTAAACTCTAAAAGTATTTTATGGCCCTTCCGACCCCTCCCTTCACTCCCCCCAAGAACAGGATGGCAACATTGTGCTTCCATATATCAAATATTTCAAACAAAGAGAAAGTCGTAGGAAAAGCTCTCAAAAGTGTTACTTCATTTCTCTATTCTATTCAGTCTTGAAAGGGAGTTCTCTTTTTGCCACCTTACAGAATGAAATATTTAAAGCCATCTCTTTGATTTCTCACTTTAAATAGAAAACAAAATGACAATTTTGAACAAGATGAATAATTTTTTACTCTGATATTTCATTAAACTCACTAGAGACGTGTGCCTTCTGAATTTTCAAAGGTCTGCAAAGGGATTTTATCTTTGTGATTTCTGTTTCACTGAATCCCCCATGCACTGCTTTGAATATTTGGTGAAAAGAGTTGAGGGAAAATGTCTGTAGCATGGCATCTGTGAACAGTCTTCATTTTTGTTGCTTGTAAAGTTAGTGTGGCTATGCCTACCTGGGTTATCTCTAAAGTAGCAGGTGACCTAAATCTATTCTCTTAACCTCAAGTGAAGGGGTAAAAAGACTTCCTTTAAAAAGTGGAAGTCAAATCCTAGTGAGGC
>ML685767.1:12324940-12346287 GCA_007922175.1 Pelusios castaneus
TGATTCTTCGGCCGCTGCCCACGTGGGGATCCAGTCCATCTATATAACTAAACCACAGTTGTATATATGCACGGCGGGATGTGGACGCAGCTCCTGCGCGCGTATATAACTGACACAGTTGTGCGCGCGCAGCAGCTGAATCCATGTGCATAAGCCTGTGGATTAGATAGCTCACGCGCACGGCTGCCCGCCCTCCCTCCCACCCAGCGGTGATTACCATTTTTCAATTTGCGATTCTTTAGAGAATCGGGGGTTTACTGGTAGCCTTAGAATGCAAAGGTGAACAGGGAAGTTACACAGATCACATTATAGGGGTGGGGGGGGGGATGTGCATCATGTCACAACATCTTTGCCTCTCTTCCTCTTGGGCCCTGTACTAAGTGAAGCTTGGCCAGATTTGAGAACCAGTCTGACTGGTTTCATGTAAGACAAGAAGTGCCAAAACATCACAGGAAAGAGTCTTCTGTTATTTATAGCCCATTAGGAAAGAACAGAAGCCTCATGACATTTGTAGTCCAGGTTGGCAGGCTTGTAAACTTTGGATCCACACATCAAAAGGGAGCCTTCAAATTCTCTGAGATTCCCCCATTGCTAATCTGAATTGTTGAGCAATTGTTTTAGCTCTTGCCATGACCCACATGTAATGTGTGAGCTAGCAGTCAGATACCATTAAGAATGCTTAATTTTTGTTCAAGCAGAACAAAAGAGTTGTATGGAAATGTAATAGAGTTCACTGGAAATTGCTTAGAAGACCTATACAATTGTATAGAGAATAAGAGCCATTGTATAGATTTGTTGAATTGTCCTATTGAATTCTATAGCAAGATAATAATTCTCTATGTTCTATAAAATGGTTCAAAACCAATTATAGACATTTTGCTATTTTTCCATCACTTTTGGTGGTGCTTAAGGACGAAATGAAGCACACCAACAAATGAAAAAGAATACAGGGTAAATTTGCAAACAAGAAAAAGGAAAGCAAAATGAAAAATACACGATAATCTGGCTGGTCCTCTCCTCTTCTTAAAATGTTTGCATTGTTCTAGAATTTATGCTTCAGACAATTAATTTCCCTCCAGAAAGAATTTAGAGCAGTACTTTCAAAAAAACACTATGCTGGCTTTTCTCTGTTCTCATTGAAAATAATAGGAGTGTTATCACTATCTTGATTGGCTGTAGAGTTAGGTCAAAGTTGAATGCTTTTGAAAATTCCACCCCTTAGTGTTTATAAAAGGTGCTAGATAAATACATTGGAAAATAGTATTCCCTAACTAAAGGAAAAATAGAGCATGTTCAGCAATGCAAATATCCCTTCAACCTCCACCCTTGTGGGAGGAACCATCTCTTGGGCGAGATGATAATACATTTCCAAGCATTCTCTTTATTTCACAGTTGGATTGAAGGTAATTTTTCATTTTTCTGAGGCTACCAAATAATCAAGACATTGTACTATAAGAACTTTATATCACATTTCCTATAAACCTAACCAGAATCAAGTCAATGACCTAAATGTGAAATTTGCTATAGTCTCTTTATAACCCCCTGAGCCATCCATCCCACCCTCCTTACTCCTAACTTTTTGTTGTTTGAACAGCTTTCTCTTTATGTAGATTTTTTGCAATTTGAAATCACAATAAACAAGTTATTCTGCACTTTAAGGTTTTCTATTATTAGATGACCCCAGAAATTCTGTATATTGTACTTTGGCATACAATTCCATTCAAATTCATTAACATTTTCTATCTCATTATACTCACTTCTCTACAATATGCAAAAGCCCTGCATGCTAGCAACTGCCCTAGGGACAAGAGGTAGAACAATACACTTCATAATTCAACTATAAAAAAAAATCTATGAAACACTGTAAAATAATAATTACATGTAAGTGCTGTGCAAATGATAATGTCTGATTGAATGCCTCCTTTACTGGAGGATCTACTACTATGGTAACAGACAAAGAGCCTAATTTATTCTGACTAATCAGGATTGATGTTAATTAAAGAAGAGTTCAAGATAATGAGTTCTCATTACTACGTGATAGATAGAAATAGATTGTTCTACCTCTAGGTAAAATAACCAATTAGATAACTTCTGTTTTTAAGAACTTTTTTTCCAGAAGTCTTATCTCAACCTGCCTTCTCTTTCTATTGTCAAAATATTAATATTTACATGTCTGATTTTATCACTGCACATCACTATAGATATTTTTAAAAAATTCATGCCAGACTTTCTCCAGTTTAATGGACTTCTTTTCTTCACCTACAAGCAAAACACAGAGACCCTTTTAATTTTAATTCAATAGCTTTTATTTTAAAGGCATGTATTCTGGAAAATACAAGGAAATATGAGGAAAAGATAGAGTGCAAGCACTCACAGACTCATAAGAGGAGTCACAAGTTAGTTGACCAAAAATTTGCTTTAAAAAAATGTTACACAGCTTTTGCCATACCTCTTTCCAATTATTTGAATATGGACTATACTGCTACTGCATTCTTGGAAAAACCATTGAAGATTGGAAAAGGACACATCATTGTACTAAATATAAAAGTGCTTTGTACAACTGGGATGGAAGCCAAATCTGGGAAGGCTCTGAAATGTTCTACTAACTGTTTTGCATGTCTTTTAAATTTGCATGTGGCTCAGCATTTCTGGATCCCAGATAGGATCAGAAATGGAAATGCCTGAAAGACTCAGAGAGGGTTGGCTTCCAGCTCTTTCCCAAGACCCACCTCCCTGCTTCAAAAACCATCAGCATCATTTGTGTTCTATGTGTATGGGGATACAAAGAAATCCAAAGTAATTCTGAAACCAAGAGTTTATAAACTGGAACTTTCATACTAACTAAACAACTAAGACTAAACCCATGTCCAATTAAAAAATATAGCCCTTTTGGTTATAATATTACTGTGTTCTTCTGGTGCACCAGATTTCTTAAATTAAGAATGCAGTTACAAAATGAGGCTTCCACATTGGTTTCAGAGAATAAATTCACCATGTGAAATACTTCTTGATGTTGTTGATGTGTGCCACACAGAAAGTAGTTTTCCCAACATGTTTTTTTCTTCTTAACAGTATTCTTTAAGGGCTTCGTCCAGCTCCAGTGGGAGTCTTTTCATTGACTTCAATGGATGTTGGATCAGGCCCTAAATGACTATGTCAGGAATGCATGTTATTACAGTCAACTATAGCACTTCTATCTCCATACGAGGCAAGGAAGGATATTTTTATTAAAACACTGTATGTGGAATAAGACCATTTGACTTCTATTCCTGGGTCTGCCACTGATTTCTTGAGTATCACAAAATCAATAAGCTTATGAGTGCTAGTAACCTAAAATTATCAAGATATTTGGCATGGGAGGAAATACTGTGCATTGAGTGTCACAGTTAGATTTGACCTGTTTTATATCCTATGAACTGTGTGGGAGGACCCTGCACCTACACAGAGTCCCTTTGCCCTCATTTAACCTCGTCTTGCCTCATTTCCCAAATTTCTCCTTTGTATGTTGTAACAGTTTCTCCTAATTTTTGTCTCTTTTTTTCTGTTTAAATAGGAAACGCATAGACTCTAAAATCAGAAGGAACAATATGATCGTCTAGTCTGACCTCCTGCACAATGCAGGCCATAGAACCTCACCTACTCACTCCTGTAACAAACCTCTAACCCATGACTGAGTTATTAAAGTCCTCAAATCATGGTTTAAAGACTTTAAAGTACAGAGAGTCCATTAGCAAGTGAGCTGTGCCCTATGCTACAGAGGAAGAAGAAAAACCCTTAGAGCCCTTGCCAATCTGCCTTGAGGGAAAATTCTTTGCTGACCCCAAATATGGCGATCAGTTAAACCTGAGCATATGGGCAAGACTCACCAGCCAGATACCAAGAAAGAATTTTCTATAATAACTCAGAACCCACCTCATCTAACGTCCCTTCTCAGGTCACTGGCATATCCACCACCAATAGTCAAAAATTAGTCAATTGCAAAAGCTCTTCATGGCCACCATCTTTTAGTAGGTATATGTCCAAGTGGGGTCTTGATTTTGGTTGGGGGCTACTGGAGTACAAATGATAATTAACACTAAAATAATATAATTATAATGGATGGCATGTGTGTTTTAAACACATGAATATACAACAGGATTTAATTATACTAGACCCAAAGTGGGTGTTTCCTGGTAACTAGAGTCAGAACAGGCTACATTTGTAATTAAGGATTGATAAACTTGCTTCTAGAAATCATCAAGACTGAAATTCTGTCTAATGAAGCCTATTAAAAGAAATGCGTGCAGGTTTATTTTTGTGTCTCTTCATTAAATGTTAAACTATTGAGTAAATGCAAATCAGACCCCAAATTACTGCACAAAAATGAACAGTTATTTAAGTTAGAGAAAACCCATCAGAATTACAGTTTGTTAACACTAAAACAATAATGCTTAGCACTTGTACAGGACCTTTTCGTTCATAATGCTCAAAGTGCTTAGTGAAGGTTGATAAAAATTATCACCATTTTATGGATAAGGAAAGTGAAGCACAGAAAATTGGTGATTTGTCCATGTCACCCAGCAAGGTGATGGCAGAGGCAGGAATAGAAACCAGGTCATTCCATCATCAGTCCAGTGTTCCATGTATTTAGCAATGTAACAAGCTAAGAGGATCTCTTGAAGTTCAGGAGCGAGATTTTGTGCTGAACCTTTCAGAGGAACAACACAGAAATTTGCAGCAATAGAGATAAATGGCAGAGGCCCTGGGTTGATGGTGCTGGTATATTCTCTTTACCTTGAAGTCTTTAAACTATGATTTGAGAACTTCAGTAACTCAGTCATAGATTGAGTCTATTACAGGAGTAGCAGGGCCGGATTAAGACATGCTGAGGCCCTCAGCTATGTCAAGATTTAGAGGCCCCATACCATAACAAAAAAATAAATAAAATAAAGTGAAAAAAGTGTATTACATTCTAACAGAAAGGGCAATGAAAAAAAAGATAAATCTTTGTATCTGCATATATGCATAGATAAAGATGCAACGAACAACTAATAATCTAAATAAAACTTGCAACTTGCAAAAAACCTTATTTACATTATTAAATACCTCATGATTTCTTAATTAGCATATATGAAACTGAAGATTTTTATTATATAGCAACACAAGAGCAATTACAGAGATCAGCACTTAGTAAATGGAAGTAGAAATGCAACTTGCAATAAAAAATTATTAATATAAAATTATCATATATTAAATTGAAGACCTACCGTAAAGCAACACAAGAGCATTACAAAGATCAGTACTTACTAAATGGAAGCAACCATGGAAACTAACCATCTCTTTTGTTTACACATCAAATAAAATTTAAAACATTTTCTTTCATGATTTCCAAAGAGCGAAGTCATGGATGATGTCTTCAAATGATAAGCTATGAAGTTCGTCATTTTCTATGCACAAAATGCTTAATGCAGAAGACAGTTTTTCTTGCAGCATTGATGTTTGCAGTTCATTCTTAATCCTCTTCAGCTGCAAAAATGGCCTTTCCCCTGAACACTTTGTTACCATTAGACTCAAAAATAGCCACAATATTGCTTCTACATTAGGGAAAGCCAACTGAATCTTATCTTGGAAGATAACTTGATACAGGTCCTGGTGGAGGCCAAATAGCTTCACAAAAGTCATGTAATACTTTCAGTCTTTAGAGGCCCCTCATAATCTGAGGGCCTAAACTGTAGCTTACTTAGGTTGTGCCTAAATCCAACACTGAGAGTGGGTATGTGAGATTCTGTGGCCTGCGTTGTGCAGGAGATGAGACTAGAAGATCAAAATGATCCCTTCTGACCTTAAAGTCAGTCTACACACCTATGAATGACCTTACTATGATTAACATCTACAAGTGTCCATTAGTTAGCTAACCAACCACTGATCTGCCATGTTTCTGAGTCCTACCATCTACTGTGGTGATTTCAATTCCCACCATGCCATTTAGGGATATTCTGAACACCCACCAAAGAGAATCTACTGGAGTGGGCATCAGACATTGACCTGCTACTCTGCTATGACCCAAAACAAATGCCAAGTTTTCACAGTAGTAGATGAGCAGAAGGCTCTTAACCCAATATCACTTTTTCATCTTTTGCCAAACTAGAAAAAAAAAAGTGCTTAAAGCTTTTCCAAAGTCTCAGCTTTCATCACCAAGCATCTGCAGATGTCAACCACAAATAGCTTACAAAAGGCCCAGTGCTATTTTCTGAAACCTCGGTGGGAGTCTTTCAAATAGAATTAGAGATGTCTCTCAGAGAACTGGCTGAGTTGGACTTGATATGCCTAGCCAATAATAATTATTCCTACTGAACCGTTTGCAAATTAGTTCAGAAAACTGCTAAGAAATCGATCCTTAGCAGCTATCACCAAGAGTGTATCCCTGGGTAGTCAACAAAGACAATTGAGCTTTACCAGGCATTGGAATTTGCTAGTAATGAACAGGCAGCCATTAATAAGACCAATGACCTTACTCAACTGCTGCACTGAATCAGAAGTAATCGACAGAAGAGATGGTCTTTTTGCACATTCTAGCTGAAAAGCTCACCAGACTACCAAAAGATTTTCTAGAGACCCAGCCTTGTCACAAAGGAGATTTTGGTCACTGCAGATGTTATCACATCCCAGCTAATAGCTATACACACACTTAGATAAATCTTTCAGCCATGTGGTCAAACTTGGGGTTACAGAGAAGTAGCAGGCTCCCACTATAGATTTGAACTTGATGGATCCTTTTTTCAGACAAACATTCGACCAGGCCATAAAATTTATGAAAACAGGAAAGGGTCCAGGCCTGGATTATTATATTAGGTCTGTTAGTTAAACACAGTTAATGCATACGATTAACTCAAAACAAATTAATGCATTATGTTTTTTAACATGTGAACTGCCACTCTTCCCACCATGTTACACCACTGTTGCTCCCAACTCCAGTTACTGCTGAGCTAGGGTTGGAGAGCAGAGGAAGCCTGTCTGCTGCTGCTGCTAGCTCAGGAGTAGGACTGGCCTTAGGGATGAGAGGGCTGGGCCACTGCCCAGAATGCTGTGTGCAGGGTAGCACTTCCTCCTGCATTGCTTCACTGCCACCTGCAGCTGCCCCTGCTCCTAACATACATCGGTGATTCTCAACCAGTGTTCCGTGGAACACTGATGCTCCTCGGACATCGTGCAAGTGTTCCATGTCCCACCCTTACCCCTCCCCATTGGGGGGGGGGCTTATTGGGCAGAGGGAAGGAACAATTTAATGCCCCAGCCACAGCAGAGCTTCTTGGTGCACGGCGGTGGACGTTGATGCACACCTGGAAGCTTTGTTGTGACTGGGACATTTTAAAACTCCTGCCACTGTTATCAGCTTTTTGGAGAATGTGTTCATCAGGTGTTCTGCATAAAGTAATTTATACCCTTAGGTGTTCCCCAGCCCACTAAAGGTTGAGAAACACTGACATACATATTTGTCAAGCAAGTTAATAAAATCAGAAGTATCTAACTCACCTTTTGCTACTGGCTTAAACAATAGTTTTGGGTTCCTATAAAACCAGCCCTGCTTTCCCATTTGCTGCCCAACACCATATAAACACCATATAAATGGTGGTTGTAAAGTGAAGAAGTAATTAAAAACATTGAAACAAGCCTTCATCTGTACATACTGCCAAGAAATCTTTATCATCTTTGATGGAGAAGGGAGCAAACACAAATTTTCAGTTACAGTCATTATCTACCTAGAAGAAATATAATAATTAATACTGCAGTTTGTTTGATCTCCTGTAATGAGAATGCTTTCGAGCTGTGAAGAAAGTTAGTCTTAATGAAGAGGCTGAGATGCAACAAAGGTATTTAACAGACAAAGAGTTGAATTAAGGTGCCATTGGAGATCTCATTAGAGAAGTTCATAGCAGACAATAAAGTGGAAATAACAGTTCACTAACTTAAGTAAGTTAACCAAGTATAAGAGAACATAAGCTTCAATATCTCTCTTTATGCAAGTACAGCTCAATCATTATATCCCAATTTGAACAGTCAGTTCAGCTTATAATATGCTTTTATTATTCCATCTCAGCCTTTTCATGAGACAAAGGCAATAAGCACCCCACTAGTTTTGTCAAGACTCACAGAATACTAATAAAAATAGTCTGCCAGGAAGATACCTTACTAGGGAAGAAACCATATTTATACTATGGGAGGTTAGACATCTTAGAAATAGTTCCTCAAAGTAATCACTTGGAATCCTAGGGAGGAATCATAGATGATAGTGAACATCCATCTGTCACCTATTCCAGTCCCCTAGGTAGAACAAGATTTCCCACAATTTTTCCACCACATCCTTAAGCATCCCTAGTGATGGTGCAATAACCAGACCTTTCAGGTCATTCCACATAACTGAAAATTTCACTTATTTTGAAGAATATTTTTCTAGAGCCTAACTTAAATGCATGTATGTTTTTTCCTTTTAGTTCTTTGTAATTTTCTAGGGTGAAATTATCAACCACTATAAACCATTCATCTCCTTTATATTTCTGTCTCCAAATAGAGCCAATGGAATTTGCACAACCTTTTCGGCAACAGAAATTTTGGGGGGAAATTCACACGACTAGACTTTCTCTCACAATCCTCTTGTTTCAGTCTAATTCTCTAAGCAGGTCCAAAGAATGCTCTTCATCCCACCTTATAAGCCTCCTCTTCATGTTTTCAGTCCCAAGAATGTCTCTATTCAGACTATGGGTTTCATCCAAAATCCCATTGAAATCACATGATCCACTGATTTTGATAGACATTGGATCAGACCATAAATGAGCAGCACTGCACAAATACTTTAAATAAGGTCTGACAAGGTTCTTATGGGCATTGCCATTTCCTTGGGTAATTCATCTAAGAGACACAGTAGAACTGGAGCCCTAGTATTCATTTCAGTGCTTATAACAGGAAGAAGCAGTAGATTTGAAAGCCAAATACACAGTAATGTGCTTGTTAAAGTCAGTATTTTATAATGATAACTGCTTGGAAATGTCCAAGAAGTGACGTGCTTAGGAAGGATATATGGAGCACATGAAGAAAAATCAAGATCACAGAATTGCTTTAGAGGCAATATAACAATGGAATGATAGACAGCAGAGTGTGAGCTGTCATTTTGTAAATACCCAGTCAGACTAGGAATCAGGACACCTCGTTTTACTCCCAGTCCTGTTTTCTAATAACTTCATCTGTAACTTTGGGAAAGTCATTTAACCTCTCAGCACTTCAATTTTTCCAGCTGTAAAAATGGGATACTGTTGCTTATGCAACTTCGAGAAATGCTCTGAAATGTAAATTGTAATTGCAATGCAAATATAATGTTTAAAAGTACTATATCTTGTAGGTATTATTACTACTAAAAGACTGTATCTTATGGGCAACATGCTGTTCAATACATCCACACAACTCTTTTTTGAGATAGGCTCAGATCTGAATCACTTAAAACTTTTAGTGGTGAAGATGCTTCAGATTTGAATCCTCAGATGCATTCAATCTTGAGAGAAATGTAAGGAAAATATTTATTCATTTCTCATATTAACCAGAGGAGGTAGAAAGAATAGATTGATACATTATCCCCCACTCCACTTCAATTATGTGGATGGCAGAGAGATTCAGAATGCTTTCTGATAATGGCCTCCTTCTGGGAGACAGCTATATTGCAATTGATAAGGCTTGAGCAGTGTGTTTTGCATAGTAGAAATGATCAGATGATAAAAAGATTTTCAAAAAAAAATTTTTTTAATTTTTCTCTTGTTTTTCTAATTGCAATAGGAAAGTATCAGAAATTGTTAATCAGTTTTCTTGTTGGTGGGAAAATAGGAAAGAAATTGCACCTTTTTCATTCATACATTTCTGCCATTTTTTATCAAAATTTGACACTTCAATGACATTTTGTCAAAACTAGAAAAATGCTTACCAGCTGTAATACATGGATGATGTAACAAGCTAGGCTGCAGTACTCTTCTATTGACTTATACCATTTGCATGTGCTGGACCCAGTAGGGAATTATTGATGGATTCCTACTGACACAAATGATAAGAGTAGCAGTTACAGTTTATTAACTCAGCCATGAGGGTTGGGGAAGGAGCCTCTATGGAGAAATCCTAAGAAAAAAGATTGGGAAGATAATTTAGGCTGACACTTCCTATTTAAGTTATTCATAAATACAAACACTGTTCTAGTAAATGGGTAAGATTGCATTAAATACTGGGAGCCATAAAATGGTATCAATTATAAATGAAGATATGACAATTTACACCACATTAGAATATGGCCCACTGTGTATATTCAAAGGAGAGTGGAAATGTTTTATTTTAGTTTTTAGACGATTCATTGCATAATGACACTTAGAAAGATGGAAAAAGAGTACTGACAAGTGAGCTGTGGGCAGAGGGCCAGAGATAGTCCATTCATTGCCATAACTCTTATAAGAAAAAAAAATCTGTGCCAGTTGTGCAAAAAATAATAAAGCTGATAGATCAGAGCAAAAAAAATCAGAAAAGATAAACAAGCTGGGTGAGGTGATATCTTTTATTGGACCAGTGTCAGCTAGTGAGAGAGAGACAAGTTTTCAAGCTTACATAGAACTCTTCTTCAGATTTGGAAAATGTACTCAGAGTGTCACAGCTTAAGGCCATGTACACACTACAGATTGTCCCGCAATAAAAGTTATTGCGGGACAAGCAAGCATTATAATTATAATGCTTTACCCTGTCCACACAGCAGTCCTTCTAGCGAAAAGGAGCGTTCACACACTCCTTTGAATTTTCACTAGAAGGAGCAGTGCATGGTGGGCGCCTATCCCGTGGGGCTCAGCTGGATTGGGGCTCCCTTGCAGCAGCCAGGGCTCAGCTGTGGCTGGCCAGCTGAGCTCCACTGAGCCCGGTCTGTGGCGGGGCTCAGCTGCTGTAGACCCCTGAGCCCGAGTCTGTGGCGGGGCTCAGCTGCCACTGGCCCACTCAGCTCCGCTGAGCCCGGGTCGGGGCTCATCTGCCGCCAGCCAGCTGAGTGCCAGCTCAGCTAAGCCCTACCATGGTGCTCCAGCCGCCGGGCAGTCAAGTCCCGCTGCGGCTGCAGTGGGGCTCCAGTCGCTGGGCAGCCGAACCAGGGACCGCGGCTCAGCTGGCCACGGCTGGAGCGGGGGCGGCGGGGCTCAGCCGCAGCAGCTGAGCCCCAGGGGCTCAGCGGGGTTCCAGCCGCCAGCCAGCTGAGCCCTGAGCCCCCACTGGGGGAGCTGAGCTGCCAGCTTGAGCCAGAGTCTGGCTCAAGCCGCTATTTGTCAATTTCACTGCTCTGTTAGAGCAGTGAAATTGACAAATTTGACAGCTCCGGTGTCCCAGAGTGCCCTCGATTGGCACTCTGGAACATTTCCGGAAGCTGTCAAAAACACAAGGAGCATACACACAGGCTCTACCATGGAACAACTATTCCGTGGTAAGCCTTATCATCCTCATTTGGGTGATTTACGTGTTGCGTGGCAAGAGGGCTGTTGCCGCGCAAAAAGAAGGATTTCTGTGTACACGCTCAGATTGTTATCGCACGGTAAGGAGCCTTACGACGCAATAACTTTGTAGTGTGTACAAGGGCTAATGCAAGGTGGAATAGATTGTTTAGCATGAGAAGTTAACACACATTTCCAGGGATCATTCAAGCTGAAGTTGCTCATTAACACACCTACGTTCATATATTCATAGGGGGAAAGAAGGGAGGAAGAGGTAGAGTGACCAGATAGCAAGTTTGAAAAATTGGGACGCAGGGTGAGAGGTAATAGGCATCTATATAAGATATAGTCCAAAATATCGGGACCATTCCTAGATCATTCATCCTAGGGGGAGGGATTATAGATTGTTGTAGTAAACCATCAATCCAATGTATCTATTCAGCCCATGATCTTATAATCTAGAAAAGTTATGAATTTAAGCTCCCAGGCTCATTTTTTGAAGGTATTTTATCATTTTCCTGTATAAGTTAATTTGAAAATGTAATGACTGTCTGATTTCACTACATAGTTGTTCTTGGGGCATTTAGGTGCTCTAGATTAGGTACTTACCCACCTTATAATGCTAATATCCTGGGATCAACACAGCTATGCCAACACTGCAGAGCAGAAACAAAGCATAGTATATATGAAAAGCAGAGGAAAAGGTTAAAATGATGCTACAAGTGTAAATAGTTTTCTTTTCAGGAAGTGAGAAATGGCCTGGGGTTAACAAAAACATTTTATTAGTAACAAGTGAGGAGTTATTTCAGTTTCCTTTTGTACAAGGAAATCCTCATAACATGAAAATCACCATTATAGGAAAGAACTTTCCTATGGACTTTCAGTTACAAAACATAACTACCATAAATGTTCTAGAGCCTGTTCGGTGCCAGAAAAATCTCTGTTGAATTGCACTTCATTTCTGCTGGTCTGACTCTACCATCTTTTGGATGACATATGAAAATGAGATTTTGACTATGTGTCATGGATGACTTTCTTGTACTTTTTATGAGTGTCAGTGTTGACCCTTATGTCCTGGACAGATTCCAGTTTCAGTAATTATATCTTCATTCCTGAAAAATTATCATGTAAATTCAGTTAGATACATCAATCAATACACTTTCTCTCCTCATGTCTGGTTGTGCATTGAAGCCATTGACCTCAAAAATAAAACAGGCCCCTAAACTACTGGATGGTGACATTTTGGTGGATAATTGAGTTTATGCTTGTGCGTAGTGTTTAAGTGCAAAGTGCTTTTGGACCATTCAGGATGAACTGAGCCAGTATAAATTAAATTTATATTGAAAAGTGAATGGGATAAACTCTGGGAATATGAAAGAAAAGAATAGGGGAAGTGTAATATGCCACACCCATGGTCTTCTGAGAAAAGGGGTGTTTAGCTTCCGTCAGGCGGTGCTGACCCTGCTATCCTTCTGGGCGTGGCCCAGACCCTCTCCAAACAGTGTTGTCACTCTACTTCCTGGTCCAATGACTCCTGGGCAGGGCTGGGCTCCCTGCCCAGTTGTGCCAGGCAAGATTACTGTATAGTCCTCAATTTCTCCCCTCACGGGGATACAGTTCCCTTCCTCACAGTTATGCCTGCTGGCTCCACAATCCTCCTAGGGGGTTCTGCGGGTCAATCGATCTCCCCTGCTGTCACACCCTTTGCTGAAGCCTCTGCAGGGCTTTTAACTGTGGTTCCCTGCCAAAGAGAGGGCAGCCTGCTGGCTGGTGAGGGGCCCTTCTGGCTGTTTTGGAAGCTGAGGGCTCCCCCTGTGGCTGGAGGGGTTGATACACCCCAGCACAGGAAGAATAAAACAATTGCTAGAATGAAAGAAAGTAGGAGGAACAAAAAATCTTGTGGTGCCTTCATGTAAAATCCAAGCTACAACAATAAGTCTGTGAACTTCCTGTTATAAGGAAATATAAAAGATTGATGGATCACATAATTATTTTATTTTATTTTTAAGGCTATTAGAGAATCACTGTGCGTGTCACCTGAAATACAGAGCAGAACTTTGGTTCCCATTAGTCAAGCAAAAACTATGCTTGGATGGCTGTCATGAAATTCTTGCATGTATCTTTTTAGATAAAATGATAATCTAGGAATTTATATTTCATTCATGACCCCAAGGAAAATTGAGGCCTTATAGGTACTTATATTCATGTTGAATTCACAGAAGATGTTTATTCGTATAAATACTGAGGGAATTTACTCATTTACTTGTACAAGAACTGATCACATACTCACAACTGGTATCATTGGTAGAATTGATACACTTCTATTAAAAATGTATCTGCTCTGATCTCAGTCATATATAATTCATGGATCATTGAGATAGTATTGTACCATTGTGTATTAAGGAAAGTTTTAATGTATGGATCATTGCACTGATAAATTTTAATGGTACCTGGTCTCCCAAGTCAGTGCAAATTGCACAATGCAGCTTTTTAAGAATGTTGCTGAAGAACAGAAATTATCACTAGAGGATTTAGGAAAGGAATGCCTGGATAAATTAGAGTAATCGATTGGTTTTATTTTTGATGCATGATTATTTGTTGATGATTGTATTAGCAAACTAGGTTAGGTACCTCTTGTTTTGTCGAATAAATCCAACTAAATAAAGCTAGGGATTTCAATAGGAGTTGGGTGCCTGATTTATGTAGTTTCTTTAGGAAATGCCAGCCAAAATAAATAGTCGGCAAGTCTAATCTATGGATTATTGGTAAGAGAGACCAGAACAAGGATTCTAATCAAATGTGCTAACAAGTCTTTAATTATAACTAAGCCTGCAATGGTGTCATACAATCATGTACTAATGACATGATTCACAGATTTTAAGGGCAGTATAGGCCATTATGATTGTCTAATCTGACCTCTAGCACAACACAGTGTACAAATTTTACCTGCATCAAGCTAATAATTTCTGACTGAGCTGGACCAATTAGATAAAATGTTTCTTCAGTACTAGGACTCTGGTTTTCTTTTTATAGTTTCAACATATATTTCTTAAAACTTTTGCCACACCAGATGCTACTCTGTGAACTCCAGATGGTGGAACTTCTCTAAACAGTAGTGATATTTGACTTACTAATTTTTTTCCTTTATTGTAAAAATAGTACTTTTTAAGAGATTTTTTTAGAAAAGTATTTTGTTTGTTTGTTTTATACAGTGCGTCTATCTTGTAATTATTAACATTTATTATCATTTTGGGAACAGTAACTCAGCATCATGGCTGACTGGGGAGTGTTATAAATAACAACATTAATAAAAACCATAAGGCTAGATTGTGGCTTGGGGCACATGCATGTTCAAGAGAATAATGGCAATAAAAGCCCCATTCTGTATGGGCTCTTTACGCCTACTTATTCGCCAGAAGGACAATTGTATGGAAAGGGGCTTTGAACTGGCAGAGCCTTGGCTCCTCCACACTAACACACCACCAAGCATGGAAAAGCCACGAGCGGGAGTGTTCTCATTGGCTACTTATGTAGGCTTGCAGCTAATTGTTCCTCTCTTTCCCCCTTCCTGGAAAGCATACATGGAATTATGCCTCTGGGAGTAGTATTTAAGGGTACATCTATGCTGAAGAAAAAAAAAACTGTAGGAGCAAGTCTCAGAGACCAGGTCAACTGACTTGGGCTTGTAAGACTCACTCTATGGGACTAAAAATAGCAAAGTAGAGATTTGGGCACAGCCTCTGAGACCCTCCCTTTCAATTGTAAAGCGCAGGCTCCAACCTGACCCAAATGCCTACACAAGCTATGTAGCACAGAGCTTGTAGACTTGCTGCCATGTGTCCCCTCACCCCCAATATACATGTAATCTAAGTCACAATGCTTCCCGGGGCTACTGTGAACAGTTTACATGCCACCCCTTCCACAAATCTGTGCCCTAAAAGGTATTTAACTGATGGGTATTAATGTCAAGGTTTTCCTCAAAAACAAAATGTCTGTTTAAATTTTTTTTTTAATAGTCCTAGCTGAGAGCAGTTATTCAGAGAATTTATTTCTTCCAGCATAAGTAGATCGCTAACACACAAACATAACACAAAGGAAAAACTCAGAATCTGAGGTTTTCAAATGTTGCTTGAAGGCCATTTTCAAAATTTTGTCTGTCATAGGTGTGCATCGTCTGGTTGCATGGCATGAAGACTATAGCTGGTTAAAAAAATTTCAGTGGAACAGTTTGCTATCAAAAAATATAATTTCACCAAAATCAAATTGTTTCACAGGAATGCATCAATTCTGCTGACTTTTTATAGGAAATATTAAAAATGTTTTGTTCCAATAAGGTAAAAACATTTTATTTTGACATTACATTAACATATATTATAATGTTTTGATATTATCCAAAAGATACAACATTATTGAAGCAAAGCATCTTGATAAACAAAAATTGAAATTTTTCAAAATTTTCATTCCAGGGGACATTTCAAAATTTCAGCTTTGTGTTCTGATTAGAGCAAGACCACCACAATTGAAATGTCAGAATTTCCCACAAAACAGAGGTCTTCTAACTCAGTAGTTTTCAAACTTTTTTCCTCAGGACCCAGCTGAAAAAAAATGTATTCCCAGGACCCAACAATTACATCTGTGAGCCATGCATTCCAGTCCTTTGGCAGCGGCAGCAGGGGATGCTGCGACCCAGTGCCTGAAGGTCTCCGATCCAGTACTGGGTCCCAACCCTAAGTTTGAAAACCACTGTTCTAACTTGCTATGATGAAGACCAACAGCACCACAGGCAGGCTATTATTTATTTATTTTGCCAGTTGTGTTCTGAGGCCATGTGACAACTTGTACCAGGAACCTATATCTTTATTTTCAGGAGAAGAAAGTTCTCTGTACCCCGGTTATAGCTCTAAGGAACCACTCAACTACTTTCCTTCACTTTGCAGCCTCTCTGCATGAGGACTCCATGTCATGGCTATCAGACTGTCTTTTCTCATGGTAGTAGCACTCCTAGGTTTAAGCTTCTAATTAAAGGGCCAGATTCTCTGGCTGCTATGCTCCCTTTATGCTGCTCAGTTATGAGAAACTAGTCAAGTGGGAATTCCTCCAGTGTCCATGTAGTTGGGGGTAGGGGTGGAGGCAGGAGGACACACTAAACCCTGAATGGTTTTTTTCTGTCCCTCACACTGCATAACCCATGGTACAGGGTCAGCGAAATGCCATGGCCATCTCTGGCACTGGGCACAGGGGGGCACGAGGCCCAAATCCCAGATCCAGTGCCCCGAGTGTATTGGCTAGCCCCAGCTAGCAGTCTCTTTGAGCAGAGAAGAGGAAGTCCTTACTTGAGGCGATTGAATTGTTGGACACCGAGAGTCTTGAACATTTGAAAGCATCTTATCTAACACCCAGGCTTTTAAAAAACACTTTTGGACTGGAGATGCAATCAGGAAATATGTTCTATTTCACTCATGTTGTTAAAGCTTGCAGCATAATGCAAAACTACTTTCACAGAAAAAAGGCTCAGAGAGCTGACATGACTCCCTATTTTGTAATTCTAGAGTGTACTATATAAAGATTTTATGCCCAAACTTAATAGTTTTGTTTACCTCCTCTCCCCTCCCCCCCCCCATTCATGGCTGCTTTTTCATGTGTCACTCCATGTGTCCATGATTTAGAATGTACAGTAGTTAGTCATCTGTAATGAAAATAATGTAGCCTAGTTATTAAAAAATAAAGGCAAGATGAAGGGGAATAAACATTTACAACTATGAAATTACAGTGAGCAGATGGAAGTAGCACCTAAATATGCAAAAAAAATTCATCCTCATGTATACACAACCTTTGAGTATAAAAAAGTTACACCAAGGATGAATCTGACCTGTTTTTGATTTCTTAGTATCAACAGCTAACTCCAAACTTTTCCCCTGTCTTTACTTCTCCTTTATAAACAAACAGCTCAAGGTGAGAATTTCAGTTTGTTTGGTCTCAACTATTTATTTTTCCTTCTCCCCTGTCTGTAGGGAGCCAAGGAACAATCACAGAGAGTACCTGGCAAAGCAGAAACAGAGAGGGGATGTTAGAGTAAATGGTCACTTGTACTTCAGTGTTTGAATGAAACTCTATTAGCTTTTGCTTCTGTGCAAAAAAAAGTAATTCAGTGTCCTTCACCCTAAAAGATCTCAGTTCCTAATAAACTCAATATCTACATAGAAGAATCACACAATCTGTTACAGAAATATTTTTGGGGTGCATTGTGATATATGTTTAGGGCTTCTGATCTGGGGTTTTAATTGATAAACATCAATAAAATATCCCACTACCAAAAGTAAGAAATCAGCATTTATCCAATACACACTAGAAAAACACTGGAAATGGTTATTCGTATTTAAGCACTATTCTACAGGGAGCGGTAATGCAGACTGAAGGAGGGTGGTATTTCTAAAGCAACAGTAATGTATTGCACATTAATTGGTCCACATAGATCCTACTGGTGCACAGGAAAGGTTCCCTAGTGCTGTTTGAAACAGTACTACATTAAAGCTCATTAGGGAATATTACAAAGAGATTACTGATTGCAGTATATATTATAGTGAATAGTGTATGTATTATGTATTATTCATTACAACATACATGAAGAGAAAGTCCAGAAAACCCCTGATTTATGGAGATCTACATACAAATAAAAATTACTGAAAACAAACCCAAAATATCATATTAATTAACCCTGAAAAAGCTTTATTTATGTGTTTAACCTAACACAACAGCATTTTTGCAATTGATGGAGATATGATGTGAAGAAAACTAGCATATCCAATTAAACTACATGTGGAAATTTACTGAAGGAAGGCAGAATGTATTCCAACTAGAATTTTTGCCAAGACGCTAGCACTAACTCCTACTCCTGCCAAAAAGTATATGGGATGTTTAAGGACCAGCTGTGATCAGAATGTCAGGTCTATAACTCATCTGAAGGGCATCACCTCCATCAGCACAGTGCCTATTAAGAATATACTGACGCACTGGTTTAGTCTTCACTCATCGGGAAATGGGACACTTGCTGGTTCAACAACACCACTATCCACATCACCCAGAGATTTCCTTGGGAGTTTCTGGTCCAAACACTGGTCTTGCTCTAGTCAACTTTTGAGTTCCGTTGATATTTCAGTCTGCTCTAATAAAACTGAAAAAGTGCACTCTCTTTATGCAGTTTATCTTCCACTGGCTACAACAATAATCAGCCATTCATTATATAATCAGATCTTTGCCAAACTATGTGCCAAATATGATTATATGGATGATGAATAAATCTAAAATGTAATTTTAACTAGCCCGTTTTTGTACACATTTCTCTCTTTTCAGATTGAGTCTTTTTGACTTTGTGAAAAATGGTTGCACTTGCACAAAATATGTGTTTTATTTCTAGATAATGGACTATGCCAACTTCCATTTCTTTTAGAATTCAATAGAAACTTGGTAGATCAAGACATTTCCTACAACCTTATTTCCTTTCAGACTATACACATTAATATAGCCAAAGCCCCAATCTTTACTTATATCTCTTGACTTCAGCAATTCCTTTTTCAATTTCTATTGGGTTTTTTTTGTTTGTTTGTTTTGGTTTTTTTTATGTGGCACAGACTTTTGCTGTTGAGCAATACATTTAGTTTTCCACTCATGAGCTGAGAAATTACACCAATTTCTCAAGGCCTTCTGAGCTAAGTGAATTTGGCTCAATCTTTCCCAGCTATCAGCCCTTCCATTAGTGCTAGAGAACGCTTCAGTGATATTTACTTGTCATTCTGATAATGCAGCTTCCTTTTCTTCTTTTGCTTTGAGGCTGATTCTTTGAAACTTGGATCCTTGGAAGGGTGACACTTCCTACTGAAAGAGCTTAATTAAAATGTGCTAATACAGTGACAGGTGGTTGCTCAAAATCCCTAAAAAGGTCTCACAGAATACCTGATTTTTTTAAACTATGTCTGCTTCATAGCACAGAGATACCTGCTAAATCTAAAGGGTTTTATTTACATACAAGCCTTTGTAAGGGACAGTGTGGAGCATACCAACAGAGATACAATCTCTCCTTGGCTTCTTAGGCTACATATAGTCTGCCCTGCTTATGGAGAAGATATATATTGCCCCCCTCCTAGTTTCCAAGCTTTATGCAGTTCCATGAGACACATTTTATGCAAATGATTTAATTAGATAATTAGCATGTCTGAATATTAATTGTGTATCTCTGTAAACTTCCATTTGGGTAACTGATGTTTTGCTGCTAGTCAATGGTGTCAAAAGGAGACTAAATTTCCTCTACAGGATTCCCCCGAATAGTCGATGCAGGTGCAGAGAATGTTGTTATCTTGCTGATGAGAAAGATTAGCTTCAACATAAATCGTTTATTAAAAACAGGAAATATGTACAGATATAAATAAACAAAACATACTTCTTGGAGAATTTACTGTATAGCATGCCTCCCTTTCTTTTAGATACAGTTTTATCATAGAATCATAGGGTTGGAAGGGACCTCATGAGGTCATCTAGTCCAACCCTATGCTAAAAGCAGGACCATTCCCACTAAATCATACCAGCCAGGGTACTCTCTAACTGGACCTTAAATATCTCCAAAAACGGAGATTTCATCACCTCCCTAGGTAACCCATTCCAATGCTTCACCACCCTCCTAGTGAGAAAGATTTCCTAATATCCAACCTCGACCTCCCCAGCTGCAACTTGAAACCATGCTCCTTGTTCTGTCCTCTGTTACCATTGAGAACAGCCTAGCTCCCTCCTCTTTGGAGCACCCCTTCAAGTAGTTGAAGGTTGCTATCAAATCCCCCCTCAGTCTTCTCTGCTGAAGACTAAATAAGCCTAGTTCCTTCAGTTTTTCCTCATACCTCATGTGCCCCAGCCCCCTAATCATTTTTGTTGCCCTCCGCTGGACTCCTTCTAATTTGTCCACATCCTTTCTGTAGTGGGGAGCCCAAAACTGGACACAATATTCCAGATGCAACATCACCAGTGCCGAATAGAGGGGAATAATCACATCCCTTGATCTGCTGGCAACACTCCAACTGATGCAGCCCAATATGCCATTGGCCTTTTTGGCAACAAGAGCATACTGTTGACTCATATCCATCTTCCCGTCCACCATAACCCCCAGGTCCTTTTCTTCAGTGCTGCTACCTAGCCGATTGGTCCCCAGCCTGTAGCAGTACATGGGATTTTTCCGTCCTAAGTGCAAGACTTTGCACTTGTCCTTGTTGAACCTCATGAGATTTCTTTTGGCCCAATGCTCCAATTTGTCTAGTCTCCCTGAATCCTGTCCCTGCCCTCCAGTGTGTCTACCATTCCCCCCAGCTTGGTGTCATCCAAGACTTACTGACTGTGCAATCTATCCCATCACCCAGATCATTAATGAAGCTGTTGAACAGAACCGGCCCCAGGACCAACCCCTAGGGTACTCCATTCATTACTGGTTGCCAACTAGACATCATGCCATTGATTCCTCCCAGCTGAGCCCGATGATCTAGCCCGTTTTCTATCCACTTTACAGTCCACTCATCCAACCCATACTTCCTTAACTTGCTGACGAGAGTGCTGTGGGAAACCATATCAAAAGTCTTGCTAAAGTCGAGGTATATCACGTTGATGGCTCTTCCCACATCCACAAATCCAGTCATCTCATCATAGAAGGCAATCAGGTTGGTCAGGCACGATTTACCCTTGGTGAATCCATCCCGACTGTTCCTGATCACTCTATTTTCCCCCACGTGTTCCAGGATGGATTCTTTAAAGACCTGCTCCATGATTTTTCTAGGGATTGAAGTGAGGCTGATTGGTCTGTAGTTCCCTGGATCCTCTTTTTTAAGAACATAAGAGAGGCCG
>ML685767.1:12351287-12372039 GCA_007922175.1 Pelusios castaneus
TTCTTCAAACTCCTCTTTGGCTTTTCTTATTACACTCTTGCACTTAACTTTTTCCCTTTCTTGAAGATAGGTACTATATTTGCCTTTTTCCAATCCTCCAGGACCTCCTGCATTTGCATGAGTTTTCAAAGATAATGGCCAGTGGCTCTGCAATCACATCGGCCAACTCCCTCAGCATCCTTGGATGCAGTTCATCTGGCCTCATAGACTTTGCAGGTCCAACTTCTTTAAGTAGTCCCTAACCTGATCTTCCATCACCGAGGGCTGCTCTCCTCCTCTCCATTCTGCAATACCCAATGTAGTAGCTTGGGAGCTGACCCTTCCTGTGAAGACTGAAGTAAAAACAACATTGAGGACTTCAGCTTTTTCTGCATCATCCACCACGAGGATACCTGCCCCACTCAGTAAGGGACCTACACCATCCCTGATCCCCTTCTTGTTACTGACAGACTTGTAGAATCCCTTCATGTTATCCTTCACATCTCTTGCCAGCTGCAACTCCAATTGCTCTTTGGCCTTTCTGATTTTATCCCTGCAGTCCCAAGCAATATATTTATATGCCTCCCTAGTCATCTGTCCAAGCTTCCACTTCTTGTGAGCTTCTCTTTTACATTTCACCTCATTGCAGGGTTCTCTGCTAAGCCACGCTGGACGTCTTCCACATTTGCTGTTCCTTCTGCACATCAGAATAGTATCTTCCTGTGCCCTTAGCAGGGTTTCTTTAAAATACAGCCAGATCTTTTGGACACATTTCCCCTTCAGATCAGCCTCCCAACGGATCACGCCCATCAGTTCCCTGAGGGAGCCAAAATCTGCTTTTCTGAAGTCCAGAGTGTGTGTTCTGCTTCTTTCCTTTCTTCCTTTGATCAGAATCCTGAATTCTACCATCTCATGATCACTGCTGCCTAGGTTGCCATTCACTTCTACTTCCCCGATCAATTCTTCTCTGTTTGTGAGTAGCAGGTCGAGAAGTGCAAGGCCCCTAGTTGGTTCTTCCAGCATTTGTACCAGGCTGTTGTCCTCAACACTCTCCAAAAACTTCCTGGATTGCCTGTGCACTGCTGTATTACCCTCCCAGCAGATGTCAGGATATCTCTGATGTCAGGATATCTCTGACATCTCAGCAGATGTCAGGATATCTCTGACTAAACTAAAATGCTATTAAACTAACAAACTCTAATAAATACAATAGGTTATTTAATAACGATTATTTGCTTTAACCCCCCAAACATGTGTCAGTCAGTCTCTTAGGGTATTTAACCAATCTTTACAATCTCCTGTATTTCAAATGCTCCTCATACACAAGACCTTTTATGTAACAGAGTGTTCAATCTCAAAGTCGATAACAGGATCAGTTGTAAATTATTTTTACTGGTGTGTCTCAGCTCACTTTACTTGTTTCTGCCATTCTCATGGATGCTTATGACTCCTTTGTAAAATTTTACCTTCATCCGTGATCACTGAGGTATGAGTTAGGCGACTTTTCTTTTCTCATTCTAGTTTTGCCATTTGTTTTGTAATTATGAAAGTGGTCTTGTTCATTTGTTACATTTTGGCTGCTTTTCTCAGTCTTTATTTTAGTCATGATCACAGTCTCCTTAATTATCCTTTGTTTCTGTCCCACATCTGATACATGTCAGTAGTAAAGGAGTTCAGAAGGTGGCCATCCATACTGCAGTGCTGTAGCTCTATAATTGTGCTAAATAAGAGTTCTCTCTTGCATCTATTGCTTTTTTTATTTTGACCAATTTCTTCACTATACATACTCCACATTCAGCTAATCCACTGGATTGAGGATATGTAGGACTAGATGTTTTATGATAAAAATAGTACATTTTATCAAAGCCCAGGAATGGTCTATTCCTGAAAAGTCCGTTTTTGGAATTCCATGATATGCAAATACAAATTGAATGTGCCTGACAACTACTGGAGCTGTGGAGCCTTCAGCTGTGATTACTTTTGAGAAATTGGATAATATAATCCATTATAAACAGGTGATCATGTCTTCCCAGGCTGAATATACCAACTCTGACTTTGTCACTTGTTCATGCGGTATCATTGGATCTTTCTGCTGGGGCATCTCTGTTCTTTAGGCATGTTCCCACACCTACTCACTATTTCTTTGATGTCATTATTCATCTGTGGCAAGAATACTTCTCTTGCTGTCTTTCCCAGCTGCCCTTCATGGATTCTTTCCAAAATTTTCCTTTTCATCACTTCAGGAGACATGATCCATGTTCCCTATAGTCTCATACTCAAGAGCAAGATTAACTTAAACATAAAGCTTTTATTAAGAAAAGAATTTGTATATGGAAATAAGGTAACAAAACTTCCTATTGTTCTCCCTTTGTTTTCTTTGTCCCAGCACGAAGCACTTCACAGGCTATTTAAAGAGTGCACAGGAAGTGTGCATTTCTGTACTTCCTGGAAAACTTATTCTCTAGCACAAAGAGGGAGGGATTATTTCAAGCCTCAGAAGAGGAGTCCAAGGCCACATAGGGAGTCAAAGTAGTCTGAGGAGAGTGCAGTTGTTTAATTGGAGGGAACCTTTGTGGCAAGAGTGCAATATTGCCAGCTCATATAATTGTACTGCGAGTGATGGGATTTTGGATGGTTTTGGAGCCTGCCTCACAGAAATGTGAGAAGCTCCAGTACTCTCATGAAGAACAACCTTGCTGGAAGTCTCAGCTGAATCCCTCCCTTCTTCTCACAGCTCTCACAGAAAGGGAAGGGGGGGAGGAGGTAGTAAAGAGCCCAACAGCTCAGCACAGCTTTATTACCTCCTTTCCCCTTTCTTCCTTTGAGAAACATGGAAAAGATTATGCCTTTGGGAAGGTGTAGGTGGGAGAGAGAGCCCCTGGAGCTGCTCAGTCCATCCTGGGAATGGGAACCCCACTGCAGCACACCCACACTCCTCCCAAGCATGGGAGACAGCAGTGAAGAACCCCTAAGCAGTAGCAAAGGTGAGGCTGAGGGCTGAACTTGGGTGGTGGAGATTGGGAGAGCTGAAGTGATAGTGCGGGGCTAGGGGGATTATCAGGCTTGGGGAAGGGGAAAAGCTCTGGGGGATTCAGAAGGAAAGAATAGTTGACATAAAGTAATTTATTCTTAGCTATTTGGACAACTAATTTTTTAAAAGAAACCTAAATATGTTATTGTAATTGCTGAATAAAGTATATATGTAGCTAACAAAATTATACAAGAAGACTGATTTAACTTTATTTTTTAAATACTTTGAATGTGACTGAATTGATTACTTAGGGCCTATAAATTGAATTACTGCACTGAACTGTAGAAAGCTCTAAAAGATAATTGATATTGTAAAGATTTTCTTGCATGTAAAATCTTTGCCATTCATATAAATCTTTATTGAGAAATTATTGGAAAACTTGATTCAGAGAGAGATGTTATATTTTTTTAATTTTCATTGTTCAGTTCCATGTTATAGGCCTTGCATAGTCCTAAAAATGTGTGAAATAGGCTTTTCCATGACACTTTAACTTTATCACACCTCAGAGCTCTCCATTGAGTTCTTATGTTATACCTGTGCACAAGAGCTTAACAAAAGTACTCCCCCTTTTCCCCAGCAGCATGGATCCTTTCCTTCTACTCCATCTCTCCATTTTGGAAGAGAGACTTTTGAGAGGACAGCCATCTTAATAATGAGATAACATTAACAGAAGCGTTCCAAGTAGTATTGAAATGAATCTCTTGGTGTTCAGAAATAGTCCAAATAAAACAAAAACTTAAACATTTTGCATCATCTCTACTCTAATTCTCCTTAAATTTGTTTGTGTACCTCCAGCATACATTAAGTCTCCATTTAGGCATGAAGGTTCACTTTGCAACCTCACATTATCACATATGTACTGCCAGAAGAATAGAAGGAAGGGAGTTAAAAAGGCGGAAAAGAGACTAAAACCATGATTTGATTATATTTTAACTCCCATGATTTGAGGGGCTAATATTATGATTTTTTAAGGATCTGACCCATGATTTTTTATCTCTTATGGTTGGTATAACTGAGTTTGTTGCAGGTTGGCAATAGCCCCATTATTTTATTTTCCATCTATTAGTCCCTAACCATATCAAGTCCCTATCCCTTCCTCCTGTCAGTCCTATTCTGTTCCTCCATTAGCATCTGCTTCAATCTCCTGTCTTTCTCCCTTTCTATAAATAGGTCTGATCCCCATCAAATAAAGCCTTTCCTCACTGTCCCTTTCCACCAATAACTGCTGTCACCTCTTCCCTTATAGCAGTTCCTCTGTCCCCCTTCTATCACTCTCTCCTCGATTTTTTCCTGTCCTCTGGGCAGGGTACCAAGCCACCATCTCTACTTCCTCCTCTGGAATAATAAGACACTTCCTACCAAGATAAAGTTATACCATGTTATTGTTATATGCTTCCAAAACTTGGAAAATGCTAGAAGCCTACAACAGAAAACTTGATGTATTCCATCAGAGATGCTTTTGGAGAATTCTTGGTGTCCACTGGGAGATAAGATGTGCTGACATGATGTTTCACAGGACTGACCCAACAGACTGTAGAGACAATGATCCAAGAAAGAAAGTTACAGTGGTTTGGTCATGTTGCAAAGATTTCAAAAAACTGTACCCCTACACAAGATTTTGGGTGCAAGATGGAAAATATGTGGACCACAGATGATATGTGAGAAAACCACTGAGAAACATATTGCTGTCATGGGAACAGACTACAATGGAGCAAGAAAAGTGGCATTAGACCGCCAAAGTTGGAAACAGTGGTGCTATGCCATGAGTCACAAGGCACAAATGCATCTAGTCTTAAAAAAACAAACAAAAAAGCCCACCAACAATCTCTCCTTCCAGAGCAAGCAGCTGAGTCCAGAGATTATTTTCAAAATTTTCTCCTATCTGTGGGGGCTTTACCCAAAGCCCTCAAGTACAGGGGGCTCTGCTCCTTAAAACCCTGCTAGAAACTTTGCCACCTGACCTCTGTTACCCACTAAAAATTTTACAAACTTGTCTGTCTTTCCAGAGCCTTAAATTCAAGCTTCAATTCTTTGCTTTCAAGACCCTGTATAGTTTTGTTCCTCCATATGTTTACCCTTGTCTTGTTCAGAATATCCAACATTCACTGCTTCTGCTCCATCAGAGACCCCAGCCCTCTCACACCATTTTGCCATTGTTGTCTCGCATCACTCCATGCCTTGAACGCCTTTCCTTACTGGATCTACAAGGCTATTCCCCTTTCTGCTCTCAATGCACTTCCATTTCTACTATGATGCCTACAAGACAACAGTTGGCAGATTAGGGAAAGACCGAGGGGTAACTGAGAGAATGTGAATATAATCTTTAAAACAAACAAAACCATTGTATTATCACACCTTGCTTTATGAAAATGTGACCAATGAACAATTTGCCTTGCTGTGGTATTTCTTTCCCTACCTTTCATCATTCTATCTGTCTGTCTGTCTATCTTTTGTTTTTATTTTTAGATATTTGGGGCAGGGACCATGCCCTCTTGTGTCATTGCACATTGTGGGCCTGGCAATAAATAAATGCATAACATTAGACAGACCAAGTGACCTTCTTTTGGGTTTTCAAAGACTCGTAGGGCATCATTTAAATTGTCAGGCACATGATCTTAGAAACCATGGAAAGTTAGTGCTTGAATTTATGTGGCTACTCAATTAAATGATTGTGAAAAATCTGTTTATTGGACCAACTTAAGGAGTCAATGTTAAAATGACTGTGGTTGTGTTGGGGTTTTTCCTGTATTGTGAGAGTGATGAAGGGAGACAGTCCACTATATTGAGGCCGTTCATATGTATGTTTCAAGAAAGTGTTCACAAGTCCGGTACTCAAGTCAGCACTTCCACCTCAAGAAATTTGATGACTTCTCCCCTGCGACCCTCCTCCTACACACACCTTAGATTAAACCTGAGGCTCAGCCCTTCATGAATTCACTATGACAAGTGCCCTGATCCAAGCTCTCTTGGTACTCCCTCATCAACCCCCAAAGTGACAAGCATATGCTTCCCAACCCAGTTGTCAAATCTATTCCTAAAATCTACACCTCTTATTCCACTCAGACTTTCCAAAACTATGGACTAATAGTGTAGGGAATCTATATGCATTCTGAACAGACAATGAATCTATTGATTCTATTTTGTGTTCATATTAGACCTTATGATTTTCATACAGTTGATCATTGCAGTCTTTCTGTACATACGCATGTTAATATTCACCCTTGCAGGTCTCATGATGCTTGGCACACAGTGCCCTTTGGGATGTAGCTGGCACTAATAGCTGTTGCATTTGTGATATCCAGACTAAATTGCTAGTGCCTCTCATATACTGGGGATTTTAAGCTAACTAGGAATCTGATGATCTCTTAAGAAAGTTCTGTGCTTTCTGACTGTTTTTTTTAAAGCAATGCAATTTAGTTTCAAGGAAACCTTTATGCTGAAGGAAAAGCAGCACTTTGAACTGGTTGGAAGGAAAGTGTTGTTAAATAGTTTTTGAAAAATGCCCATTTTTCCTCTGATTTTGAAATTTTAAAGTTTGTTAAATATTTGACTTAAAAAAAGTAAACAGCTCTACAGTTGGCCAGTGTGAATGGAGGGGGGGTGAGGGAGAGGGGAGAATTGTGATCATATAATGAAAAGGTTTTCTCATTTTTCATTTTTATATTTTAAATTAAGTTGAAGCCTCAAAATTTTGACTAGTTCTAGAAGAAACTGAATAGCAATCAACTCAGGGTAGTTATAAAACCATAGCAACAGCATCTCTGTCACATATTTCTGTGAGTGCAATGGCTCCAGGTCTCAGAGCAAAATGGTTAGACTAAAAAGGCTATTGTTTGTTTGTTCTGAAAAAAACACTTGTTTCTTTCTGCTGCATATTTGTTTTTTATATCGTTCCCTACAGGGTGACTATTGTGTGACATCAAAATGCTGTGAGGTTAAAATACAAATAGTTTACAATATAAAAGAAAACCAACCAACCAATATAATGCACAGCTGGCTGCACATAAACCACTAGCCTACCCCTATGGAAAACAATTCAGTTACTAACGAGTTACAGGAAGGGGGAAAACAAAATGGTAGCTTTACAAAAATTGTAGGAGGGAGACAAAAGTAATCAAAGATAGTCCAGCTGAAATAAAAGGCATCTTGCAGTTAGATCTAAAGGGTTGCCAGTGGGAAAATATTCCCACAATATTGCCAACTCCAGACATTCAAAATCATGAATCAGGCCACAAAAAATCATGAGATTGGTTAAACATCATGTGATTTTCAGAAAACAAATATATGATGGGTTCTTTTTATTTGACTTCTGAATTACAGAACTTTTAGGAATCATGTTTTCTAGTTCCTCTGCCACTATGCAGGCTAGAAATCATTTTTTAAAAGATTTTGAAAAAGAAAAAGAAGACAGCGAAGCAATAAAGAGAGAGCTGAAAATTATCAAAAGAAACTAGGAGTCTTGTGGCACTTTTAAAGGCTACCACATTTATTTATTGCTCTCCCACGAAAGCTCATGTGATAAATAAATGTGGTAGTCTTTAAAAGTACCACAAGACTCCTTGAAGTAGATTAATATGGCTATTCCTTTGGAACCTAAAATTTATCCTAACTCTAGAATCTGTAGCGAGAAGATAAACACTAAACATCCTAAGACTTAAATTAAAGCACAACACTTGGCACAAGGAAGTTCTGCAACTCCATATCCTCCGAAAACAAAGACCTGCCCCTTCTTTAATTCTGGGAACAAACAGTCTACCCACCTTGGCAACTAGAACTGCCATCCAGAAGCATGTGCATGAGGCAATTGCTCATCAACAGAATTTCTGCTTTTCTACAGCTGTAGTTTGTTCCAAGCAGAACATGACAACTAAAGGATTTTGAAGTGTTGTAGCTTGTGACTCCTGTAAGTGATTAAGGAAGATAGGCATTCGGAATGCCACTCTTTCTTTGCCGGGAGGGTGCCTATCAGACACTTGGTGTGTAACAGAGCAAGCACTTTGCCCTGAAAGAATTCATGTTCTGCAGTTAGGTTCTATACATGAGAATCTAATCATAGTTTGCAGCAGGGAGCAATATGAGTTTTTAATAGACTGAAGCCAGAGGCACTGTAACCTAGCACTGTGCAGTGTGAAATAAATGCTGTTAAACTCTCTCCCCATGTGATATTGCTCCCAACGAGTTTAATCATGAGTGTACCCAGATAGCTATCCTTTGAGAAATCCTCTCTGTGTTGTAGTAAACATAAAGATAGGCTGCCTGAATCCTGTCTCTATGAGAACCTAGCAAGAAATTAGACTGACTGATAGACAGTAAAGTAGCATTACAAAAGTTAGTGTTCTCTACATAAAAGCTAGGCTTTATCATTTGAGAGCTTAAAGTGGCTACGTATCTATTTTTTGAGGCCACCTTCAGTAAAAAGCAGCTGTTTCATTTACACTTAATGCTCCAAAGACTCATGTAATGAGTCAGAAAACAATTCTTTCCCCCTCCCCTCTCTACAAAATGAACAGTGGTATTATACCCATTAGGTACCAAGAGCAAATGGAAAAATTACTCTGCCTTGCCTAAAAACTCAGTGAAAGCAGGATGAATCTATTCTTTTATTTACAGCTCTAACATACAATAAATAAATAAATACATTAATTTACAAACTGGAATATCATAACCTGTTGTGGCTTGACAGGGGATCACTTGTCATTTCACTTACTGACCATTATATGGGACATTAGACATTTTCTATTTTTTTCATTCCTTATGATATAGGAATATTCTTTTTATCTGTACACTATGCTGCCAATAAAAGTGAAGCACTATTCAGCAAAAAGGAGTCTGAATTGAGAAGAGATGATATATGTGTTTCTTCACATGTGTTGATGAGTGTAGAATAAAAGCCTATATAGATGGCGTTCTGCTAACTAATCTTATTAATGGAAATAACCTGGGTCTCCCAATTCTTGGCTTTTCCTAAACAGAATCCATTAGTCATGTCCTATATTTTCTGATAATTCTGTGATATCTCTGTCATCCAGTGGTGACTAGGTTTATCTCACCAAATTTATTTCACTTGTGATGTTGGCCAGATGGCAACTGAGGTACCCAGAAATGAAAGGCTATTGTATTAACTCGCTACATCATCTACCACTCCTTTCCTGACTCCTGACACAGTATCTGTGATTCTCAAACTTCAAACCCAAAATGAATCTTACTAAGAAAAAGTCTCTCAGTCCCAGAACAGGTCAGTGGCCCTCCCAGTGTTCCTTTTCCTTTTTTGAAACATGAGTGCAGTATTGCGGCCACAAAAAGCATAAAACAAAAGGTAATTAAACTACTCTGTGTGAACCTGGAGAAAGCTCAAGAAGCTGAGGTGAAAAGGTGCGCTCAGAGCCAGTTCAGAGCAGAGGGTACAGATTCTAGTGTATCTGATTGCAAAGAGAGAGGGAGAGTTGGCACTGCCTAGCCAGCCTGTGCACTTCCTTTAAAAATGTTTTTTGAAAGGACAGTGGTGTAAACTCTGAACAGGAGACAAGAGACTTTAAAATAGATGAATTGCCAACAATTCACAGTTGTCGATATGCTATATCAAGTGATAAAGAAAAGTTGTGTCAATCGATGGCATACGGGATTATTTTGTCTTAAAACAAAGTCAGACAAAAACTAAAACAAAGCAAGAAAGTGGCTGCTACACTCACCGGGTTGAGAGAGACTTGTTTTTAAAATAGCAGAGTTTGTCATTTTGGAACAGTGTACAACAGCTGGTGACATTTTTCCTTCTGTAATAAAGCTTAACAAAGGCAGTGCTTGCCATTATTCTGAGCTGAAGTTAAGCTTGCTTAAGTCGACTTAATGAAAATTAAGTCGACTTTATTAAACCTAGATTTAACTAGGTTTAAGGCTTAATTCGACTTTTTAAAGTCGAATTAAGCCAGTGTAGACGTCGGGTAGCCCTAAGTCGATTTAGGGCTACCCCAGGACTACGCCAATGCCCTCCCTGCTGGGGGGGGCACAGGGGGAGCCTGGCATGCCCCCCAAAGGGCAAGGCAGAGCCCTGTGCGACACTGTCTGGATTTAGGGAAGCATTTATGATATTATTTTCTATTCATGTATCATAAATGCTATAATCCATAGGAACTATGTCATGTTTGGTATCAATAGAAAGGTCGTAATTTGCTGGGAATGATTATATAGTTTATGCATAGGAATTGTATTTTGATTAGAAGTTAGGAATTTGGTGTTATATCTATACTTTAACTTGTGTGATTTTGTGGAAACGCCCCAGACAGGCGGCTGTCTAAAACCATTGTGTTCTTAATGTTAAGGAATCTGCCACGTGCAATGGGCCCAGGGAGTAACCTGATGAGCCATTAAGGACACAATGGTTAGTTAAAGTTGACTTAAAATTACAAGTGTAGACATAGCCTCTGTTAGGAGGAGAGTCTGGTCTCACAGGGCGCAATCTCGCATTCCCAGCACTCCACAATGCTGCGAGACAGACCACTCTTTCTCTCTCTCTGTTAAGCGGTGTGGTCCCAGGGCGTACAGTCATGGATGGAAGAGGTTTGTGGGCCGCATTCAGCCCACAGGCTGCATGTTTGACACCCCGATCTAGTACATTTAATATTATCCTCTTTGTTTTTCAAGAGGAAACCAGTGACTAGAAAAAACAATTATTTAGATTTGGGGGCAATGATTGCCTTTTTGTTATATAGATATGTACCTCTATCCTCAATGTTGGGTTCCACTGTACTACAAATAAATATTAAATAATACACTTGGGTGCCTGCTTGCATTAATAAATGAGATGATTTCTGTGTATATAATGTGTTTTAGGTAGAGCTGGCCAATTTTTTTCTCTCAAAAATCTTTTGGGAATGAAATGATTTTTCAACTTTCCATTTACATTGAATTTTTTTGGATTTTCATTGAAACCCCCTGTGGGCAACCAAATTCCCAATATGGTCAGTTTTAAAACGTTTTTTCTTCAGTTTTTTGTCTGCGGTTTTTCAGTGAAAATAGAGAGGGGAGGGGTGGAATGACAATAATTTTTAATGAAAGTGAAAAAATCTTCATTTTCATTCAAATTTTCCACATGAAACGTATCATTTCCCTAAAAATGAGTTATTCTAGAAAAAAGGTGTTGCATATCTTATTATTTATTTATATATATTGTGGTGGCACCTAGAAGCCCCAGATGGGGACCAGGACCACACTGTGCTGCTAGATATGAGACAGACACAGAACCAAATGACCATCCCTGCTCCAACGAGCTTAAAATCTTATGTCTGGGCAAAGATTTTATAAGTGGTCAGCTGGACGTGAACCAGGGACATTTTGATAACAAATAGGATATTAAGTTCCAAACATTTCTTAATTTTAAAAAAGCCTATGGGTTTTTCTTAACATTGAAGTAAAATGGAAAAGTTGACAATGTTGACTTTGTTAGAGAAATCTGAAATTGAGTAAGAGAAAAAAGCAAAGAATGAAATATATGTTTATCCAAATTTAAGATGATGGGGAGAGGTATGATTGTGGGGAGAAGCAGTGAAATCTAGTGTACTGGGCACCAGATTAGGATTTCAGAAATGTGGGTTCTGTTCTTGGCTATGCTACAAACCTGCTGGGTGACCTTGGAGCCCCATGCTCAGGCTAAGTGGCTGTTTAATTGCAATGTAAATGTTCAAGCTAGGGCTGGAGCCTGGGCTCTAATACCCTGTGGTGGGGGTAGAGTCCTAGAATATCTTCCTAATGGGGCATCTTAGACATTTGTACCCTGTTTCAGGCAAGGGATTGTTCTACTGCTGTTGCTATAAAAGATCTTATAGGGGAAAAAAATCCATGCAACAGCGGAGAAATCCTTCAGCCTTTCAGTTGTGTTGGGGTGGAGGAAAGTGGATAGAGAGAAACATATTTGATTCTTCCCAAATCTCCAAAGAGGTAGAACCAGCCTGGTGGAGATAGCAGAGAAGCACCTACATGCACAAGAGGTTCAAGACCAACTCACGAGTGTTCACATCTGACACACATTGAAGTCAATGGGAGCTTTTCCTTTGACTTAATCGGGCATTGAATTAGGCCCCGGAGTTTAGACTGCCTAAAGATAGGTTGTGTAATTGGTGATTTATAATGAGACGGATGATTTTCACATCTTGCAGAAAGGAACTAACAGTGCCATGATCAAAGGAAAAAGACCAGGGGGCTGCAGTTATACTCAGAAAAAATGACTGAAAATTGCACTGGGCTTGATTATACTCTCACTGAAATGAATAAGATCTTTTTCATTGCCTTTAATATGGGCAGGAGCTGACTTGTTATGAAGTTCCTTTCCTCCTCCCCCACCCTCTACCCCCCTTAAATTTGCTCACTTTACAGATCATAAGTTTTGGGGGGGGGTTATTTTTTTTAACTCACCAGTTTTGAAAACTTACTCAATTGTATATCACAGAAGCTATACTCCTAAAACCCAGTAGCAAGCACGTGGTGGGGCCCAAGATTTTGGATCAGGAGCAACTAGATACTGCAACTAGATTCTGCGCCTGCGCCATAAAGTGCAACATAGCAACAACCATCAAATCTATAGATTTCTTGCAATATAATTATCGCTAGTAACTGACATGAAAAGTTGACATTTCTTATATAGCACCAAACTTTAAGTGAAATTCAGCAAATGATGCTAAACAAGTCTGCCATGTCTGTTTGCGGCTCTGTATTTTGTTGGCAATTTCATCTGACAGTGGCTAGCCAGGCAGAGAGCTGTGACCACTCCTGCTGATTGGCTAAGAATTTGCATACCCTGTTGTATTTATTTGTTACCCTGTCTACCCAGTCCCCATCCTGGCCTCCTGTCGATTTCATCTACCTGTTGTGTCTTATTTTTTAGACAGAAAGCTGTTTGTGTCAGGGATTTGTTTATTGTATCTCTGTATAATGACTAGCAAAATAGGATCCAGCTTAGATATGGCCCCTTAGATGCTACCAGGATAGAACTGTTTATTGATAGTAATTAGTAATAACTGTGATGTCTCAAATATCATCCCCAAAGTATAAACCAAAATTCACAAATCATTCATTGCCAGGTTAAAACTACTCTATAAACTTAACACTAAGGCTTTGTCTATCTGAAGGAATTGGAAGTTATTAGCTAACCTGTAATTACTCAACAAGTTTAATGTGTACTAAAAGCACCCAGCCTTGTTTACATTGGCTATGTCTACACTTACCAAAGTTAGTTCGAATTAGTTAATTAGATAACTAATTCGAACTAATTTAATTTCGAACTAGCATGGCCCCACTGGAATTTTAGTTTGAACTAAGCAAGTGCCATGCACGGCACTTGCTTAGTTCGAATTAGTCAGCTGCATTAAGCTCAATGTGCCGATTAGTTCCAACTAAGCAGTTTGTTCGAACTAACATGGCCACATTGACTTAATTCGGTTAGTTTGAATTAAGAGTTAGTTCAAAAGATATAATCGAGTTTATTAGTTCGAATTAAGGAAGCCCTTAATTCAAACTAATGAAAGCCTAATGTGGCCAGGGCTTAAATTAGTTCGAAGGAAGCTTAATTCGAACTAACTTGCCAGTGTAGACATAGCCATTAGGCTGATGAGACGTTAGTTAATACAAGTCCCAAATAAGAATTCTTGTACTTGGAAAAAAGCACTACACACCAAATAACAATGATTACAGAATGGGGAAAGGGTTGTCTCCCCTGATGCCGCTTTTCTTTCCAGTTAGTTAAAGCAACTATAAACCAGATTGGCAGCAAATGATAGTATTGTTTCTGCTGTCGGTGAAGAGGCCAAATATTGAAGAACCCTAGAAAATAAATTACCCTTTCACCTCTGTGGGTGATCTTTATACTCAGTGTTGCTTCAGTGGGGCCATAAGAGGGATTCTTACACTGCCACTCTACCCATCATAATTGACTTATGTGGAAAAATAGAGGGATTCTCATCACCAAAGCTGTCAATCTAGCATCTTTCATGCAACGTAAATTCACTTTAGGAATATTACAGACAACACTTTGCTCACCTTGCTTGATCCCAGATCTAGTGGTTGACTTATACCCACCAGTACTTTTTCCACTCACTAAAATGGCAGTTATTTTAAAGGAAGGAACACCACCAAGCAGAGTGATAAACAGAATGAAAGAACAGAGGGGATTAAGAAAGGTGTCCATTTGTAAACAGATCAATTCCATGATAGTATTACCACTAATCTTTAAAAGATGAACATGGATATAGCACATGGGGAATCAGAGTGGCATTTCTTTGTTATAATTAACTGCTCACGACTACTCTGCCAAAAGTAAACTTTCTCGCTTTTGATGAAGGGACCCAATACCACTCTTTGTGCTAAATATACTCCACCCAGGCTGAAATTGGCAGACTTTCTAGATAATCACACACTGCAGCGTTAGCCAGAAGAACCAAAAAAAAAAAGTCAATTCAATCCAAAACTTACTGGTTCATTATTTCACATCAACTGACTCTTCAAAAGAGTCTCTGCTCTGTTTACTCAGAAGAGATTGGAACTCAGCTGGTTACAATAATCTCCTTCTAGGTTTTCTCTAGCTCCAGTGACATGTCAATACTTGGACTTAAACCTGAACAGACAAGGCAAACTAAACTTCCTAAGGAATAAATATATCGGGCTATCATCTACCGTACATATGTGCCAATTTTCAATAAATTTGGAATTAACAGAGATGGGTCTCAGACTTTCACAAAGCCTGGGGATTTGAATGAGCTGAGATTGCTACTAGTAAATCCTGTTAAAATGTGAAACTGTGTAAATAGCAGGTAGAAATGACACAGAGAACATTGTCTAGTCCTCAGAGACTGAGATTCGGGTGCCTGGAATCTATCTGAACCCCTCGGAGGCAGCATAGTCCATTGGCAGTAAGCAGACACTCCTTGGCCTTGTTTGTATCTTTGGAAGAGAGTGGTGAAGCCTAGGGATGCGGGTGGACTTGCCCAAGCTGAAAGTTCAGAAAGCAGTCTACAGAGCTCTTTTTAGAGCATTGGTGTCAGCTACAGTAGCCCAAGACTGTTGACCTGGTCTGGCAGGCTCGCTCCCACTGCCTGTGCAGACGTACTCCTAGAAGTTCCAAAGTGCAGGCCCACCGTGGTAGGGGCTGAACAAACTCACAGTAAAAAATAGTTACTGCAATGCAACTGGAGCAGATGTAAGCGACAAAGGTGAAAGAAAAATACCATGAATCCTATTTTATAGCCAGGGAATTGAGGCAAAGAGGAATTTACCCAGGTTCGCATACAAATTTTGGTAGAGGTGGGAACTGAAGATAGATTTCTCAATGCCAGAATAGAAATTTTACTACATGTCCAACTTTCTTGTCTGGAAAATGATATGTTATTTCTCTAACTCTTCCACTAACTCAAAGGGTGAACTTCGACAGGTTACTAAACCTTGCTGTGCCTCAGTTATTCCATCTGTAAAATAGGTGTAGTAATTACTGTGCTTACCTCACTGGGTAGTACGAAACTTACTTATTTAAAGTTTCAGAGCTATGGATAAAATATGTCATTAAGTGCAAGAACTGATAATAATCAACTGTTAAATGTAAATTTTTTTTTAAAGGGCACACTGACTGTGCTGTCAGACAGCTCTCTTCTTGCAATACCTTGACTAGTGCCTTCTCTGACTATGCTCAATGGGTTAACTTGAGTTTTTATCATTTATGAACATCAATCTGGTATAATAGCACATTACTCCAGGAGGCTTTTTCATTATGTAATCTTGTGTCCATAAGGGCTGGTCTCAGTGAGCTTTCATTGTGCTGTGTTTCCTCTGAGGAACACAATTACAGCTATTTATTCTTTGACATGACTGTCATTCACATGGCTGATGTGAAGCCTGGAGTTGGAAAATCTAAAGTCAGTCCCTTCGTGTGTATGTAACCCATATGCCTGAAAAGGCTATCTCTGAGAGACCTGCTGAGGGTGGGTTACTGTTGTTGGGCAGATTAGCAACCCACAACTGGAAACTTCCAGAAGCAGGGAGTGGTAGCAATTTGAGCATGCTCCACAGTGTACCCTGCTGGTGTGATGTGATATTGTCAGTCAGATGACTGGAGAGCAGCAGCCTGAGCAGATGGCAGGCAGGAGCTGCCTTGAGGGGAGACCATGTGCTCAGTGTTCTGGAGAGGAGCTGAGCCAGGAGTGAACAAGATGTTTTCTCCATGTAAAGGAGTCATTTGCAACAGACCTTGCAGACATGCATATGGGACTGAGGGCTGGTTGCAGAGGAGAAGAGAGAGCCTGCATGTAATGCTACAGAGGATCCCAGCAAAGAAAGAAGAGGACAGCTATTTCTTGCCACTCAAGCTTCCACACTGGAACAGAGACTGTAGCTGAAAGTTGGGTGAACTCCACACAGACTTTGGGACTCTTGGGTATCTTTCATGCAAGAGATTGTTCTTGGTTAATTGTAGTTTGTTTTTTTAGGATAAGGTTCATTTAGTTAATAGTTAATAAAGTTCATTGTTATGTTTGTTTTTAGTAGTATTTTAATGTGTGAGTGTAGCTCTGAGCAAGCTTCGCCGTGAGTCCTGTACTGACTGGATCCTGGGTCTCCAGCTGCTTTCCCCCATAGGGGTTGGGATTGATTTCTGTGGGGCACTGGAGAAGGGCAACTGAATGAATTTAGCCCACCCGAAGGTTACATGTACATGCTACTGTGTCTAGTGCACAGTCTGCAAGGGCGGGTGACAGAGTTGCCTATAATGAAATAGAGCTGAGATCAGATGTATACAGTATGAAATCTGTGGAAAAAATGTGAGGATGATGTGGGACCCTGCCTAAGCAAGCCCATTAAAACTCCAGCAGTAGCTGCATGCACCAGCAGTCACTGGCTCTGAAATAAGCATCTTTTTAAAGGGCATCTTCTGCTGCTCTTGTACCTGCTCCCATCTAGGTACTTCTACCTAGCCTCCATTATTGTTGACCCATACCTTCTTTCTGCCTTCCGCTCTGTCACTCTAGATGTGTATGTCAGATTTACTTGCTGATCCTACCACATTCCAGATACAATCCTCTCTCTAGCTGGATGCTTCTTTATTTACTCTATCTTTGCAACCTGATCAATCTAGGTCTTACACGTGCTGGCAGTATGCTTCGCTGAGCCTGCAGCCCCGGAGTGAGGTAACCTGTTAGCAGCTCTTCCTCCCCTTGTAATAATTTAGCTTCTTTCTTGTGTGTTTACAAATATGTCAATGCCAGATTAGTGCTTTAGTAAAGCCTTAGCCTTCTTTTTCCTCTTTCTTCCCTGTCACTCACTGCTGAGTCTGTGACAGACTGTTCATGTAAGATTCTCCACCTCCTTCCTTTCCTCCCTTCTATTGGGCCTGAGTCACTGTTATCTCCCATCCTCTTTACACTGCTCTGGGAGCATAAAAGGTCCATAAACCCATCAGAAATTTCCCTAAAAGGATATTCTGGTACAAGCAGGTAGCAAAGAACCAGCAGCACAATTCTGTGATGCCCTCAGGCAGTCACCGGCATAGAAGATATGGCCAGTGTGCACTGTCCTCAGGTTTTCTGGAGCTATGGAGCAACATTTAAGAGGCTGAACGTAAATTAAAGCAATCCTGATCCTGTTATGACACACCCCAAAAACCAAACTGTCCTCAACGGCCTAAGAATCAGAGCCACTTTTGGCCTTTCACCTGATCCTTGCACTGACTGTAACTTGGTAGAACAGAGAATCAGGGCTTCTGACTCTTCTATAGACTAAGTGGGAAATGGAAAAATTGGAGAGGGAATTGGGGGAATGGAGAGGACATGGCTTACCTCTTCTAATTCTCCAGAGTACAGCATTTTCTTTCTGTATGATGGGTCTTCGGTATCATAAAGCACTTGATAGTATGTTGGAATAAATGTAGCGGCTTAAAATTTCTGACGCAGCATGATACAATTGATTGTGTCAATGGACTCTTTTTTCCCCCAAGTCAGTAGAAACCGAGCAGTAATTACCTTAATTAAGATTTGCATAACTGTGATTACTAACTTCCAGGAGAACTGTTGTGGTAACAGTGTAAAAGCTTATCTAATGGCCATTAATTTGTTTTCTTTCTGATTTGATTTTTTTAAATCACTATGAGTAGTAAACAGGATGTGTTGAGTTGATTAATTAATCATATTAAGCAGCTGTGGAGTGAAGTGATTAAGGAAAGTGTGGGCACTCTAAAGCACAAGAAAGGTTTTTCATTTGAAGGTCCACAAGAAGGCTTGATGTTTCAAATGCTGTCAAAAGCATACCAAACAGAGTCTGGATCATGTTATCAAGCTGGAATCTCTCCCCTCCCTCCTTGTGGTTTTTCAGGATTGTTCACTGAGAGCCAGATTCCAATACCCTTACTCACCACAAATAGCACTTCACTGTATGAGTAGTGCTACATCAGTTGGACTCTGTTTAGTCAATTACTACTCAGAATGAACAAAGATATCAGAATTTGGCCCTGAATGTCATTCCCACTGATGGGTACACAAGGGGGACAAGCAGTGTATGCCCACCCCCCAAAATCATTGGGTGCACAGAAGTCCCTTTGGGTTCCAAAGGGATGATGGGGACAGCAAGCTCTGCTGAGGCCAGGATGAGGAGAAGGAAGAACGAGCAGTGAAGAGGAGCAGAAGAGAGAGTCTTGAATCTGAGTATCACAGAAGTCAGTCTCAAAATGTACAGGAAGGAAGGGAGGGAGGGAGAGAAGAGCCCTTTCCCTTAGTCAAGGTCTGACAAGGCATCCCGTTATTTAATTTCCTCAATCCAGCCAGGTATTAAAAGAGCACTTATTCACATTACTGTTCTGACTAGAATAGAGCAGCATGCCACTTGTCCATCGTAAGGTCACCTTATGAAGAGCAACAGGCCTAGGCTTAATGAACTGCTAACAGACCAAGGCTGTAGTCAGGACTATTAAAGAGCTTTCAGCTAACCAGGTATTATTGAGAGAAAACCTAAAAATAATGATAGGACCATTTCCTTGCAGGTTGTCCAATTTTAGATACATGACTGTTCTTCTGTGTTCAAATTTCTATATCTATTCTTCTACCACCCTTTTCCAACTGCCTCCTATTCAACTTATTCTCTCTATTATGTTTGTGCCCAACTCTTCCATATTTCATTCAGACTCCTGCTCTTTATGTTTCTCTTGTACCCTATTTGGCTTTTTCACTTAAGTATAACAGTGTAGTGTATCACCAAAGAAGTTGTCGTAATTTTGGAAGCACTGCAGTTTTTAACTCCCATGCTACCAACTTTTTACTTTTCTCTGGGACTGCCATTCTCAGATATTTTTACAGAGCAATTTGCAGTCACATTTTAGAAGAGACTTTTCTTTCTAGTTCCAGCATATTAAATTTCTGATTTTTTAAAAGATAAGTCAACAAATGTATAATCTTTCCATCAATTTTCATATTTTTTAAGAAAAGAAAATCTTTCTTTCTTTCCTCATCCAGGACCCGCATGTATCTGAAACTGGGCTTTCCTTAATCTTTGCAAAAAAGCTGAAACTAGCAGAGAATGTATGAAGGAAGGTGAATTAAAATAAAGGAGCTAAGAGTATCAATTGATGAAAATGCCATATTTTATAGAATTCTGAGAAGTCAGGTGTATAGTTTGGATGAGCCCCAAGGAAGGAATAAGTCAAAGGGACTGTGATATGGACCAAAGAGATTCCAGGATGGGTTCAGTTCATGTGACTAATGTATAGATGAGATGAGCCTCAAGGCAGGTGTAAATCATACAACTCTTCTATATTCTCCCGAACTTTGACATTTTAAAAATAGATCTTTACAATATGTAGGGGTCAGTTGAAATTGTGCAATACATACTTTTTATCTCTTCTTTTGAGTTGGTTTCTATGGGTTTCCACATATGACATAGGTTGTAATTAACCAAATTTTGAATAGCAAAACTCAGCTGAAATGACAGCATTTCTTCCCTGGTTTGAAGACAAAACCACTGAAACTTGCACAGACTCCACTCAAAACCACAAATATCTGTGGAGAGTGTGAAACCTGGCCTATATTCCCTAAAGTATGGCCTTGATTCGTCTAAACGGCTAGGAACCCTCAGAACCCTTTCACTGAACTAATTCAAAGCTTTGGATTGGCAATAAAATTGGAACACCGTGTCATTCTGAAAGTTTTTTACAGCTCTGATTAGATCATGTTAGGGAATAGCAGCTTCATTAATGAACAATATTAACAGCAGCTTTGTTAATGGAAAATTCATTGTTTAATTGGATTTCATTGAATTAACATATACGGCCAGATCCTTGCTGTTGTAAATTGACATGGCTCCATGGTTTTCAAAGGAGCAGTGCCAGTTTACACCAGTAGAGGATCTGGTCTATAGTTCACACTCAGCCCATGCTTTGTGAAAGTATTAGCAAATTACTTCGCAACTGTTTATTCTGGAAATTGTGTTAGAAATTGCCCAGAGTCAGGGATTTTTTGCACCTTTCCCACTCAAGTGCTATTTGGTGTTTATTGAGCCCAGCATACCTTGAGAACACTTTTTCTTTTAGTATTTTAGAATTTCTACTTCTAAGGTTAGCCCAGTTCAGTTTCTGAAACTGCGCCAGTTTGTCCAGTTCTGTGGAGCGTGAGAACATGTGTCCAACAAAAATTTGCATAGGTAGACCCCAAGTATCCAGTGTATCGATCACTAGAATTACTCAGACAACAGAGTCCTGTGGCACTTTTAAAGACTAACAGATTTATTTAT
>ML685767.1:12377039-12552335 GCA_007922175.1 Pelusios castaneus
ACCCCTAATCATTTTAGTTGCCCTTTTCTGAACCTTTTCTAGTGCTATTAAACATGTGTGATCTGAAAGAAAAGCCCTAAAATGTTAGGAAAGTATTTTACAGTGCTTAGAGTACAAGCATCACATACATAGCTCCTATGACAGACAGATGTCAGAAGCATATTATGATCACCACAGTATAAAGATCCATCATAACCGTGTGTCTTTCTTTCTCTTCCATGAACTAGCTGAAGGATTTTTGGTGGCAGTCTTCCTTCTCCTTCTGCTCCTTTCTTAGTCATAATTTTGTCTTACTTATGTTTTTTGTATGGGAATTAGTATCTGGTATATACAGTACTTCTACATTATAGAAGCATTAGTGAATGCAGAATGATAACGTTAGAGACACCCACAGGTTTCCTTAGAAAATATCCTCCTCCACTTTCCTTTGCATCTTAATTAATGATCACCATCATAAGCATTTTTGTCACTGGATTCTAAATTTATAGACATTTCAAATGCAGACATTTCTTCTTCTTCTCCTTTTCCTTTAGTTATTGAAGAGTTGTTTTCACTCAGGCAAAATCCACCTGCTCTAAGTCAAACCATTCTAGAGAAAATTAGAGATGGAAGTGTATGTGATCCTTCAGTGAGCTGAGTCACATTGGTACTAAATAAAACACATCCAGAAATGAAATTACTGTAACTATATGCCCACAGGTCTTCCAATTTGTCAAACATGTCATCACTAAACAAAAGGACAATTATGTTGTGTTTTGAGGAGACTGGGGGCAGGTTGGTCGTCTCTCGCTCACTTGCAAGGGCTGACAATCTGTTATTAAGAGGAGAGATGGGATAGATGCGTGAGAGAAGAATTGTGTACAAATGAAATATGACTAACCATTTTGTGTGAACTTTGAAATACGTATTAAGGAACTGGAGTCTTACTGTTCTTTGGTTTATAGGACATCAGTTGCAACTGACACTCACTTTCACGGGACTAAATTCTTCTGCAAGTATTAGAAAAATGTCCCTTCCAAAATGTACTTCCATAGGCTAGGGATAAGCAAATTACCTACTCTCACTTTTTCCTCAGAATCTAGCTTAACTGCAAGCGAGTTACTTACGATGGCCATCATGCAGAAAATGGCAAGCTTCTCTGATAGTTTTAACTGAAAATGAACATTATCTCTATTCCTTTGCAGCTCAGATGCTGGCAACAGACATACATTTCCTCTCATAAATTACTCTTCTAAATCAAGATGAGCTGAGGCAGCTGCAGGCTGCCCAAGTTTTTTGCAGATGAATAATTTGCAGAGTCTTTGTTGTTCCAATAGCAATCACTGGTGATGGCAAACATTGTCAGAGGTAAAAGTGGCTGAATAATGAGAGGGAAATATCTATTAACAATTTTGAATAGTATTTTGTAAAGCTCATTAAAAATGGCAAGTATATTTTATTAAAAAGAAATGAATAAAACTTGCATTTGATAATGCTCATGCTTCCTTGTTTCAGCGGGGTCAAAAATGCCATACACCAATCTTTTTGCATCACTTTAGCAGTGGTTAGGAGCAAAGACCAGCTTAAATAGGTGGTATAAAGCCAGCATAGCCATGTGCTTCTGGTGCCATTCGCATTCAAGGTGTAATGGGGTATTGCCACAGAGTTCTGTACAGTAAAACAAACAAACGTGGGCTGGCGGCTCGAACTGGCACAAGATAGTTGCCTTATTGGTGGGATGTCTCATGTCAGAGACTGAAATGGCCCCTGACTATTCCTAAGAGAAAGATGGCAGAAAGACACCTGCCCTCCTGGAGTGGATAAAGATTGGACTGTCCAGCTGCATTCTTTTCTCCTTGAGAAATAATCAGTTTCTGCTCTATAGTTAGGAAAACTTTGTATTTCATAAAAAAAGCATAGGTGCTTATGGCTAAAAGCAGATGGGAGTCCACTTTGCAGAGTTTGAGTCTGGACCTTAACTCTTCCAAATTTTGGTTCTGATTAGTGCAGGGTGTGGGGTCAGGGAGTTAGAGGTTGGATTTGAATTTAAAGTTTGCCAAAAGGAAGCAGTGTGCTTGTATACTGTGCTTTGTTTTGAACCAATCTCTGTTTAAACAGGAACATTACCAGTTGGTGTGGTGTATTGTTTGCCCGTTCAACTGTACATATCTGATCAGCAGTGTTCAGATAAGGGATGCTTTAGTGGAGGATGGGACTGGAAACTACACCTCGTAGGCTCCATTTGCTTGTTCTGTAATCTTCAGCAAAGTGAGTTAAGCTCATACAGCTAAGACAGTGACCAGCTGTTATGCAGCCATTCAGTGAGAGAAAGGGAGGGGAAGAAGAAAGGCACTTCCCTATCCTTGTATCCATATGAGCACTGGTTGGAATTGCTTAATTAGGAGTTTAAATTTGAGAGCCAGCATATGCTATTCTTGGCTGTTCCTGTTCAGGGAGAATAGACATTCAGTAGGAGTCTCTATAACTTAGGCTGATTCTACACGGATGGCAGCAAATTCGTCACATTAATTCAATCTTTCCAGGTCAGCGGGTCAGTGAAGGCCCACTCAATTGACCAGGAAGTCAACCTGGTAAGTCCACCCCCTGAAAAAGAGTAGCACTGAGTCAAAGGGAGGGCATTTCTCTTCGACTGAGCACAGTGGAGCTGTCACAGTAAGGAGGTGTTAGGTGGTCAAAGGGAGATATGCAAGTTATTTTATGTAGCTTGTGTATCTCCCTTCTACTGCTGCCAAAAGCCATCGCAAATGTAGACCAGGCTTTACATGATTTATGTATCTCCTTGAGTGTCTGATTCACCTTTCACTTGCACTAGTTTGACACCAGTGTAAGTCAACTGACCTCTATAAAATTACTTTACACCAGTGTGAGTGGAGAATTGGCCTGTGTGCTATATCTACCCCTGGAACTTTCTGTGCAACAGAGTCTATCCTGAAGTATGGCAAAGCACTTACAAGCTATGGATTCCTGTACCAGCAGCTTAAGCCTCTTCCTTCCCAGGGAACCCCATTACCACAGTTCTGACAGTTTTGGCCAGCACATAAACCCCACAATCATCTTCATTACTTCTTTCTATTCTTACCCTATAATGCCGCTAGTGTTTTCTTAAGCACCCGGCTGTGGTATCTTTACTGTTTTAGACAACTGTAGTGCACAGTAATTCTGTCCCTGCCTTTTATTCTCTTTTCCTTTTACAGAGGAAACTTGAGAGACTGTTGTCTTTTCTCTGGGTTGTTTTCTCCCCTCCCCCCCCTCCCCCCCCCGCTACGAATCCCAACCTCCATTTTATTCATTCTCTGTCCAATGAGAAACCCCAGCCTGGCTCTCAGTTAATTTCCTGTTTTTGGTGCTATAACAAATCGGAGGAGCTCTGAGAAGCAGTCAATGAGACAATTCTCGCCTGCTCAAGTAAATTTTGCTTGGCATTTTATTCTGCAGTTTCTTTCAGTGCCCATATGACCTCATTCCCCTGCAGAGCTCAGCATGAGCAGCGGCTTATAGGAGCGGAATAACTACACTCATTCTGCCGCAGGAGCTCTCAATACTTGGCACTTTTTCCTTTTAATGCTTCAGTGGGAAAATTGAGTGGAGGAAAAGAGACCAGAATTAGAAAAAGAGTATTGTTCAGAATGCATGCATTGTGACCCATTGTTTATAATAATTTAGCACATGAAGGTGACTAAGAACTGAGAGTACATAAAAAAAATTAATAATCCATAGTTATGGAAAGGGTCCAGTCAGATAGTTTCTGCAGCTCACTTCACACTAGCAGGTTTAAAGTTATTTACCATTATACAGATAAACAAATGATCACTATTCTTACTCCTCTACATGGAACTCAATATGAGTAGACTCTGAAAGATTAGATTTTTATCAGTAAATATTGATTTCACTGTACACACAAAAACTGACAAAATATAGCCAATCAATAATAATCAAGATTGACAGATAGGCAAGGTAAGAGAAGTGTTGCTTGAAAACATATTGGAATATGATTTCAGGTTATTTACTAGGTACATTTTGACATGTGAGGTTGACAATTTGGTGTTTCAATTGTTCTAAAGCTTTAACTTTTAGAATCTGAATGCAGGCTGTTCTTAAATAATTATTGTGTGACCACCCAGAATTTCCTGCAACTCTGAAAATTTAAATTAATAAAAAATTAAAAATGCTTAAAAATAAACATTGATCTGATCCTTGGAAATTATTTAAAAAAAAACAAAACACACCAAAAGGAATTCTGCCAAGCCTGAAAATGAGTGGCTGGGGATCTTTATAGGAAAGGAGAGATAATGAGGCTAGGCAGCAGCATTCTCCTGGCATAGAAAGGGTAATGGAGGAAAGAAAACATTGGCCTGGTCTATACTGCTGCCCTGGATCGACGGAAGCTATGTACTGTAGAATGTGCATCTCCCATCAACTTACTTACCCCCCCTTACTGCAGCATCTTCACTGGACTTCATTGATGAGAAATGTTCTCTGTTTGACATAGCATTACTCTTTTCTGGGAGGGTGCAGTTATTGCATCGAACAGAGAGTAATTCTGGGATTAATTGAGCAGGTCTCCACTGGCTGCCAGGTTGTTCCTGCCGTATCAATCCGTGGAGACTGACGCAGTAGTTTCAGTTTAGACAAGTCCATCGTCACATACATGTCCCTTGATTCTCATCATTCCACTAAAAACACAGAGGGGTCAAAATCCAGTTATCAAATCGTTTACTATCTGGCATTATGCAAATTACTTTCTACTTGACTGTTCCTGTCTATAAAATGGGGTTGATCATTTTTATTCTGCTCCCTGATGTGTGTTACGAAAATTAATTAGCTCCAGCTTGTAAAACATTTTGAGGAAGGAGAGTTCTGCTAACTTTACCTTTAAGCAGCTAATCCTTTTCTAACTATTGTACTCACAATGATATAGAAGAAATGGGACTCCAGTGGACTGCTGTGGATCCATTTACATACGGGTGAGAACTCAATCATTTTCCAAAACTCTCTGAACTGCTACAATGGAATGTGATATCTATGATGAAACGGATCCTAAGGTGATTTGAATTGGGGCAGTTCCACTGATGGAATTATGCCAATTTACACCAGATGAGGTTCTGTCCCAGTATGCCCATAATATCTGAGCTGCATTAAGCAATTATGGTATAGACTATGGACAATGTTACATTATCATAGTCTTTTTATATTGGCATATGTGTACAAGTAATATATTTTGGCTTAGTCGGAGCCACTTGAAATGTGCTCAGATCTGTTAATTCTGTATTACCCTACATCTCACAGTAGGTCTTTTATAACTCCTGTCTCTAAATGAAGCAGAACTTCCTGGCCACAGGCAAGGCATTTAAATATAAATGCAAAAACTATCCTACAGAAAATAGTTTCTGCTCATCTATAAGATGTTGAAATTGATTAATTTCTCTGCTGTTTTCATATTGGTGACTAAGTGCATAATGGTTTAAGACAGTGAATAGGGGGAATTTCAGAGCTGCGTTTTAAACCAGCAAGATATTCTACCCTATGTGTGCTTTAATCCATTTTGAAGGCAGTGTGTTTTCTATTAAAACGTAAGAATAGCAGATTTTTTTCTATCTTTTTAGCAACAGAGGGAAAACCTTAAAATCTCAGAAAAATGTTTAAAGTCTGATAATATAGCAAACAATACATTATTTTTTATTATGTTTACAAATGGGAAGGCACACAAAGATGCACTGATCAGTAAGAATTCTGCTTTGCTTTCCCACTGACTATTCATCTGTTAGGAATTCAGGCTAAAGAAAGTACAGTTACAGAAAAAAAAATTAGACCCAGGATAAAAAAAAAAGCAAGATGAGGTTTTATCTGTCCCCTGACACAGAGAAATTAAAGATGGAAAAAGCAGATCCACAAATGCTTTCTGTCCCTCTACAGTCACAGGAAATCAGTCAAAAAGCTGCTCCCACATGAGCCTAACAGATGGTCCCTGTTCCATGCTACACAGGAAGATAAAAGAGTACCCATTATGCTAATATTCCTTCCTAATTCCAAATGTGTTGATTAGTTCAATTCAGAATAAGTACCTGAACCACAGTAGTGAGGCATCTAATCATAGATATACTACGTGATGTCATTGGTTTGCAAGGAACAATCTACTTTCTTGGATGAACCTGAAACTTTAAGGTTCAAAAATTCCTAGCTTCCATCCCATCATGCCTCCACATATCTTGCTACTAGCCTTAAACTCAGTGCAGTCTCCTTTCCCCTACAAGAGCCCTCTAAATCCTATTAGCTATCCAAGGCCTCATACTTCACACTTCTATGAGCAATGCCTCCAGACAGGCAGCAGATTTCCTACCTTGCTCATTATATTTTAAGATCTTGTGCAGAATCCAGCTGAGCCATTGCTTAGCACCTGCAACTCCACTTGACAAGGTGGAGTACTTGAGATTATATTAGAGTGAACTATTCCACATCACTACATTTTGTTCTTCATCCCTCAGTAGCCCATGGAACATTTCCTGGTGGTCTGTGGAGAGCTGACTAGTCATATGATGCTGACGTCTTGTTTCTAACTACTAGAGTGCCTTAAAAGAAGGAAAATATTCATTATGTACTATCCTAATATCACTTTTCCTTGTAAGCAATTGCTACAATTGTCATAGGAACAATAATCAATTGTCCAGGGGATGGGAGGTGCCCATGAGACAATTGCTCCATTAAAATATGGTCCATACTATGCAAAAGTCTGAGAACCTTTGCACTAGGTGACCTAATGGTATTAGCTAACACCAACTGAACGGAGCAGGAAAGAGTAAATGCATACATAGTAGAGCACTGGAATTGAATGGGAGTTAGGTCCTCTGTATCACTCAGAGTTTGTCCCTGAGTTTCAGTACAAATGATGAGCGATTACAGAGACATCAGGGAGTTGGCACAGGAGACCCTTCGAGACTTGCAGGTAATATTTTATCCTTTGCAAAAGCCTCCTCAACTTTTGCACTCCAGTGCTGTCTTGGAAGTGAGTTTGGGGTTTTGCCAATTTGCATCAATAACAATTTAAGTATCTAATCATATACAATAAATCATAAACTCTTGCTGTTTATAGATTTCAGAGATCCCTGACTGGTGCTAGTTTAATGAAAGACCTCATTGAGGCTGGATTTGTCTGGCAATCCAAGAGAAGGAAGGGATGTGGTGGTGGCAGAGGAAAAAGAAATGGAGATGAGGGGGGCAAATTGGCCCTTGTCATAAGAAGCCAGAGTTCCAACCCTAAAGCAACTTCTCCCTAACGCCCATGGAAGAAGGGATGACAGTGGGAAGAGAAGACATGCGTGGACAGTGCTTGTAGTATATTGAAGTAGAAGAGGAAGGTCTTGCCACACTAATCAGGTTAGAGAAAGGGGAACTATAAGGCAACATTGTTGCCGTAAGCCAGGAAGAAGAGGGGGAATTCTCCCTTTGCCACTAGATGAGCTTGGGGGAACTGAACTTCTCTTTCTCCTCCATACTTTAACCCCCTATAGTGAAGCCCCTTGTCTCAGTGGCCTGCTGCAGCTCCTGAACAACATGTCCACTCTCCTACCTCACAAATCTTTTCTCAGGGGTGAATTTTCAAACCACAGAGGGGGGAAAGAATGTTAAGTCCCTGCAGATACTATCTTTAGTGACTTGCAACACTTTTCCTCCCCACTTATTTAATTTTTTGGATGGGACTAGGAGAACAATAAGGACAGACTCCGGTAGAGACTGGTTGGTCCCCTCCCAAATCTATGAGTCCAGGTTCCTTGGAAAAAGGCTTTTGCGGGATGAGAGTATGTTGCAGAGGTGGCACCAGCCAGGGTCCAGAGGCACAGGCTCAGGAAGCAGTGAAAGGGAGGTCATGGAAATCCATAGTGTGATCTAAAAGTTAGTGCTGTATTAAGAAAGGCCTTTCACATCAGAATGATTCCTGATCTGAACAAATCCATATATCCTGTATATATGTGGTGGCTGTCTATAACTTTCCTTACACACCATGTTCCATCATCTGCATTCCTCCAAACACAAGTGGCTTAGAATCTTTTGACCCTACATTTGCCTTGCTTGCCTAGATTAACAAAAGGAAAAGAAAGTCTTGTTGCAAAGTGAATGAATTAAGAGCAGTTCAAGGTTGTGCCCCTTGATGCCAAGGAGAAAGCACTACAGAAGCCACAAAAATGAGAGCAAAAGCCCATTTTTTGTTCTCTAACATGTATGCCAATACCTCAGTTGTTATGAAATAGTTGATTCAGGATGTCTTTTTGAGCCTAAATGCCTTCCAAAATCTGGCTCTAACAGCCAGTTAGCTCAAGCTGTAGAGGTATCATTTTTCTCTGGCTATGTCTACACTTGCACTTTTAAGTCGACTTTAACTTAGTGTGTGTACACTTAAAATTAAAGTCGACTTAAAGGGGAACTTACAAAGTCGACCTAGAGCGTCCACACTGGATGCTCTAGGTCGACTTTGTGGGGCTAGGAGGACCTTGGGCAGGTCCATGGTGGCGGGGGGGGCACCCCCTGTGTACAATGGGGCAAAGGGGTACAGGGACCCTGGCAAGGCAGAGCCCTGTGTGTGATACTGTCTGGATTTAGGGAAGCATTTATGATATTATTTTCTATGGATATCTCATAAATGCTATAATCCATAGGAACTATGTCATGTTTGGTATCAATAGAAAGGTAGTAATTTGCTGGGAATGATTATATAGTTTGTGTCTAGGAATTCTATTTCAATTAGAAGTTAAGAATTTGATGTTATATCCATACTTTAACTTGTGTCCTTCTGGACAAATGCCTTAGACGGAAGGGTGTGAACAACCATTGTCTCCTTAATGTTAAGGAATCTGCCAGGTGATATGGTCCCAGGGAGTATCCTGATGAGCCATTTGGGGGGCATGACAGGCTCCCTCTGTGCCCCCCCCCCGGCAGGGAGGGCATTGGTGTAGTCCTGGGGTAGCCCTAAGTTGACTTAGGGCTACCCCAGGGCTACACTGGCTTAATTCGACTTTAGAAAGTCAAATTAAGCCTTAGGTCGAGTAGAAAGGTGGTTTAATAAAGTCGACTTAATTTTCATTAAGTTGACTTTATTTTGCTTAAGTCGACTTAAGCAAGCTGCTTAAGTCGACTTAAGCAAAGTGTAGTGTAGACGCAGGGCAAATTAAGTCAACTTAAGCCAAGCTTAAGTAACTCATCTACAAAAGAGAGCTAAAATACTTCTTTTTCTGACCCCTTGTGCATATTGTCTATATAGTCCATAAGCTTTTCAGGGTAGGAATCATCTCTTTCTAGGTGTTTGTACCATTCTGATAGCTGTCAGAAACTTGAGAAGAGTGATGTCTGTAGTTTTGTGCTGCCTGGTTACAGAAATCTAACAGCCCCTCCAACAACTGAGAGAAGAAAATGAGTGATGGGGTTCCACAATTCATCTCAAGTTTATTTTGGTGACTTTCTTCCATTTCTTTTCATGAAATCTGTGACAAGCAGCAGCAGCATTAAGGTTTCATTCCCTGGATCATTTCTTTTCAGACTGAAGTAAGAGCTTGCTTTTTCATGGATAGATGCACAGCTTGACTGCAATGCTAGAGATTCATGACCTAAAGTTTCCAACTAGGATATTAAACCTCATGTACTTTCTAATATTCAGTAAGTAATGCTCCAATTAGAAATCCCCTTAGGGCCAATTTGTGACTGCCTTACCTCATGTTGAGTACGATATTGAGTCCACAATTGCCCCCATTGTCTACTTACAGAGTAAGAACTGATAGAGTAGGTTCAGGGAGTAGACCACGCTTAAATTGTGGGGGGCAACAACAATGGCTTCCTATGCCTAATCTAAATATCAGGTATAATTAGCGTATGTTTCCAAAGAACATGTTTGGAGAGGCACCACAGTAAATAATAATATTAAATCAATTGATTTTTTTTTTTCATGTTATGCAAAGAACATTTTGCCCACCTATGGTGAAATCCTGCCTCCACTGAAGTCAATGGCTAAAATCCCTTTGATTTCAATGGGGCCAGGATTTTACCCCAGTGAATAGAGCCCTGCGCATTTGTATCCGCATCCAGTCCGCAATCTACAAAAATGGTCTGCTGCTATAAAGTAGATATCCATGGATTTGAAGGGCTCTGAGAAAATGGGAGATTTGGCCATGGGAGCCAACGGTATTCCTAGCAATTGAGGTCCATGCAGATGGAGAATTCTCCAAACAATACTTTTTAAAGCTTTGGACAGTGATATTGACACTTCAGTGGTTTATTTTTAATGATGGAGGGAATAATTGACATTCCTGGAATTTCAAAGAATTTTCACCGTAAGTCAGCTCCAAACCAGTCTCTCTTCTGTACATCTTCCTCAGCCCTGGCAAAATAGATTTTATAAGCCAGATTCTTAGAGTATTTTGGAACCTAAAGATGTAGATAAGATCCTAGTGGGATTTTCAAAAGTACATAGGCACCTAACTCTCATTGAAATATATGGTGCTTTTGAAATCCCACTGGGCACCTATCATTATCTCCGAGTGTCTAAATACCTTCAAAATCTGTCAGTGTGTGTTTTGAGAGAGAGAAATGACAGTTGGATGACCTACAAGGATGGATTCTGCTCTGACTTACTCCAATGTAAATCCAATGTAAAAACTCCCCTGAAACAAATAGCTGTCCTTTGTCCTGAAGCTAGAATGAAACCCAAAGACTCCAAAAGAGAACCTATATTTTTGGTCTCAGAGGAGAAAGAAATAATTAAATTAGAGGCTAATAAAAACACTTGGACAAGTGAGGAGTTGTACCCAATAGCAATCCACCCAACTAGCATACGAAATTCTGTGTCAATCACATTAATGGTATTCTACCAATATATAGCCTAGATGTTGTTGCTGGGAAAGGCAAAAAAAAATCTATACCCTCTGAAGAATAAACAAATAGTTAGTTGGAAATGAACATGGAAGTTACTGTAAGTAAATAATATTGAAAGAACAAGAAAAGGGCAAGGTAATGTGCTAGAAAATTCCGATTAGAGGCGAAGAAATATACATCTGTCTTTTTGTAAAATGTACACAAACTTAAATCCAAGCACTATGCAGAATTTAAATTGGATTTGTCATTTCTCTCTGGGTATTACTAAAGGAGTCACTTCATTGCCTTATTGAACAATTTTACACTTCTTTAACTGTTATGTTTTGACCTAATAGTATTAAATAATCTAGAAGGAATTTATTTTATCTACTGCAGCTGGAATACCCATAGTGCGCTCAGGGGCGGATGTCACATGTCAGTCGATTTTGTGATCCCTGGTCTGGACTAAACGAGACACAGAATGTAGGGGTGGGAAGGATGTGGAGAAAAGACAGCTTTTCACAACCTTTGTACTCCCCCAGTGCTTGATGCCTCAGTGGAAATGAAAGCAGCCTGCGAGCTGCAGTAGCTTGTGCTGACTGTGAACCATCCCTATGGGGATCGTCAAACTGGTTGGGAATCATTGGAAAGCAGCAGTATGCTGGTTACTCTCTCTGACACATCCCCCTATGCTGTGGGCTTCAAGAAGATGGTGTAGTGCTGTGTGACAAGGTGGCCTGCCCTTTAAAGAGTCAGGGGGCTGGAGACAGCCTACCCTGTTGATTTATCAAACCAGAGAGGAAGGGGGTCAGGTGATCTCTGAAAATGGCCAAGAGAGAGCAGGAGCTACAGGAGACAGATGAGCACCTGCCTAATTGGCCCTGAAGCATGGGGATTGAAGGGAAGGGCATGTCTGCCTTTCTTCACACAGAGAGGCAAGGGGAAAGCCTGTGGCATCTGTAGCCCAAAACAAGCAGAGAAAATGCTTTTCTTTGATGTATTGCCTAAGTTTTATGTTTACAGATTAAAACTGTGCCTGGAAAGTGTCTTGGGCATTGGAAGGTGAAGACATCCACTTTTAATAGAGCAAACTGAGGCAGCAGCTAGCGTAGAGCCAGATTGGGTAGGTGGCCTTGCTACAGGCTGGTGTGGCCAGTTTTATATCATCTGGGGATTCCCCAGGCACTATTCCAGCCTCTTTGCACCAATGGAGTGATGCAATGCAAATGGGTCATACTGAGGGCAAAATATCTGGACCATGGAATTCTAAGTCTGGCCCATTTTTGTCCTCTATTTGTATCTGCAGAGAGAAGACAAAGCTAATTAAAAGTAGGTTTTAATTATTGCTAAATTCTTACCTGCTATTTCTGTTCCCCTGGGAAGGAAGAAGGAATTTGTTAAAGTGAATATTACACTTGAGTGCATTTGTCTTTCAACTTAAAAATATATACAAAACTATGGTATGCTCTTCTTACTCCAGCTTCTATCTACTCTGACCTTACATTACATATAACCAACAACTTTTAATAGCAGCTCAAGTTTTCTTCTTGGATTAGAAAAACTGGTTGGAAATAGTGGGAAGTTATGAAGCTTATAACATCTAACCCAGTGGGATAAGTACATTTCTAAACACTTTTTACATTGCTCTTGTGCCCTGTAATTTCATTTTTTCATAACCACAACCAACTATCCAAAGTATAAAATTGCTGATGGACATTTTAAATGGCACTTTTAGCAGCTTCACACAAGGTTAATAAAAGGTAGATTTTCCAAAGTAAGGTGAAGTTAATTCTGCTAAAAGGAAGGAAACATGTAAGAGACTTTGGGATGGTAGAACCTGATTACATAAACACAGGTGCCTGCAGTAAAAGGGGACTGGACTTCATGATTCAGGAAGTCCTTTCCTGAACTGTGGGAGACATCCTAAGTACATGAATAAGTGTTTGTATGAAGAGCAGAAATAACCAACTTTGAGTTACAGAGTGGTCAAATACTTTCAATATTATTGTTGAGAACTAAAGAAAATGGAAGAGGGCTTTTTTATGAATGGGTGTAGAAGGATTTTGGCATGGCTAACAGTTGGCTTGGGGAAGCTTGTAAAAGAAGAGTTGGATAATTTGGTGCCAGGAGGGGATCAAATATCTGTTTTTAGTGGGAAGGTTTGGCAGCAGGGATTGGAGGCGCTGTTGTGAGAGATTTATTACATTTGATAACCTGCAGATAGGTTTGCAAATCCTTATTACTGGAGGGGCATCTTTCTTTCTAGAGTCATTCCATCTTCCTTCTTTTTCAGCCTCCATATTCCTCCACTTGCCACCATTGTCTTCTTCCCTATCACCTATAGTATCACCTGTTCTTACCATAAAATATAACTTGAGACCTAGCTGTGTCTGTCCTAGATCTGGACACTGCACCTTCCTATTTAAGTTTGCAGTGAATTTTTCACCTTTGGCTCACAATCTTCCAATTCAATATTGATTTTGAATTTAGAGCCATCTCTGAAGATATTTCAGCCAGTCATTCCTCACCTTCTTCACTTATCAGCCCCACTCCACTTGTCTTACAGTTCTTCCATTGTCCAAGTGGATGCCTGGATCACTTCATATGCCCTCTGTCATCTGCATCTATCTCAAATGCTCTACATCTAGATTTAGGTACCTAATTTGAGGACTAAAATTTTGGTTCATGCTCTTTGTTTTCTAACTTACTCCATTGCATCTGAGTTTCTTTTTAATTGCACTTAGGGTATTTCTAGCCAGGAAGCACAAGTAGATATGTCTGTGTTAGTTGTGATCAAGCTAGTACACTAAAAAGAGAGCATAGCAATCATTGTAAACTGTAGGAGGGGCCAGCCACCAGGATTACAGTCCCATCTGAATCTTTAGGTACATAATTGGACATCTAGCTCCTCCCACAGCTGTGGTTTCACTTCTATTTTTATCATGCTATCTTGATCAGAGCTAGCATGGTTGTGTTTCCTTGAGCTGGAAATTATACCTTCCAGCTTCAGTGTAGACATCCTCTGCGGTGCGTACCACAAAAGAGGAAAATGTTTTCATAGCCTCATGATCTAAAATCATGATCAGGACAGATTTTTGTTTAGCAAATTTTAAGCAGCTTTTTTTTTCAGTTGTCTTAAACTCACAGTACATCTCTGGATTTAAGGGAAAATTACACATTAAGGAAATGAAACCTTAATGCTGCCCTACATATCACTTTTTGGCTTGGCTGTATGTGTCTTATTGCTATGTGCATCTTGCTATGCTATGTTGTTGTGTATGTGGAGGGTTGCTATGTAGATCAGGGAATAGCAATGACAATAAAATGATGCAAGGCAGTGTTTGATTGAATCACTTTTATGGATAAAACATCAGCATCTTTGCTTGCTGGATTCACAATTACTGGGCAGTGGTAAAGAAGAAACTCAATATTAAACCATAAACTAAACAGCATTTGATTCACACATTCTAAACTGAAATCTAAATGCAGACCACAGGCAGCTTTAAAGTGAAACAAAATATCTTTAGTATGCTCACAAAACTGAGGCAAATCCCACATCCCAAGTGAAACCCTAAAAAAGAGGAAATAAAGCACAAAAAGACTGATGGTTATTTTAATAGCTGGACAGAAAAGATAGAAAAACAAGACTGTATTTTATATTGGCTTAAAGAAATACTGTCAAGTTAAACCACATCTCTGCAAGCTGTTCATGCTCATATACATGTGAAGGGGGGAGGCAGGGAAGAATGCTATTTCTGGGGGTCCTTCCTGTGGGATGGGTGTGGAGGCAGGAGCTCTCTGTGACCTGTTCTGTCTTTGGTTGCAGCAAAGGGCGAGAAATTGACCCTGAGTGTATAATCTCACAGCACTACCCCTGAGCTGTGAGGCCCAGTGGATAGCTGCTTTTTCACAGTGTATACACAACGTGCCATGAGCAACTTATTTTCACAATCATTGCCTGATCTAAAAAGCAGGCACAGGAATCGAACCTGTTACAAGAGGGAGGGATGTGTGTGTGTGTGTGTGTGTGTGAGAGAGAGAGAGAGAGAGAGAGCAAGCGAGCATAAACCTGAGTGTTTTATGACCAATGAAACCCCTTGTTGTGTCTAGCAAATGGCTTTCTCTGTACAGGTATTCATAGCATTCACAGCCACAATGCTTGTTTCCTACTTATTTTGTAATTCCTGAGAACACTAGGTGCAGATTTATGTCTGTCTTACTCACACAGAGTAACTCCTTACTTCCAAGTGTTCTCACTGCAGTCAGTGGTGACATCTGAGAAGTAAGGGACATAGGGTATAAGAATCGAATCAGATGTTTGGGTTGCAAACACTGCAAGGGTATATTTATATTAAAATATACAATCTATTATGAAAAGTATTCCATTTTGTAAAATCTTTTAAGAACTTCTGCTCTCTCTCCCCCCATCCAAGGCCAGATTAATTCAGCGGCTATAGGGGCTGAAGCCCCAGGCCCTGACCTAAAAGAGGGTCCCAGCAAAATCTGGCCCCTGCTGCCCGTGCACCACAGAACTGGTGGGGTTTGTTTGGGGCAGATGGGTGTGCTGGGAGGGACCCTACGGTGCTGGTGGGGGCTGGGCTCAGGACATTCCCACTCTGCCCCTGGGGCAGGCTGCCTCACCCCCAGGGATAGATCAGTCAGATCAGGGCTGGGGAGGGAGCACCCTCTGGTCTCAGGGCCCCCCTCAGTGATGGACTGCCCACAAGCTGCCATAGTGGAGGGCTGGGTCCCCAGGTCATGGGAGGGGGTGGTTGGCAGCCTGGGGCCATTTAATCCAGCCCTGCCCCCACTACACACATGAAATTAAAATAAATATGAAACACAGCAGAAAGAAAAAGGAGGCTGGAAAGGGGAAATTAAATGTTACTGACTTTACTGGATGTTTCCATTCAAATATTTTGCATAAGCACACATGTCACTTTAATCAAATAAAAATCACCAGGGAACACAGCAATTATTTTTATTACACCTTGACAACTATGAAAATCTAAAAAGTTAAAGTGAAAATTCCGTTTCAATGCTTTAAACTGTTGAAAAATATGATTTAACAGCCCAAATAAACTTGAGAAACTCTGGTCCCCCATGGACAGGTGGGAGATATATTCACATACTCTCTACATTCATTGAAAATGATCTGCAAAGAACTGCCCCAAAATGTGTACCAACTGAATTATTAAAGCTTGTTAATGCTTCCAGCATTAACCCACTGTGAACAGCAGATTTCATATACTGCTATTCCTAGAAGCTTCATTTCTACTTAGCCTGTAGTAGATCTTTGCCTTTAAGACTGTTAAAGAATGATAACCCACTAGAAAAGCTCGATTATAGGCGATTGTGGGTGGAAGTGAGGCGTTTGGGCTATGTCTACACTAGAAAAAGTTAGGTCAACTTTGTTAGGTCAACTTGTCGACCTTATTAAAGTTGCATTAACACAGTGGACTAAGTCGACTTAAGGGTTACTTCACGTCCACACCATCCTTAAGTCAACTTAAGGAGTCGACTTAAGGGTTCAGTTGACCTAATGAGTGGTAATTATAAAGTTGACTTACGCTTTCATTAAGTCGACTTAAGAAATTTCTTAAGTCGACTTAATGAAAGCCTACTGTGGACGTGGATTAATTTAAGTCAACGTAAGCCTCCTTAAGTCGACTTAAATTGCCAGTGTAGACATAGCCTTGGACACTGAGAAGAGGTATAGAGCTATCCTGCTGATTCAACCAGGGAGTCAGACTGGGCAAGTCATTTTAGCTGTAACTCAGGGCTATGAGAGACTGAATGACTCTCTGAGAAGGGAAAACAGCAAGAGCTCTGTGGCACCTTAAAGACTAACAAACTGAATGACTCTCTGAGGAAGAAAGAGTTAGAAGGATTTACCAGAATCCAAATGAGGAAAGTCCTGGGGACTAGCTAGATCAGGAATCAAGTTGGACTAAGGCGTGGTGGGTTGTTTGTTTCTGTGTTTGTTTTTTAGTTTTTAAGCAGTGTCCTTCCTCAGAACTTTGTTACCTCAGTTTAAGAATTAAGGTACATTTTGGAAAGCAGCAGTGAATTGGGGCAGTACCTTCTTGTGCATGCTGTGTGAGGGAGAATGGCATAGAGAATATCACCATTATTAATCCTCATGGTTCTGTTTATGGGGTTACAGTTTCTAGAAATAACAATCATGTGAATAACAATTAATTGGAATAACAGTGTGGGGGAAAATTATTGAAACATTATCTGCAGAGGGCAAATAATGACATTTCATTAAATATGTTATAGATTAGGTCTGGTTTTGTCCTGAAAGTTCAGGTGGCTAAGCACAAGTTTTAAAGATTTTTCCCTTCTTTGCATTTTCTGTCTCTCTCCTCCATATTCTGTCATTGCAATCAAGAAGTTGTACCTCTCTTCCCCAGTGTTGCCAGTCCTAAGAATTGAAAAATATTGAGTTAGGCCTCCACTAACAGGAGGTTGGCTTCAAAGGCATGAAGCTTTTATTTTTAAGAAAATGGGGTCTTTTTATTTATCTTCTGATTATCTTGAGCCTTTGGGGTACATGTTTTAAGGCTTTTCTTTACCACAATAAGGGCTAGAAACTTATCTTTAAAAAATACCAAAGCTGTGAATCTCATGTAATCACCTGATTCTGGGAGCTTTAAGATAAATATCAAATATCAGGGGATTCATAACAACATTTCAGGAGTTGGCAACCCTATCTCTTCTGCTCCTTGTCCATGATTCACCACTTCCTAGTGGAGTCAACTTTTGACTTATACCTGATAATCTCAACTCTGCGTCTAACTTCTCAGTATTTACCCTGCTGCATTTTATAATCCTGTCTCTGGGTTCAAAGAACTCAGCTACATCTGAATTCTAGTCTCACATTCTGAACCCAGCCCATGAAGTCTGAATTCTGTGGCAGCCAGTGCCTAGCCAGTAGGAATGAGGAGTCATTTCTCCTCCATCTGATTTATTGCATTGCACAACTATGTAGGTACAATGGAGAGGGGTTTTTGCCTTCGTCTCTGAAGATGCCAAAGGAGGAGACATTCGGCTTAATGGTCCAATAGTGTGATTCAATTTAGCAAATCAATTTTCCTATGACTGCTTGGTCCCAAGAGGGGATCTTCAAAGCCAGCAAAGGAACAATATAAAGGAAAATGAAGCAGGAGCCCATTTGAAGGTGATACAAAGGGAACGGGATATTAGAGAGCTATTGTGGAATCACAGAGAGGGACAAAACCCTTGACATAAGCTTTAAATAAGCAGGTGCTTATCATAACAGAGGAGAACCTATTAAAACATTTGAATTTTAAGATTGACTAATGGGAACATTGCTATTTTGGTAAAATAATAAGAACTAAAATATTTGGTGCATCTGACCAATGCTCAAGAGACTCTTACTAACTGAAGCTGGGTCCTTTGACGTATTGACATAGAATACAAGTTGCTGCTTCACCTCTTAGCTGAAGTTTAAATAACTTGTATGTCCTGCACTGTGGAGAGAGACTGTCTTTTCTGATGAGTGAAGGGACTCAATAATTGAAAAGGTATTCTCCCTTCTCCAATAGTGATGTTCCCATAATCCTATATAATGAACATGTGACTCATTCATCCTACACTTTCCTTAGGTCACCTGCTTACACAAAGTGGTATCTTGAATTGGAAAATTAAGCACCTGTTGAATGCCTACACTTTCTAAAAAGGCAGAGATCAAGATCATTTCAATTAGTGACAAGATACAGACAGATGTTCTCTGTTCTGTATAATACAAGAGGGCTGTTAATTTGATCCTCATCATTCATATTTAATCCATCTTTACATAGGTTCTGGCTTGATCTTAATGAGCTATTTTAGACAGGGGAACCTTCTTTAAGAAGTATATTTGGTCATGCCACTGGCGTAATTTTTAGCACATTGGTCAGTATAATACAGGGTCATCTGAATCAGAGCTCAGAACCTAAACAGCTCAAAGACTTAAGTAATACCAGCAAAATCCCATTTTATTAGCAACAAAAGAAAAAACTACAAAGGATAAAAAATCAGGCTTAAACTGAATGGAGCAAAGAATACCTTATCCACTGGGCTATTAGCTATTCTGGGGTAGGTCAATCTCTCTCATGGTTTTTTTTTTCCATGAAACAACTTTAGACATCTCATTTTCATTCCATTGCAGAATGACAAAACTTTTGAGGGTTTGAAATGTAACTGGAAAATGGAATTCTTGTTTCCCAGCCAGGTATACTTCAGATGCCGTCCTGAGTAGTGATGGTAGCACTTAAAAAGATTCAGAAGCTTGGTTCAACAAGGTTCATGAATCAAAATGTTTGATTTTTGGTGACTTTCTTGGCATAGACATATTATTGGGATAGAAGATCAACAAATTAGGAAGCATATTTACTGACGAAGGCTGATACGCAGCCAGTGTTCACATGGTTGCCAAAAGTTTCAGCAACAGTGTCAGACCATCATAGATAGACATAAGATGAATATACAGTCACCCCTCCTTCTGGACTTAGCTAGAATTCACTCTGAATGGAGCTCAATCTGTCAGGAGGCTAAGTCCTTTTGGGATTTGCCATCATGATGATGATGAGGATGATAAAGTATCAAAACTCATCCTGATCAGAATTACTATGAAAGACCTTGGTACCTCCAGCTGCTAGTTGGATTCAAAATACCTCAAAAGCTTTCTTTTGTAATTGGTCAGCTCCTCTGGTCACATCTGTACCCAAGATGTACTTGGACTTTTGACAATGAAGGGAAAAGGGAAACAAAAAAGTGAAAATCTCACAGTAGCTTCTAGGTCTGGACATTTGAGGCTAATGTGGGGGATGGGATGGAGGATTCCTATTTTATCCAAATTAACTTACTCAACTGTAGTTTTTCCAAGATATTTTTAATACACTGAAATATCTCTGTAGGGCCCTTGCTCTGCAGTCAGATTTGCCAATAGACACACCTTTCTTTGTGCAGAGTGTCCTGAGCTCTGCACAGCAACAGGGGCTCACACTAGCAGAGTTGTCTGGCCACATTGTGGAAAACTGATTTTTTTTTCCTTGTATCAAATGTTTTTTTAACTTCTTGATGTTACTCAAATATTCTGGGCCAAATTCTGCTCCCAGTTACAACAGTGCAATTTCAGTGAACACTGCCTACTGGAAGTTTTATTCTCAATACTTCACACATTTTTGTGTCCCTCATGCAGATATACTTCCCAGTCTCATCCCTTTTTGTCTTAGTTCTGTCTTTATTTAGCATTGTATGTATTTCCTTTAAGCATTCCAGGATGTTGCTTTTCTCCTTTGAATAACTTCTTTCTCATGTTGATTTCCTGAAGTACTTATCATTTATTGAGGACTAGGTAATTATTACCAGGCAATAGATCCCCATTAAACTCCCAGAAACTGCAGCAGTTGCTGACAATTTGGGGTTCTCGGCACCATGATCTTTCACACTCACAGATATTTTTTCAGGAAGGTAATACAAGAATCTGCATTTAATAGAAACAGAATGATTCAAGGATTTTTATTCCTTTCTGCTTAAATCTCTGTGCATCAGTCAAAAGTCCTGATCTTTTTCTATTCTTCCCTTTGTTTACTGAATGATTGATTTCCTGTAGCCACACTCTTCTATAGGCAGGATATTTTGCTGTACCATCAAAATACAAATCACATTGGCACTTCACTGGGGTTTCCACTACTCATCAAAATTATCCATTGTCCCCCTCTGGGATCTAAAAATGAAACATCTCTCGCTCTTCAACTTTTCACGATGTATTATTAGCATATCACTCTTATTCCTACTCTCTATAAGAATATGTACTCAAATGACCAATCCTGGATGCTGCCTATAGTCCCAGTAAATAGGAGAACTGCAGATACCTGCAGTAGAAGGAATCTCTTCCTGCCCAGCCTGTAGAAAAGTAGCAGGGCCACTCTGAAGTTACTGCGACAGCCTGACAGTTCTTAGGTTTCCCTCATCAATCGTCAACACCCTCTTCTCCATCCACAGTGATACACATCTACCCCACTCTTCTTCCCTGCCTGATACCACCCCAGAACTTTGAGTGGCCACAAGCCCCTGATAAGCACAGGTCTGTGACACAGAGCTCCCCACATGCTGCTCTTCTCTCCTCCCAACAATGTGGCTGTTCCACTCAGAGCTTTCTGTAAGCCACAGAGAATGAGGCAAGATGTGCCATCTGGTAAGGAGATATATATATATATATATATATATATATATATATATATATATATATATATATATATATATATATATATGCATGTCCCACAGGTCAGGAATTTCCCATCCTCAGCGGTATTGGAAGCATTCTCTTTCTCCCATTGAGGAGATTTTGAGCTGTTTGCTTAGATTCCAAACCCTAGAGAAGGGAGCAACCCCTAGTGCTGCAGGAAAAGCCTTGTACACACCTAAAATGATCATTCATCAGTGTAAAATGGACGTGGGCAATTTATGGCTCATTTGATACGGATGGGGAACAATGCAGAAATGTGGATGTAGGCCTCAGATATTTTATAAAAGCTTGTTGAAATTTTGCTGGAACCCGACATATACTCTATTAGATGGAAGAACTGATCAAACTAAATATTAAGTTATTAGGACAAATGGTGTACTTTTGAAACAAGGTTAAAGTTCCCTGAGAGAATGCTGCAATATCAGGCATAGAGCATTATATTCACTTTAACCATCATTAATTGAACCGGCAGTGTATATGTGTATACCCAGTGTATATATAACATATACTCATTTTTTCTTGCACCCTTTCTGACTAAAATCAAGGCACAGGACATTTCCAAGAGAAAAAAAATGGCACTTCCTATTGCAGCATTGTGTCCCCCTATTGCGAGGGTGAGTTTGAATGGGAGGATATGTATGTATTGCTTGACACTCTTGATCCCAGACATATTTTATTGATTAAAGTAAGGAGAGCAAAACTTTAGAATCTCATGAATGGGGAAAGCCTAGCTTTTCACATAGAAGAAGGTGTTCAGACTCTTAACCTTTACATATTGTGTGTGTGAGTTTTTTTTCTCTTGTTCTTCTCTTGAGATGATGTTGAGCCTGTCATAATAAGATAGTGTAAATGCTAACTTGCAAGAAACTAAAGGTTAAACTCTCTGGACTTGATTCCCCACTGCCCTGTCCCTTGTATAATCATCTACACTGAAGCCAAGTAGGTGTGGAATGCTAACAGATCAAAATAGTAGTGTTTTATACCCACTTGGCTCAGGCATAAATGCAGGGCAGGGCAGTCAGGTTCCCTATATAATGCGCTTTGTTTTCCTCCATAACATACAGCCCCAATTTCCTCCCAGAGAGTTTAGAGGGAGTTTTCTTTGTGTGTGTGCATGTGTATCAATTGAATCAAAACCAGGCCCATATTCAGTATGGTTTAGAGATAAGTGTGAAGAAAATCAAATGGATTTAAAGATCAAGTGCACTCATTTGCTTCACCTTCCTTCCTAATACATAGAGTTTTGAACATTGGGGAGGCCTGGGTCTGAATGCTAACATCGCAGCTAGCACCTACTTTGTAACAAGGTGAACCAAAGTTCTGGAACACAACCCACCCAAACTTGGAGAATTTTGGATTCAGAACCAGCTGGTGAAACTCAGATTCCTTTGTGGTATTAACATTACTTCTTTATGTCATTTGTTTCTCTTCTCATCTCATTTCTATGTCTTTCCAGCTGTGATTCTGGGTTTATAGCTTAGAGGTTAAAAAGACCAATTAATGCAATTTAAGCCTATACTCTGTTTCAGCCCTCTCTTTTGATCCACACAACTGGGCTATGGTTAAATCCTGATGTTTCTTCATGTACATCTCCAAGATCTGACTTGTCCTCTCTTCCCAACCTACCAATGCTCTTGTCCAAGCATTGACAATCTCTCATTTTGAGTTCTCCAATCTCTAGATCCCTGCACGGATACAAATATGTGGATCTGTATCCGATCTGCATCTGCAAGAAATGGTCTGCGGATATCCGCATTGTATCCACGGATATAATGCAGATATCCACAGATTTTCAGGGCTTTACCAATATCCTCTCTGACTTTTACAGCTCCTACCAGCTACAATCAAATCCATCTGAAATGCTGCTGTTAAAAATACCTTCCTGACTTCTTGCTCTGTCTGTGTGACTCCTTCCCCCCCCCCCCTTTGAATTACTCCATTGGCTTCTTCTCTTTTGTGGCATCAACCACCAGTCGTCTTCTCCTAACCTTCAAAGCCCCCTACAATTTATTTTCACCATGCTTATGCATTCTCCTATCTTATCAACCCTTATAAACCAACAATATTTCACAAGTCTTGATCTCTTGCTTGTCTACTCTTGTCATGAGTACCTTCACGTTTTTCTCGTGCATCTCCTTATGGACAAGAAAAACTCCTAATCAAAAATTCATATAAGTCACCTCTTTACCCTCCTTCAGTCCCACCTAAATTCTTACCTGTGGCATAATGCATACAGAAAACTGCCATCACATAACTGCTAGATAGATGCTGAGTTCTGCTTATGGCTATTGGCTAATTACAGATTATAGACAGTGAATATATACTGTAACATCTTGTTAGCTTTGTTACCCCATCTTCTCCCTCCTATCCACTTGTTTGTTTTATCCATCTGTGATGTCTTGTCATTGACAGTGTGAGTCCTCTGCTCTCAACATTAGCTTCTCCTAGAATTTCAGGTTCAAGGTCTTTAGTTCTTGTCTTCAAGGTATGCCATGGCCTCAGCCCAGCATCATTAAAAGATTGACTGAAGCTTTGAGATGAAGAGTGGGGTTGAATAGAATAGAATAGAATAGAATAGAATAGAATAGAATAGAATATTCAGTTGAGCAGCATTCCATTCTTCCGGTTGGCCCTGCTGGGATTGTGAATCTGGCCATGGAATGTGGCAAAGGAAGCTACTTATCTTATCATCCTCTCTGTGAACATGTGCGCAGGGAGCGGACAAAGAGGGCAGAGAGTTGGAGTCCACTGGCCAGAATCGTTGAATGGGCTAAAGAGGAATGAGCTGCTTTGTGAAGGAGATAAAATAACTTATTTTTGCCCTTCCCTATCCCAGAACATAGGGTGGTAATGGAGGAATTGTGACTATTTGATATACAATTTGGTAGTTGGTCTACTTCTGAGATAGTGCAGCAGCTATGTGCCACCCCTTTCATAAGGCAGACTGCAAAGCTTTCATCTTAGCCACAAAGAATAATAATTTATTTCCACATCTTTAAATCTTGGCAACAGCAAATTTAAACAGGATCAGCATTTTGTTTTCCACAGACTATGTATATACTGACTGCTCTAATCAGCAAAAGGAGACAAAAATATTTCATACCCAAACTCCACATGAAGGAATGAGGGGAATAACGATTCCAAAGGGTTGGTTTTTTATTAATATTAGTACCATAACATTTGTGGCAAAGTAGCCCCCTGGCACTATCCGGGGGTGGCTGTTTCCAGTGGCGAGACAGGCCTACGAGTCTGTCCCGGTCAGTGCCAGGCCATTCACTCCCCTCAGTCCCGGTGGGTTGAGCTGCCTCTCCACTACACAGAGTGGGTGAGGCTGCCAGTCCATGAGGCCCAGCACTCCCCCAGAGTACCTGTTTCTGGCTGTATTGCCAAGTTGTTGCAGTGGTGCTCTTTTGGTGTTGTGCAGTCTCCAGTCAGTCTTTGCAGGCTGATGCCCAGGGCCGTCCTTGGGGAGGGGGCAAATGGGGTGATCGCCCTGGGCCCTGTGGTTATGTGGGCCCCGCGCTGTCCCACTCCTAGGGGGGCAGTGCGGAGCCCGCGCCGCAGCTCCATGGCCACGCTTTGCCCCAGTCCCAGTTGCCTTCAGCAGCGGCCGATGGCAATGGGCGGGGTGAGAACGCTTTGCTCGGCCCCTGGGCCACCCTCTCCACCCCCAGGGCAGTGCAGTAGGCCGGCCCGGGGGCGGGGCGAGCAGGTAAGCGGGGCGAGTGGGTACACAGGCCGGGCCAGGCGGCGGCCAGCACACGCAGGCCTGCTTTGGGCTGGCCTGGCCTGCCCCAGTCCCACACACGGTTCCTGGCTATGGCCGGGGTGGGGCCGGCCCCTGCTGGCAGTGTGGCCTTGGCTGGGGCTGGTCTCCCTCTGTTCCATCACACACTCTTTCTGGCACAGGAGGGGCTTTTAATAGGGCTGCAGCCGTCTTTGCCTGGCCTCAGGTGTGCTTACTTCGGCTGCAATTCCCTCTCCCCTACCTGCAGGGAAGAGGGCCTTTGTCATTCTGATGCTCACATATCGGCCCTTAAGCACCCTTTTAAAACCTTCTGGCCTGACTTTGTCACACATTGTACAGGTTAAACATATTCTTCATAAACCAAAAACCATTTCAGAGTAGAAAGAAGGAAGCCCTTGAAGAGAAAGGTACTTACAAAGAATAGTTATGGAGTTTCTGAAGAGAGGAATTTCTTGTATTCCTTTCTGTAATAAACAATAAGGAGTCCATAAAGCTAGCAAAGAAGATTTCCCTCATCGTGTGTTTAGTAATCAGGAATATCATGCATTATTTGTGGTCAAAATATAACTGGACAAAACCAAATTCTTGGTTCTAATGGAAATTCTTCCAGACATCAAAGAGCAGGGTTTCATCAATAAAACAAAAGAAGGAATAGCTTCAAAGATACATACCAACTGAATATAAAAATGTACATACGCTTACCTCTGAAATCCATACTTCATACTGCCTGGAAGGCTTGTAATTCCTCTGACTTGGGAAATGAGTCATACAGAGTAGAATCATACATAGATGATATTTCAGAAGTTACTGTTTATTAAAGATAGCTGTTGCTTGTTAGAGGCAAGGAGCCAGATGATATGGTTCAGTGGAACTGGGTTTGTGCCACACTGCCAGTAGGATCTGTCGCTAAAGCAAATGTAATAACCCCGTGGGAGGGTCCCCACAATGAAAGGGTGATTCTCTGGTGACAGAGTGCCCGCAATGGGACTTGTATGGCCCTTCCTGCTGCAACCATAGCGGGGAAAGGGAATGGCAAGAGTATGGCCATATCTCTATATGATATCCCCGTGTCCACTGCAGTTTCAGCCTTGCAGGAGGGCATGTCTTGCACCATGATAAGGTGAGTTTACACACACACACTTTCCCCCCCTTCCTATTCCCTCTCATGTGTTCCGGTCCTTACCCACATAAATGGTCAGGTGTAATGCTACACTGGAGTAATCATTCAGATGCCAGATTTTTCAATCATATTTAAAACTTTAAATACTTAAGTCTTCTAAATGTAAAGTATTATACTCTCAAAAGATTACTATCTATGAGCCAACCTCCTTTTCTCCTCCTCCATCTCCCAAAACCGTCATATCACAACCAGATCTAACACATGCCCAAACACATCGTCTATGTCTGCAAAAGAGGAGTCCCATTATAATGGACCTCATAAAACATGTTGCAGCTGGGCTCCCCTATGAATGGGTGACGATAAAAATCCAAATCCCATTTCCAATATATTCTAACAAACATTTTTCAGTTATTGGGGTTTCCTATTCCCATAGTATCCAGGCATCTTTAATGTCGTACTGATGATAGTGAAATGACACAGAGTCTCCATCTTTTCCTCTTGGGTACAAATGCAGTAACTGAGAGTTGGGGTTGTCACTCAGAAAACAGTATCACTAGCTAATCAAAACATGGGAGTGTTGCTCTGTTCTAAAAACTTCACAATACAGCAGACATTTCAAGAGCAATCCTTTTCTGGATGTCACACGTCCTACATCAGAGTTCCATTTTCACTTCCCAGAAATATGGTATGTGGTTTTATATTTACATGAATATTTATTCATTTTTCATCATTAGGCCTGATACACTTGGCTTTACAGTGCTTTTCTGCTATTTTAGAAATAGCAACAGGTCATTAAATGAAGGTTAAATAAATTTTGTTTTTGAGAGTCATGCACAACATTTTTCATATATCCAGTTTTTGCCTCAAATGATCATATCATGGCAAACTTAGGCATTTTTTCCATACCTCCTTTTCACTTCCTCTTCACCAATCATAAGGGAGCAGCACTGCATCTGTGGGGCTATGAAAGTCATATGTCCAATTTGTACAATGAACCAATACTATGACTGGATAAGCTGACGGATGTAATTTGTTGCCATATTTTTCCATTCTCCTTTTGTCATACTTTCTGCTACTGAATAAGCCCACTGTCAATAATAAATCAGATCAAATAACAACTATGAAACTATGAAAACTGGAATGGACCTCCATGTGCCACAATATACTAGGAATGGTTTAGGCAGAGTAAAATCAGCCTTTGTACTGATGCAGGGGGAATGGACAAGATAACCAACTACAGACCCTTCTAAACAATCTGAGCTGCAGACTTATGCACCAAGTCTGAGAACTCCAGTCTTCAACTATTAAAGGATGATTCACTCTACCCTTTCACATTGGCTTCTTTACATGAGAGCAAGCTCAGTCTCTGAAATTTCAATCTCCGTCCCAAAAATTGCCCTTTCCAAATGCATACAGCCCAGTGTAAAAAGTTATGAATATAATTGAAAACCAACTTGCATATGAAAAACCAAGATCCTGACCATTCATAGTCGGTAAAGAACCCATAGCACTTTTTTGCAGAGGTAGATAATTACCCTTGATATCTTAATCAAAGATTAAGTAATCTTTGTAATCTTTAAGTAATCTTAAATAATCCAGTTCCAGTAATTATATTTATTTTATCCACCTACATTCCCATGGGGTTTCAAATTAAAACAATGTACTAAATCTCATCTAAATTTCTGTAGGGTGTTGCCGTGTTATTAAATGCCATCCCAGAGGTGACTGCATTTCTATGATGGATGATGTCATTAGTATTTTCCCCATTGCCTGCATAATCCAAGGTGAAGCTATCCCTGTTCCTGCCGTCTCTTCACCTGGATTCCAGAGCAACCTGAAATTTCTTAAATTGAACAAGCTTTCCAAATGCTATCCCGCTGACTTTCTCTCCATTTCCCTCTCAGCCTTTTACAATCTTCATCCCAAGCTTTTGAAGTTTTATTAGTTATTGCATTATACATTAGTCATTAGGAAAGACTTCCTAGCTGTAACAAGCAGCTAAGCACTGAAACAAATTACCTAGGGAGGTTATGAAATCTCCATCTTTGAAGATTTTTAAGAATAGGCTGGACACACATATATGGCTTGCTTCTGCTCCCAGGAGTTTTACCATCATCTATGTTAGCTGCTTAAATAGCCCCTATAACAAGAGTATCTGAGCACGTCATCAAAATGATTAATTTGTATGTCCTGACAACAAGCCTGTGAGATAGTACTTTACATAGAGGAACAGAGGAACTAAATGACTTACCCAGGACATCTGTGATGGAGCAGGGAATTGGTCGTGGATATCATGATTTCTGAGCTAGTACCATAAGCACTGGACCACCTGTCCTCTGTTATAGCTGTATACATATCCAAGTAGCTAGACCATTTGTCTCTTCTCCCTGTTCATGGAAGGAAATTAAAAGACTTTTCCACTACATGTGAAAGACATTCATTTTCTTCTGCTAAATGTGGGAGAAAAGGTTTAAAAATCAGGCCTGCAGTTGTACGTAGAGGATGAATTTCTTGTAACTGAAACATTTTTTTAAAATTCTTTGTTAAGTGCATGGCAGAACTATGGTGTGGTGCTTAGGTAAATAAAACAAATGCATCATTTCAGGGAATACAACATACTGAAACCCAGAAATGAAACAACCAGCAACAAAATGAATGGGCTTGATTGGGGGCTTCATTCTAAAGGATCCACTTTTACCCATTATGTCACAGTCCACGATTATTTTTCCAGCAGAGATTTCTGAGGGACTTCCTTTGCATACATAAAGAATGTTGTGAAACACCGAATTGTAAAAACACAAAGCAAAGGTTTGCCTTCTAAAGCCCCGAAGTGCTTAGGAGCCTTGTCCTATTTTCAGAAATGACTTGAGAACATAAAAGTCTAAGTCTCTGTGACCTTCAGTAGGACTTAGGAACCTGTCCCTTCTGAAAATGGGACGTAGAGTCTGAAGTCTTTCAGAGTGCATTTGGAAATATTAAGCAGGAAGTATGAGAAATATAACACTTAAATCGGTTTATTGTTGGCTCGTGTAGAAAATATGCATATTCTCTCTCTCTCTCTCTCTCTCTCTCTCTCTCTCTCACATACACACACACACACACCAAAGTTTCAGAAATGCATTAAAATGAGCATGTCTGATTATAACCAGGGACAACATACATGACTGGATGGTTCTGTTCCAGACTGATAGAAGACGTAATCATATGGTCTTTGGAATCATGCCAAAATAAGTGAGAGCTTGGTGTGCACAAGAACTGCAGTATCAGCCCCAAAATGTACACGCCCAGTGTTGTGCTGTGGGGAAAAAACTGCCCTTATGTAACACCTGAAGCAGTCGTCAATCAACAATACAGCAGAGGGCAGTTTTTCCCTTGCCAGGATGAAAATTGGCTTCATGTCTGTCATTTTTGCTGTCACACTGTGGTGGCTCAGTGTTAGATTTAGTAACTTTTTTTCTATTGCTATAAAAAACTGTTGAACCTTAACAAATGTATTGCATATGCATTAGTGATCACTGCTGTAGATGGGGCCTTAAGGCAAAACGCGCAGACTGAAATAATATGCATCTTCCTCTGACATTTGCTGGCTAATGCACTATCCATGAAATTACAAATAAAATCCACCAGGACCAGCTGCTCATTTTATCCATGCCCATCCGATCAGACCAACTATTAAAGTTTATTTCCAGGCTAGCTTCACTTTACTTCATGTGGAGTCCCTACAGAGCAGAGCTTTTCAAATAATACTCCCAATTTATTCCACAAATGTTTCCCAACAATCTACACATGAATAATTTGTAGGTAATATCTCTTCCTTACTCTGCCAGTTAACCAAGCCCTTTCCACTCTATTCGCCTCTAGCAACCAGTGGAGAATCCTCTCGAAAATTAAAATAGCCTCTGGTTGTACCTATGTTTCCAATAAACTCCTCTCTGCTGTGGAACTCCACTTTACAATGGAAGGAAAGTCTGGGGTGGCTGCCAGCAGGGAAAGTTGCACAGAACAGAAACATGCTGAGAGAAGAGAGTAGGGGAGAACCACCGATATATGGGACATGGAGACTATGCAAATGAACATCAATTCAGTAGATAGATCTCAGCTTCTGTGAACTGAACATTCCTTTCATTCTTCATGAAAACTCCTTCCCTAGTGAAATCACCTCCTCTGTGCATGTTTTGTCACAAAAGAGAATAAGCTGATCTCAGATCAGAAAAATGGTCCGTCAGTAGTCTGCCTCCAGCAGTGGCCAATGACTGATGCTTCAGAGGAAAGTGTAAAAACAAGAAAAAACAAAAACAACCCCTGACCAACTAATTCCCTCTGCTTGTCTCCTGAAACACAAGATACAGTACAAGGCATTATTGGTTATATGTAGCCCTTACTTACCAGTTCTTATATCCTTTCCTTTTCAGATCTCTCTTAAAGAAGATTTTCTACCCATAGCGTCATATTTAGAGTATTTTTTTCATTTACAGTAATAATTTATTAACTTTTCTCCCTTGTAGGCTCACACTAGCACATCATCCCATACTTTTTACATTGCAATATATAATTTAGTTTCTTTTTTAAATTGAGATCCTATTTATTTATTTTCTCTCTGTTTGTATACTATATGTGCCTACATAATGTGTATTTTTCGTGCATGAATCATATTCTCAGTATGCTGGGCTCTGTACACATTTTGCAATAGATACCAATTTTAAAATTGCAAGTTAATTACACAGTAGTCTATACAAGGCACTTCTTAAGACTTTTAGACATTTAAATCCTTCCTTCACACATCATTGATCAATTCTCTAGTGAGCCTGCATAACAGCTAGTTGCATTCATATCTGACTACACAACACCAACGCGATTTTTCTCTAAAATTCAGGGTGTAAAGATCTTTCTGAAAATGTGTGTTGGGAAAGAAAATATCCTAGATATAATTTCAAAACCTAAGTAAATTGGACATTTTGAAGCATTTTAAAGATAAATGTTAAAAGTGCACCTTGTGTACCAAATTTCAGGGGTTCATACATAAGTTACGTTATCATCAAGTTAACTTACAAAAATAGACATTTTAAAATGTTAAATCCAGAACAGCATTAACTTATAGGAGTGCATTATAGTAATCCCGTGTTAAGTCACTACTCAGTTCATGTAGAGATCATTTTTTAGAATAGAGATAATTTTTTAGCACTGGGTTTCAGAAATGCTCCTGTTGGAGTTAATAGGTGTTCAACCACCTAAAAGAAGAGACAACAGAGTCCTGTGGCACTTTTAAAGACTAACAGATGTATTTATCGCATGAGCTTTCGTGGGAGAAAATCCCACTTCGTCAGACGCTTTGAAGATAGGAAAGTTACAGAGTGGGAGGAAATTAAATGCAGGGGAGTGTATCTTCCTATCTTCAAAGCGTCTGACGAAGTGGGATTTTCTCCCACGAAAGCTCATGCGATAAATAAATCTGTTAGTCTTTAAAAGTGCCACAGAACTCTGTTGTCTTTCTACAATAGACTAACACGGCTACCCCTTTGGAATTTGACTAAAAGAAGAGAATATAGTACCCTCCCTACTGAAGCCCTGCTGCGACAAACCACTAGGTGTCACTTGTACTTTGCAGAAACATGAATGAGTTCTCTGACTGTAAACAATTAAGTCATGAAAGAGAAAGCTAACATATTTCTCAAGTGTCCGTCTCACCTCTACTACTTCATGCACTGCTCTTCCTTGCCAGTTTTGGGCAATATTTCTTCTTATTGACTATCCCAAAGATGTTGAACATTTGATTAGACATTTTGCAAAATGCCCCTTTGCCAAAATAAGCATGAAAATCCAAGTGAACAATTGGCTGCAGAAGGTAGACACATTGATAAGATTATGTTCATGAAAAGGAGGTGTAGAGTTGTTGCTGGAGTATTTCTGTCCAGCAGCATGATTTTCTTTTTCTGCTTTGTTTTCAAATATGCTAGTCTAATGTGGCTTGATATAAAGCCTCCCATTGACTTCAGTGGACTTCAGACCAGGCTTGTAAAGAAAAAGAAGGTTTGAAGGTTTGACTTTGTTTTTAAAGTATAAAAGGTGTCGGGAATGAAAGGAATCACTCCATCCCAAACCACAAAGGCATCCTTATTAGACATTAAAATGCTCTGAGATTTTGATAGGGGCCACCAGGTCAGATTTCTTTCACTTCACATGTGATTTTCATTGTTACTGCTTTCTTGGTCTGAGTTAGACTTGTGTTGGGCTTCATTGGCATTTAGTTGAATTGGTTCATTTTAAATGTTAATTTCCGGAAAATAATTGAAAGCCAGCCCATATTTTTAATCTTTGGCAGGTGGTTGATTATCACAACACCTATTTTTCTCCCATTCGGTACCTGGTGTGGTCGTGGTGGGGTTGTTTTGTTTTTGTTTTTTCTATTTGCTATCTTTCCTGCATTTGGATCCTTAAAAATACACAGTTTTTGAATATTTGAAATTATTTATTTAAATATTACATATTGGATGCCACCATTCCATAAGGTGTCTCTGCCATTATTAGCCTTCTGTTGAGTTTGCTAGCGTTTTCCCCTTGCAGTTGCCTTGCCACCCTGTACATTACAGCCTCATCATCCCTACCTTACACTTTTAAAACCACCTATGTAATAATATGATATGCATATACTACCATTTACCTGCAGTGCTACTGTCATACAGGCAGTACTTGGGTGGGGAATAGCAGATATGAACCACAGTGAAGGCAGGATATATTTTAGCCAGTGAAACAAGGGGAAATCTTTAGTCTTATGAAAATACCATAGTATGTTCTTTAAAAGAAATAATAAATAAAGCCTGTATTGTTTGTATCTGTACCTAAAAATAAGAAGCTATGGACCATAACAAACTTTATGGTCCTGAGTCTGCAACTTGTTGCCTGCTGGCAGGCTACGTTGGACCTCCTTTGACTCCACTGTGGTTCTGGGTAAGCATAAAGGTCTCCCCACAAGGAGTCATTTGCAGGATTAGAGCTAAACACTACAAAAAATGAAGTCCAAGATTGGTACATCACTACATTTTCTCCACCTGCCTCCCCTAGCCCTTATACAGTGGCTGAAATCTTGATCCTACTGAAATCAGTGAGGATTTTAGCCATAAGTCCATGGCAAACTTTCTCTTGTCCATCTGTGGTTTTCTTTAGTTGACAGATCAGTTCTTCCCACATCATGAGATATATTTCAGTTCAGCCATTAGTCTTATAAATAAGAGTCATGGTCTCATGTCACTTTCATTGGTGCAAATGCAAAATCAATAGAGTAATACTAGTGTGTGGGGAGGAAAGGAGGGGGGGAAGTAGGTAAAAAACTCACAACAAACCCAAATATTCACAGGAAGTAATGCCACCATCTCACCAACAGTCATCTTTTAAGAGTAAGGCATGGCTCTTCTACATTCTCTAGGCAACAGCACCCATTATACAGGACTTCATAAACCCATTCATTGAATAAAAATCAAATAACAAATATAAAATTTGGTGGGACTTCTTACATGCTTAAAGTTTAATATTTATTGCATTAGGGCCAAAGTGATCAGAATCTTAAAGCACTGAGCCCATAGTTGCAACTCATTTGCTTACTGGTGATTATGCACTGTTTCCAGAAGATTTATGATATGTAAACAATAATTTCTAGTTCAAAGCTATTCCCATCGGAGGATAGGTTATATTATTACCAATGCTAATTTTTGCACAGCTGTCACATATTGTCGTCTAGTATGTCCCATTTGAATATGCATGAAGGAGTCCAGGGCATTTTGTATGGTTTCAAAATGTTATTGCTTTGTCTCACCCTCAATATTTGCACTGTTTGGCAAGATCAGCCTCCTATAGGGGTTCTGAGGCCCCAGAGAATATGGTTTAAAACTCAGAGCATCTTAAAAAACCTGATGTTGACGTGTCATTCAGTGAGAGAAGTTCCTATGGTGCTGCTGAAGAAGGCAGGCTCACTGCTCAGTATCCTCTCTCAGGCCCACCAAAACTGAAGCACCACTTTGGGGAAGCTGGCCCTAAGATGGTACTTCAGTCCATGGTTTGTGTTAGATATGATACAGTGGGGGGGGGCTTTTTCACTTACCCATCAACCAGTCAAGACAACAGCTTCTAGCGCATCATACCTACTCGCTTCTGTGCTAACACGGGAGACACTCCTCTCTCTTTCTGTGTATTTCTACCATACTCCTGTATGTTGTGTCTGATCTGTACCTCTAAGAATGTCCTTGACTGCAGCAAACAAGTCATGTTATATCCAGAGTTGACAGATTAGTCTTGGAATCAGAGCAGGGGATTGGGATTTGGGACTCCTTTGTTCTATTCCTTGCTCTGAGACTGACTTTCTGAGTGACTTTGTGCACAGCACTGAATGTGTACTAGATTTAAGATGATGAGGCTGCCTCTTCTTTCCCTTCCCCCACCCCTTTCTTTCCTTTTCCCCCACCCCCACTTCACATCTGTTTTAGGAGATGGTTAAGATGGCTTCTCTGCCTAGAGAATCATTGTACTAAAAGGCAAGAAATCCCAGTTGGTTTGAGATATGCTGATACCACACCTCTTTTGTCATGTCAGAGCTCAGCCTTTCTCCCTCTGGAATTGACAGGGCCTGGAGTAAATCAGTCCCGTTCCAGAGGTTTACTACTTCACGGAAGTTTATTTACAATTTTTACAGTTTAGGCCTTAGAGTTGACTTAAGAGCATCTTTAAACAAAACAAAAAATTTCTAACTCTCGCTGGAGTACTGCCTCTTCTTAGGCTAATCACCAGCCACCATGTTAACTCACTCTGGGAACCAAGGCTTCCTCCCCATGCAGAAATAAACATGAAAGTCCCTTGAAGCAAAGTTGCAACTCTCATTATTTGGCCATGAGTGTCATGATAATTACTGGTTTCCTTAAAGCCCCAGCACCTGGAGTCTTCTAGCTATGTGATGATTTCAGATTTCATTCTTAAAGAAAAAATTAAGTTTCTAGCCCTCGTGGCTGTAAAGAAAGCATCAAAATGAGACCCCAGTGCACCCTAATGGCTTAAAAAGCAGAAGGCAAATAAAAAGAACACCACATCTATACTTTTTACATAATCTCATGACTTGAAATCCAATCACATGGTTTTTGGTGAGCCTGACTCATGTTTCTTGAAAGTTTGGAGTTGGCCATACCATTGTAAGGAAAAACAGCTGTTTACCTAGAAAAAGCCTTTTCCCCTCATGGCACACAATCTTCCTGCAGCGTGTTTCCCATATCATCTCTCTTTTCTCTTTCACTGAAAGGCATTCGTAAAAGTCACAGCTGCTCTTAATTAGACTCAGATGTCCATAATTAACCAGAGGTAATCTCTTCAGGTTCTGAACAAAAAGGGCTCTAACCGTTCTAGATGGGTATACCTGCGTTCAATCACCCTTCCAGAACTGTCAGATCTGACTGTGTCACAATACATTCACTCACATGATACCAGCTTAACACAGCATCTCCTTCCCTCTCTCCCTCTGGGCCAGTCAGACTCTGGGATGAGGACAGTTCAAAGCCTCCTGAGCTGCTGTATTGTAGCAAACAGAAAAGCAACAAAACAGATAAGCAGCTTCCAACACATGCTTGAAAGACAATCAGATAACTTGTTATCTCTCCAAGGAATGCACAAGTTTGTTTTGCCAGGCTGGAAACTTGAAGATCAAAAGGCCTGACTCTCCCTAAAGAAGAAGAGATATGGTTTGTGAGTTAAGAGAACAGACCATGCCAGCCAGACTTTAGGGTTTTGGGGGAAACTTAGAACTATGTGAAAGATTGTTTTAAGATATGCTATATGATATTTTGCTTTAAGAAGGCTGATTGCTCACTGATCAGCACAGAGGAAACAGAATTGTAGGGTCTGAACCTAAATCTGAGGTAATCATGGTTAGTACCAGTGTACTGAAGCCAACACCCAGTCGGGGAATGGGAAAATCTCCATGATTCCATCCAGAGGCAGGTGACAGTAGAAGACCTGGAACCTGGCAAGTCAGAGCACTCAATGAGATCAGGAGAGGTCTGTGATATGCTGGCCCTCTGGTCCCCGCACAACCCTGTAATGTGATCTGTGTATCTTTCATGTTCACCCTTACAATGTTAACTGCGTACGGTCTAATATAAAGTATGTCATATAAAGGGGTTTTGGAATGCTCATAGATTGCTCTACATTTTGGTTATGGTGGCATTTTTCCTGCAACATCATACACGTCCACAGATATGAAACTTTGTTGTGTCATGACCCCAATTGAAACACAGAGAGGCATGCATGAAAGAACAATGCAGCTTAGGTACCTTGGCTCGAGAGGGAAGAATCACCTGACTACCAGAAGGAGAGGTGAGAGGGTTTGAAAAAAAAAAGACACACTTAGAACTGGATAAGGCTCTTCTCATGGACAACTTCTTGTAAGAAACATCAAGGACTGACAGCTACCCACAGAGCAGGCTGGCGGAAGACCATCATAGCTAGTTCTGTGTGGTCAACTGAAGATGACTGAAACAGTGATCTTAGTTTAGTGCGAGGTATCATTTATTTGATGGTGATTATCTCCTTGACTGAATTAGTCATATTTTGCATTGATTTGACATATATCCACTTAAAATCATATTGTAATCAATAAACGTATGTTTCTTTTATCTGAAGCAGTGCAGTGGGTGAGTGCGTGTAAGCCTGACTGAGAACAAAGCTGATCCATTGCTTTGTTAAATTGATGGACAAGTGGAAATGATCTTGCAAGGCCCAGTGAGGGTTGTTTGCCAGAGAACCATCCCATGAGTGGCTGGTGAGAGTGCTCTTCCACTAGATGGGAGTCTGATTCACAAGTACAAGGCTGGGTGTGAGCTGACCCAGGAGTGGGGATTCATGCAGCAAGACGGGGTAAGTCGGGGCCCTGGAGTGGCATATTCAGTTGGCATGGCTGCACACCAGTCCAGATTGCAGGAGGGAAATGTCACAAGGTCAGAGGGGCAGATAACTTGATAACTGTGACGTATGTTGGTAAGGCAGAAATTCTTTTAAAAAACATCTCAGCCATGTTTATATCCAGTATCCTCTAATTCTTGGTGGTGTATGTGACTCATTTCAGCAGCTCTTTTGCACATATGTGGTGCTCAGGGATTTCCCGAACACACAACTGCATAATTACTATTTGACTATGATCTTTACTTTGACTTGTACATGTCAAGTCAATAGCTTTGATTCCTCCAGTGGAGCTCTTTTAAGACCATTGCTGTGCTGTCTGTTAGAGAAATTTTTTTAAATACTCAGTGGGGATAACACAAATGAGAGAAGGAAAGTGTGTTCATGTACAAATAAATGTCATCTGCCCATTTCCCCCACCCCCCATTGGGAGAGGTTGGAAATTGGATTTTGCTTTCTTTTTAAAAGACTGTTTAAAGCTAAGGAATTTTCCTTAGCTGAAACAAATTGAGGGGATGGACTGTGTTGTAGTTAAGCTGTCAAAAACTTCAGCTCTTGTTCTGAAGGGATAGGTATGGATTTTAGGTTAGTTATACTACTAGTAACAATGTTTCTTCACACTCTATTGGTATTCTCAGAAGGTTTAATAATTCTTTATTTTAACAGAACTATAGTCCGTATAACTGAATGCAGGAAAAAAAACAGTGCCTGTAGAACTTGCTCTTCACTCTGTGGTAGGGGTTGATGATATTTGTTTATGCTCCACAAACATTCATTGATTTAATCCTTGTTACATCCAAATGCATCATGCTGAGTATTCTCATCTTCCTCTGAGGTCTCCTCTGCTGCTTTCCACAGCTTATTTAGCATTGCTGCATTGTGATTAACATAACACCATGCTTAGCAGCCCTACCACATGCTCAGCGCTGCTCTCTCACAACCCTCCACTGCCCCCAGGTATAATCAGGCCCACCTGTTTGTGCAAATACACTTAGTAAAGAACAGGCAATTCCAAGCAGATTCTAGCAAACAAATGTTCAGCTGGTATATATCATGGTAGCTCCACTGAAGTCAATAGAGCTTCTCTGATTTACATCCTCTGAGAATGTAGCAGGTAGTAGTTTAAAAAGCTGTCAAACCTGTTGTTCTTTCTTCCCTTTGGCCTAATGCTGTCTTACTTTTGAAACTATCTGGTGTTTCCAAAGCAGCCATTGTGGGACACTGCACCTTTAAGAGATGATACGTAAAGACGATCTCTCTCAAGCACCTTGTCTCCCTGAGGTAACCAAATACCACAGCCACCTCTGAAGAATCTAGGTGCTGAATTGCCATACAACCTGACATATACAAAACATGCCTGGTTTTCTCTTCTATTACAAACTCAGGCATGGCTTGCAGGTTCTCACTGATCTTCAACCTTCCAAGTCAGGGTAGGCCAGTTTATGGGTTTCACTGAAACCATGTGAAATGGCTTTGATGCTACAGCTGCTTCAGCTGAGTTTGACTTTTGAGATCTGGGGTACACGTGAACTGCAGATCTGAGCCCTGATTCAGCCTAGCACTTAAACAGGGGCTTAATTTTAAAAATGAATTTAATGTAATGTTAAAGGCACATGCTTAATTGCAAGATGAAGCACATGCACTTAATTGCTATGCTAAATCAGGGCAAGACTTGGCATTCACATGAACCAAAGACCTCAAACATTAAACGCAGTGAAACAGCAGGAGTCTCTATGGCTACGTCTACACTGGCAAGTTAGTTTGAATTAAGGAGGCTTAATTCGAACTAACTAAAGCCATGGCTACACTAGGCTTTAGTTTAAGGGCTTCCTTAATTCGAACTAATAAGTTCGAATAGGGTATTCGAACTAACGGTTTAATTTGAACTAACTAGTTCGAATTAACCAATGTGTCCATGTTAATGCAAACTAATTCCTTAGTTCAAACTAACCAGCCATTGAAATGAATGGGGATTGCTTATTTCAAACTAACATTCCAGTGTGGCCATGCTAGTTCGAATTACGCTAATTCGAACTAACTAAAATTAGTTCGAATTAGGTAGTTCGAACTAACTAATTTGAACTAATTTTAGTAAGTGTAGACATCGCCTTTCAGAACAGGATGGATCAAAAGTGAGCAGCTGTTGGGGGTGAGTAGGACGGATGGAGGGAGGAACAAAAAGAAGCAGTTGTAACAAAGCACTATGAAATAATGAAAATACAGTGATCGTTACGAAATAATTAAAAGGTAAATGAGCCAGATCCTCACTAATATAAATCAGAATAAGTCCCGTCTGGGGAAATGCTCTTATATACACTTTATGACTCTCTATTATCTGTGTATACATATTATTAATGCACTGAAACCATATGTTAATGCAATGTTATTGTTTAAAAAGCACAAAAATTAGAAAATGAAAGGGTTAACATTTCTGCAGTACTCTTCACTCATCTAGACTCCAGTTAAACCAGCTAGATAAGCATATTCCTAACTATAAGCATGCATGCAGTCCCACTGGTCCTCATTGTCTTAAGTACCTGGCTGAATGGAGCTCTCAAACACTAGCAAGATGATTAAACAATTTATTTGAGGAAGAGGAAGTAAATAAAAGAAAACAGAAAAGAAACGAAATGTCTGTCCAAATGCAAGCTATAAATGATCCCTGCTAAATAGTTTTCTTACTCTGTTTTGAATGTCTAATTTCTTTTGTTAAAATAAATAGGCATAAATGATCAGCAACTGTCCAGGAGAAATGGATGTTTGTGTTACCATTGCAAAGGTGAAGTAGGCTATGATGGAAGTGGGGAGTGACATTGCTGAAGGGACTAACTTTGAAATGATAAAGAAAAATGAACAGGGGAAGAGAAAAAAGAGAATTGGAAGAAATGGAGCAAGAAGAACATTATTTTGTATAAATTAAATTTAAATAAAAAAGGATGATACCGCCTCTGATCTTGTCAGGTTGAGGTATTTTCAGGGCAGACAGTAATAAGAGAATTATACATAACACAGGTGCTACAGGACTGCAATGCACAATCTTTTTTTCTTTTCTAATAAGAGATCTGCTGATGCACATTTATCAGAGACACAAATAAACTCCCAAAATATTGACCCAAAAAATGGCCCAGGTCAGCGAGCAGCATCAGAGACTGTCTACATCAAGGTGAGGAACAGAGGCTATCTGCTAAGAAAGAATATGCCTCAGACTTGTTTGGTTGCCCTTTGAACTTTTTCGTGACCGATATTTCTTTTTTTGATCATTCTTTCTCGACTCTGTCAATCCTTCTTTAAGGTCGGGCACAGGACAGAGTGTCCTTTGCTAGGTCCTGCTTTTTCTATGCTGCTGTAGAAGTTGATTTCTTCCACTCAGACTTAATCAGCTCAGTAGCAGGCATCCTTAAAGGAAAACCTTTCCTGTTAAGAAAAAGTGACAGCCCTACCAAGGGACTTATAGAAAAGCTTTCACAGAACAAACAACTTTTGGTGCCTCGCACGTTGAGGGCCCTACTGGGTGTAATAAGAAGTACAGTAGGGAAGTCCATTAAAAGGGGCTGACTGATTTTGCCATCTAAAAAAACATAAATCAAGATAGTAATGTTTAAAACATGTCCTGGCTATTTGTATTTTCAAAGTACTTCTTTGGGAAACATTAGCAGTAGTTCTTTTAGTATTACTCTTAGTAGTAAAGAGCTACAATTTTATCTATGTGGGACTGCATGTTACTCCCACCTATGTCAAGAATGTTACTTGCCCAGTGGGGTAAAAATAACTGGTACATGGGACTGCCTCTCTCCCCACCTTTCAGGTAGATGGCGATGGGCTTGCAGGGAAGGGACTATGCACAGCCTTGACTCTGCTCCCCCAAGTCTAGGTGTAACAGATTGCAAATCACCTGGAGCTAAGGGCGGAGAACTAGGGAATGAACTGTGGCTCAGAGTCACTCATTGTTACTTGGGCTATGTCTACACTTATGGAGGCAAATTTGCCTCCATCAGATTGATTTATTCAGTTCAGCTGAATGGTCAGAAAAGTCATGCTCATTCGAGCCAGATGTTGATCTAATAAAACTGCTTCCTCAGATGGTGTAGCGCTGCGTCGAGGGAAACACGTTTTCTGTTGACACAGCACAGTGGACACAGTGCGTAGAAGGGAAGTTACAAAGTTGATTGGAGTTACACAAGCTACTCTGCATAGCTTGCATAACTCCAGTTGATTGCTGCTGAAATTCACTGCCAGTGTAGACCTGGCCTTGGTCTATTCTTGGAGTAGCACAGCTATATTACCACCATGTGCTATGTTAAGCCCCAATCCTGCTAAGCCTTGAGTACATGCCTGACTTTATGCAGTGTAAGCGGTCCCATTGATTACGTTCAAACTGCAAACAGTGCACAAAGTGACATGTGAGTAAGTCTCTGCAAGACCAGATTGCAATGTAGCCCACAGTTAATAACATTTGTATGATACATTTTCTAGGGATGTATTTTCACATAATAATAATTAATAATAATATAATATTTGACATCATAACTGTAAAATAAGTGTTATAGTGGATGATTTATTCTGACGTTCTAAGGATACATTTGCACATATCAATGGTGATATAATCTTACCAAGCCATAGCCAAGAAAGAAAAAGGACATTTATATAACATTATTTTAAACAAATGTAGGTGATGAATGAAAACTTAAATATAAAGAGCAAATTCTTGCTTATTGATTAAACCTCTAAAGGCTTGGCACAAGGGGAGGGTGGGTGGGGAGGGGCCATATAAGTAGAGGTATAATCATCTGCAGTAAATTTTCTTGGCCTTGTAAAGTCTCTTCTCAGACTTCAGATTATTTTCAAATCTTTTTTTCCCCCTTCATTCAGTGAGTAGCAATTTAAATAGTTCAGTCCTCATTTGCTAAGGGAAACTGAAGTCAGAAAGCCTATTTGTAGTCTAATTTGTGGGCACTGTTTGTGCATTTCCAAATCTCTATAAATCTGTTTTCTTCTTCACCTGGAGCAAAAAAAGAAATGAATTAAAGATTCTGAGTTAAATAAGGTTCCTGAACAAGAATAGGGGAAAAGAGAATACACAAAAAAATTAACATGATAAAGTCTAGTTAGAAGACTATTTTCTTCCCTGACTAAAAGAAACAATTCCCAAGCAGTATATGTAGAGTGTTTCCTTATGACAATAGAGATGCCAGGTAAAAGCTCTGTGATTTAAATTCAAACTGACATCTTCTTCCCCTTAATATGTTGCTTTCAGTTTGCACAGAAATTTGTAAATTTGCTTGGCCTTTCCTGACCTGATCATACAATGGGATGTGTAATAGTGACATCTAGTGGAATGTACTGGTTTCACATGAAAGGAAACCTGTGCAAGTATCAAAGGGGTAGCGATGTTAGTCTAATTCAGCAAAACAAACGAGTCCTGTGGCAAGTAAGTTAGGAATTGAAAGGAGAAATAGGATAAGACTGAAATACTTGTCCAACCTGAGTGAAATATGAAGAGGACAATGACTGGTTGGGTTTGGATTGAGAGCTACCAGGATTCATAATATAGTATCCCCCACCCCTGAAATATGAATGACTTAAAGATGATTCTGCTGCAAGAAGAACTATAAATTTTTCTCATCCCTGAGAATGCACTACAGCAATGAATCTGACCTGATCCTATGACTTACACTTCCCTGCATTTATTTTCCTCCCATTCTGTAAGTTCTCCATCTTCAAGTGTCTGACGAAGTGGGATTTTCTCTCATGAAGCTCATGTGATAAATACCTGATGCATAGCCTTGATCCCCAAAGAATACAATTAGCTCTGTGGCCAATTCCCCTTTTGGATGCAGTGACTCCTGGTCCTCCATCCCAAGGATTTTAGTTTTTTAGTAGATCACTCCTACCGCTCCTAGTAACCTCCCAAGTCCAACACAGTTTATCAGCCAACTGGGGAGACTGCACTGAGCAGAGGCAGCTTTTGAATGATGGAAAGCCTTCAAAACAGTATGTTTCCCTTGATCTAGAGGACCAAAAAAAGATTGCCAAGGATGATGTTGGCTTTCATTTTTTAAAGAGAGCCTAAATTTTAATCTGATCATGAGAATAGACACCTGTATTTCCTAACAGTGGCTGATTATTCATCTCACTACCCTCTGTACAGATTGTGGAGCCCCTCCCCATCTGCCACCCCAGATGGAAAGGACGAGCTGTCTGCCTGCAAAGCTCTATCTGGCTAGGGGGCTGGGAGGAAATCCTGCTTACTGTGGAATAGGGGATGTCCTTTGAGAAGAGTCTGCACAGCAGGGGCATCGTTGACACTGGGCCACCAGGGCTCATGCCCCAAATGTTTTGTCCTGAGCCCCAAGCTGTAGCAGCCTTCCTGCCTGCATTAGCCAAGCTAAATGCAGGGAAACTGTTCTCTCTGCTCAGTTAAGTGCTCACACACTGGGAACTGGGGATGGGGTGTTTTAAATCTCCTGCAGGAAAAGCCTGGGCACTTAAAAAATGACTTGCAAAAAAGGTAAAGTGTTATGAGTTACCTATTTTGCAAGTCATTGCTATCTGGAAGTCTGTATACTGAGTAAACTTTAACCCTTTCCTACCTAACCTCTCTGGGATTTTCTCCCACGAAAGCTCATGCATTAAATAAATCTGTTAGTCTTTAAAAGTGCCACGGGACTTTGTTGATTTTCCATGGGGAGCTTTCACCATTTTCAGGAGGGAGCAGTGTCTGAGCAGTACGCACTAGTGGGGCAATGTTCAGTGGGTCCCTCGGTGTTCCCTGGGGTGCAGCCAAAGTGCCATTGTACCTGGAGTCCCTGGGCCCAAATCCTGCCTGTGGTGGGGTTCCTACCATTCCCCAGCCTTCCGCATCTCTCCCCACTGTGTGTCCAAAGAGTGACATTAAGATATAACGATGCTATTGTATTGTTTATGTTGTTGTTAGTGATGTCAGTAAAAAGTTTACCATGTCAGTTAAGAAAAAAAAAATCAACTTCAGCTCTTCATATCAGTAAAAATTAAAATGCAAGGTTGGCAACCTAGGTCACTGTTTTCAAATGTGGAAATGTTGGTCTGACCAAGGAATGGGGATACTTTGGGGGAGGGATGGACAGATGCGGCGGGGGGGGGCGATGTAGGGGTGGCCTTCCCAGAGCTATGGGGTAGGTGAAGGAAGGGAGCAGGATAAAAGGAAAATGGGGGAGGAATGGGAGGGTTTAATTTGGGAGTCTCTGGGGGAAGATGGGGAGAGGGCATTCACAGAGGAACCTGGTGGATGGGAAGTGTTGTTATTAGAAAATAGAGCTGAGAGATGAAACTTGGGGGTTGGGATACATGTGTGCCTTAAATATATGCCTCCCTATATCATACATAAGGGTTTGTGGGGGAGGGAGTAAATGAGGAGTGGGGGACTGTGGGAACTAAGAGAGAGGGGTTTCATCTAGGGTGAGAAGGAAGTAGAAGTAGCTGGGGGGGCTGGAGAGGGAAATGGGGGTGGAGGCTGGACCTGATTCAAATGGGCTCTGTTATAGGGGGATGTTTCTAGGGTATCCATTGAGGCTGATGAGGTGGTCCACACCAGCAGGAGTGTACATAGAAAGTCTGGATGGCTGGGATTTATCAGGGGATATAAGGGGAAGATATATGGGGTGTAGGCTGGGCGTATATCACAGGATCTCTGCTGTGTATCTAAGTAACTTGGAAATGAAATGGGGGCAGGAGTGTTTGGGGGTTGCTGTGGCATCCGTTCCTGGGGGGGATTCAGTGGAGGGTGCCAGAAGCCCAGTCTATGGGGTGTTGGGGGCTGCGCTGGAATCATGAGCCTGGTTTGGGCTTTGGGTGGCATGTGGAAGCCCTCTCTGCCTTAACTTCACATGGTGGAAAAGTTGGCACAGGGCAGCCTTGGGCCAAAAGTTGGGGGGGTGGTTCTGAAGCCTGGAAAGGTGGAGGAAATAGTGGCGGGAGGTTCGGAAGCTGGGTGAGGCTGGGGTTGGGAGTGGGGGGGAGGGGTTGGGGCCCATGCCCCAAATCTTTTTCCTATGTAGCAATGCTCCTGCTGAACAGGCTGTATGTTCTGTTGAAGGACACAACAGGCTGAGAACCAGAGCTCTGCTCAGAGCTAACTTGAGACAGGCCCAGATAGTACCTTGTCAGTATGACCACTGTGAGCTTGCACCACGCTGCACTGCTGCTGAGAATCAATCAAAGCACGAAGGGGAAGTGGTGTCCTGCCTGTGGCTGAAGGATTGATGTGGCAGAAACACTTGCACTGTTTACTGATGAAGGCATCATCAGAGTGATTTCTGGATGACTTTCTGCCTCTTCACTGTCAGAGTAGGAGTTTGGCAAGAACTACCAGTTCCTTCAAACTTAGGATGCAGTCATCTAAACAGGGATGTGCCCTCGTGTCTTGCAATGTTCTTGGTAGGCTTGACCACCTCAAATGAGGGCAGTTCAAGGGAGCAGAGATTTCTGTCCAAATGCTTTGCCCAGCCCTATTAAAGCACCTACTGTAGTTGACTGAGTTCTTTGTTGTGCTTCCTATCACAGGGGCTAAGGGTGAGCATTAGATCCCAATTCAACAAGGTACTTAAGCAAATGCCTAACTTTAAGCACATAAATAGTCCCTTCCACGGATGTCAGTTGGACTACTCACGTGCTTAGAGTCAGGCAAGTGCGTAGGTACCTTGTTCAGCTAAGATCCTTTCTTATGTCAGTTGATACTGTCTCAGATTCATTTCTGGTTCTCATTCTAATTTCCGTTCATTCTTCTCCCTTTCTCTGTTCCCAAGATTAATTAGGACCTTTTGAGAATCCTTCAAGGCCCAGAAAAGTATCCAAATGCTGGGAACATAGTTCAAACCCTAAATTATCTGAAGTGTACCCCATTAACCTTCACACCAAAAATATGCAATTATGCTAATGTGGAGTCGTCCTGTGATATTTCTTATCTCATTGGTTTAAATATCGTTGCTTGAAAAGGGATGATAATCTCCGGTATCATCTGTTGCAAGTGACCAGTCGCTGATCTAGCACAGAAGCTATTTTAACAAAAGATTGGCTTAGAATCCAGCATTGCAAAGGCACCATACGATCCGTCAATCACAGAGATGCAGTTATTGTCTTCAAGAACAGTATAGTCAGATTGCATTGACGGTTTATTAGCTGTAACTGCAAAATGTGACAACTGCTAATGCATTTTTAAAAAAGTATCTTTGTCTAATTCCCGCCTGAGTAAACCAATTGACCGCAATAGAGTTGTTAAAGAATTGCACCAAGGGGAGAGAAGAATGTGGTCCAGTGGATTCCTTTAATTTTGCAAGTATCCTGTGACAGCCTCTTCGTGCAAAGAACTATATGTTGGCAATGACTTCAGATTCTCTCATGTGCAGCCATTCTCTTCTTTTTGTATTGCAGTTTAGCATTTTTATTAAGTATTATATGTACTAAAGATGTGTTTTTTAAAAAATCATTCAATCTGTCTCCTCCATGATGCCGAAAGGGTTTTTTATTCTACTTGCACTACTGGGCTATGTACTCAGTCATAAAGTATTGGGAGTAGTTTCTCAGATCATTCAACAAAGCAGTGGCTATCACATAGGAATCACGTCTCAAACAAGTTTTGTAAAGTTACATCACCACGTGGCAAACCAAAGGGCACACCACTCAGATCTGGGCTCTGCTGACATAGTAATAAAGTTCTCATATAGCAGAATTTATTTGAGTAGCTATAGAGAAATCTGTATTGATCCTCAGATTGATCCAAAACTTTTTAACAATTAAAAAGTAATCCAAGTTACAAGGAGAACATTTAAACCATATAAAAAATTATATCTAAGGGGCAAGCCTGCTTCCACTGAAATTAGTTGGAAAATTTCCCATGACATCAGTGGGAACAGTCAGCCTTCTATAGAGACAAGTTCCAGAGAGGTAGCCGTGTTAGTCTGTAGATAGCAAAAACAATGAGAGTCCTGTGGCACCTTAAAGGCTAACAAATTTCTTTGGGCATAAGCTCTCATGGGCTGCAACCCACTGACGCATCTGACGAAGTGGGTTGCAGCCCATGAGAGCTTATGCCCATAGAAATTCATTAGCCTTAAAGTGCCACAGCACCCTTGTTGCTGCTGCTTCTCTTTAAGGGACTGATCCTTAAATGTGTTGAATGCCCCCTGAGAAGTTCTAAGTACCCTCAATTGACAATAAAATGAATGGTAGTTGCTGCCACTCCATACCTCCCAGAATGCACTTAGCATCTCGCAGGGTTGAACTCTATGTTGCATATTTAAATTAGGGACAGCTAGGACTAATTTATTCTCCTACCTCTAATTCAGAGATTCTGTGTGTGGATTTCTGAACCCTATGGGAGGAATAGGTAGTCCGAGCCACACCTTTGCCCTTGCCACACACTTGTAACTCCCATGGGTTTTAATGGGGGAGATACAGGATCTCACCAGTACTCAGAATTTGCCCCAGTGTGTTAGGAAAGAGGGATAGTTGTTATAGTTGTTATAGGGTGGACTATGGCAACATGTTTTAATTCTCTGATGTCTCTGTAGACTTCCTGTGTCACCTTGAGAAAGTCTCTTGCTCTTCCTTTGCCTTAGTTCCCCCACATGCAAAATGGGAAAAAATAGAACTTCCCTACCTTGCAAAGAATGTTCAGACAATAAATACATTAAAGATTGAGATACTGTGCAATTGAACGTCGTATAAGTTATTCATAAATTAGAATAGAAATAGACAGCAAAAAATGTGAGAGAAACAAACTCCTGTTTCAGCACTACTTTTCTCAGTAAGTTTGGGCACCTATTCAAATGACAGTATTAACAGGATGTGAGTTGGAGTATGGTAGGCCTGCGCTAAAATCCCAAAATGCCAACACTTTGTACTTTCAGGAAAACACCCAAGAATCCCTTGCAAGTTAGTGCCTGGCTAGAAAGTAAGGCTGCTATTTCTTTTTCATCTTGGCTTGACTCCCAGGTAAGAGTCTCAATTAATCAAAGAGATGATTCTGTGGGTAGGGATGCATGAAAAGTTAAAATGTATTATTAATTATTCCCTTTTTGAACTATTCGTCTTACTGAGCATTACATGCCTCTTCGCTCTACCTGGTAACATGGTGCATTGCCCTTTTTAGATCTCAAATCACCTCCATCCTACAACCTTGCTGCCAACACTTTGTTAAAGGAACACTATCAAACTAAGTATCACACATCTGCCTGGAAGTACTTCCCCCACCATTATCACAAGTGATGTACAGGTTTATTGAAACTGAAGAAATGGTGGGAAATATTTTGCCCTGTTTATTCCTCCCCCGCCCCTCCCCCTCCTCACAGTTTCATTATTGTGAGCAGTTCATGCTGCTTCATGTGTAGTCGATTTCACTGTTTCCCTCTGTACAGTCAGTTACCGTGAATGACAAAGGACCCATGCAAGAGTTTCTCTTTATCCTTTCTGGGTAGAGTACAGAAAAAGAGGTGGGAGAGACAAAGACCAAGGAGTCTTTAAGCTACACTAGTTCCTAGCAAAACCTCTGCTTTGGGCTGTTACGCTGCCTGAAAATAACTGGAGCATGGTGGACGCTGTCTATACCTTCTCCTGCAGACCCCGAACACTGAAAGGCTGACAAGTGGCCCACACACAGCTGTTATAATGTGTCTATGCTAGCTGGAGAATGAGGATGTTTTGTGCAGCCATTTGCACCTGTAGTGACATCAAAAGGGCACATAAAACAGAATCAAGGCCAAGACCATCTTTATCATCTGAGCCCCAATATGGGGCTTCAACGATGCAGAGACCCTCTGCATAAAGGTGACTTTTTCCCTAGTTAGTCAGTTTCTTCTGTAGTTTGTGTGGGTTTTTCATATAGCAAGACGGAAGAGAGAAACATTTTTAATTGGGAAGTGTGATTATAAAACCACTGCAATTAGTGGGGAGATTAAGGCTCTAGTATCAGATCTGAAACTATTTTTAACACAGGTTTTGAAAGTTACCAGACATCAAGTCAACAATGTCCTTTTAAATATTCTAAATTAGTGACCTCAGAAATCTTGGATTAAGAATCTCAAACTACAGAAGCTGCCTTTAATTGATTATATTGAGAAAATAATCCTCAGGTTAGGCTTGTTCCTCTGCATTTTGTTTTGTTCTTCATCACATGGGCTATGTCTGCAGTTGGCCAAATAAATCGACTTAGCATGTCCACACTCAAAAATTAAGTCGACTTAAAGGGGACCTTGCCAAATCATAGAATCATAGAATCATAGAATAATAGGGTTGGAAGGGACCTCACGAGGTCATCTAGTCCAACCCCCTGCTAAAAAGCAGGACCACTCCCCCTAAATTATCCCAGCCAGGGTTTTGTCTAACCGAGCCTTAAAAATCTCCAAAGATGAAGATTCTACCACCTCCCTAGATAGCCCATTCCAATGCTTCACCACCCTCCTAGTGAGAAAGTTTTTCCTAATATCCAACCTTGACCTCCCCAGCTGTAATTTGAAACCATTGCTCCTTATCGACTTAGAGCGTCCACACTGGATGCCTAAGTCGACTTCTAGAGGCTAGGTGGACCTGGGACTGGTCCATGGTAGCAGGGGAGGCACCCCTTGCCAAGTGCCAGGGGGCTCAACATTTGCCCCATTGTACCTGGGTACAATGGGGGCTGAGCAGGACAGGGACACTGGCAGGGCATAGGAGCAGGGTGGCAGGGCTGTGTCCTGCCCTGTGGGGGGCACGCCAGGCTCTGGCTGTGCTAGCCACCCTGGCAGGGAGGGCAGTGGGGGGAGCCCTGGAACCCTTTAAGTTGACTTTAAGTCGATATAGGGCTAATCTGTGTCCACACTGGCTAAGTCAACTTTATAAAGTCGACTTTAAATGAGGTTTTATAAAGTCGACTTTAAATTTCCTTAAGTCTACTTAAGCAGCATCTTAAATCGACTTAAGGAAATTGTAGTGTAGACACAGATTAAATTAAGTCGATTTAAGCAAGTGTAAATTGACTTAATTTGTAAGTGTAGATGCACCCTTGTAGAGGCCAATGTTGAATGATATATATGCTGGCACTGAGACCTGACTTTTGGAATCCAAAGATTCATGGCATCTTCTTGATTTGAGACTTTGTAACATTTTGGCTTTGAAAAAGCTGTGGGTATGTCAGGGTGTTTTGTGCATAATTTACTATTTGGAGAACTATGAAATTTTATCCAGAAGTAGGCCTTGGGTTTGCAAAGACACATGCACGTGCTTAACTGCAAGCACCTGGTTTGTTCTATTAAACATTGTATAAATCTTTGCTTAGAAAAACAAAGAACGTGTAGGCCAATTTTTCAATAATTTATTCTGTTTCCAGTAGTTTATTGATGTGATATCCCTCTTTGTTACATTGATTCTAATCAGGCCTTAGGAAATTTATGATTTAAACAAAGAAAGAGAATTCAAATGCATGAATACATGATTTATTTTATAGGGATAATAAGAAACAAAATTTGTCAATTAAACTATGTTCATTTCCAATCTCTTTTTGTGGCTGCCACTATTGGGAGTTTACAACAGAGATTAGACTTTATACAAGAATAAAAACCACATCTTCTCAGGGACGGTGTTCTCTCAACTAGCTGAATTTATTAGGAGTTAATTATTCCCAAAATTAATAAGTGAATCATGTCTAATTACTATAGATAATACAATGTACAGATAGTGAAGGGAAGTTTGTTTAGAAGTAGTTGAATCTTGTTACAATTACCATAGATGAACCAAAATGGTTTCCATATAGATAAAGCTGAATGATCTCATCAATGACTGGAGGAGAGTTTCCGTTCATTTACTCAAAGAAGGTGTCATGCTAGGCCTGAAAAGGCCAAGCCATCTTGAAAATACATGACCTAAATCTAACCTTTAAAAATATAGTGTAGGAAAACACAATGGTAGTGTTACAGGGAGGTTAGGGCTTTGATATGCATATGTGTTTTAGTAGTTAATTGATGATGTTTACATCTATACTGTTAAAGGTTAGCAAGGTAAATGAACTGCTTCCCTACCTGTTACTGTTGTTCTATTAGAAGAGGTCAAAAGGAAACATTAACATCTAGACAGAGCTTTGATGTACCAATGTAAACTGTCTATTAATGGTGCTAATGCAGCTAATTACCTGTGATGCCCAAGAGGTGAAGTTTTTACTTCAAAGGACAATACACATTACTATTTTCCACTTAAGGAAGTATCTGTGAACTGTCATCAAAGCCCACATGAAGAAATAACCTGCAAATGCCCACCTTGCTACAGCTATAAAAGGAAGTTGGGAATGTAGTCCCTTGGTCTCACATCTGTCCAAGATTCTCAGGGAAAGTTTGGGCCGCAGGATTGAGATCCCAGCCAGCACCCAGCAAGCACTAGCTTGGAATAACCCTGCTAATTTTCATGGGAGGATTAGAGCAAACTCGATGCTTAAACTATTTGTTCTATATTCCTTTGAACTGGATTTCTAACAACTGAAGCTGTGAAACAAGGACTTAAACCCATCCAGGTATAGGGTGTGTGCCTAAGGTCTGCAAACTTCAAATTCTACTGGAAACCTGATGTATTGAACTTTCAATCGTATGTATGTGATTACTTTAACCCTTTAACAGTACTCTCATCGTTTGTTTCTTTCCTTGTACAATAAACCTTTAGTTTTAATTACTAAAGGATTGGCTGGCAGCATGGTATTTTGGGTAAGATCCAAACCTATAATGTTCTGTGTAATGTGGCTGCACCTTTGGGGTTAGGAGAAACCTTTTGGGGTAAAGAGTTTAGAGCTTTAAGCAATTTCTCTCTTTACCAGACCCAGTGGCTGTATTGGGGACCGGTGGCTGAAATGCAGTAAAGGGGACTGAGTATATTTTGTGGCAACTTCTTGATAGCCAGTGTGGTGAATCAGGAGCATTGTTTGTGACTGGCTGGGGAGTTTAGCTCCAGATAACACAGCAGTATTGGGAGAACCTGCTCTCCTTTTTGCAGTTTGCCCTGATCTTTGCATATTCAGGTGGTTATCTCAGGAGGTCCGGGTTACAAAGGCACTTGACAAAAATCTTGTAAAATCCAAGTGCATCTTCTAATCCCATTCACATAGGACCTGATTCAAAACCTATTTAGGTCAATAGATAGGCTTTCATGGGCCTTAATGGCGTTCGATCTGACCATTAAAGTGGTTTGAGACAGACAGATTAATGAACGTACAGAAATGTAAATTGAGACTACATTCCATAAAACTTTTTCTATCTTACCATAGTCTGTTTACCTTGCCCCCACCCCCTGACCCCCCATTCAGGATTAACAGGAAAAATTGTTAATAATCTTTGTTACAATAACATTTCAATATCCTGTAAAAATCAGTTTTGATAATAATAAAACTAGTCTGATCCAGTAGCTCTCTGTGTAAGACCATGGGATTTGTCTACACAGACAAAAAAAAAAGTGTTCTTAACTCAGGTTAACAGCTTGATTTAAAGTCTGTAGGGGTTGAACTCAAGTGGCTATCCCAAATTAAAAGATGAGTTACTATGTCTTCCATGCTATTTTAACCGGAGTTAGCTAACATAGGTTAGCTAATTCGAGTTAAGAACACAGCTTTTATTGCCTTGTAGACATTCCCTTATTCACCACCTGAAGCTTGCCTTTCATGGTACAATCTTCCGTGCAATGCTGTGCTTGGGCTGTGGAATTTTTTTCTATTGTTGAAATTTCTTTTGATGTTAGGAGTTACTCTTTTTCTGTAGTGGGTGTTCTTTGCTCTTATTTTTTGAAGTGGGTTTGATTTGGTTCTTTTTGATTTTTTTTCTGTTCCTTTCCTCCTGTTCTGTTGTTCTTTCCTGTTGCTCTTAAATCGCATCAGTTTCTAAGAGCTTTTATTCTTTTTCTTTATCACAGCAATCATTAAAAATGGAAAATGTGTCTCTTAAAGGGGTAGGTTGGATTTCAATATCAGAGTTTATCACTTCCTCATTGGCTCATCTCTTCAATAGAGGGACTTCAGTTCCTTCTGCACGTCATGCAAGAGTCATACATTTTGATCAGATTCATTCAGGACCCTCTGTCCTGATACTGATGGGTTTCATAATTTAAAAGCTTTTACTTTAAAACTCTTTCTTGTATTCAGTCCATCTGAAATATCATCTCAGTCCCATAAATGCATGAATGCCTAAAATCCTCTGACTATTGAGTTTAACTATGGATCATCTAGCTCAAGGTCTTTTCAGTGTTCAGATATAGATTGTTATTAAATACTATTACAGATTGAAAGTCTTTCAATGTGCATCACTTCTTCTAATGACAAACTTCTGTGCCTGTCCTTGCATCCAAGTTTGCTAAATTGCATAATAAGTTTCCCATTCAAAGTTAGCTTCTTCCACCTCCTCTCACTCAATGAGGATACTTACAGAGCAAGATACTACTTAAATGCTAGAATCAGGCCCTTAATATTTAACTATATTACATACAAAAATCTATGTTAAAGAATGTTATACAGGTTGGCACTGAACCAAACATTCAAAAATTAGGAAATGTCTCTCTTAAAGTTGCCTGTGCAATTTTAATTTGGCTCCCTTGTGCAGGTGTATTATGATACAGTATTTAATCACATGATAACCTCCTATTTTTTCCCATGATCCCTGCTTCATTCAGTGGACAGCACAGGTAGGGATCAGGGAATTAATCAGCATTAAGCAGTCGGTAAAGCTAGGCAAAATTTTACAAACAAAATAATTTTGGCAAAAGGATGTAGAATTGGTGACACAAAACATTTAGCAAATTCATGCCGATTTCACTGAATTATTTTGGTTACCTCCCAACCCCAAGAAACACAGATAAAATCTAAACATTTTGATTTTTTAGTCTGAAATAACTTTTTCTTTCACAATTTCTTTCCCACTCCCCCACACAATTTTTTTTCCTTTTTTTTTTTTACTTTGTAAATTGCTGAAAAAATTGAAAGATCTCATTTTTGGTTTGACTCAAACTGATTTTTTCCCCATTATTCAAAATTACTAAAAAGATTAAAATATGTTATTCATCAGCTCTAATAGGGAAGGACACTGTTGTCTGTAGGACATTTGACGCAGAAACTGAAAGAATAGTGGGGACAAGGGAAGAGGAAAGATAATGTTGTGCTTAAAACTAGGTGCATAATGGCCATATATAGTATGTATTGCTATGAGACATATCCTTTATAACCAGGGTCTGTACTAATCATTGGGGAGTTAGTGACTGTCTTTGAAAAGAGGGGTGTCAGCTTAAAGCTTTTAATTTCATAATATGCAACAACTCACAATAAAGAATCAGAGAAACCAAGTATAGGGTTTCAGAATATACATGTGCACATTTTTACACATTAAATTTAGGTTAGCAATAACCTAAATAATATGAATTGTTTAAATTATAATTTGCATTAATAACCTCCACAAAGCTCTCATTATTCAGTTTATCCTTGCCATCTCTATATGGGAGTTTGCTGAAGTAGTGTCACTGTGGTAGCTAGGGGACCAGTTTTGTACCACTGAACTCAACATGAGCTTTGTCATTTACTTCATTAAGAACAGATTCAGGCTCATAAAGATATGTTATAGTGAATATGCACCAATTAATATAGTTTTCCTACATATATTGCTCAGAGGCAGCCTTTGGCTATTGGGGGGCCTAGAGAAAGGCCCATTATGCGGCCCCCGATAGGCCCATGGAGGCCCCCTATAGGCCCACGGGGGGCCTTCTGTGGCCCCAGCTCCCTGCCTCCGGCTCCACTCCACTCCGGAGCCCAGCTCCTCCTGCTGCCAACCGAGGCAAATGTGGCTTTTGGGGTAGGTGAAGCAGGCGACAAGTCCCCTTACTTCTTGGGGCCCTAGGCATGCACCTGATTCACCTACCCAAAAGCCGCCTCTGGCTTCATGACATAGGTAGACTTGCCTGTCCTCCTCCCCTTCCTGCTCTACCTCCTCTTGTCCTCACTGTTTACTCCTCTTCCTGCTCTATCTCCTCTTGTCCTCACTGTTCATGCCAGCAGCCAGTGCCTCAGGCTCTTCAGTGGTATCCACAATGATCAGTGAGGTAGTGGTAGGGTCTCTGCCAAATACAGCATGCAGCTTTTTGTGAATGCAGCAGGGTTGCGGCGTGACACTTGACTGACTCTTGGCCTCACTGGCCTTCTGATATGCCTGACACAGTTCTTTTGCTTTCACATAGCATTTCTGCTGATCCCATGCTCCTGAATCCCCCATGCAATCTACTAATAGATGTCCACATATCCACGGCTGGTCTATAGCTGTGTCTGCACAGCCTCTTCTCTGCGCCGGCCCAAGAGATCCAATATTTCCTGTCTACACCAGATGGGAGTGTGTCTGGACAGTGTAGCTAGCATGGCCAGCTGGGCAATCAGGAAAAGGCATTTCAAAAATTTTCTGAGCTTTAACGGTGGGGTGACCTTCTGTTCTTCCTGATCAATGGGCAGTGAACTTCACAAATGAGACCAGAGAGGTCAGTGTCCGACATTGTGGGACAACTGCTGGAAGACTGTTAGGGTCAATTTGCTTCAATACATTGACCATGCCTCAAAACTGTCCAGGAAGGTGATATTATTATATTGGCATAATAGGAAGTTTACGTCAGGAGGAGACAATTTAACAGTAGACACACATACAACTAGGCTGACACAAGGTTGCTTATATTGACTGAGCTTTGCAGAGTGGATGAGATCTTACTTTGAAATCCCACCTATGTGGACTTTTTTTGCAGCGTTGATTTTTCACTTCTTCATGCTTCGTTCTTTTTGTGCGTGTATCAGGGGAAACACACGTGCATTTTTAGCCATGTGTTTCTGGTAGATCTGGATTCTTTTTTCATCTTACCTACCTATCAGAACTTAACAATAGAAAAGCAGAAGTGGAAGAGAAGATCCCAAGGGAAGGAACTGAATTTGCTGTAGGTTTTGGTTTTTCAAATCTAAACAGCAGGAAGAAGGGGGATCCTCTTTCTTGCTGCCATTTTTTTTCTTTTCATGCTTTCAGGAGAAGAGAGATTAAATTAATAAAGACAAAAACAGCTGTAATACTAAATATTTTAAAAATCTGTTCATCACAAATTTTTAAATGTCTAGACAAATTGGAAGTAATGGAGATCACACAACATAACTAACCTTTGAGAAAGAGCAGGTATAGGAATACAGGAGCATACGAATATTATAATTTAGAGTCAGTACTGATAACATATAAACTACAATAATAAGGATTAAGATTCTAATCCTGAACTTTCTTGCAGATGGTAGACTGCTGCATTTGTGCTAATTAAGGTTCTGATACTACAGAACACTTAGTCATATATAAATATATATGTAACAGACTCCACAGCCCAGCCCCTGGCGAGCATTCCTGGCAATGATATTTTGGGGAATTTAGTTCAAGTCCACCCCCCAGTGTTTGGTGCTGTCCATGTCTACCTGCCTCTAGCAAGGCAACCCAACCCTCTGTCTGAGTCCCAGTTTAGGTACCCCCCTCCTGGGGAACAGTTCCACTTGTAAGCCCTGGCCACTCTTCAACTAGTCAATGGCCTCTGAGTCCAGTGCCTTTCCTGGCACCCAGGGGAGGGGGGGAGTAGGGAGGGACCCAGCCCCGCCGACTTCTCCTTGCCCTGGCTCAGAGACCCTTGATCTCAGCACTGATGCCAACTCCCATCAGTCTCTCCTCAGTTAGTTTCCATGGGCCGCTTTCCCAGCAGACCCCAATCATATACAGACCCTCATGTCTGGGCCCCACTTCAGTCTGTTCCTGGCTACTTCTCTAGAGTCTTCACCGCCACCTGTGTGAGGCACCCTCGCCCCCAGACTGCTGCTCGGGACTGACGCAGCCATTTGTGCCTTCAGAATCCCAGCTCTGAACAGCTCCCAGTGTCACCCACTGAGCTCTCCAGGGTGCTGACTCCTTCAGCCAGCCAGTTAGGGAGAGAACCTTCCTGAGCTCCTGACCCAGACTGACTGACCCTGTCCCTGCAGCTCCCTTATATGCCCAGTTACTGGCTCCTGATTGGACTTCTGTCATTCACAGCCTATTGGCTGCTCTCTCAGGACCCTTCTAACCCCTTCTGCATCACAGTAGGGAAACCACACTGCTATAATATGCTTACCTTCATGCATGTGAGAAAACCTATTAAAGATGGAGTTTGCTGAATTTGAGCCCATTTTACTATCCCTTGGACAATTTGTTTTTCAGTTATGAAGAACCAAACAAGTAAAGAAAGCTCGAAGAGAAGGAAATGTGGTACTGATCTTCAGGTAAGGAAAGAAAAATTATCCTGGTAATTATCAACAACTAACTTCTATCCCTAGTAAAATAATGAAAACAATATGAAGAGGGAAAAAAATTACTGAGCAACTGAAAGATAATGGCTATTAAGCGATATGGGTTTATAAAGCGTTGATTTCTCCCAAACAAACTTGTTTGATGTTTTAATAAACTTAGGCCATATTGCCAAACCATTTAAGCATGAGCTTAGTATCTAACAGGTAAGTTATCTTTACTTGTAATGCTCATAACCTTCTATGGGGTCTTTAAAAAGTAACTAACAACAAGTGAAAATATTTGATACTAGTTCTGACAAAACCTCACTTGCAAAATTAATTATTTTCTTGAATATGAAATTGTTATATGAATGTAAAAGTGGTAGAAGGGCAAGAACAACTGATCAGTAGTAAAGCAGTGTGAGGGGGTGTCTGGTGTGATCCTACAGTGACCATTGTTTGGCTTAGCCTTTTTTAGTATCTTCAGTAATGATTTGGAAGAAGAGAAAAAAATCACACATTAATGAAATTCAGAAATGATACTGAACTCGGGAACATGCCACCTCACAGATGATTAATTGCACCTTAAATTGTAACTAATTAATTGATCTCTTTGCTTCAGTTTAAATGTTAGCTATATCTGTGTATGAGTGGTAGATGGGGTTAGGTATTTGAGAACACTCTTCACTTTGCAGAGTAAGGCCAAGGATTAAGAAAGGCACATATGCAGTGGAAAGCTACCTTATATCAGAAATCTCAGAAACATATGAAAAATTGCCATGTTTGTCATAAACCATCCCAAGGAGTGTGTACATGGTTTTAAGACCTTACTAGCTTTGAGGAAATCAGGGCTCAATTAATTAATTATACAATAATTATAGTTGCATGTAATTAACCTGACTTACATTTATATAGTGCCTTTCATCTCAAAGGATCTCCAAATGCCTTACAAACTACTGAAACACAGCCACCTTTGGAATTGGTTGCAATGGTCATTTTAGAGTTCATCCATTTCATCCAAGAAAGTAAAGAAAAATACAATATCCAATTAAACTGCAAGGGGAATTCAGGTAGACACAATATAATTATCATTGAATATGGCCACTATCTCAAAGTTAACACCTTTACTGATGAACAGACATGGCCCTGAAGCAAAATCCTGGGTCCAAATATCCTTGGTCTTTGAAAAAATTTGGATCAGTATCTGAATTTTAATGTGCTGGCTCAGATCCAATTTCTACTAAGCTCAGTACTATAATATGCACAGAATGCAACTACTCTAAATTCCAAAGCTTTGTATTGCTTTTTCTGCTGGTTTGCTATACAGTGACAGATTGTTAATGATGGAAGCCTTCAAGAGAAGTAGAGGCCAGTTATAAAACTGGTTCTGTGTGTCCAGACTTGATTCATTTGTATTTGCATTTTCCCATATGTCTGAGTTATGAGGCAGATAAAAGCACTCTAACCATCCTCAGAGCATCTGCCGGGATAGCAATGGGCAAAGGCTAACTGTAATTGCAGGTTGATTAGGAAGAAATGGTAAAGGTTAACCAACTCAGAGGCAGCATGACTGTAAATACTTGCTTGGCATATAAGCAATAATAAGAGACAGGTTGGCCATTAAGCTTCTGGTGCTATTGTTAGACTGTAAGAGGTTTTTTTCTCTGTCCTGACAGTGTTACTGAATAGAGGAGCCATAAGTATGTTTGATAGACTGGAAAACTCAGAAACACAATGAGCTCCTGAATGATCAATCACTTTTTAATGTGACTGGTAATGAAATATCGTGGTGGGATAATGGTCCAAAGGTTCCTCTGTCATACTTTGGAACTAACTTACTTGGCAGTGATTCTTTTCAGAATCAATGCTATATAAAAGCACAACAGGCAGGAAGCAGCATGTTAGAAGCAGACATTATCCTCACATAGATGCTGATTTTCAGCATTCCACAGTAATTCTAGAAGACACCTACAGTGTCCGTTTCATAAATATTTAGACAGGAAAAGCTCATAAGCAGAAAATTCCATCCCACAGTTTAGGGCACCTCATAACTCTGAACCATGCTCCATGTAAACATAGTAGTAAAGTTCTATTTGTCTCTTTGTTTTAGGAAGTTAGTGCAAAGAAGCACAACTGTTGATCAATGGATAAACTTCATTTGCGTTCAGACCTTGATTCAGCAAAGCACTTAAGCACATACTTATTTTTAAGCATATTAAGAATGTGCTTAAAGTTAAACACATACTTTTATGCTTAGCTGAACTGGGGCATTAAACAAGGTACTTTTAAGTTTTTTTTTAGTCAAGTTCCAAAAGGGTAGCTGTGTTAGTCTATTGCAGAAAAACAGAGTCCTGTGGAACTTTTAAAGACTAACAGATATATTTATCGCATGAGTTTTCGTGGCAGAAAATATGTCTCTTAGTCTTTAAAAGTGCCACAGGACTCTGTTTAATTTTTTTGTTGATTATTACAAAGATAACAGATTGTTCCTCTATACTAACTAGTTGCTTGTGTCACAGAGCTCTTCCAGTAGATATCTTTCTATGGTGGTTAGGGTCTATAGGGTCTTCTTCCAGTAGCAGGGACTTTCTTCTGACAGCGGGGTTTCTTCTGGCCATGGGGAGCTTGTGCTGTCGTCAGGAGCTTCCAAGGTGGCGAGGGGCCAGTTCTGCCACCAAAACTCCCTGCAGCAGTGGGGACCCTTGGTAGCAGGAGGCTTCAATGGCCAGGCCACTGTGTTGAACACATGACACAGAGGTTGTTGAGAATCCCTGATCAAAACCATCTCTGACAGGTGTTTGTCTAACAGTTAGCTTCTGATGCACTATGACCCCCAGATCCCTTTCTGCAGTACTCTTCCTAGTGAATCATTTCCTATTTTGAATGTGTACAACTGACCCTTCCTAAGGGATGGACTACCACTGATTTCAACAGGCCTTGGATTGAGCCCAGGAGTATCCTTAATCTCTAGTCTTCACCGTGGTAGTTTTAATTTTCTTTACAAGCCATATGTACTCTAAGTCATTACTAGCACTAATTTTCTGCCATCTCTTTGGCTTACATATAGACTGGTAGTTATCTGCAGGTGACTGATGCTTCTTGAGACAAAATTATACTGTTTGATTCTTAACTGTCAAGGTACTTTATTTTTTTCTCATTATTTGATAGTTTCCAATTCAGGGAACAAAGTAATTAATGGCAGTGGGTTGACTGTAACACCTATTCATCCAAATTGACATATATAGCCCAATTTTGATTTTTTTCTTTCCTCCTGAAGAACATTTACTAAGTCAGACAGGTGTATTATCTTTGTATAGTATTCATTATCAAGCATGACTGGAACAGGTAGCAAGATACTGATGTGTGTTTAATGAAACACATGTTTGAATGCATATTTCAAATCTGGGCAAATGATTTCCTTTGTAATGCTGTCAACTTGTTGGAAGTGACAGTTTCAGGGATATACTACATAGTCCATAACTGCATGTCACTTTTATGCCTTGCCCCTGCATATAGGTGTTTTATTTTTTCAGTCTTTTTCAGCCTGCCGTGATGCCTACAGTAAGTGAATCAAATGCTAGTCAAATTCTGCATGTGTGTGGAGGCAGGGGTTATGTGCAGTGGTTAAAGTATAATTTGACAGGCCCCAGAACCCTCCTAATCTCTGGGCTCCCTTCCTGTATTGTCTGGGCCCCCTTCATGCATGTGCGGGCCCCAGCCCAGGTAGGCATTTGCAATCACTTCTCAGTACCACATGCATCGGTTATCGTTCCATGAAAATATTTATAATTTTATATGGCATTTGTGTCTATAGCAATCATTGTCACAAACAAGCAAACACTGCATAACACAATAAATCCTGTGATTAACAACGGTGGGGCGTAGGACCTGCCAGCAGCCAGGGCAGGGCAAAATATCCATTCCTCCGGATTTTTCTATTTTTAGGGGCCCCGGAACTCTGGCCCCTCAAATTTGTGGGCCCCGGAACTGTGTTCCAGTGCGTTCTCCCTTACTTTAACCCCTGGCTATGTGCACGTGGTTATAAAAATAAACTATGTTTCTGCATGTATTGTAATTTTAATGAACTGTGAACATGCCTAAATTGAGTAAACACAGTGTGGTAAAACTGTAATCTTATCCCTCTGGCCCTCTTCACCACTGAATGGTTTGGCACCTTCACTATGTAGTTTGCATGTTTAAATTAGATCCTAATCCTGCAATCAGATTGGTGCAGATGAACTTTACATCCATGGGGAGCCCTTTTGACTCCACATGGCCAAAAATGTGTGTCAGTATGGATCCACTTGCAGGACAGAGGATTTACTTGGTAATTTCTTTCAAGTGTCTTTCTTTCAAGTGTCTTTGTTAAGCCCTTAGCACATTGTTGTGTGCTATATGACATAATAAGCCTGACTAGGCAGGAAGTGGTTTTTGGTTCTGTGCAAAATTTCAAGATTTCAAAACTGCTTCTCATCCTGAACTGGGAAGAAAAGTCAGAATCTCAAAAATGTTTATAAACCAACAAACCCCCAAAATTTAATTTGGGGTCAACCAACATTTTTCATTTTGATAATATTGCAACCTTTTTCTCCCTCTTTTAAAAAAACATTTTTGTCTAATTTTATTAAAATTTACAAAGAGTTGTTTCAACTAAAAAACTTTCCAATTCAGAAATATTTCAAAACATTTTTCCAAAACTTTTCTGGTTCTGTTGGTTCTTAAAATTAATCTTGTTTTGTGAACAGTTTTGGTTTTGATGAATTTATATTTTTCAGTGAAACCTGGTTCCAATAATTACTCACAGCTGTAATAATAATTTCTAATAATAAGTCATCATCATAGCTGCATGGTTATGTATAGATTGCATAATGCTTTCCTTCTCATAGGGCAAACATAGAAAAAACAGAAAACTTGCACAAGTTTTCTAGACCAGAGGTCATAGGATGTTTGCCCATTGTTAAGGCCTCATACTCTCATTCAGGGCTTGATCTAATTTCAGTGGAAGTTGGATCAAGCCTTGAAATAGTCTCTTTGGCTTCAGTAGGATTGTTCAAGTATGAAAGGTCTATTTAAGAAAGGAAAAGTTGAATAGGACCCTTCATTTGGACAACATTTCTCTTTCCTCTATATACTTTGTTTCTTCAAAGGAGCCATCCAAATTATCCTTGCTTAAATCAACCGAGCTCCAATTTAGCAAGATGAGACATGCATAACATTAAGCATTGAAGCATAAGTACTTCATTGAATTGGGGTCATCAGTAAATTATTTGGGGTTGGTTTATTATTTTTGTGTGAGAGAAATCAGGGACTTGTTGTTTTATTGAAGCAAGAATTATAAATAATTGTAATTTTTTGTGTACATTAATTCCTGTAAATGTAATGCTCAAAGGGTCTTAATGAGTCAGTGCATTGGTAACAACAGATATTTCCTGAAACCAGAGAATTTTTTTATTTAAATGTAGACCATGTGTAATTAAAATATGTTTTTCCTAATATCGGACATTTTGAAATTGCTGATTTATTGTAATTCTACATTCTTTAAAGCATCTGTTGATTCCTGTGAACATCTTTAACAAACAAATGGGTATAGGAAGCTAATTAATTAATTTTTTTCCAAAATGGCCAATAGAATAAGTTTAAACAATATCTATTGACATCAGATCCACATAGCTTCTAGTCTTCATGCTGAAGAGCATTGACAGCACTTTTATGATAGGTAATACTTGCTTTCACCATGTTCCTTGCATTTTCTCTAATGCATGCTTTGCTCTTCCAACATAGTCACCAAACATGTTCATGATCTGACAGGTTTCAAAAGAAGTGTCAAAACACAGTACAAATGTATCTTCTGAGACTGATAGAAGTTGAAATTGTAGACATTTTGAGCAGTATGTTCCAATAAATTAGACTACAAAAGAATCAATAACCATTTGGTGGGTAACTTAGAGAAGTGCTCAGAATATGAAAGGGCTAAGAGCTAAACAGATTTTTTTTAAATGGGCAATGACATAATCTTTCTTTTGCCTTTGGGCATGATACCCTGGAAATCAGTAAAGCAAGAAGAGATGCTTCTCAGTGCAATTAATAAGCCAGCATTTTTCATTTTGCATGCCAAATGCTATGCATCTAGGCACCTAGTTTGGTACCTAAAATTTAGAAGTTAATTTGTAGCTAGATGTATAAATAGCATTTGGGTGCATGACGTTTCCATGCCTAAGCTGGTATAGTTTCAAAAACTTTCTTTCAGCAGGGAGCCTGCCCACTAGGAAATGTCTGTACCTATTTCAGGTGGATCTGTGGTTCCAGGATTGGACTCCTGAGTCATTTTAGGATTCATAAATCCATGGTAGTGATCATCCTCAAATTCAAGGATTGTCAATGACAATGAGTTTCAACAGCAGGCATGATGTACAAGGAGTAAAGCAACTTACCTAGAAATAAACAGAATACAGTGGCACTTTTAAAGACTAACAGTTTTATTTATCGCATGAGCTTTTGTAGGAGAAAATCCCACTTCGTCAGACACTTTCTTCAAAAGCATCTGATGAAGTGGGATTTTCTCCCACGAAAGCTCATGCAATAAATAAATCTGTTAGTCTTTAAAAGTGCCACAGGACTGTTTCTCTGCAATAGACTAACACAGCTATCCCTTTGGAACTTACCTAGAAATAGAAATACTGAGTATAATTCTGCTCTCATTTACACTGGCACCCTATCTATCCAGAATAATTCCCATTACTTCAGTGGAATTATTCTAGATGTAGTCCTGATATAAATGATATCAGAATTGGACCCATACATTTTAAATGACTAAGAAGTTCTGAAGGCCATGAAATGAACTCATGGCATAGTTTGTAATGGCTCCTGTATTAATAAGGAGAGTGAACTACTAATAAATGCCAATCAATTCTGATTAATCACCTGGCCTGTGATGTGAATGCTCTTATTATTCAAAAACACAAGGGAAAGAGAAAAAAAAAACAATCGTCTGAGAGATAATGAGCTGCCCTTGACTTTCACATTGTTGCTCAACAATCAAACAGCAGCACTGTAAATTAAAGCAGATCTTAAAAGGAAAGCTTCCAATGAGCTCTGATTTTCTTCTTTGACTGTTGAGTTCTTCCTTGTAAGCTATACGGAGATGACCTGAACAGAGCCTGTATTTGGAATCCAAGGGTTGATTTGGTAGTCTATCAAGACATTGGAACCCCTTATCAGAATAGCAGCCTTGTTTTGTAGATAGTTTTCATTCCAGCAAAAGTCTCTCTTGATATCAATATTTTACCTGAATAAGGATATAAGGAATGGATCAAGGAGTTTTATCTGACTAAAAACCACTCCTTTTGTTAACCCTTCTGCCAAGGCAGGACAGGCGCAGCAATTGGCCAGGTTCTATATTTAGGGGTTCCTAACAACATTACAATACCAACCGGCTTGAGCGCCCACCCAGTACCCTGGGAAATCACGTGCCTCGAAGGCCCTGGGCGCCCTAAAAGGTCAATGCTTCCCCTTTCACAAGCATGAGTCTGAGTGTAGGACATAAAACTTTTAATAGTAACATAAAGAGTCTATATAGAGGCAATATCAAAACCAGCACTGATTTGGAGATACAATGCAAAGCAGGATTCCCACAAAACCCAACAAAAAGAACTCACTCCACTGTCGTGTACATAGTGTGTTCTTCACTTCTTCATTACCCCCATACTGACCATCATAGTTTTAGTGTCCACCTCTTGGGGAGGGGGCCTCAGCCATCCCTCAAGTCATCTTCTGTCATCTTTGGGTCATCCCATGCCACCTGCTGTTACCTCCCACTGGTCACTCACACCTTCTGCTGGCAACTCACACCGCCCACTGGCACCATCCGCTGGCACCACCTGCTGGCCACTGGCATCATCTGCTGGCCACTGGTATTGCTTGCTGGTCACTCATGCCATCTGCTGGCTGCTCATACCGCCCACTGGCTCCATCTTCTGGCTGCTCACATGGTCCACTGGCACCATTTGCTGGCCACTGGCATCATCAGCTGGTCACTCACGCCATCCACTGGCTCCTCGCACCATCCACTGGCATCACCTGCTGGTCACTCACACTGTCTGCTGGCTGCTTGCACCACCCATGGGCACCTTAGCTGGCTGCTCATACCGTCCACTGGCCTCTGGCACTACCTGCTGGTCACACACACCACTGTCTGCTGGCAACTCTTCAGTGAATTCAGCTCTTAGAAAGGATTTCAACCCTCAGCAATTTCAGCTCCAGACTTCAGCTTTGGGACTCCAGAGACTACTTCTCTGATCAAAATAACAAAGAAGATGCCACAAGGAGCCATTAAGTCTATCTTTTAACAATGTTTGGGGGATTAGGCATTGCCTAAGGCACAGCTCTTCAGCAGAGCTAATATTACCCCACCCCTCTTTCTCTTAAAAGACTGAAAAATTGGGTTGCTCACTCTGTGGTGCTGATGGTGACTTTTCCATCAGAGCAGTCTATACAATCAAAGAGCATCTTATCACGAGAAGACAATAGTTCATTTCCCCACTTCAGTTAAAACACAGGAATTGGAGGATTTGTGACCCAAACCACCACATTCAAAATTTACCATCATGCCCAGCACCTGGTCAAAATTGTACTCATGCAAATACAAAGCCCATGCAAATCGGGTACCCCCCTTTCTCAGATGCTAAGTAAAAGACATGCCCTTGCTTACATTAATAAATATGGGGACACATTCACCAGATAAATTATATAACTACACTAAAATTTGACACTGATTGTTCCTTGCAAATCTTCCCAGGAGTAGCTCCACTGAGTTAGGGTATAACTGCTTTCCCATTAGATAGTATTTGGAGAATCAAAGAAAGGCAGAAACTCCACTAAAATATAATTATCCTACATTTATGTAATATATAATACATAAACCTATATAAATATCCTATTACTCACCACTTCGTCCTCCAGCAAGGACACTCACTCAAGCTGTGTAATATATTTGCTATGTTTTATTTATTCCACAGCTATTTCATCAGCCATGTTCTTTTCCTTATTAACCATACGTATTACAATCTGAGGTTTGAACACTTCTAGGTGATGGTGATATGCTTCTGTCATCAGTTGCCAAATATGATGCTCACACAGATGATCTGTTGAACTGTTCCCTGTCTAAATGTTGCTGGCAGTCAGTACACTGCAAGTTGTTTGTCTCAGTCACTTGATCCCAATGTACGTGTGATGCTCAGTCTGAGCATGCTCAGGATGGAAGATTTGAAAACTCCCCAGCCTGGCTGCAGCAGAATAGGGCGGAACAAGCTTTTTGCCCGAGTCTTTGGCTTTTCTGGGCTCCAGAATGCTGGGCCGGCAAATTTGTGGGCCCCGGAATGGTGTTCCGGTGCATTCTGCCTTACTTTAACCCCCTGGACCTGTCCTGTAGTAGTGACTTCTGGGTATCTGTCTGGCTCTGTCATTCTGTTTCTTCACTTCTCCAGGGTGGGTATTGCAGTTCTAAGAATGCTTGATAAAGGTCCTGAACGTGTTTGCCTCTGTCTGAGGGATTAGAGCAAATGCGTTTGTATCTTAGGGCTTGGCTGTAGACAGTGGATCATGTGCAGTGTCCTGGATGAAAGCAAGAGGGATGTAGTAGGTGTAGCAGTCAGGAGGTTTCTGGTAAAGGGTGATGTTTATGTGGCCATCACTTATTTGTACTGTAGTGTCCAGAAAATGGATCTCCTATGTGGACTGATCTAGGCTGAGGTTGATGGTGGGATGGGAATTGTTGAAATCTCGGTGGAATTTCTTAAGGGCCTCCTTTCCTTGTGGCCAGATGATGAAATAAACTAACACAGCTACCACTCTAGAATTTGTCAAGTTAGATTGTAAGTTCTTCTGGGCAGGTAATGTCTTTTTGTTATGTCTGTCTAAAGAGTGCCTCACTAGCACAATGGGGCTCAGATACACAACTAGGAACTTGACGTGCTTACTAAGTTTTGCAGTCTTTCCAGTTTTTGTAACTCTGTGTATTTCATTCTAATTTAATCATTAGTTCTAGAGATGATCAGAAAATTCCACACACTTCAATAGTTCATTAAATAATATAAAGTAAAACTGTCATTTTTTCTGCATTTTATTTCTTGCTCATCTTTTGATCAGTTGGTTGGAAAAATTCAGAAAGGTGGATGGGAGAATATGTTTGTAAATACTTCCATGAAATTAGTTTCCATTTTTTACCAACTTTAATTAGTTCCTGGAATGTTATTTATGGACAATAAGAACCACAGGTGATATGGAATAGTAATGATCCTTGATTAGTACCTGACTTGCTTCTCAAAAAAATAGAGATGAATTGAAACTGAGGATATAAAATATTAAAAATTAATTAATGGCACATTTGAAAGACTATAGCAATTTTTACTACATTGAAAAGAACAGGATAAAACACACAAATCAGACAGATATTTTAAATGCCCAAAAGTCAAAAATGTATTGTTGAAAATTTCTTTTAACTATATGTGGGAAAATATAGGACAGCTAATTAGATAGAGGTATGTCTTCTTAAGTGGACTAGATATAAAAAGCATTTCTAAAACAGTGTCACCATCTACTGGATGCTGAAGGCATGCAGCTCAGAAACCTGCAGGTATGGCTGTTGGATCATTAGGAAGAAGGGATGGCCCACTACTTCTCTGAAACACCTTTAAAGACCTGAAAATCTCTAAAAAGAGTACTTTCCATCTCAATCAAAAAGAGCTGGCAGAACCCCAGAGATGTGAGCCCAGCCACAGCTGTATGAACCTGTCCAGGGCTGTGAATTCACGTTTCGCTTGGCTCCTAGAATCAGTCCAAACCTGAAACCAAGACCAGAAGAGTAAAGCTGTGAGTTCAGTAGAGCTGAGAACAACAGGGTTGTGATTTTTACCTTGTCTTCAGACCATGAAATCAATAATACATTTTGAAAAAAAGAACCAAGATCTGCAGTATTGAGATGATGCTATTTAGGTGAATCATCCTATGGTACAACTGCCTCTGCCCATCTTAGAAATTGAGGTATTAAGGAGAATAAAGATTTTTCTTCCCAGGGTTGCTCTCATCAAAATAGCCATCTCTTTCCTCTGTGCTGTCTTCCTTTCAGATGCTTTGAGAAGGGGAAGAGTGTGTATTTTAAGGGCCTCAGACTCTTACACTTTCCCAGAATGCTTTGCCATTTGACACAAAAAGAGTGACAGCTAGTCTTAGTTTTATCAACCCAGTGTCCAAAAGTGATGGGTCAGGCCCCCTGAAATCATGGCACTGCCTTAAAAATCATAAGTATTTAAAATATAATGAGTTTGGATTTCTTTTTCCTTCTAGCATTTTAGCTTTTATGGGTCACATTTTCAAGTTCTTCTTTGCAATTCCGATAACTAGAAATGCACATATTTTAAATAGAAAGTTGAGTTTTTCAGAAAACAGCATGACTTCAGGATCTGATATTTTAAGAAAAATATCACCTTTCACAAGACTTGTGAAAAAAAAAATTGCAAGAGTTGCCAATTCTGTAAGCTCAAGAAATCCACATTTCAGAACCTGTTTCCTGTTATTGGTATTACAACAACACTGAGAAGCAACGGCTGAAATAAGGGTCTCACTGGACTAGCACAGAGACATAACAAGAGACAGTCCCTTCCCTGAAGAGATTAAAATCTAAATAGAAGAGACAAGGTTGGAAGGAAGGATTATTATTCCCTTTTTACAGATGGAGTATTGAAGCACAGAGTAAGAAATTTGCCTAGTGACAGGATTGAGTACCAAAGAGTGTTTTGTTACTCACAGCATATATTAAACCATTTGATAGCCTCCGTGGCTGAGTGGAGTTCACTAGGGGCCAGCTCTGTAGAGTTAATCAATGGGGTTGATTGTGGTATTAGCAACAGAATCATTAACCACCAAGGACTATTTCAATACAGCTCATTGGTGCAGAGCTAGGAACTGAATTCACATCTGCCAAATCCTAGTCAAGTTCTTTAATCATAAGATTATCCATCACCGTTGCTCTTTGCCACAGCCTGAAACTGAGTAGCAACAGTATTCTGATATTAGCCGAAGAACTCCTGTCGTGGTTCCATAACTAAAATCAAATGGGAAAACAAATCCCAAATACCACGTGTAATTGAGCACTGACTTTCCTTCCCCAAGATCTCTAGTCATTGCCCATTGGCAGCTTGTGCTTCCTAAGGCAGAGGCCTGGAAAATAGAAGAACGTTGCCAGAAAGGGAAGTTTAAGATGGCAATAAGAAAGACTTCAGTGAGATTACTCGTGCTTAAAATTAAAGGCATATTTGAGTGCTTTCTCTGGATCAGGGTCAGAAATTTTAATTGCTGTTTGGTTCTATTTCAAAATTTTTCCTAAAAATGTTGTGGCAGAATAAAGTGATATCTTTCTGGTATTCTGCATAACACAGAAAGCAATACCTGTCTGGTTCTTGGTATAGACTCTTCTGCATTTGTGAAAATTATATTGGGCATTAAATGCATTTTCTGTTAAAATAAAAAAAGCAGTTGCTACCTCAGCAAAAGAGCAACTTTCTAATCTCCTTCAGACAGGTATGGGGAAGGTAGAAATATGATGCTATTGTGTATTCCTGAAGCCAGAGACAGGGGCAAAAAACCAGTCCCTTTAAATGTATAAAATGCTGTACCTTAATTTTAATACTTTAATACTTTCTCTTGCCCACCAAAATTGCATTACAAGTTCTGAGACTGCTCAATGAGAGCTGACTGTAATATCCCTCATATCATCAAAGCCTCCAAATATATCCAATGGCACGTCTCAAAAGCCTCAAAGATCAAGAATTAGGTATTATGTTGAGTGGTTTACTACAGGATATAGAAGAGTAGGAAAAAAGACAACATTTGAACTCCTGCAATCTTTCTGAAGATTAGCTGAAATGGAGGGAGGCCCTGGGAAATTGTTGGGAGGGGAAGGAGGAGGTGGAATTTCATCCTTATCCTGCTCTCCCATCTGCAGCATTAGACCTCTTGATACAATATATAAATACTTGAGCCTTGATGCTTAGTTCTTGAAGTATGATAGGATTTATTAGAGGTTTTGGAGCCTAGAGTTTTCATCCAGAGGAATTTTAAATAAAGAGGATCAAACCAAAATTCTCTCATTGAATCGAGTGCTCGGGGGAAAAAAATCAGACAAAAGGATGTAGCAGTGACTTGCTATAACTTAATATACAGTGTGTCCAATTTTCAGACTTGGGTCTGTATTTTGGATGCTCTGATTGGTTTGTGAGGGCCAGATTCTTCACTCTCTCACTTGCATAAATAGTCTATTTATGTGAATCTGCCAAATGAATCCCCTTTGGTACCTAAAATGGCCACTTGAGTGGTCTTTGGCGCACATAATTGAGGGTATATCTACACTTTAATTTGAGGTGTGATTACAGCAAGAACAGACATACCCACAGCTAAAAATAGAAATGTAGTTGTACCATGGGCTATAGCATAGGCTGTACAAACCCATCTGGGACCCTGGGTACACACATTGCTAGCCTCATGGCCGGATTGGCTGATCATATTCATTTGGGATTAAAAAGCTACTTGAAAGTGTCTGAATTCACCAGCTTCCAGTGAAGGTTTGTGAGGCAAACTTCAACTCACAAATCAGTCAGATAATGGGTGGAATATCTGAGAAATCTTAAGTCACCTGAATGCAGGGAAAGGATAGATATTAAAAATGAATTTTAAATTGGCAAGAACTCCTGTGTTTCACATGTGTGTTTCTTGAGCATTCAGGAGTGGCCCCAGTCATTTTGCCAACCAGGGCAGGAAATATTTTCAGTCTACCCCCATTCCACCTGCCTCCAACAATTGAGCAGAAAAAATATGCCCAACCATCCAGCATGGGGACAAGTGAAGTCCTACAGCAGAATGCCCTCCCACCCTCAGAAGTTAGCACCCAGGGTAATCTCCCTGCTTGTCAGACCCTAGAACCAGTCCTCCTGTGGACATTCTTTTTGTGATCTGATTTGTTCCAGCCTATGATATATAGGAAGGAATCTCTCTTCCAGAAAGAGAAAGAAACCAGCAAACTCTTAACCATAACAATAATAGTACTATCTAGCTGAACTATTGCCTGATAAGAACAGGCACATCAGTAAAAGTTCATTTCTTTCAAATAATTAGATTCTGCTGATATTTTCTGTGGGACAAAGTTGAACATAGCCAGTGGTTCTAAGTGTTGTTCAGATACTAGAAATGATTATGAAATAATTGTAGCTTACTATAAATAAAGGCTGATGTATAGCAAAGGATGATGCAAAGCTTATATTAGTCTTGAATTTGTTTTTTAAAAGACTATATAGATGAAGTTCATTAGAATAAAAACCCACCCCTTTCCAAATTAACTGAACATGATAAGTTTATGGAGGGGGTGGTATGATGGGCTAACCTAATTTGGCAATTAACTGAATTATGACTACTAGTGGTAAATATGCCCAATGGTCTGTGATGAGATGTTAGATGGGGTGGGTTTCAGTTACTACAGAGAATTCTTTCTTGAGTGTCTGGCTCATGAGTCTTGTCCATGTGTTCAGAGTTTAACTGATCACTATATTTGGAGTTGGGGTGGAATTTTCACTCAGGGTTTTGGGTTTTTTAACCTTCCTCTGTAGCGTTGGGTGCGGCTCACTTGATGGTTGATTCTCTGTAACTTGAAGTCTTTAAACAATGATTTGAGGACTCCAGTAACTCAGTCGTAGGTTAGGAGTTTATTACAGGAGTGGGTAGGTGAAATTCTGCAGCCTGCATTGTGCAGAAAGTCAGACTAGGTGATCATATTGGTCCCTTCTGACCTAAAAGTCTATGAGTCTAAGACTTTATAGGGCTATGGCTATAAAGTTGCACCAGATTATCCTGCCACATGAAAAGCAAAGATTGGATCCTCAGCTGTGTTCTGAGTTCCTTGAGTTGACATAAAGTTGGGAGCACTATGGAGGCAATATGTTCAATGAAACATAATTGCTAACACTTCTAGTAAGAGTGGCAGACTCCGGAGAGAGCCGCATCCAGCTCATGTTAGCCAGAAATGGGTCATCATAGTGCATGGGCAAAATCCTCACATACATAGTCTCCAATTCTGTGCAATGTAAGAGTGATCATGTACCAATGAAGTCAGTGGGAATTTTGTCATTGATTTCAATTGATGCAGGCTGAGGCCCTGAGCCTGTAGGCAAGAAGAATCATGAGGAAAGTAATTAGTTTACTGCACTTGTCGTAATCCTGACATTTGGAATATAATCCAGAGTTTAGAGCATTACATTAAACATGAGAGGTTCCAGTCTTATTTCTGCCACTCACTCACTGTTCTCAGTTTCCTCTCTACAAAAAGTATTGGTGAAAAAGAGATGCTGCAAAGCTAATTTGTGTGAAGTGCTGTGAGATCCGTGCCTGAAGGGCACCATACAAGTGCAAACTATTCTTTTCTCAAAATATAACTAATGTGGTGAAGCACAGCTCTTTTAAACAAAAACATCATTTAAAACCAGTACTGTACTATAAACATGAGCTTCACTCCCTACCGCCTCACCAAGATGGTGGACAGTTGTACCTTTAGCGTAGGAATGGACAAAATTTAGAAGACAAAAGAAATCATCTTTCCCAATCATTTGTTCATTTGTTTGTGATTAAACTAAACTGTCATTTTTGGAATGTCTAGGGGTTTTTTTCACTTTGGCATCAGAATTGGAAAGGTCACGTGTTTTACAAGAACCCTATCCTTGCAAGATTTTCAGCCCAACAGTCTTTGGATGTAAGCATCTAAAAGTATGAAGCAAACTCTGAAGCAAACTCAAGTTATGAACAGTCTATGATTTGCTCACCCCTTGGTTAGAGTCCCATCCAAAGCACAAGACAAACGGGACATGCTTGTTTACTTTGTCTTCTAGTGTATCGTTATACTGTTATCATTTGAACTGTGGTTGTTTATAGCTACAAAATCAGGGCTCAGGGTCGCATTGTGCTATGCACTCGCACACACGTAAACCCCTCCGAAAAAATGACCCCTGCTTCAAAGAGATTACATTGTAATTAATCAAGCATAATCTGGGGCCACATTTTTAAAAGTGATTAGTGAATTTGGGTGCTTCAATTTTGGGGTGTTCAACTTGAGACATCTGAAAGGGGTCTGGTGTGTAAAAGTCTCAAGCATACACCCTCTGAAAATGAGACTTTGAAGCTGGGCACCTATAAACTGAGGCATCCAAAATCACTAGTCACTTTTGAAAATTTATGTACCTAAATTTGCTGTTTAATATTTTGGGGGATCACTTCATTGCAATGCTTGAACTCATTCACCTCTTATATTGCTGCATTTGATGAGATAAATCATTAAAAGGAAAGCTGAATACACAAATACAATTCTGTATACACACTTTCTTTCTCATCCTCTTAAGATGTGATTAACCCAAAATGAATTAATGCATTATTTAAACCACCATTGATCACACATCAGGGCACTGTGCTCAGCGAGGGTGCTGTTGGATATTTCTTGGACAAGGGTGTCCCCCCTCTTGTTTTGCTGCTCTACTGCTGCTCCTGCCTCTTTCTCCAGCTCATATTATCTGAAAAACACACTGACTTTTTAGCTCTGGTCTAACTCCGTATAAAATTTTAAAGGAGGAATATGACTCTTGGAGCTCTGCATCCTGTATCTTTGGACATATGACTTAGCTTTCCAGATGCAATAAATGTCTCTGGAAGATCCACGCTATTACCTAGATGTTGACTTGTTACCTTGAGTAATAAAGTTCATAAATATCACTTAATGTTTTCCCTGGTATGTTGCCTGAATAATAAAAGAGGGCTTATATTCCATTGATCTCTGGCTTGTATACCTTGTAAATGGCTCCTTCAAAAATAAACTTGACAAAATCAAGATAACTGGACATTCATTTTAAGCCCATGCCTTGTTTGCCAATTGATATTTATATGGATCACCATTAAAATATTGCAATTAGTGAAATAAAGTTTTGGTCACTGCCTTCACAGGAATAATCAAAGACTGATTGTTCTGAAAGATGTGGAAGCTATTAGGGATCACATGCTGTATTAGAAATGTTGATCCTGCTTCACTAAACAGCTTGGCATTTCCATTCCTTGCTTGTTACTGACAAGGCTATCAGAAATGGCACATTTGTCACTTGTAATTGAAAACTGGTCTCAGACCTTCCTTTCATTTAGGTGTCTCATGTGATATGAAAAAGGTATTTATGCTTGGCTCATCTGAACATTAAATTCAGTTTCCTAATGTTTGTTACTCATTTCATGTAGGAGAACACAGTGTTTCTTTCACATGCTGCCTGGGAATAACAGCAATCACAGGAACCATTTGTGCCAATGTATTTCTGGGGACAGAGGGACTGAAAGAATCCACAAGTAACTTCGCCCAAAATTGAAATGAATGTAACACTTTAAGATCTAGGTCTAGAACTACTGACAGATTTTCAAAGTTAGGCACATACAGTTTGCTTACTGTATATCTCACATACCAGATGTGTATACAAATCAGGTATCTGGGCACACAAGTGGCTAGTTATATATCTAAATGGTCAGGAGCCCATACAAATACCTAATTTAAGGCAGTCATTTTGTTCTGTGTTTGCATAGCACTTACACAATAGGGCTATGTCTACACTTGAAAAGTTAGGTCGACTTTATGAAGTCGACTTAATAAGGTCGACTTTAAGTGGACTTAAAGTCGACCTTAAAAAGTTGACATAACAAAAGTCGACTTAACTTTTCAAGTGTAGATGTGGCCCCCTTTTGACCTTATTAAGTCGACAATGTTTTAAGTCAACTTAATAAGCTCCACCAAGGCACTAATCCCCCTCTCCACTTGCTTAAGTCAACTTAATAAAGTCAATTTAAGTGTTATTAATTCAAACTAACTTTTCCTTAATTCGACTTAAGGAGCAGCTTAAGTCAACTTAAGGAAAGCCCAGTGTAGACACGGAGTATTTTAAGTCGACTTAAGCCTCAAGTCGACTTAATTTGTAAGTATAGACGCACCCTAGGATCCTGGTCATAACTAGGGCAACTAGGTGCTACAATGATGATAACAATAAAAATAAAATAGAACAGCTACATGCAAACATATGCATTCAGTGATCCTTGCTGAACTTTGAAAATCTGGCTTTTGGTAATGAACAAGAGCAGATATTGTTGTGATAGGCACAAGAGAAGGGTCAGATTTGGTTAACCTCACTTGCACTAAGCACAAGTTTACTTTGAGCATAATACTATGGATTCCAGTGGAACTACTTGCAGAGTTTGATAGTACTCAATAGGAACAAGGATAGCAAAAATTGGACCTAACTAAGTAATTGTACTTGTGTTCAAGTATTAAGCTGAATAAACCATTCCTACTTATTATTGTATTGTAGTATTGTATAAACCATTCCTACTTCTATTTCTCATTTGTAGCAGGGTGCACTGGCCCTTTAAGAGTAAAGGGGGACAGAAAACATATTCCAGGGGTGGGAGGAATAAACTAAGGGTACATCTGCACAGCCAAACCAAAAACCCACAGCAGTCAGTCTCAGAGCCCAGGTCAATTGACTCAGCCTTGGGGCTAAAAATAGCAGTGCAGATATTCTGTCTTGGGTTAGAGCCTAGGTTCTGAGAACTTCCCTCCTCCGACCCAGGTCCGAACCTCTACACTGCTCTTTTTAACCCCACAGCATGAGCCTGAGACATTTGACCCAGGATCTGAGATTCACTGTTATGGACCTTTTTTTTTTGGCTGCATAGACATACCTAAGGCCCAGAAAATGGCCTAGTAACAGAAGAGAGGAAGCTGACATAGGGAATTAGGAGTTGGATGAAGATGGGAAAACCCCAGGACACTATTCTTCTTAGAGTCTGGGATCAAGAGTCCCATAATATAGGATAGCATAGGACTCTCCTCTTTTCCTGCCAATTAAAAGGAGCGCTCTGGAGAAAGACAGTATATATATGGCCTTGTGTCTCAGAACAAGGGAGAGGCTGAGAGGAGAAGGACGCCAGAGCCAGAAAGGGATGGGAACTGGCAGGTTGTGGTGGAGCAGTATAACAGTGGAAGAGCTCTGAGTATGGCAGAAGAACTGTAGCTAAGTATGAACTGTTGATTTGTGATTATGGATGTTGTGTTGGGGACTCCTTGAGGATTATTTTGTGCTTAATGACTCTATACGGAACACTTACAGGGCCCACAAGAGAGAACTACCAGAAGCAGACTGCCTGCAAAGGAAACCCTATCCATGAGGGGCACTTAGTAGGTGGCCACTCCACTGCATTATTTCATTTTACAAAACCCTTTAAGTCAACTATTCCTTCATACTTGAAATGATGGGGTTTGTTGCACCAAAAACATTATTTCCACAACTAGTCATTTCTTGCCTCCCTTTGACATTACTTCAGATCTTTGTGTTCGAATGACTGCATCTGTCATAGCCCATCTGCTCCTTCTAAATGATCCTGCAGCAAAGTCATCATCATTAGCGTGTTTGAGACATGTTGATTGGCTGCTGCAGAAAGGAATAAGATGTCAACCAGCTCAGTGTTACATATTCACTGCAGGGTCCAAAAAGAAGGGAAAAGATGGGGTGGGAAAGAGAAAAGCCCTTATGTGAATACCAATATCTTCAATTAGAAGCAAATGTGACAAGAAAAATGATGAGGCATCTGTGACAAATAAATGATTCTATAAACTTCAGTACATTTAAAAACTTCACCCAGTTTGATGTTTCTATAAATTCACTATCATCATGACTCATTGTCTTATTCCATCTAAATATTGTCAAAGAGAAGTAGGCTGTGATTCATATGGAGAAAAAGGGAAGCAGGTTTTCATAGATTCATACAACTTAAAGCCAAAAGGGACCATTAATCTGAATTGCTATAACAAAGGCCATGGAATTTGATCCAGTTACCTCTGTCTTGAATCCAGTGACTTATGTGTGACTGAACCACACCTTCCAGAAAGGCATCCAGTGATTTAATCTCCCTCTCTCTTAAAAATGCATGTTTTGTTTCTAATCTGAATTTGTCTGTTTTTAACTTAAATAACGAGAGTCCTGTGGCCCCTTAAAGACTAACAAATTCCTTCGGACACAAGCTTTCATGGGCTCCAGTGCATCTGATGAAGTGGGTTGTGGCCCACGAAAGCTTATGCCCAAAGGAATTTATTAGTTTTTAAGGTGCCACAGGACTCACGTTGTTTTTGCTGCACACAGACTAACACGGCTACCCCTCTGGAAATTGTTTTAACTTGTAGCCCTTGGTTGTTCTTATGCATTTCTTTACTAGATTAAAAGGCTCTTAATACCTTGTGATATTTCTCACCCCCTTATGATGTACTTGTGTACCATAATCAAGTCACTTTGTCATCCTCACCTTTTTGATCAGCTAAACAGACTGGGCTCCTTCAGGCTGTCATTGTAAGGCATTTTCTCCAACCCCCAAGTCATTTGGGGGGCTCTTCTCTACACCATTTTTCAACATACTTTTTAAAGTATGGACACCAGAACTTGACTTAGTATTCTAGTGTTGGTCTCACTGATGCCATATAGAGGTAAATTCACCTCCCTACTGCTGCTCATTCTTCCCCTGCTTCCTCTGAGTGTGTTAGATCTCTTTACCATGGCATCAGACCACTGCAGGAAATGAGAAGACCAAAATCAGTTCATCTGAGAATCAGTGAACATAATCTTGGCCAGATCTCTGTAATGTGAATACATATATTATGAAGTATTGCTTAGAAAGATACATTCTGTTGCCAGCTCTGAGTAATTTGAGTGAAAATGGGTATTGTGAAAAGATCTTATGCTTTTATATCTATTTGGTGACTGTCCAATAAAAATTCCAAAGAGGTAGCCATGTTAGTTTCGTTCAGCAAAACAAACAAGCAGTCCAGTGGCACTTTTAAAGACTAACAAATGTATTTATCACATGAGCTTTTGTGGGAGAAAATCCCACTTTGTCAGATGCTTGAAGTTTTCTCCCACGAAAGCTCATGCGATAAATATATTTGTTAGTCTTTAAAACTGCCACTAGATACCTTGTTTGTTTTGTCCAATACAAAATAGCATTGGAGCATTATATCATAGCTGTAGATACAGTAATTGGATATAATGGAGAAAGGGGTCTGGAATTTATATTTTGAAGAGAAATGGTCAGAAATCCGGATAATTTTCCCCACTGATGTGATTCATTAAACATAGATCATTATTGGATACAGGCACAAGGGCATAATGTGATGAGAAGGCCAGGAGGGCAGGGTGAATTCAACCTTGAATTAATGAGAACACAGAAGAATGAGCAACATGTTACTCCCACCCTGTAGCAAGAGTGAGACCAAAGCAGGCAGTGCATATCTATGTGCATCATTTGCATGCAGAGGATCCATCTTCAGTCTGTCTCCTCACTCAACTGTTCCCACCCCACTTTTTGGAAATTAGGGGTTTAAAGTTTAGCTGAAAGTTACTTCCTTGTGCAACTTCTACTCACCCTTACGGAAAACCACAACAGCACACTGTGAGCAGTGCAAGGGCATGCAGGATCAAGAACAGGGAGTTCAAATTAGTTTATGATATACACAGTTCTGCAAATCATCATCATCTTGCATTAGTCATTAGCTAATGATGTCTGCTCCATGAGTCCTCTCTCTCCAAAGTGTTTTGTTCAATGCCATATCTTCTATCACACTGTAACAGAGGCCGTGGTGGTTCCTCTCTCGGGGAGTGGAATAGGACCACACCCAGTTATCTACCCCAGATGGTCACAACACAAGCCCCATTTCCCTAGTATTTGCAAAGGGTGCTCTGCCCTTTGTGGATCTCCTTACATCTCTCCAGCTATGGAATCAAAGGGAAAGTATTAGATCACGACGCATTCAGGGATCTGTCCTCCCTGTGGCCCCAGCCAAGCAGCCTGGCAGGAGCATGGACTGTATACAATCCAACTCCAATGAAATGAGTTTGGGGAAATCGCTCTGGTTGGGTTTTTGAGACCGGCTCAGCCAGCCTGCCTGGGAGTCTGCTCTTTGCCCTTCACAGTGGGGTGAAGATCACCTGCTTAGGAGTTCCCTCCACAGCTTCAGGCATCACTCCCGCAGTCTGCTACATAGAGAAATCCTGCTCCTTCCATTCTCCCCCACCAAGTGCAACTTCCTCCCTTTTAAAGGCCTCCCTCTCCCGCATGATTGACAGGGCTTGAAGGGTGGGCCTAACTCTACCACCAGAGCTTCTCTCTAGCCCTCTTCCTCATCTATACACCACAACATCCACACCACACGCTACAATGTCTTCCTTTTGTCAGTGACTGAAACATGAGTGGTCATGCATAATGGCCGGGACAGGAGTCCGGCTTAGTGTTCAGAGTAGGTGTCAATAGCTGGGAATCAGAGACCAACATCAGAATTGAAGTCAGAGACCAGAAGTCAAAGTTCATGGTCACAGACAGGGTCAGAATCAGAACCACAATTAGAAGCCAGGTGCCCAGAGCCTGACATCAGAACCAGGTAACCTGCAAGGGCAGGGCTAGGAACAAGGCAGAAGCAGAAATTTTCACACTCATGAGCAACAGCTTTGAGTAATCGCTGAACTGCTCCTACTCTTAAGAGCCATTCTGCTGACCCTTCCACCCAAAGAGACCTTGTAGCCAATCAGGTACCCCATTGTAGGCCAGCTGTGCTCGTTAGATTGTCTGGCGATTGGATCTGCTGCAGACCCTGATTTCTGATGCCTTTAGGACATCCACCACTTCTTCTTGAATCAGCCTCTCTGTCTTTATCCTTCAATTTTCATCTGTTGTCAAGATTGCACTTTACTTGACCAAGCCATCTGAGCCTGCACGCCTTCTTTTTTTTGTTTTCTGAGTGCAACTTTGAGCACGTCTCTAACATACGTATTTGTCACGTGGTCTTTCTTGATTACACCATTCATCCACCACAACACTGACGTTTTTGTTTGCTTATGTTTCTTCTCTGTTGACCAACACTCACCCTCATACATTAAAACTGGACTGACCCATTGTTGTATAGACGTTCTATTTTTCTCTTACTAGTCTGCCTGTCATGTACTATACCACTTATGTCTCTCAATCCCAGTCAGTCATTTATTATCCTAGCTCTTACTTCGTCCTCCATTTTCCCAGTTACAGGAATCCAAATACTTGAAACTTAGCTTTGTCAATATTGTTGGCCCATCTAATTTCAAGGCAATTCTTCAGTGTTCAGAGTGTACACAAAATTCTGCAAATGATTCCTTAAGTTAAAATGGCCAAGAAAACGTTTTAGGTTTCATAACTTTAAAATAACAGGCCACAATCTCTCAGCTGCTGCACTACTTTGTCTTGATCTTACAGCAATCAGTCTGAAATCTAACTAGACATTGGAGGCTCCTCCCTGTATAGGGGAATCCTCCAGTAGCATTGGATCGTGGTATCAACTTGCCAGGGAAGAGGTTGTAGCCTTGGAATAGAGGTATGGCCAAAATCCTCCTGCTCATGAGTTATCCCCAGCTGACTGAACAATCCTTTGATCCTGGTAAAGGAAGGAAACTAACAAATCAGCTGCTTCTTACTTATTTTGTTGTTGTTGAATGACAGAGTAAATTTTCTTGGATATGAACAGCATCTAGTTAGATCTGCCACTGGTGCAGAATCATGTAAAAAGATTAGTGTGTTAGGACATATTTCCATGAGTCACTCTAGTTAAATTAATTAGTTACAGCCCATGAGACTAAGCCGGATAAAACCTGTCTTACTGATTCTGCTTCCTCATTTACAAACCATGGCCTTCCCTTGGGGGGTGCGGGGCCCAGGGCCAATCGGCCGAGGCGGGGCCCTGCCCCCCCCCACATGCTGGTGGGGAGTGCGGGGGCCCGGCCCACTCCGCCCCCCATGGACCCCGGTTGCCCTCCGGGGAGCCAGCCCCGGAAGCCAAGGCTGGGAGCTGCGGCCCAGGCTGGGAAACTGACACCACCCACTTGGCGGTGCGGAGCTGCAGCCCAGGTGGCTGGGAGCTGAGGCTGCAGCTGCAGGGGACAGGGAGCCGGAGCTGCGGCTGAGGGAGGCAAGGCTGCGGCCAAGGCTGTGGGGGGTAGGGAGCCGAGGCTGCGGCCCCGGGCCACGAAGCTGAGGCTGACCCCCTCCCCGGCTTCCACCACCCCAGGTGCAGCCGGGACCCCAGGCTGCCACGGCTGGTGCCCCAACCGGGAAACTGAGGCCCCCGTCGGGAGCCGACCCCGATCAAGGCCAGGGCCAAGGATCCTTCCTGGCCGCATGTGGCCCTGGCCAGGTGTGTTGGACAGGCTGCCCCTCCTCTGGGCCTGCGTGCTCTGCCCTGGGGGCGAGGAGGAGGGCCGGCCCAGGGGCCAGATGAAGTGCTCCTGGTCTGCCCCGCTGCCTTCGGCTCACAAGGCAATGGGGGGCAGGGGGAAGTGCAGCTGTTGGAGGGCCGTGGCGCGGGACCCGCATTGCCCCACTGGGAGAGGGGCAGCGTGGGGCCCACGTAACCGTGGGGCCCCAGGTGATCACCCCATTCGTGCCCCCCCCCAAGGACGCCCTGTTGCATACTTACTCCTGGGCACATGCAAAGTCCTTCATTTGTGCACAGAGGTGCAGGGATGTATACTCACTAAACATCCAGACTTTTAGATGCTTTTCTGCACCAAACTTTCAGTCATTTAGGAGTTATCCTATTCATTGCTGAGCCTCAGTGGCTTTTTCCACTGGTAAAATATTGCAGTGTTCCATTCTTTCTCCTCCATGTTAGACCAAGAGCTATATATTTAAAGATATTTACTCTTAAAAATTTGAGTTTAAGTATTTTTAAATTTCACACTTTTGTTTTCCTTCCTGGATGTTAATTAGCATGGATAACATGGTATCCCACTGCTTCTAATTCTTATATTAAATAAGAGCCTTTCAATGCCTTTTGCTATCCCCCAAGTGGTTGATTCTAAAGTGGAGTCATTTTAGTAAGATAGACTGCTATCAAAAAGTACTCCTTTTTGAGTATCTTGTTGGAATAGTCACTTCATAGTGTGACAGATTTCTTCCTGGACCAGAATTCTTCCCTTTCATATAGATTTCACATCTGAAGAATTCATTTTTTGTAAAGATTGATTTATCACAAAAGATGTTTTAAGTAAGGATTTACTCTAACAAGCCACACCACTCTAATGACTGGGAAATGCATTAAAGCTGCTGTCAGCTAGCCTAATGGATAACAAAACAAAATTGGGTCCCAGGAAGAAGGGAATTCCCCAGTGAATCTAATGAACAACAAGTTCAGTATAAAAGGAAAGGTATTTTTTGGAAGCAGGGATGAAAAGTATTTGGGAGGGTGGGGGAAACGGTGGTTTTTGTTTTCTCGCCTCTCTTTAAACTTCACTAATCAATCTATGAGTTAAACAGAGAGTTAAGGGGAAAAGATGCTTTGAGCGTCCATAACTGCTTAGGATTTACCAAGCCTGATAACTTCAGTACAGAAATAGCAGAAAGGACTGAAAACAAGAGTTTGTTAATGGAGGAGGTCTTAACTTAGTGAAAAGAGATGATGAGTCTATATAGAGCTATAGAAACAGTTTATTTTGATTGAGATGTTTTAGCTACTATTCTCCAGTTTCCTTATCCTCATTCTATTTTTGAGTTAATATTTCTGCTGCTTAGCTCACAATGCTCACGTCTCCACATTTTTAAAACAGCAGTGCTAATTGCAGCAGAAAAAGGGCTCTTAAACTAAGGAATCTGTTCTCATACTCCACTCTGACTGTTTGTCTAACGCAGTGGTTCTCAACCATAGTGTCATGACACAAAAGTGTGTCGCGGCACAGCGGTGAGTGTGTCACGAGCTATGCCTGGCCCGCCCCCTGCTGAGCTGCCGCAGCAGGGAATCATGGGCTGTGACACATGCAGCCTACTTCTGTTAACCCAGGATCAGGCTGGAAAAGGGGAGAGATGCGGGGTCGGGCTGGGGGAAAGGAGATGTGGGCTACAGGGCTAGAATGCAGGACTGCTGGGGAGTGGAGGGCAGATGCGGGGCTGGGGGAGGTGGAGCTTAGACATGGGGGGTTTGGTGTGTCATGACCCTGAAAAGGTTGAGAACCCCTAGTCTAACCCTTTAGTCCTATTCATATTGCCCTATGAACTGCAAAATCCTACTCCTTTTATCCATATTTTAACAGTAATTAAGAGGCAAAATTAGTCTGAACCTTAACTATCATCCCAAATTCTGCCCTCTCATTATAATCTGGTTCTGTAGTGTACCATGTCATTAAAACTACAGTAAAACTCCATAGCAGAATGTGTACAACGCGATCTTAGAAAAGTGGAATGAAACTCATAAATTTCTTTTTAGCCTAAGACTTTTGGCCCAGATACTCCAAGGAATTTAGACTTCTTACTTTTAGATAATTGTGAGCATCTAAATCAATGTCCGTATCTGCCTGTTTTTCATTTTCTTTAGTTTCCCCCAGCAATGCTCCTGATCAGGGCTTTTTTTGTGCCGGTATGCACCGGTAGGGCATACTGGCACCTATTTTCCCTGGCCGGCCCCTCTGGGTTTCCTTTCCCCTGCTGCTGACCCCAGCCCCCAGATGGGCAGTGGGACCGGCAGAGGACAGGAGCGGTGCGCTCCCAGGCTTCTCCAACCTGCGGCCCGCAAGTCAGAATCCAGCCCACCAGGGGCTGGAATCCAGACTGTGGTTGCCTGGGAGCTGCGGCCAGGCTGGGTACTTTTCAAATATCCTGCCCTGAGCATGCTCAGATGCGTGGCTGAGGGGGGATCAGCCTGGCCAGGGAGCGACTTTGTCCATCCTGCAGCTCCAGCCAGGTAAGGGGAAATGGGGTCCGGGAGCCAGTGGGTGGGTGGAGAAGGGGTCAGGGACCCGGCAGAAAAGAGCCAAGGGGTCGGGTAGCCAGCAGGGAAGGGGCCCAGGTGTATTGGGGAGCTGGTGGGAGGGGAAGTCGGGGCCTGGGAAGGCCACAGGGTGCTGGTGATGGTGGTGCCGGGGGGGTGGAAAATTGGAATGTGGCCCCTCACCCAAAAAGGTTGGATACCCCTTGGGGCCAGGATCAGCAGGGGAAAGGAGCTGGTCTCCTTTCCCCTGCTGACAACCCTTGCCTCCTCCCCTACTCCTGCTGGCGTACCAACACCTTTTTTTGGTTTGTTTTTTTTTGGTTTTTTGAAAAAAAGAACTGCTCCTGAAAGATCTAGATATCAGGCAGCATTTCTGTATCCATACATGCATAGCTGACTTTCCCAAGTATATTGGAGAATTGCTTACTAAACCTAACACAAAACAAGGAATTGGAGGGAAAACCTCAATTCTGCTCTCAAACATTACTACTTATACCCTTGCTTTTCTTAAGAATAATCCACAAATTGCAACAAATAAACAGAGGGGAAAATAATCATAGCATGTGTTTTGTTATCATGAGATTATTCAGAACTGCACAGAACTGCATAATTTAAACAATGTATGCAACAAACATAAACAACACAAAGCAATTACCTGAGCCACCTGACACTCATCAAATTCTAGTACCTGAACAGGTGGAATGTAGTTGCAGGATGCAAAGAAAAGGGGGTCTCTGAACCCGTGACCTTCAGCATGACATGACAACCCAATGGGGAATGTGCAATTCTTAACACAATCAGGGAAAAACCAATGGCCCAGCTATGGTAGTCACTTCTTGGCTCCAAGTGGCCTTACAGTCCCCTGTAAAGCCTAGGGAACTGCTTTTTCGAAAGGAATAGTGAAATGCGTGAAAAGGATGGAGGGAGGAAGGTAATAGTATAGAGATGAGTGACTATACAAAAAATAGTTTTGTTTTTTTAGTGCCACCTCTGTCAAAGAAATATGTGCTCTATTGAAAGTGCAAACTAAAGGATCTTCAAAGCTTCTGACGAAGTGGGATTTTCTCCCATGAAAGCTCATGCTATTAATAAATTTGTTAGTCTTTAAAAGTGCCACAGGACTCCTTGTTTGTTTTCCAAAGAATTGCTGTACATGTTCAAATTCCTCTATGTCAATACGGAAAGAGGTCAAACAGCTATACTCAGCACTTCCTATACTGAGGCTGTACTAATTTTAGTATGTAAAATTAGTGGTTTATTAAGTAACTCCAGATACATGCTAGTAGACTCCATGATAGACCCAAAATGAGTAGGGTTCTAAAGGATGAGTACAGATAACAGTTTGTCAGCATACATGTCGCCAAATGATTACTATGGAAGTTCTCAATGAACTGTGCCAACATAAATGTGCCATAGCCAAATGGAGGAAAAGGGACCTATTGAGGTCTTTAAGATCCATGTGACATAGAATCATAGAATGAAAGGGATGGAAGGGACCTCATGAGGTCATCTAGTCCAACCCCCTGCTAAAAAGCAGGACCACTCTCAGTAAATCACCCCAGCCAGGGTTTTGTCTAACCAGGCCTTAAATATCTCCAAAGATGGAGATTCCACCACCTCCCTAGGTAACCCATTCCAATGCTTCACCACCCTCCTAGTGAGAAAGTTTTTCCTAATATCGAACCTTGACCTCCCCAACTGTAATTTGAAACCATTGCTCCTTGTTCTGTCCTCTGTTACCATTGAGAACAGCCTACCTCCCTCTTCTTTGGAGCACCCCTTCAAGTAGTTGAAGGTTGCTATCAAATCTCCCCTCAGTCTTCTCTTCTGTAGACTAAATAGGCCTAGTTTCTTCAGTCTCTCCTCATAAGTCATGTGCCCCAGCCCCCTAATCATTTTTGTTGCCCTCCGCTGGACTCTTTCTAATTTGTCCACATCCTTTCGGTAGTGGGGAGCCTAAAACTGGACACAGTATTCCAGATGCAGCCTGACCAGTGTCGAATAACGGGGAATTATCACATCCGTCGATCTGCTGGCAATACTCCTACTGTACATAACCAAGTACATTTTAAACTGCTGTTAATAATGAGGACATTTTGCCAGAAAGATTGACTCTAGTTTCATGGTGAGAATTTCTTGATTAGTGCAAATAATGTGGGTTTTTTGGAAGGCTACAGTAGCATTTCTTGTAATAGACAATATTATATACAGCCTTTTTATGACTGTAGTTCTTAAAATATGAAATTTTCATAATTGTTTAATTCTCAACCACCTTTGCTAACAGTGGGTCAAAGTGATTGGTCTGTTCTGGGCACTGAACTCACCTTGTTCAGCGAACAAGCAATTTTAACAATGTGTGTACCTTTAGAGCTACTTCTTCTCCACTTGTGCACATGGGACCTGGGCCAGAATCTCTGAAATTATGCATTTTGGCAGGTGCAGTACATTTCCCAAACATGCAGAATGTGCATTCTGCAGTTAACCTCTAACTACTAGGACTTAAGAAGACACATCCCAGGAGTACGTTATCCCATCATTACCTACTACAGGGTTTCATGGCTCTTTTCATGAAGCATTTAGTTCTGGCCACTATCAGAGACAGGATACTGAACTAGATATAGCACTGGTCAAATCCAGTAGGACATTTGCTACATTCCTATGTACAGCTGGAAAAGTAATATATGTACATCTATTGAGTATGTTTGAATTTCATCTTTTTTCTAATACAATATTTGCATATTTTATTATTCACCCAGAGCTAGTTGCAAATATAAATAAGTAAATTGAATGTCACTTTCCAATACAAGTAACCATTATCAATTAGTCATGCACAATTAGAAGCACATGCATTTAATGTTATCGAGCATATTTTTAGCAATAAAATGTTTTAAATGCTGAGTTGACATACATCTCCTCTCTCCATGTTTGGCAATTAAGGCTTCTGTAGTAGCACTGAATTATCAAAGCACTTGGCCTTTGCAGTCCAATTTATCTTTTGTATCTTCAACATCACTCAGGCTCCTGTGTTGGTTGTTCTCATTTTATCTTGGCTTTGGGAGCAACACAGCCCTGTTCTCTATGGCTATGTCTACACTGGCAAGCTAGTTCGAATTAAGGAGGCTTAATTCGAATTAACAAAAGCCATGGCTACACTAGGCTTTAGTTAGTTCAAATTAAGGACTTCCTTAATTCAAACTAATAAGGTCGAATAGGGTATTCGAACTAAAGGGTTAATTCAAACTAACTAGTTCGAATTAGCCAATGTGGCCATGTTAATTCGAACTAATTTCTTAGTTCGAACTAACCAGCCATCGAAATTAATGGGGATCGCTAATTCAAACTAACTTTTTCTAGTTCGAATTAAGCTAATTCAAACTAACTAAAATTAGTTTGAATTACTTAGTTCGAATTAAGTAATTCGAACTAATTTTAGTAAGTGTAGACAAAGCCTTTCAGGGGGTATGCGAACTGAATAATGGACATCGGACTTTGTCCTCTGTAGCTTTATTACCAACACAATGCCTAGCTTGTGGGGAGGGCCCTGATTTTTGGGGTCCGTAATGCTACTGTAATAAAAACAGTAATAATAATGTTTCCAGTATAAACATATATTATACAATGCTGAAAAAGCTAGGATGTAAGTAGATATATATTTTTTAAAAGTTCCCAGCTACACAATATCTTTGAAATATGAAATGTTCCTAATGATTCTACTTACAAGGTGTTAGATTTATATATCTCTTGTCAAAAATAAGTAGCAAATCTGTCAGTGCATGCCAATTCTTATTAAGGAATTACATCTGTAACCATTTTCAACACTGATGTGGCTTCCTGACATAAAGTGGAGTTCTTTGATCACTAGAAACATCAAGAGACATTAAATATGAGCCCTTAAAAAACAACATATGCAACTCCAGCAGAGAGAAGTTCAGGGTCTTCTTTATTTTGGGTTACCAAGTCTACCTGCATTAACTAATCCCAATTCCATTTCGGTTACATATTATTGAATATGTACGTATTTCAGCACTATTCTAGTAACAAGCAAAGGGCCTTTGTTCCATGCATGTTTATACACTCTGACATACACACCATTTTCACAATACTCATCTTTTCAACAATTTAATTCTCCTCCCTCCCCTTTTCTCAAGGTCAAATAAACTTTACATTTTGATCTTCATTTTGCTACCTCAGTGGGTGCTGTTTGATATGTATTCTTTTATACAATGATACCTCAGGAATCATGGTTACATATCTAACCTACGTAATCCGATTTGAAAGTGATAAATACACCGATGGAATTCTAAAAATCAACACTCTTTCAGGTTTTAGTCATTCTGGGCTTGGGGCTCTAGCAATAAGATGGATGCCTTTGAATGCACTGAATTCCTTTATCTCCTTTACAAACTAATAAGAAATATTAACTACAGAAGTATTGAACCACTTAATCCATACCATTTCATCGACTTCTTTTGTTTTCAATAGATTATTCAGGATAAGTCAAATATTATTTTTTCCTAACAACTTAAATAACTTGAGCATCTATTTTTCCATCTACATTATACTCCCATCCGTGCTGTGGAAAGGCAACTCCATGCAACCCTATTTAACCCAAGTGGGATTTCTGATGACAGAATATATGGAAGAATAATGTAGAATGATGGTACTTTGCTATTTGTCAGTTTTGTTTATCTGATGTTTTTGTGTTTTTAAAAAAAATTGTAAGATTCAGAAATACTTATTTATAAAATGCATTACTGAACAGATTTTCCTCACACATTCAGGTAGCAATGATCTTAGGGGTTAGTTATTACACTATCCAGTGCTTGAAAGTTAACAGCAGGGGGCAATACCATACCAAAAATGAACTAGAAATCTGTCGCCGAGGGACTGGGTGATGCAGCAAGGCTGCAGCGTTTGATCTTTTTACTTTCTTTCATGACGGAATAGTTCAAAGTTGCCTTCGCTCTGTATATTGGTTTGTAATACTTTACTCGGCGTTCCTTATCTTGACAATAGTTAATCAAACCAAATTAGTGCCAGAGAGAAAGGAAATATGGTCCAGATTAATCAATTTGCATTTGCACAGGGCCCCCATTTTAGGGATGCCCTCCCAATTTCCACCATGTGTAAGGCCCCAAAATTATTTAATTTGCCACTGGAGGAAATCCGCTCAAGCCTCTGTCTCAGGACCAGGAGAGGGGGGATCAGGTTCTGAGTGGAAGGTCAGTGAGGTATAAAACAGAAATGTAAGGTAGGAGGGACAGGTGTTGAAAGGGCTTATGTAGAAAGTGAATGCTACCCTTTAATTGTATCCCCCTCTCCTTTTGCTCTTCATTGCTCTTTATTTCCTTTATCGCTCTAATTTGCTCTTTATTCCCTCTCTGCCTCACGATTCTCCCTCTCTTGTTCTCTTCTCCTTACCAGGCTTTTTTAGTGTGCTCTTTAAAAACAAAGTTGCTCCTAGAATATTTCATCTGGAAAAAAAAATGTCTTGGCCTATCTGCTGGCTAAGCATTTGATCCTTATTTAGAGCCTCAGTTTTGCCATAGGTTTTATTGGGAATAGGATCAAATCCTAAAACGTTCAGTCATCAGACAACACAAGCACATGCTTACCTCTCAGCATGTGAGTAGTCCCATTGACTTCAGAGACCAGCATCTCTAAGAGACTTATTTTATTGATTCATGGATTCCAAGACCAAAAAGGACAGTTGTGATCATTGGGTCTGACCTCCTATGTCACACAGGCCACAGAATTTCTCTAAAATTATTCCTAGAGCAGATATTTTAGAAAAATATCCCATCTTGATTTTAAAATCGTCTGTCAGCGATGGAGAATCCACCAGGACTCTTGATAAATTGTTCCAGTGGTTAATTAGCTTCCTTGTTAAAATACAAACCTTCTTTCCCATATGAATTTGTCTAGCATTAACTTTCAGCCATTGGATCATCTTTAGAGCCCTGCAAATCCGCGGATATCCGCATTATATCCGAGGATATATGCATCAGCAGATACAATGCAGATATCGGCAGACCATTTCTTGCAGATGCAGACTGGCTACGGATCCACATATTTGTATCTGCGCAGGGCTCTAATCATCTTATATCTATATTCTCATGGCTCTTTTCTGAAATTTATCTTTAAGAATTGTGGGCACCAGAGCTGGACATAGTATTCCATCAGCAGTCACATCAGAGCTAAATACAGAGGTAAAATAACCTCTCTACTCCACAGATTCCCCTTATTATGCACTCAAGGACTGCAAACCCAGGGGATTCTGAACAGTGTGAGACACTGGGAGCTCATGTTCAGTTAATTATCCACCACAACCCCCAAATCTTTTTTTTCAGAGTCACTGCTTCCAGGACAGAGTCCCCCATCCTGTAAATAGGACTTACATTCTTTGTTCCTAGGTATGTGCATTTAACCATGTTTAAATGCATATTGTTTGCTTGCATTCACTTTACCAATCGATCACTCAATATTAGTCACCTGTCATCTTCATGATGTGCTCCCCCCCAATTTTGTGTCATTTGCAAATTTGTCAGTGATGATTTTATGTTTCTTCTTCTAGGTGATTGATAAAAATGCTGACTAGCATAGTTCCTCAGATCTTCTTACTGTTTCAATTTTAAAAAGACACTTTTAAATCAGTGAAATATTATTGTCTACAAATCCTCCACAGAAAGAATCCTATGTCTCTATTAGTTATTCCTTAATATGCATTTCTTGACTGAGGAGTAACTCATGTTTGCCTAGAGCTGACTGCATGATGCTTTTCAAGTTCTTGATATAAATTTAGCCCCTTTCTAAGTAGCTGAATCAAGAGCTGGTCAAAACTCAATTTTCCCTGTGAAAATTTTCAAACAAAAACTTTCATTTGATTTTTTTGTTTGTTTATTTTATTTAAACTTTCTGATGGATAGGATTTCAAAATGAAATTGAATGGAAAATTCATTTTGTTTGAGTCAAGTTCAAATTTGAGTTTTAAAAATTGAAACTTTCAACTTTTTTGCATTTTTTATTTTTCCACTTTCTCTCCCTCCCTCCTTCCCCCCACCCCCTTTTTTTTGGCCACTGAGTGCCATTCCTGACTTCTGCCAATGTATGTAGAATGCACTAAATAGCATGGATGAATTGGATGAATAACTTTTGATTTAAGCTGTTTGCAGACTATTTCAAGTACCTGGTATTCATATTTGTCACTAGAGTTACATGGCATTGTTTATGCTCCTTGGCTGGGCGACTGAAAGAGAAGATTGAAGACTGATGTGGAGCAAACACCATTTGAAACTAGAATATGAACTGACTCCTCATGGAGGTGGTCTAAAGCTGAGCTGCTATTCAGAAGTCACCATAGTATAGGCATCTGTTGCTGTTATGATAACCATGCATGCTTATCCAGATGGGCCATGCGCGTAGTATTTAAACAGGTTTCTTATGTCTGTTACCACCAGGAGGAATTATCCATATGCAGCTTGCATTGGGAAAGAATGTTCCTTCAATATAGTCAGTGCCAGACCACAGGACAACATTACCATTACAACCTGCCTGACACTCACTTGGTTGGGGAGAGGAGATCGGGGAATGTGCCAAGTAATATGCTCATACTGATTTCCCTTCTTAGCCAAATCCAATTAAACTGGCCCTCAGCAAGACTGCATAGTTTTATACTGACTAGTACTGTGCATCTCTGAACATTTTCTTCTTATAGCCTCACCTGAGGCTTTCCCTTTCAGTGTTTCTTGTAGCAATGTCTGAAGTCTGTTACCATGACATATTCTACAGCACATGAGTCACAAATTCAGGGTCTTTGGCTCCCTGGTCTACAGCAGCTGCTGGAACCTTCCATCTTTTAAATTTGTTACCTTCTCTTTGAATTATTTTTTTTATTATTATTCTCACAGTGTTAGTAGTCATTTGGATTTGGGGCCATGCTGGCAGGCACTTCATTTTGCTTTTTGCACAACCATGTACAAAAATGTGTTTAGAGCATTCATTACACACATATAGGGAAAAAGAGTAAAACTATATAAACCTCAAATAGGTCAAATGCATTTTTTATTTTAACAATCTCCCATAATCCCTTTCTCCAGGATTCTGATTCAAGGCCCTTTGAAGTCAAAGGAAAGACTCCCATTGATTTCCATGAGCTTTAGGATAAAACCCAGTGTCTGGGAAGCTTTAAAACTCTTCACTAACTCTTAGGTGGAATCAAATATACAATCAGTTTAGGCAGGAGCACTCAGTTTTTTGCTGTTAAAGCCTGAACTTATTTTCCTCTGAAGAGGAAACACCAAAAAAAGGGAAAGAGAAAAGACTAGCACAGGGGTTTGCAATCTGCGGCTCTGGAGCCTCATAAGGCTCTTTGGCGGCCTCCTTGTGTCTTGGGGCTCCGCCCCACCCCAACCACCACCGCCGAGTGACTCACGCCAGGCCCGGACTCCTTCCTGCCACCAGGGGACCTGTGGGCTTCCCTCCACCCTCACCAGGGGACCCTGCAGTAGGAGCCCTGGCCTACCTCTCAGCTTCCCCCACCAGGAGACTACGCCCATTGCAACTCTCAAAATACTTGGTTATTGAAGGAATTTTTTAAAAAATGGCTCTTCTTATCTTTCGGGTTGCCAACCTCTGGACTAGCAAAACTAGCTTCTATCTCTCATTCATGAAGTTGTGGTGTTGGAAGACTACTGAAGAAGTGCACAGTGACCCAATGAGCTGTTCTAGGAACCCCCACTTTACTTCTGCTGGCTCTTGAAAACTTTGGAGACCGTAAGTTGCATTCATTTTTGTCTTACTGGAATGGAAAGCAAACTTGTTTTTACTGAGAACAAGCAGACAGCAATCCTCTTGCTTTTGCCAAAGAGGTTACAACAAAGTAGTGCAAAGTTAATTTCTGTAGGCTAAATAAACAGAATTTTTATTAGAACGAAGACAAACAGAATGGTAGGAAAGAGGAAGTAAAAGAGGAAGAAGGTGGGTAGGATTGAAAATAAAACATGAGTATAGCAAGTTATCCATTAACACTCCATGAGTTGCTTAGGACACTACTCTAGAGGTGGTGATCTTGTCTCGTTCCCCTTCCTCGTTCCCCATTCTGGCCAGAACATCTTTCAAGATCAGGAGAGCGAGGAAGAACTAATGGTAAGAAGGTAAACATCAGTGTTCCAGTGCGTGATGGTGATGCTGTTACTCTAGTCTGAGCTGTATAGGTAGTCAAGTGCTGCCCAGAATAGAAATATTCAAAGGCAGGACATCCTTGACTCATAAATAATATCCAGTCAAAGTAAGTTTGCACTGATCTGAATAAGAGCACTTTGTTTCCCCTAAAATGCCTGTAGCCTATTGTGAGAACAGTTTTGTAACCACACCAGAATCTTGGAAATCTCCACAACTGACAGTGCCTTTAAATCAAAGTTTCCTGCTCAAGGATTTAAATCATGATTAAAACTGGTGATTTAAATTGCTTTGATTTAAATCAATCCACCCTGCTGGGATTGACATTTTATCATATACAACATGGGTGAAAGGTGGAAAACTCATTTTATCCATAAAAAGGTTAGTATAATTACTGTTGAAAGAAAATTCTGGATAAAAACAAAGGAAATATGTAAACTGAGTTTGTCTAACTTAAAATATCAATTTAATCATATTTTGAATTTGTACTTGTTAGTTTCCTAACATTTCCTAAAGAAAAGTTATATTTTAATGGTTAACAAGCAATAAAAATAGTTGATTTGTAACTAAATATAACCTTTACACAACATTTTTGTTTCTTTTTGCTAGCTAGTAGAACACCACATTTATACACATTTATTTAAACAATGATATAACTTAACTTTTTTTACTAGATGAACTTTTTACTTGCAATTTTTGTCAAGCTCTACTTGGACAGAAATTCAAATTCATTTAAAAATGCACAAAACCCACATTTTATTTTATTTTTTATTAAATAAAAGTACCTTAAATATCCTGGACACATAAGAAAAAAAGTTTATCAAAACATGTTTGGCACTTCAAACTAATTAATTAAACAAAGGAAGTAGTATCTATAGCTACTGAACTGAACTGATTATTTCTGGTCACCACGTCCTTCAAGATTTTAGTTTATCATAGTTTTAGGAAAGGAAAACAAGCCTTCATCTTCTTTTCCAACTACCAATGGGTTTCTTAACTTTGAATGAACTATTCATTGAATGGAACTAGTTCAATAAACTGAAATAAAGAAAATATTCTCTGTGCACTTTAAGAAGAAGCCACTGGTGTCAAAAGCTGGTTTAGAGCTTCAACAAATTCTAGTTCTCAGGGCATAGTCAGTGATTATCACCAGTTCAGTGGTTTGACTTCCTTTAAAACTTGGCAGTAAGTACATACTGTTTAACATTCTTTTTTTTGTTTTTAAAATGTAAAAAAACAAAAAACAAAACCAAAAAACCTGTATTTCATTTTAATTAAATAAATCTAATTTAGATTTTAAAAAACCTAATATTTTTAATCGTTTTTTATCCACCATGAATCCAGGTTTCAACACAGCAGCAGGATCAAGCAAATGTTCTCAGCCTACGAGGATGTGCATTTCTCCAACTTCTTTCAATGGGTTATTTAAATAGCTCCTGCTAAGATGCATGAAAGACGCTTTATTTGACTCCTCTTTTGGCCTATACTAACCACCTAATGGCTCATTTGATAGTAGATTCTCCGTACTTTAAGGTCTTTAAATCACTATTTGAAGACTTTACTAATTCAATCATAGCTTAGAGGTTTATTGCAGGACTGGGTGGATGAAGTTCTGTGGTCTACATTGTGCAGGAGGTCAAACTAGATTATCATTGGTCTCTTGTGACCTTAGAGTCTATGAATCTATCTTCCAGCTCTTTTCACTGTCAGATTCCTAGGAAGGTCAGGTAAGGGCTTGACTTTATGTTGTGACATCTGTTGATGGGGCATCACTAATACATGGATGAAATGGAAATAAGAAAATGTATAGATCCAAGATACTAGCACTGGATAACAGAGATAGTGGCTGCATCAAGTTCTTTAGATAGGACAGAGGTGCTATCTAGACATATCAATTTCACCTTAGCTTACTTCACCACCTAATATAATACATGTTAATCCCTGCCTGCAGAAAGTAATGGTTTCCCTGTGTGTGCTCAGAAGTGTGTGACATCTGTCAATCAAGTCTCTCAGCCCAGAGATGCCATATCATTTCATCATGCTGGTGATGATAAATGTTTTCCTCAGATAAAATTATGTATGTGATGAATTCTTTCAACTCTGGGTTTCCTAAGGTTTGAGGTTGCATAGACGACACATGTTACCATAGTTTCATCTGCATTAATACTAGAGAAATGTTTCCTTTCCAGAAACAGTTAATTATCAATAGCCAGATGGTGTATGACAGAGCATGTGTGGTGATGCGTATGCTTGGGGTTTTTCCAGGTTTGGTTCATGATTCATTCAGTTTTGATTTGCCTGACTCAAAGGAGAGGACATCTCAGATTATTATTATTATTATTATTATTATTAATAATAATAGTTACTATCATTTAGCACTTTACACATTCCAATGTGCACTCATTGGCCTGCAGATTTTGGATGACAGTCTGATAATGCATAGTGTGATGTTAAATCTCACAAGATTGCACAAACAGATTCCTATCAGGCTTCCTTGTTTGTTTCACACGAATGATAAGTCACATGAGCCTTTTGTGAGATTTACTGCATCTTATTCAAAGGCCTTTTGAAACTGAGGGGTGGAATGGTGGATTGGGCTCAGCTTTCCTAATCGTTTGTGGGTCTATTCGTATTCCTCAGTTACTAATGATTATAATGCAAACTGTCACTCTCTTTTTATTTTAAGGGCAAGACTGGCTACTGACTGGCATTCTACAATGCAATACCATCTGTGCATCTAAGAATATAGTGCTAAGGAATATAGTGGAATATCCTTTCAGCTTTATGAAAACATGCATCTACTGTTGGCGGCCTGGGGCATCTCCATGATAACAGAGGTGTCACGTCAGTGTGCTGTGCAACATTCTGTAGCGTCATGTCACTAAGAAGGGTCCCACTTCAGCTATGAAGTTACAGTGGGTGTCCTCTAGCTAATCCAGAACATGGCTGATGCTGCAGAGGCAAAGCATGCTCACCATTCATGAAATTCATACTCTGCAGATTTCCTGGTGCCCTTATGGGGACAAGTTCCCCCCACCCCTAAAGCTATGAGTATGTTAATATGTCACTCGTTTGTGGATGTGTGGGGTTAGGTGTGTGTTGTGCTACTGTTAACATCAGTGCCTGTGTCACAATATTGACAGCATCTGTACCCTGTTTGCTCTCAAATAATATTAACATTACACTGTTTGCTTTCTGTGCTGACAGCACTTCCTGCGTTATTCTGTGTGACGACAAGTAGTTCTGAATGCCATTAACCAATATTTTCTGCTCTTGCGCCAGACGTACCTTACTGTGTTCCTGGGCTGAGGCATAACACTCCTCCTGTGTTTGTCACCTGCCTCATTTCTTTGATACTGTCCCTGGATGGGGTTCTAGGATGGTGCCTTCATTCCTTTTCTGGATTTCTCTCTGCACTCTGTCCAGTCTGTGATCCAGGGTTTCTGAACATAGCTCGTGGGTCATGGTGTTGGGAGCTGTGGAACAGCCTTTGTGCTTTCATGACGATTGTATCAGTTTCTCTCTCTTCAAGTCCCATGTACTGTAAGAGCTTTTCTCCACTGACTCCAGCCTAGATGTCCCAACCGCTTTTTCTTCCCCCTGCAATCTATCTTTTTCTGACCCCTAATACCTCTACAGGGGATGAATTCTCTTTCTTCATTCAAATCGCTCCTCAGGACACTGCTGTCATGATGCCTACAAGAAGAAAGTTAAAACATTAATTTAAAAAGTCAATCCTTTATCTGAGATTCTGTTATCTCTTTTTTCATTATTATTATCATTTAGATGTCTAACTTTTCAGTGTAGGGATTTATCTCCTTTTGTTTTGTACAGCACCGCATGCTGTGATCACTTCATATATAATACTATACTAATTATAAGTTCCAGAGGGATGGCCGTGTTAGTCTGATTCAGCAAAACAAACAAGGAGTCCTCTGGCACTTTTAAAGAGTAACATATTTAAAGCTCGTGATAAATACATTTGTTAGTCTTTAAAAGTGCCACAGGACTCCTTGTTTGTTTTACACCAATTTTAGTAACTTACTATGTCTCTAAGACAATATTTCTGTATGTACGTAAGATATCACAAATATATTGCCAGTTCTACACCTGTGCCTCTAAAGGTGCAGAGAAAATGTGACAGTTCAGAAATACTATTTGCTTGTGTTATGGCAGCATTTACAAACCTCAACTGATAATAAGACTCCACTGTGGTGTGCTCTGGATGAGAGAAATACTGAAATAACTTCTCTTTTCTGAGGAGGTGAAGGGTGCATGACCCCACACAGGTAATGAAAGAGTTAACTGGAGACACAGCAATTAGTGCACCTGGAGGGAATGTGGTGGGGCAAGCCCAAATGAAGATGAACTCCAGCTGGGGGAGGAGCTGGGTGGTTAGAATAAAGAGCAGAAGCTTAGCGAAGAAGGGGGCTGCAGAGAAACACAAATTAAAATAGTTGAATCATTCAGAAGAGCCTTAACAAAATCACTGTTCTCAGCTTTGCAGCTTGTACACAAAACATGAGATCTAAGGGGCTTTCATTTTACCTGCCATCTCTCTGTTCTGGAATTAGATCACTATTCTTACCCTATTGATACGGGCATTGCCATTTACTCTGAAAATCTGATTGGCTGACTTATTTCTACCTTTTCCAAGTACGAACTACAGCAGTCACATTATTGTAGCTGTCAAAATGGAATCACCCAAAAGTGGGAGCAGAAAAGCCTATTCCAGTGTTCATGACCCGCTGTAAAATGTTTGGGTTTGATTTTACTTTGTAGAAACATTTATAAAATGTGTGTTTTCTAAGAATGATGATGTTACTTATATTACATTAAAACTTCATAACAAAGCAGCTTGCTAAGAGTGCTTTGTCCACATGTTAAAAAGATTAGTAAAAGAAAGCAATTACTCAGGTATATGAGTGTCCAGGACCACCACCTTATCCTACTTTGTAAACAAGAGAGAAAACATTCAACCAGACTTCTCTAAAATGCCATCACAATTGGGAAGGAGCAAACAATTGTATTAGGTTAGTTCAACTGGGAGTAACAAGAACTACCAGGATGAAAATGAGGAAAGGAAACTTTGCAGTAGGTTTTCCAATAGTTCCTGAAAATAAAGGTCAGTTTGACCTCAGAATAATCTTCCAGAATAAATTATAGAACTGCAAGGGCTGCGGTTATTCATGTTTAGGATAAACAGAACATTCAGGACTTCTCCAAAACACTTGACAGTTGTGAGGCAGCTGATGTGCTGAGACAATGGCTTATGCTGACCAGTACTCTTTCCTTTGTCCCCTGTGCTCTGTCTGTGCCCGTTGTCTTTTCTCTTACACTTTGATTGCAAGCTCGTTAGGGCAGGGACAGTCTTCAGGGCGGGCCTTAAGGAAAATGGCCACCTGGTACGACCTTTCTTTGGCACCCTTTAAATACTGCTCTCCAAGCAGCAAGGAGCCACTCAGCATGCAGAGCATTAGTAAATGGCATTGCAGATGTCATGCTGCCGGGAGGGTGGAGAGGGGACTCATGTGAGTGTCTGGTTTCTGCCCTGCAGCCCCCTTTATCCTTTCCCCCACCTCCTGGGCGGGCACAGCCTTTCTGTAGCTTCTGCACCTCCCCACCCGCCCTCGACTACGGTGCCCTGGGCAGTTGTCACATCACCCACTCAGAAGACTACGTAGGCTGCATTTAGTTCTGTGTTTGTACAGCACCTGGGTCTGGCACAATGGGAATTTGGTTCATGCCACCATGCAAATGTTATTAATTTTCCATGGAGAATAATTCTGCATTTCCAAGGGAATGAACCAGATGTTCTAACATCCCTTAAACTGTTAGGGATCCTAATCCCTTAGGATTTATTTCTAAATCCTAAAATAACGTGAATGCAAATGTTTCACAATGTTGCCATAATTTGGTTCAGTGCTGTGTGGGAGTGCTAGTGAAGACAAGGCCAAAAATAAACAAAGGCCTCAAAAAAGGGGAGAAACTGGCAAGAACACATTAGGGAGAAAAAGAGCCACCCCCAACAGAATAAAAAATTCAGTTCAAAATGAATATATATTCATTTTCTTTTCAAGGTGTAGGGGGTGGGTGGGTATGATAGAACTGTTGAAAGTGACAATTCCAGCCAAAGTATTTTGGTTAGTGAAATACTTTTTTTTTTTAATAGGAACATTTTTCAGTTGAAAAATTTCAACAAACAGCATGGTGACCTTTGACTACAGACAAGACCTCAGCAGAACCGGTTGCCAGTGGAACACCCTAGCATCACATTCAGGAGTGTGACGTGTGGACCAGAGGGCTGCTCTGTCATGGTTTTCATTGACTTTAGAAAGCGGTTTCTCAACTATTGGATAAATTCGAAGAAGTCCCCGAAGTGTTTGACGCAATATTTGCCATTGTTTATTAAATGTTCTGATACGTATCACTGTCCTAATCTAAAGGTGTATACAGCATCTGCACTTCCATATGTTTTAGTGGTTTTTTTTTTAGCTTGCTTTCAAAGTAACCAGAGGTTTCAATTTGAAAATGACTTGGTCAGGAATCTGTATGAAATTGCATAAGTAACACATTCCCATCTTTGTCTGCATGCACTAGAATAATGGAGTTCTGAGTCCTTCCGTCAATGCTCCTACAAGCATGACTAGAACCTGCCAGACTACAGCATCTGACTGAGGATATCGAAAAGTGATCCATGTTGTCAAACACTGGCAGATTCATATGAGGATAACACCTAAGTGGCTGTCAAAAAAGGTGTCAGTGTATGAAATGTGCAGGAAAAGCAATGGAGTTGAGCAAGTCATGTTATATTGATTGTGATATATACTGATACATGCCAAACTCCTTAGTAATACCTTCATTGTGCCTGTTCCTCCATCCCCCTTTTTCTATTCACGGGATGTTCTTATCTGTGACATGACCTTAACCTCCCAAACTTTTTTATTTTGGGAAAGAATCATGGCACGCTTCTCCCAGCAGCTAGTATACTCTTTTTAATGTATATACCTTACCCCTAGCCAAGCACTCTTTCTAGACTGTTTCTGTTTATATACAACAATTCTTTTCCTAACTGGTTACAATATTTACTATATAATGAAAATTCATGCTATTGCAAAACAGTTAGATGTGTCTTTGGTGCTGTTACATATAACAATCCAATATTTCCTTTATACATATGATAATACTGTTGTCATTTTTAACTTTAAATGTCTGTAGAAAGCTCTGCTAGTTATGCATTATGTGACATTCCAGGAATAGTAATTGCCCCAGGATATACAGTCCATCTCTGCTCCCTATATTTAAAAAGAAATGGAATGTGTCAGAATGGAGAAACTGTTAAATTGACTAAGGTGTAACATTGTATATTATTGGGAGTGGGCGGGGGGTGAGAGTGAGTGTATATGGACACACATGCAATCAGATTATAATAATAATGTTACTGTAAACTTGTGATAGTATTACTCACTTTGTGTGCATATATTATGCACCAGTGCCCTCTACTGGATTAAAATGGATAGAGCTTCACACACAAAATGAAAATGACCAACTGGGTTTATTAAAGGCTATAAACACAAAGTGGAGGAAATCTCTCCTCCAACCGCCCCAAATACAGTTTGAAAATTGTCACAACTGGAAAACAGGTCTAAAAAAACAAAACAAAAAGCAGTCCTGACATGAGAGATGAAAGTGTGCTTGACGCAATCCCATTTTAACCCAAGAGATTAAGTAATTATCTGTTTCTCCATGTTCTCCCTGTGATAGGTATGTAGAGCCCACACTACCCAGTAAGGGGTTAATGAATGCCTGCCCACCTACACCTGCAAAAGCTGTCAAGCCTGGAGAAAAGGGAGAAGCCACGTTCAGTAGGGGCTGATTGACAGAAAGAGTTTATTCCTGGAATGAAAGGCTGACTGGAGCCAGAGTCTAGCTGGAGACTGCTTGAAAGAAGGCCCGTCTAAGGCCAGGAGTTTCCTAGATGCTGTTTGAGGCCAGACATTCCTGGGGGCAAGTAGGCGTGCTCTGGTACGCTGTATACTTGCTTTGCTCTCTGACTAATCTGTTTTCATTTTTGAAGCTGTGGAGGTATGAGCCCAGGAAGTGGATGTAACAAGACGTAGAGATAGGCTGGCATAGGAATCTGCCCAGGAAACAGGTCATCTGTGTAGACATCTTTTAGCTGCACCTGAGAGGGTCTCTGGTTTGCAACCCAGTAGAGGAAGGGACCCGATTTTCCCTACAGGCCTACTGCTGAAGGTGACATGAAAACCTCCAGGGACAAGGCATGTAAGGACTCCTGAGTTTGAACTTGGCGAAAGACTTGACATGAGGCTTCTGTGTTGTTGGAGTCTGATAACCAGTGGTTGTTGGACCACATCCATCACCTGGCAGCCGGGAGCACCCGAGGAGGCACCACTCTGCGACACCCAGCAATGTGGGGGCACGCTGGCTGGTGAGTTGCACTTCTACACTACAATTTTTCTTGGGACCCAGTTAAAAAAATCATTTATGCCCATGACCCGGCCCTGGGCCAGGGATCGGCAACCTTTGCTGACCCCCCATGCCAGCCCCTTCTCCCCAACCCCTCAACAGTGTGGTGGCCCTCTCCACCAAAAATGTGACCACTGCTTGAAAATTCAGCAGCAGCCACAGCTAGGGGGTGGGGAGGGTCCCCAGGCATGCAGTCGAAAGAAGCCCGGAGCACTTCTTTCTGCGGCGTCCTTGGAAACCCCTGCCCAGCCGCCACCAAAAGGAGCCGCTCCATGTATCTCTGATTGTGGTGGAAAATCTTCTTGGTAAAATCCTGGTCCCACAGACTCCATTGAAGGTGAAACTCCTGTTCATGTCTGGGAGATCCATAATATGAATGTATTAGGTCACCTTTCCCTTAAATTAGGGGAAAGGTAGAGTATTCACATGCAGGGAAACTTGTTTAACTTAGCCAAAGGCCTGTTCTTCTTGATTTACCTCTTATTTAGTGTTTGCTATTTGAAGTTGATTACTTCAGTCTTTTGCTTCTGGACAATTGAATGATTGAAACTTTAACAAGAATGGTAATTAGCTAATGACAAATAATGAACTTCCAGTGTGAATTTACAAAGCTTTAGGTTGATGAACATTTTAATGCATGATCTAAGTATTTTCAAATAAGCAGTATAACATTCTGAATAGCAATGAATTCTGGCTAGGCTGATTATTCTTGTTTAGTTCTTCTTACTGAACCAGGTCTGATACTTGGCCACATACTTGCAAGTGTGTCTTGCCTTTTCTCAGTTCCCTACAATCTTGAATTCCTGTTCTGTGGCTGCTTTTGGTTGTTTGAACCCATTTTCCCTGTATGTGTTCCAGTTGTCGGTTTTTATTCAAGTGTTCTGAAACTTTCCATAGATTTTTCGTATTGAATTGATGCCTAATGAGTTAACGATTTGGGGTAAAATGTTCAGACGTGCATAACTCCCACTTTCAAAATTTACTGAAGTATGCATTTGCCCAAGTTTCAATGACCTTAGGCACTTCTGATAATTTTACCTTCTTCCTTCATTGATGTGCTGGTAAAGCATAGTGAATCCATTCACTTTTCTATATGTAGTTTATTTACAAGTGCATGCATGCTTCAGCAGGGTTACAATCACATAAACAAGTTACTTTATCGTTCAGGTATTTGTGTTCCAAAAAACCTCCAATTCCTCAGACGATACATCCAATTCTGTGGGTCTTTTGTAAAGCCACCTAATCTCAAACAACCCTCACGACATGGCACTCCCCCCATATGTTGAGTGTACTTGGCCACATGGTCTGGGTGTGGGGTAAGTAGATTGGCCTGGGTGCTCCACAACCCAAAAGGAGCCCACTAGAGTTCTGTAGCATATGAAAATTATACTTTGCCATTATCTTCTCCACTGCTGTTCCACGTTACTGTGCCCTTCTAGAAAAAAAGCAGTAAGTCTCGCTATTGAGGTGCAGTACTGAGTTTTTAAATCACACTAGTGTTTCATGAGTGCATATATGAGTTCTATCCCAGTATGCAGTGCACAAGAGTAAAACTTGGGCTTGGATCCTCCCCATAGATCTTACTATCTGGCCCTTTCACCATGGTTACTAGCATCTGAATGAAACTGAATGCCAAAAAATTCACAACAGCCTGACTCAGGCTGGCTGGAAACCCCCTTTACTACTTTGACTTCGTGGAAAGGTAGTCCCTATTCCAAGCAAACAAAGCCACAGTGCTACATGGTATGGGCCTTTGTATTAATGACCGAGTTGAAAGAACATAGAACCAATACCTATGTCTTAGTCAGATTAGGCAGTTTTCTTGGTAACATTCACCCAAGGTAACAATCCCTTCTGCCAGCTACAGCCTTTAACCCTACAAAGGAAGGAACCCTTATGCTAAAGGCTGGAAACTGTTGCTTCCAACATTAAATTTGCAAAGCTACTGAGGAAACAAACTAAGAATCCGCAGGAGCATAAAACGGGAAATTTTCCTCTGGGGAATGCCCCCACCCATTGTTTTCTTAAAAGCTACTTGTGGCACCTCCCCTCCCCCCCCCCCCCACACACACCTTTGACTCTTGCCTTTTTTTCCAATTGAAAAACCTGTAATAAAGGACAGCATCATCATCTTTTTTTTTAATGAAATACTTAAGTGAGTGTTACTAGTAAATAGCGAGAAGTAATACTTTTTAAATGAGTGTCACTTTCTCCCAGTTTAAAATATCTTCCCCACTTCACCAGAAGGATGGGGAATTAAGTTAGCAAGGCTGGACACTTTTGCAATTTCAAAACCTTTTTAAAAATTGGGGGAAAAAATAAATGTACAAAGTCAATTTTTGGCTAAACACATTCACTGAAAAATTTTCAGACAGGTCAATTTTTTTTACAATATATACTACATACATAGTATGTACATACATACATACATACTACATATGGTGTATGGTAAAAAGGAAAAACACTTCTGGACTTGCTACACGTACAACTCTCAGTTCCTTAAAAAACAGTTTTGTTCATAATGCCATCTAGATTGGCTTTCATATGCCAACGTATTTAATCCACTATGATATAGTGAAAATCACCTAGTCCTAATCAGGTCTCTCTGTGCCCTTTAGAACAAAGTCATCCTGATGTTGGCTGATGTCCCCCAATTTCAGATATACATGGCATGATACTGGCTCAGCCTCCTCCCTTGACTACGCAAATTAGCATGGCATCAGTGGCTAGTGGTTGATGGTACGAGCTGACGAATCACAGCTACAAAGCAGACCATGACGGCTGTGTCACAGTAGCCATGAAACTGGCATCCCTGAAAGATGGCAAGGACCCAGCAGGCACAGTGGTGGTGTGTATAGCTCTGTGTGTCACTAGGAATGGAAGCAGACAAAGACATTCAGATTGTATATCACTTATTCATCTTGTAGCAAAGACCCTGGAATGCTCACAGCCAATTCTTCACTGTACAACTATTCTCTTGTATTGCAGACATCAAAATTCTGCCTTTTGTGGAGGTTGGGCTAACCATTCATGACAATCAGCTGCAGATAGGCCGCTGTGCAGTGTCCATATTGATAATTCAGGATTCTGTACCAGGGTCCCAGCAAGCCATCCCAGACTAGCTGACTCTGGCCTCCACAAGCATGTCTTTCAGTTGGAGTTTCTGAGCCTGCTTCCTCTCCTGCCCATCACCAAACACTCAGTCAATTCCCCGTGTCCATCAGTGCCCTTCAGCAAGCAGGAAGCCAATGGGAACTTGCTTCCAGCAGGCAGCAACATTATATGGCAGCCATATGCTCAGAAGGCCCACTGCAAGTGAACTTTCTAACGTGCTGATTGTGGCACCACGAATGCCAGCACCCAAAAGAACAATGAGGACCATTAATAGACTGTATTTATATCATGGTCACACCCAAAGACCCCATTCAAGCTCAGGTGCCCAGCGTGCCAGCCATGGAATGGGAGAGTGTCCCTAGCCCAACAAACTCCCAATTCAATTTAGAGATGTGGTAAATGAGGGACAAACAATAAGAAGGCAATGGGAATGAGGAGGAAGGCAGCAGTAATAAGTTAACATTGTTACAAAGGCCAGATATGTGCACAACTCGATGGCTCCATCAGGAAAGAAGAAATAGCTTGCTAGATGTCGAAGTCTACTGCCCTCTCCTTCCCCTCCCACATTAGTCCCAAATGAAGGTAATTCCCACAGTAGCAGTGCATTATAAACAAATAATGCCTGTGAACAATAGATGCTAGCCTAGGAATAAACCAGAAATATGCCATTACTGATGTTGTGGAGCCTTAAAGCTAAGCTGGACAAAAGAGATTGAAGGAACACAGTCATAATTATATATCATACTATAGATACATTAGCTACATGGAGTTAACTTTAATACACACCTTGCTACAAAATCATATAAGCAGATGTGCATGACAAACACATGATCACCACTAGAATTTGTCATGTATATTTCCCTGATGCCCATATAATTGCAATTAGTGTCCTAAATATAATAATGTATTTCCAAAGTAGTAGTCCCTGTATTGTTGGCATAAATTCACTCTACATTATGCAATACACATAATTCAAATAATGATTGTATAAGAAAGAATCCAAAACCATGGCCCCCTTGATGCATTTGTTCATAACTGTGGTGCTCTGACTCCTACCATAAAATAGTTGGAGATTATTCAAAGTGCTAAATGAAGTTCTTTCACAAAGATTTTTTGAAAAGTTCTCTGACTGGTTTTTATTTTCACTAAATGCCAATAAAAAAGACAAATTGCCCTTTATGCTTTGATTTCTGGAAATATTGCTGTTCTATGCATGGTTAAAATGCAATTCCAATGCATGTCAGATTCTCCAAATCCTTGTTTTGGAGACTATTACTCCCAAAGCATGTAAGCTATGCCTGGATGTCATTTTAAATTATAAAATAGCATCAAATAGTCATTTACCAGTGGACACCAAAGCATTGGAAACACGTCAAGAATGCCCCATAACATCACTTTCTACCATGACAACATTCTGTTTCTCCCTTGAGAGTTAAATTTTAAGGGAAATATTTGCTAAAGTTTCCTAGTCAAAAGATCTTTTATTGAAAGAGAGAGATGGTGCTGTTTCCTTTCTGAGCTCTGTTGCTTCCACTCTTCAGCACATGGAGACACAGCCCTGTGCAGTCAAATATGCTGACACACAGGGATTTGTATTTTTGAACAAAGAGAATAAAGCTTGTTGATCAACACCCAAATTAAACCAACAGATCTATGTTAGACAGGAAAGAAGAACAGGGATCTGGAGGGCAACATCAATATATTATTTAAATAAGAAGCACAGCCTGCTTTACGCTGAGAGGAGCTTTCTCGTACTCCTCCCCTAATGCTGCAAAACCTGCTGTCTTTAAAAGGAAGATGTTCCCATAAAGCTTTGCTAAAAGGGGAAATGGGGGAGGAGAATTCCTCTTATAGCATTCCTGCAGGAGTTTAATGACCTTAACTGACCTCAGGTGTCTCACTGTTCCAGCTCTGCATCTCATCTTTAGCTCATTTTGCAAGAGCTACTTAACCTAATTACTGAGAGAAGACCACTCAAGACAGTGCAACTAGTAACAAGGGAAAGAAAGAAAAAGCCAAACATGTTTTTGTCATGCGCTCTCTTGCAGGATTTTAAATGATTAAAATTCTGTATTGATTTAAAAACAGAAACTACATACATCACAGCAAACTGGGGAACAAGCAACAAAATACATGCACATGCTCTCTCTACTAGGGCCCCAATTCAGGAAAGGATCTTAGTTGAAGGAAGGACTTAATATGAGTTTAAGTAGCCTGCTGAATAGGAATGGGTTTATGCTCAAGTGGTTTCCTGAACTGGGGCCTAGAAAAACAAAGTCTCCAGCCTTGTCTCATGGATCAATGCAGCTGGATCAATTGAGCGGCTAGTGTAGACCCACTCAATCGATCCTGGAAGCGCTCTCCAGTTGACTGTGTAACTCCACCCCTCCAAGTGGAGTAAGGCTGTGTCAACCAAAGAGTGCTTCAAGTTGACGGTGCTGAGTGAAGACAACACGGTAAATAGGAGTAACAAAGTCGACGGATGATACGCATTCTGAGGCACACAGATTGAATATCTCCCATCGACTTAGCCCCCCCAGTGTAGACTAGGCCTTAGAATGCTACCCCACATCACCTTCACAGCATCTCTCAAGAAATATCCTGTACTGCTTACTGGCAGCTGCTGTGTGCTCCTTTTGATAAGAGAGAAAATCTTCCCATATCACAGGTAACTATTCAATTCAACCTCTCTTTTTATATGTGGCACAAGAGCTTTTCCACCTTCTAAGAATCCCTCTCTTTGCACAACCAAGCGTACTTGCCAATCTATTTCTTAAAATCCCATGTATCAAAGGAAAATTATGTAGCCCATATCCTTTGGAGTCAGGAGGCGACATATGATTCCATACCACTTCTACAGACATTCACTCATAGCTACGAAAATGATAGAGGAATAGAAAGTGTTTCTTGTGGGGAGACCAAGGACTGTTTGGAGAAACAAGGGATATTAAAGCTATGTAAAATAATGAATGGCACTGAGAGAGTCACCTGGCTATGCTTATTTAACTTTTCCCAAAACATAGGAACAAGGGAACATTCAATTAAGTAAATTTGATGAAAGAAGCTCTAGCTTTTGCACAATGCATAGTTGAGCTGTGGAATTCTCTGCCTCAAGATATTATTGAGGTAGAGATCAAGCAGGATTTTAAAAAGGGAGAAACACTTACACAGAACATGTCTGATTACCTAAGAGAGGATTAAAAACAAATTAAAAGGACACACACCCTTGTGTGTTGGGATATAAGACAACAGCTAACTTCCTGGGGTTAGGAAGAAATTTCTCCAGTGGACAAGATAATACATAATTGTCCACTCTGTGGTGCCTCTTTCTGCACATTTCCCTAAAGCATCTGGGTTTTGCCACTCATGGGGAGAAAATGGTGAACTGTCATAGGCAGACCACAGGTTAGAGCTGGTACAATAAAGACCATGTTTTATTTACTGTAATCAAAATAAAAAGCTTCTACTAACAGGGAATGTCAAATAATGGATCAAACTACATCTTTGGTGTCCTGCCCCCTCTATTTTATATTGTTGCATAGATAGGGGTTCGATAGATATTTCTGGCATCCCATTAAATACATCCTTTATTAGTAACTACATATACTCTTCAAATCTTAAACACAAATACACTTTCACAATTGCGCAATAAAACAAGGTTCACATTATCACAGCTGGGCTCTAACTTCACTTCAGTTCATTCTTGTATCTCACTGACTGACTGGTGATGTCTTTTATATACCAGTGAGGACATATCTGGCAACATTCTAGGTGGTTCGAGGAAAATGTAGTTCTCAGGAAATCTGGAAGGTTCCATGAGATTTTACAAAGGTCCAGAATGTTCCTGCAAGTTACTGATAAATGAATCCACATATGCAATATCTGAAAACGTTTTACTTCAAACTTTCTATTTTCTCTTTTGTTGCTAACAACAAAAACAGTGCCTCAAGCTCAGTGCCACCTAATCATGGCACCCTATGTAGTCGCCTGAGTCATCTGCCCCTAACTCCAGCCCTGCACACACATACACTTGCATTCCGTTTTTTGCTGAGAAATTGAAATGCACAAAGTAGGATAAAAGAATCTAACACTGTGTATCATTTTGAAACTAGATGAGAAGAGAATGAATTTGTTCCTATTGAAAGAGCTGTAGGTGATAGCTTGGGGGCAAAATCTTGGCCTCAGTGAAGTTAATGACAAAACTCCTGTTGACTTCAGTGGGATTTCACCCCTGGCATTTTAGGCAAGCAGGAATGTACATAACTTGATACTACAGGAAATCTCAGTTGTTTCACAATTTAAAACATTTTGCAAGAGAAACAGCTCAGGCCCCAGGTATAAGTTCCGAAGAGGAAGATTTTCTCTACCAATTCCCCTTCTTTCCAACCAAAATAGACTTGGTTTTTTATTTGTGTTGCTCCTTGTAAACAATGAGCTAATTATGATCTATTTATGTGCTATTACACAAATACCTTTCTTATACTATAAAGCTATGTATGTGAGCATTTTCATTGGTGAAGCTAGGGCAGTTGCACTGGAAAAGATATAATTTCTAGAGTTTCTGACTCAAAAATGGTTCAGCAGCTTCCAGAATTTCTGGAGTCTATTATGAATGGACATTTGCAATATAATATAGTCCTAAGTTTGGAAGTTCTGAGCCACCGTTTGTTTCATTAAACTCTTCTCTTTAAGTGTTAAGTCTTGAGTGTTGCTTTTCCTGTTGAACACATACATTGACTTCTTTTGAATTAACTGGGTGGAGTTTTCATAGCAGCGTACTGAATAATTCAATAGCAGAACTTGCTGCTGTTTTGCCAGTTTGTCCCACAAAGAGCATTCAATATTGAACTGACACTAAAATGTGGGGGACGGGTTGGTTTTGCAGTTCAGGAACTGCATTGCATTGGACTTAGGAGATCTGAAATTCAGTTCCTGGTTGTGCTACAGACTTTCTGGGTGACCTTGGAAAGCCATTTAACCTCTCTAAACCTCAGTTCCACATCTGCAATGGGGCTAATATATTTTTCTCCCATCTCTTGTCTTTTTACTTTAGATCAACTCTTTGAAGTAGTTGCTGCCTCATACTTTGCTTGTGCAATACTTAACACAACTGGGCACCAGTCTCACTTGTGGCCTTACTTACTAATATAATACAAACAGTTAATAACAATAGCAGGTCTGACTGTGATCCAGTATAAAGTGGGACAAGACAGAACACATTTATAAATTATTCACTTGAGAGTCCTGATCGTGCCAGAGAATGCGTAACAAGGAGATCTGACTGTATTCCTGAATAATTGCCAAACAATGTGTCTCCCTTAGGAAACTGTATAGTTCTTGCCTTGGGATGTCATCACCTCCATCACATTCTCTGGCTCAGTCCAGATCCCTACTTGGGCTATGTAAATCACTGATGTATATGTAACTTTAGCACCCTAATTGCCAAGATGGAATCTGCTCTGCTGGCAGCTCTGGCCAGGAAAAGGCAGGCACAGGAACACAGCAGGGAAAGTCCCTTCCACCCCAGGGGCACCTGTTCCAAACCTCCCAGAATGAACACCCACCATGTTAGTACAGTGAATATAGGAAAGGGAAGTGTTTATTTACAGGGGGATGAATGGAGAAAGACAGTAGGGGGAAAGATAAGGGGAGCAGCAAAATAGTGTTACATTCCATATCCGGCCCAAGGGTGCCACAAACTTAACAGACAGACAGTGAGCAATGCATCTTCCCTCAGCTCAAAAGTCCTGGGCACACAGTTCTGATCCAGTGGTGAGTCTTGAGTGCTCCTGGTCACCTTTTGTGCCAGTGAACTTTCCGCAGCAAACCCCTCTGGTGCTTCTTCTGCCACTCTCTGCAACCCCACACAGAATGTTGCCCACCCCACTTAGCTAGCTACAGCCTCCCTCCTTATTCCCAGTGCAAAGTCACAGCACTCATGGCCCCACACAGTTCTGGAGTGCAAAGATACTGAGTCCAGCTCTGTATTGTCCTTCTTGGGTGATATCTGGCTACAGTCCTAGGCATCCCCAGTCAGCCACTCCATCCCTTCCAGGCTTTGGGCTGGTTCTCGGCTGCTTCAATATTGTGAAGGCTTTTCACTGCAGCCCTTCTGCCTGGAGCTCCAATTGAACCCCTTCACTCGCCACTCTCCCCCCCCCCCCCCAAACAGCACTCCCTCCTCCTTGAACAGTCATCACTTCCCCCATAGGGCAAAAGATTTAAAAGGACCATGCTCCCTGAAACCGCAGGGATTACACATAGAATAGCAATTTTGTGAAAGTGGCTTGCCACAGTATTTTGGAAGTTTAATTCATTCTAGACCAGGGTCAAACATGGGCTGAATGTGGCCCATGAACCTCTTTTATTTGGGCTCCTGACTGCGCTCGGTGGGACCACATGTTCTCCCTAACAGAGAGAGAGAGTATGTGGTCTCACATACCCAGCACTCTACAATGCTGCGAGAGCATCATGTCTTGTGAGACTGTGCTCCGTGAGACCGTACTCTCCCTCTTCCCATCCCCTAACAGAGAGGGGGGGGAGGGTATTGCAGAGCACAGTTTCGCATACACAGCACTCTGCGATGCTGCAAGTGTGCTGTAGTATTTCAATATGTGGTACGTGTGGCCCACTTTATGTACATTTAAGTCAAATCTGGCCCACCATACCAAATTAGTTTGACACCCCTGCTCCAGATCAACCTCTATCCTTAGTATGCCACGCCCACTGAAACTCAATAAAGCACTACAATGGTAAAGATGGAATTGAAAGTAAAGGTAGAAACTGAGGAGAAATTGTCAAATGAGAAAGAGTCCCATGCAGTTACATCAGCTGAAGGCAAACAATTAAATACTGGCAAATTTTACAAGTGCTAGAAGTCTAAATGTTAAAATGGGTGAACTTCAGTGCCTAAAGGAGGATATTGATATAAAAGGCATCACAGAAACATGGTAGAATGATGGCAATCAATGGAACACTGTAATACCAAGGTAAAAAATATGTAGGAATGACAGGTCATGCTTGTGGCGAAGTGGCACTAGATGTGAAAGAAAGCGTAGAGTCAAATATGGTAAAAATCTTAAATTAATCAAACTGTGCCATAGAATCCCTACGGAGAAATATTCTATGCTGGAATAATAAACGTATAGCAGTAGGACACACTACTGACCACCTGACCGGGATGATGAAGGTGATTAGAAAATGCTCAGGAAAATTAGAGAGGAAAACTCAATAATAACAGGGGATTTCAACTATCCCCATATTGACAGGGTATGTGTCACCTGAGGAGGGAACGCAGAAATGAAGTTTCTAAATACCATTAATGACTATTTGCTGGAGCATCTAGTCCTGGAACCCACAAGGGGAGAGGCAAGTCTTGATTTAGTGCTAACTGGCACACAGGATCTGGTTGAAGAGGTGAATATAGCTAAACCGCTTGGTAAGAGTGATCATAATATAATTCAATTTAACATCATAGTGGGGGAGGGGGTACCAAAAAATCCCATCACAGTAGCATTTACTTCAAAAAAAGAAATTATAGAAAAATGAGAAAGCTAATTAAATTTAAATTAAAAGGTCAGTTACAAGAGAGAAATGCCTGTAAGCTGCATGAAAAATTATTAAAAACACCATTTAGAAGGCTCAAATAAAATGTGTATCCAAATTATAAAGAATGGTAAGAGGACCAAAAAAAATTTTGTTTAAAAATCCCACCATAGGTAAACAACAAAGTGAAAGAAGCATTAGAAGGAAAAAAAGGCATCCTTAAAAAACTGGAAATCAAATTCTGTTGAGAAAAATTCAAAAGGAGCATAAAAAATTAGAAAGGGGTACTCTGGCAAGTCAAGAATAAAAGTATAATTAGTCAGACCAAAAAAAAGTAAGAAGAGTAACTAGCAAAGAATCAAAAACTAACAACAAAAAGATTAATACATAAGAGTCAGGAAGCCTGCCAAACAATCAGTGGGGTCACTGGACAATTGATGTACTAAAGGAGCACTCAAGGAAGACAAGGCCATTGTGAAGAAACTAAATGAATTCCTAGCATCAGCCTTCACTGCACAAGATATGAGGGAGATTGCCTCACCTGAAGTAGTCTTTTAAGGTGACTAATCTAATGAACTGTCCCAGATTGGAGTGTCAGCAGTAGAGGCTTTGGAACAAATGGATAAATTAAACAGTAATAAGTCACCAGATGATATACACTCAAGAGTTCTAAAGGAACTCAAATATTAAATTGAAGCACGATTAACTGTGGTATAAAACCTTTCACTTATTTCAGCTTCCGTACCAGCTACTTGGAAGATAATTAATGTGATACCAATTTTTTAAAAAGGCTCCAGGGGCCATCCTTGCAATTGCAGGTTGATACACCTAATTTCAGTACAAAACAAATGGCTTGACTCTCTAGTAAAGAACAGAATCAGACACATGGATGAACATAATTTGTTGGTGAATTGTCAACATAGCTTTTGTAAAGGGAAAACATGCCTCACCAATCTATTAGAATTCTTTGAGGAGTTAACAAATCTGTGAACAAGGGCCAAAGGGGTAGCTGTGTCAGTCTAGTTCAACAAAACAAACAAGGAGTCCTGTGGCACTTTTAAAGACTAACCAGTGGATAGTGTACTTGGACTTTCAGGAAGCCTTTGACAAGGTCCTGTACCAAAAGCTCTTAAGAAAACTAAGCAGTCATGAATAAGAGGGAAGATCCTATCACAGATCAATAACTGGTTAAAAGATAGGAAACAAAGGGTAGGAATAAATGGTAAATTTTCAGAATGGAGAGATGTAAATTCCTCCAAAGTTGTGTATTGGGACCAGTGCTGTTCAACATATTCAGCAATGATCTAGAAAAAAGGGTAAAGAGTGAGATGGCAAAGTTTGAAGATGATACAAAATTATTCAAGACAAGTTCAAAGCTCATTAGAAGAGTTACAAAGGGAACTCACAAAACTGGTTGACTGGGCAACAAAATGGCAGATAAAATTCAATGTTGATAAATGCAAAGCAATACACATTGGAAAACATAATCCCAGCTGATGGGTCTAATTTAGCTGTTACAACTCAAGAAAGAGACCTTGGAATCACTGTAAATAGTTCTCTGAAAACATCTGCTCAATATGCAGCAGCAGTCGAAAAATCTAATAGAATATTAGGGGAACCATTAGGGAAGGGGTAGATAATAAGACTAAAAATAATCATAATGCCAGTATATAAATCCATAGTATGCCCACACCTGGAGTATTACATTCAATTCCATTTGCCCTATCTCAAAAAGGATATATCAGGAAATACAAAATGAATAAGGGTATGGAACAGGTTCTGTACAACAAAAGATTAAAGACTGGAACTATTCAGCTTGGAAAAAAGATGACTAAGGGGAATATGATATACGTCTATAAAATCATGAATGATATGGAGAAAGTGAATAAGGAAGTGCTATTTACCGATTCATATAGGCAGCATATTGAAAACAGCCAAAAGGAAGTATTGCTTCACACAATGCACAGTCAACCTGGATGTGATGATGGCAAAAATTACTATGGGGTTCAAAAAAGAATTTAGATAAATTCATGGCGGATAGGTCCATCAAGGGCTATTACCCAAGATGATCAAGGATGCAACCCCCTATCGCTCTGACTGTCAGAACTGGTACTGGATAACGGGATATTTCGCTTGATAATTTCTCTGTTGTGTTCATTCCTTTTGAAGCATCTGGCACTGGCCACTGATGAGAGACCATACTGGACTAGATGGTCCATTGGTCTGACCCAGTATGGCTATTCCTATATTCTTATGAAAAATCTAGGTCTTGGTGCAATGTTTGTGTATCCAGAAAGTCTCATTATTGAAGGGATTATACAATTTGCAATTTCACTAGCCCCCAGCATGCTGTGATATTTGTACAGACCAAAAGGCCACATGGAGAGGTGGACTGTAAAGTGGCATCTGACCAGGAAAAGGATTTAAGTGAAAAAGAATTATAAGGTAGAGTCTTATTTTCTCTTCAGTTTAGAGGGAGAAATGATATGACTCTGACTAAATGTCTTTCAAGAGAATATTGTGTTATGGTTACTCTCAGTTTGTTGTCCCCTCCACAGGTTTTTGAACTTCATCTCTCACAGAGACTGAAATCTACAGAAATGCTTATTACTATACTAGAGCCAAATCTTCAAAAACAGTTCTTAAATTTGCAGGTGTTCTTTAAATTGTGCCCAGATTTCACAGAATCCTTGCACTCCATTCCACAGACTCTTTTTTTGAAAAGTATTTTAGATTTGATATAATGCTGACACTTGTTATATATATTCTGTCCTTAATGTGCTGCAGAAGGCTTTACGAGAATACTTATAATTTGCAACTTGATATGTATAATTTCACATTTAGAATTCTCTTGCCTTCTACATTTGTGTGTGGAATCCTACAAGAGCATTTAATAGAACTTTTTTCTCCTGCATTTGTTTTGATTGCATGTTGTCTGACCTCTAGTGGCAACAGAGGTAAATTACTGACATTTTTCCCCCATTAATAGGAACCGCATGTTATAATTAGAGCTTTCTGGGAATTGTCAAACAAAATATTTTTTCTTCTGAAAATTCAGATGCATCAAAACTAAAACTATTTGCAAGAAAGGGAGCTTTCATAAATCTGTCTTTTGGAGAAAAAATTTTGAAGACAAAAATTTCAATATTGTCCATGTCCCAGTTCAACATTTTTGAAATAGAAAAGTTTGGGTTTTCAGTTGGATACAACTTTTAATTTTGACCTTTTAGTTGTTTCAGAATAAAAAGTCAACATTGAAATGAAATCTTTTAATGGATCCAATTTTTTTTAAAATAGCTTATCAGTCTTCAAAAAGTTTTACTATTTTTACTTTTCATCTTTATTTGGGATGAGTTAAAAGTTCAAAATCTTGAAAGTGCTAGTGGGACAGGAAAATATTTTCCTGGCTAGCTCTCATTGCAATGACCAGTCATGGTTTTTACCCAGTGTGAAGGCATTCCTCTGGGATGTGGGACCATCAGTTTATGTTCCCCCCTCCACCTGAGGGGGAGACAGGATTTGAACAGGGTTCTGTTACCGCTTAGGTGAGCGTGCTAGCCACTAGTTTATGGGATATTCTGATATAGGGCTGCCTCAATCTGGCCTGTTGAAAGTGTTCTGTTGTGAATAAATAATTCATTGGAACAGTGGGGACTGGATCTTGGTCTCCTCAGTGAGTACTTTGACCCCCAGGCTAGAGTCATTCTCATACTTGCAAGTATGCTTGCTTGCTCGCTTTTGGCCCAGTATTGCAGAAGCTATTTCTCTGTGGATAAATAGTGAAAGAATCATTGGTCCAGAGAGAGTAAGCAATTCTGAGTGACTTTGTATGCTACTGGTTAGAGCACTCACCTGGGAGACCCTGGATCATGCAACCTCTGGTTTTTCTAGTTGCCTAAAATTTGAGTGTGGAGAACATCACCACATTTAAATTTCTTTGTGAATCTTGCCGTGAGTCTAGGAGGAGCTCAGTTTAGCAGCTATAATCACTGCATAACGGGGTTTGATATTACCTTTGGGTGCGTCTACACTTACAAATTAAGTTGACTTAAGCTTGCTTAAATCGACTTAATTTAATCTGCGTCTATGCTACAATTTCCTTAAGTCGACTTAAGCTGCTGCTTAAGTCAACTTAAGGAAATTTAAAGTCGACTTTATAAAACCTTGTTTAAAGTCGACTTTACTGGCTAAGTTGATTTTATAAAGTCGACTTAGCCAGTGTGGGCGCAGATTAGCCCTAAATCAACTTAAAGGGCTCCAGGGTTCCCCCACTGCCCTCCCTGCCAGGGTGGCTGGCACAGCCAGAGCCTGGCGTGCCCACCCACAGGGCAGGACACAGCCCTGCCCACCCCACTCCTATGCCCTGCCAGTGTCCCTGTTCTGCTCAGCCCCCATTGTACCCAGGTACAATGGGGCAAATGCTGAGCCCCCCTGGCACTTGTGCTGAGCCCCCCTGGCACTTGGCAAGGGGTGCCCCCCCCTGCCACCATGGACCAGTCCCAGGTCCATCTAGCCCCTAGAAGTTGACTTAGGCATCCAGTGTGGATGCTCTAAGTCGATTTGGCAAGGTCCCCTTTAAGTCAACTTAATTTTTGAGTGTGGACATGCTAAATCGACTTAACAAAGTCGACTTAAAGTTGACTTTGTTAAGTCGACTTAGCAAAGTCGACTTATTTGGCCAAGTGTAGACATAGCCTTTGAGAGTGATTTTACCAGGGGTCATATTATGGCGATGAATTTCTAATGGGCAAAGTGAAAACTATATAAAAAGAGCACTTAAAAGCTACGTTCCCTCTAAACTGCGTGGGTGCACGGCCACACAGCAGCCGATACGCACCCATGTACTATCTCAGACTCCTGCACTGCCTGACCCCCTGGCTCTTCTCCCCACCCGGATTTTCCCTGCGGCTCTCTCCCCTTCTCTCCCCAGCCCGATCTTCCCTGTGACTCCCCCCCCTTCTGTCCCCCAGCCTAATCTTTCCTGCAGCTCTCCCCCCTTCTCTCCAGCCTGACTCCCACGTTTAAAAATTTTAAGTTTATCCCCATTCATAAGACAAGACATTCATGACCACATGGCAAAATACAGGCGACAAAAACTATGAGGTGTAGATGATGGTTGAAGCTAAATAGGCAGCAAGTGTCATCATCTCACCTTTCTTTAGTAAATTAATAAAATGACAGTATTTCAGTTTAACATTTTTATTAAAGTTTGAACGAAAAGACGTCTGTGCATTTCTTTTGAATTAAGGTACTTAGGGATGCTGATGCTTCCAGCACCAAAAAACTGTTGCCCATGCGGCACCAGCCTCTCAAATTGCTGCTCAATGAGTACCATAACTTGCTCAGCTGCATCATCAGCTTAGAGGGAACATTGCTTAAGAATAGTGTGAATAGTAAAGGGGTAGCAGGGGACCCCATATACAGTAGTGGCACCTTGGAATCTATTTAAGAACACTGAATTAGAAACAGGGTTGACTTATGTACTCGTAAATACAGGTGAAAAAAGAGACTAAAACTTAAATAGAACAGTACTTGGGTTTTATCCCTATTTTACAAATGGGGAGCTGAGGCACTGATAGAGATAGCATATGGCAGCATGTAGAGTATAGATGTTGTGTGCCCAGCTGGCATGAGTATAAATAGCATTGTGAGGTACTGCTTGGGTGTGTAGACTACAAATACACCAGAACTCTAGGCTATAAACCCTACACTGCTCTTTACAGGCCCAGACAGTGCCTCCTGCATCTACCCTACACTTTTTAGCAGTTCAGTGTCCCACTGCCAGATCCTTCCCCCACTGTCTCCCTTTCACTACTGCATGCAGCTACACACAATAGTGTAGACACAGCCTACTTTTCACTACATAGAACACGCACACTATACACCATTGCTAGTGTAGAGAAGGTGTTAGTGGTTTGCCCAAGCTCACACTGGAAAACCATGGCCAAGACAAGAACTGACCCGAGGTCTCCTGAGCTCCGGTGCCATGACTCAGACAGAAAGCCATCTTTAACTTTGATTAGATGATTTTCAGGAGCCTGAGCAGACTTAGTTTGAGCTGGGTGCTCCTGATGTTGATATAAATACCATGCTTTCTTACCAGTCAATCTGCTCCTGGGTGTTTGCTTCACATTATAAAAATTAAACAAAAAGCAAATAACTTTTTTGAACTTGATGAAATGGTTAAGCATATTCTAAATTAATCCAGACCAAGTTAGCCATCCGTAAAATCACAGAGCCAATTTCGCCTTAATTCTACCAACAAGAAAATATTACTAAATAACCTTTTTCCAATATAATTTGTGTTTAATTAAAAATAGTTAAGATAACTTACTTTATCTCTAGTTCTACCCCAAACCCATAGAGTAGCTTTCAGTGACGAATGTGCACACATTTCTGAAGGGTGTGTGGTTTTTTTATTGTATCTTATTTTTTTATAAATTCATGGTAGCCCAGCAATGTTTACACTGCCCAATTTTCTTGTTCAGTAAAAACCTATTTTTTGGCTGGCTAAAGCACCCCCAGCTCTTTATTGCTTTGAGCTTAATAATACCATAGAATATTTGGAAATTTCTCCACCTTTTTTTAAGAATTTGTACAAGGTATCTGCACTTTTGGTCTTTTCTTATTCTTTTTAGAGTCTATCAACATCCTCTGTATTCCTACTCGGATTTTATTTAGGAGTATTACAGAAAGATTTTGAAGCAAAGATATTCTTGGTAAAATCTTCTGTGGCTGTTCTGACCAACCAAGAAATCATATGCATCCTTCAGGCCAGCCTACAGGGAGAGATAAGGGGACAATTGCCATGGGGCCTAGGCAATTTAAAAGAGCCCGGGACTTAAAAGGCCTCCTCTCCTCCTCCTTTCTCCCAAGGCCCCTGCTGCTTGCTTTATCTGCCTCTCCACTGCTACTCAGTTTCCCAGGTTTCAGTAATCTACCTGGGGAGTCAAGGGGACCCGAATAGTTGAGTAGCAGATACCACTTTCTCAGCCACATGGGAACCTGCATGTAAAAAATAAGTAAAAACTTCTTGCAGAAGCCCACTTGGACCTCAGCTGTTCACACTGAGTGTTCTGCCCTGGGGCCCAGAATTACTGTTGGTGGGCTTGCTGTGTAACATAGTAATACCCTTTTAAATAGAAAGCCAGTGATTATATCATTGCATAATGTTTTCTCTGAACAAAAGCTCTTTGTTGTAATGATTGTTGAGTACATTTGAGATATTTACATTGCAAGAATTTCCCTAAATAAGTATCCTAAATAAAGAAGTAGTTTTTTTAAAAAAAATGTTATAAAAATGCAGTGCTGGAAATTCTGACCATCACTTTGGCAATATTAGAAAATTCAAAGAAAGCAAAATACTTGCCCTACTGAAATCGATGGGAGTTCAGACACTGGTGAAATCCTATTTCCACTGAACTCATTGTCCTTTTGGAACATAGGAATTCCCATTCTGCATCAATGATCAGTTCCATTCAGTATCCAGACTGTGGAACTGACCATTTGCAAATAATTCTGAGGAATATAAAAGAATCCCAGAAATAGACAATCATAGAGTAAGCTGCACACATTGGAAGTTTCTTCTTAACCCTGTGCAATTAGTAGTTGACTTATGCTATGAAGCATACAGGTTTATATCCCTTATATAATTGGTAGCCTTTCTAATGAAACTGGGTTATTTTCATTAGACATATAAATGTATAATTCTTTTGAATATTGTTAAGGTCTTGGACTCAATGAAATTTCATGACAGCAAGTTCTATGGGTTTAATTATGCATTGTGTATAAAATTATTTCCTTTTAACCGTGCTAAATGTACTGGCTTTCAGTTTAATTAGATATGCCCTTACCGCAATGAGAAAAAAAGGCAAATAGTATAGCTGGTTTAAAAAAAGAGGGAGAGAGAGAATTTCAAAATTGTTCCATTTTCCAGGCTTTAAAATGGATCATATTCAACTTTTTGCTAAAGTTTCCATGATATTTCAACAAAATAATTTTCAGACATGGTTTTGACATTTATTTCAATAACATATTGCCAATTTAGAACTTATAGGCATAAGTCTCATTTAAGTCATGGGACCTGAACAGTTAGGCTCCTAAGTGGCTTTTCAAAATGAGACTGACATTCCTAAGTCAGTCACCTAAATGCTTTTGAAAACTTTGCTCCTCTTCTCAAAACTATGTTGTTCTTCTTCATGCCATTTATTTAGCTAGTAAGTCTATCATAGGCCCAGTGGCCATAGGATTGTCCGTATGTAAATAAATCCTGCATTTTGCCAGACAATGGTCTGCATGACGAGGTTCTTAGGCTTTCAGAAGTCAGACAGCACTCACGGACAAATGGAGAGCTACAACTTCTGCTTCTATTGTATATGGTTTTTCTTACTTACTTCCACTTGAACAATTTAATTACTATTACTGTCCAGAATAGGGGACAAAATTGCATAAATAAAATGTGGAGATGCCCCAGGTATAATCAGGACTTCCATCCTATTTATCCTTTTTAAAGAAAGCTTATTTCCCGTTATCCATTCTGCAAAAGCTTTTGAAGATCTCAAACTGTAACAGTATGTTGCCCTCATCTAAAGTGACCTGGAATGGACCCCATTTGCCAAATATAAACATGCTAATTATTTCATGTATAGGCCTTAACATGATTACAGCTAGCACTGACATTGTTATTTGTTGTTATAGCAATGTGAATTAAATTATACTTGTGCCAGCATAATTAAGATATCAAGCCAGTAACCTGTGGTGCTATTTTAGTGTGCCATTATAGAAACACGATAAAAATGACACTTTTACTTTAGCTTATTTTCTTAAATGCTGATCTCTTTAAAACGTGGGGTTTCAATTAACAAAGATATAGGTGGTGTTTCTTTTAAATTTAATTCCCCTAGCCAACTTCCCTGCCTTGGGGAATAAATAAATGAAATTTCATTTAAAAAACTTGAAATTGAAGCTGCAAAACAAAAATGTTTGTCATGTCCCTTGTCTTAGAAACTGAGTGATCCACATAGTTAAAACTACTGTGCCATTGAAATTCTCTGCCAGATAAAAGTAATGAACTGTAGGCCTGTTCACAGCTGATTAATCATAATATGTTTAGAGCAATGGGCCCTGAAATTTACAACAGCCAAACTGAAAAATTGACACTAAGGGAATGAGGCCCACAGGAAAAAAGAGCTCTTGACTAATAGTGGCCTGTGGCCCCTGAAAATGTAATTCCAAAAACTATCAGCAAAGATGGCCTAGCAGTTCTTAAGTACAGTAAGAGTATTCAGGGTTAGGGTTAGGTCTCCCTCACTGGTAGGTATTGGTCTAATACAAGATATTCCTTCACTCACCTTCTCTCTGTAAGAGAATTCAGACAGCTTCTTGGTTTATGGGGTCCTAAATAATTTAATGAATTTATGGCATATAACCAACAACCAGAGTTGTACCTGGAACAAAATAGATAGTGCACATGGCACTGATATAACATGCTCGCCCAGCAGCTCAAAGCCAAAGCCCACTGGCATCAATAGAAGGCTTTTCTAAATTTTCAGGCCCCATTTGAAGTTTGTTTTCTGGGTTTTTTTGTGGGGGACAGGGGAGGATGTTTTGTTTGGTTGGGGGTGTGTGTGTTTGTTTTTTAAGGTAACCCCAAGTAGCGCTATACAATTATCCTAGCCTGGAGGTGACTATACACTATGTCTGCAAGGGACAGGCCCATACCTCCGCCTGTGTCCTCTCAGATATAATCCCTCTATCTAGTCTACCATAAATAGACTTGGGAAGTAGCAGAAGTGTGCTCATCTGATTAGCTAACACCCTCCTCTTTCTCTCATTCTTTCCCAGAATAAGGAGTGGGGATGGTACGCAAACAAAGGAAAGAATGAGGTTTTAAAAGGCTAGCAGACTGATATTCCCCTAGAGCTGTAAAATAACCTACAATCTTCCCATCAGCCAAGGCCAACATTAACAAGAAGCAGCAGCAGCAGAGTCCTGGAGCTGGGAAAGCTTCATAACATCCACCAAGAGCTACAGCAGCAGTACAGTAGAGCTGAAAGCATGGTGGAGAGGAATCCCCGATGTTATATAGCTCACCCCACTTTGGCAAGTAGCCACAGGCCAACACCACCATCATCGACACAAACCACTAACTAGCTTTAGAAAGTTAAATAGCAGTCAGATGCTACAAAATAGGCAGCTGTCCTTTCTGAGCTGAAGTTTCTTGTGGCTAACTTCTTGATGGGGAAACAAACAAGGAGACTTGTGGCACTTTTAAAGACTAACAAGTTTATTTTTTGCATGACCTTGTGTGGGAGAGATCCCACTTTGTCAGATGCTTGAAGACAAAGAACTTACAGGTGGAAGTTCTTAATGTAAGTTACCAGAATAAGAAGGCACTGAACATCTAACTTCATTCAACTCCTACAATGAAACATCAAGAATATCCACAGGCAAAATTTTTAATTATTATTTTTATTTATTTATTTATTTATTTGTATTGCAGTCATGTCTATGAGCCACAGCCCCTCTGTGTTTCACACTGTACAGTAGAAGGAAGACAGTGGTGTCAGAAGAAGATGAAACAATATGCATAATAAATGGTACATGATATATTAAGCATTGTTCTGAAGTTTAAATATTCCAAATGTCCTGAAGAAAGGGGAGTTGTTTTCATTTTTAACTGCAACTCAGTGTTATTCAGTAAAATAATAATAATACATATTAGTGGGTAACATTTTCAAAAGTGCATTAGTCCTTTCAGCACATAATTCCCATGGCAGTAGTGATCTTGAAGTATAGGTATTAGTGAATTTATGGTCTAGGTACCACATCCTATAAGAATCCACCTGAATAGCAGAAGATGAGGAATTTTAGTACTGTAGTTCAGCAAGAAATTTAGGAAGTGCTTAACTTAATCAATTTAGGCACATAAGATGAAGTCTATTTAAGTTAATGGGTTTCCCACATACTTAATGCTGTGCAAGTGCTCAGGTAATTTGTTGAATCATAACCTAAGGTTATTAGTGTGTTTTTTATTTTCTGCCATTTTGTATAATTTTATTTAATTTATTAATTATAAAACTAGAGATAAGGCCAATGTCAATATATACACTGAGCATCAAGAGTTACACATTCAGTTACACCTTCTTTCCAATATATATACTGAGCATAGAGTTACACATTCAGTTACACCTCTTTTCAAACAATCTGCTTGACAGAACTACTTTCAAATTCAGTACATGAAAAGATGGCATCCTGGTTAATGACAAATTGTTAGAGGCATGCCTACATATGATAAGATCAGGATGATTTAAAAATGGGAACCAGAGTTAGACTAAATTCTCAAAGGCACAGGGTGACATTGATGTAAATGACAAAACTCCCAGGGTGCATCTACACTTGTAAATTAAGTCGACTTAAGCTTGCTAATTTACTCTGCGTCTACACTACACGTTCAAGTCGACTTAATCAAGCTGCTTAAGTCAACTTAAGGAAAATTAAGTTGACTTTATAAAACCTTGTTTTAAGTCGACTTTCTAAAGTCGACTTAAGCCAGTGTAGACCTGGAGTAGCCCTAAGTCGACTCTAAGTCGATTTAGGGCTCTCCAGGACTCCCCCACTGCCCTCCCTGCCAGGGTGGGTGGCACAGGGAAAGCCTGGTATGCCCCCCCCCACAGGGCAGGGCCCTGCCCACCCTGCCCCTATACCCTGCCAGGGTCCCTGTCCCCCTTTGCCCCATTGTACCCAGGTACAATGGGGCAAAGGCTGAGCCACCTGGCACTTGGCAAGGAGTACCCCCCTTGCCACCGTGGACCAGTCCAAGGTCCCCCTACCCCCTACAAGTCGACCTAGGCATCCAGTATGGACGCTCTAGCTCGACTTTGTAGGATCCCCCCAAAGTCGACTTAAAATTTAAGTGTAGACATGCTAAGTCGACTTAAATTAACAAGTGTAGACATAGCCCCATTGACTCAATGGGACCAGACTTTCATCCTCTAAGTACTGGAGGATTGCAAAAAAATAATTATTCCTGTTTTTTACCTATAATATAATAGATGGAGAACAGGGAAACACCACATTAATGGACTGTACATTTCAAAAAAGTATTTACTTCACACAGATTCCAAACATCCCATGAAATTCATTGCCCCTGAAATCAAATATCAGGGAAGGATAATTTTACAAACCCTAAATATCATTTGCAGTTGTGTATGTTTTTAAAATAGGTTTAATTTGATCTCATGTTCCCAGAGTATAAACTGACAACCATATGGCTCATAAAGGATTTTTTTCCCATTCCAAATCTATGCTCAGTTTGCAGTAGTGCCAAGGTGAATTATTGATGGGTAGAGGATTATTTTCACTGAATTATCGGGCATGGGCTAATGGCAGTGGCATGATTACCAGACTACTGGCATGATCCAGAGCTCATTGAAGTCATTAGGAGTCTCATTTGCTGATTTCACTGGGCTTTGGATCAGGCTCTACATGACCCCATGGGCTGATCTGGACACAGACCTTGAGGCATCCTAAGGTATGTTTTCAATAAGGTTACTTGCATGTTTGTATGTATCTCTTTGTTCCTCTCCTCCCCTCATCTATCCACCATGGTGCTCCAGGATGGCATCTCAGATGCTACTCAGGGAAGAGCGATTGTATTCTGTCAATCAAGAAGATATGCCCCTGTACTACTACATAAGCATGGGTTGCCTAAGAAATATCTGTAGCTGGTTAACAGTTAGGAACAATTTTTCACACAGAATTCATTGTTGAAACTCAGTTTTTTTATCAACATTGGCAAGATTTTCAGCCACTGCTACAAATAATATTTTCATACTATCACTCCAGTGAAACCCAATGCAATGACTTTTGGCATAGATATCTGGGCACAGTAGACTGCAAGCGGTGCTCCCGCACTGCAGTGGCCAATTGTGATGACTTCATTGCATCTTGATTCAATCTATGATCTCTGTACATGAGATTAAATACTATTCTTGTGAATGCATTGCTTCTTGGAACATTTCAATGAGTTTATTATAAAAGCACTTATGAAATTGCAGGGGGGGGGGATCTATTTTAGGAATCTAAACTGAACTCTTGATATTCAGCATAGAACAGCCTTATGAATCTTCAGATCTGTTTTTTAAAGAAATCAGACTGCAATAAGAAAAAATGCATCAAATATAATTCTTAATACTAAATGTATCAATGTGCAATGGCTAGTAAAGACCTCACATTCTAAGTAGGTCTGTATGAATTTATGAAGTAGGTTTTCATAACCTAAGCTGACACTGCAGGGCAGAGAGTAGATACAATTGACTATTTTACTGAGCTAACATGACACAAAATATATATAGAGAGAGTACATACATACAATATTATGATTTCATTTTTACGCTGACAGTGCACTTCATTTGAAGGAAATGAATAAAACTAGTACATTATTTCTTCAAAGGTCCCTTGATAATAGTGAAATCTAAATGCCACTGAAGTTAGTATAGCTGAATCCTCTGGGTATTTTAAAATAGTTTCACTTTTGCTATCCCTTTCTGAGTTTAAGATGAGTTATTTACCTGTAATTCTTGTCCTCTCACTATAGTAGTTGTTACTTCTCAGCACCATAGGATCAGTTCATCTGTCTGAGACAGGGATCAGAATATTCCTTAGCTATTAAATTATCTCACCACCACTAGAGGCTATATATCTCTATTGGTGAAAGAAAGGGTGTATTCCATCTGTAATATTCCCATGTGCACATAGCTATTTGGTACATCTTGGCAGCATAGATTCATGATCTTAATTAGGGATAGAATACTGGACCATACCTGTACAATTTTCAGAAGCATTCACCATTGGCCTAACTTTGCTCCCACTGAAGTCAATGGTATGACTGAATATTTTTCAAAATTTCATCTTCTGTACTTAAAACACAGATCTTTACCCCTTGAGCTAAAGGAGACTCTCCAGTAGTTATAATAAGACTTGGACACTTATCCTATGTGGTCTTCACACTGGGAGATACATAGTTATACATCTGGTCCAACATTCCAGTAGATGACTATACGCCATGCCCCCCCACCCCCCGCCTCCCCTGTCTTTCACACAATCATTTCTTCTTGACCAAATGCATGAGAGCAAAAATATATAAAATGATCAATATTTTCCAACTGTAGTGGTGCAGTGGCTCCACTATGGCGGGGAAGGGGTTAACTGGCCAGAGAGGGGCAGCCAATCAGCTGCGGAGGGCTTCTGAGCCAATCAGAGGGCAGGCTGCAGTATAAAGCCAGAAGCAGCAAAGTAGGCTAGGCAATCTGCAGGGGGAGCTGGAAAGGAGCAGGTCTCTCTCTGGCTGGCAGGCTGCAGGGCCAGAACCCTGGAGAGTGCCCTGTGCAGTAGCAGGAGCCCAGCAGAAATGAAGCTCCTGAAGAGAGTGGACAGTGGACAGTGGCTGGAGCAGCGGTCCGGTGCAAGAAGCCAGAGGGACAGCGGCTGGATCCATGCTGGTGAGGAGAGAGGCGTGTGACTAGGGCTGCAGGGAGGTAGCCCAGGGAGTCGATGCCCTTGAGAGACTAGTGGGAGGCAGAGCCTCACAGAAGATGTTTAGGGTCTCTGGGGCAGTGCCTGGAGTAGAGGGTGGGCCCAGGCCCTCCCCACTCCCCCAGCATGCCAGGAGCTGCACGGGTGCCAGGAGGGGCACAGATTCGCTGGCCTCTAGACTGTTTTAAACTGTGGGCAGGACACAGGCAAGCTGAAGCAGACTGCAGGAAGGTGGTGAATGGACTAGGCCTGGCCACTGCAGCAAAGTGGGCCCGGGGACCTAGTTGTACCCCGGAAGGGATGGACTTATGCGCTTGGCCGGAGGGCTAAGATGCACAAGAGGACTCGGGCAGAGTCTGGTGTGTGCAAGACAGAAGAGCATGGACAATCTGTAGGGGGACCACTTGAGCATTCCCAGAGTCATCACCAAGAAGCACCCTACCTGTGGGTCCAGCGCTAGAGACAGCTATATAACCATACTGTAAGATGGATGGAAAAGATGATAGGCACTTAGGTCAGGGCAGAAAAAAAAGACCATAGGCATATTGTAAACATGATCATGCTAGCCTATGCTGAGATGATGGAATATCTAACTCAGTCATGTAATCTATAGAGGAGGACATATGTAACACCTCTTTAAGCATAATGACATGGAAACAAAAATTATACTTACTTGAGCCCAGTAATGGATTTTTATCCAACAATGTTCCTCCAAAAATCAACAACTGCATAGTAAGAAATGAATGTTACATGCCTAAGAAAAAGATCTCTCATCACAAATTTATGTTATGTCTATCCCCCATCTTCACAGTTCTCAGTTATCCTGTCCATGTCTATAATTTTTAGCCAAAGGCATCCATATCTTTATGGTGGTAACATGAAATATGCATACATTATTAAAGTTGCATTATAGTGTGCAAACTCCAATGAGAGATCTTGGGGGCAATGTCATCTGGTATAAACACAGGCTGGTAGTCAAGGAGCCTGAGTGCTAATCCTGCCTCTGAAAGTCATTTGTGTGACCTCAGTTGAATCAATTCATCTCTGTACTTCACTTTTCCTACATGTTAAAAAGAGAATACTTAACTATCTCACAGGGGCTGGTGTGAAGACTGATTAATGGTTATACCAGTGGGTCTCAGTCTTTTTGGTTTGAAGGCCATAGATATCATTTTTACAACTCCCAAGGGCCACCAGTTTCTGCCAGCAGGTCACCCTCCACTGCAGCCAGATGGAAGGAGTTCAGCGAGGAGGCTGTTTCCTTGTTGATCTCCCGTCCCCCTGGCTGCTGCAAGGAAACTACATGCATGCTGTTGCCACCATGCACTCCACCTGGGTCCCTAGGCAGTGGCTTCCTTCTGCAGCCAGAGGATGGGAGATCAGTGCTCTCCTCCCTTCGCATCCAGCAAGGACCCTAGCACTTATGGACCCAGGCAGAGTGCTTTGCCGTGTTCCCTGCTTCAGTCAGAAGGAGGGGAGCATTGATCTCCCATCCCTTTGGCTGCAGCAAGGAGCCTGCACAGTTTTTTAGCCCTGTGGAAATATGCTCTGCCTGGGTTCTTAGGCAGTGACTTCCTTCTGCAGCTAACAGAACGGGAGACATGGGACACTTTGAAAGCCCCCTTGGGCCACTTTTGGCCCCTGGGCTACAGGTTGGAAACCGCTGGTTTATACCCTAATTAGAAAGTGCTATGTGTATAAATAGCTTGTGTATTTTGAGTATCCACTCAGAATATACTTTTCAGGAAGAGAAAGGTCCTCTGTTATTTTGTCAAATGGTACATTGGTCACAGAGGTCAAATAGTATAGCATAAATGCAGAACATGCAGTCTTCTACAGATACATAGGAATTGCCCAACAAGAACAGTCTAATGCTGTATCTAGTCCAGCACTATATCACAGGCATTGGCCCTGCAGGATGCTTCAAAAGAAAAGGATTACAAATCCCTCATAACTCATTCAGTCAGGTGGCCAGTATTAGACCATGGAGAGAACAAACATTCCTAATTCCCACCTGTGACTCCTCTTATGCCAAGCAAGAGGATTATTACAAATATCCTAGGTCTGGTAACAGCAAATGTGAATCTTTATTTCCATAGCCTAATGTTCTGTATTTGAACACAGAGCAATCTGGTTTCTGAGATTTCCCTGAGATTTTCAAAAGTATCTAAAGCCATGCAACAGAAGGCCAGTATGATGTGTGCTTCTCAACAAATAATGGATTTTTCAGTTTGTTGTAAACTCCAAAAAGTTGAGGAAGAAAAATGATCTTAGAGCAAATTAATGACAGAAAAAAACTTTTGACATTTTTGATAAATCAAAAAAATTAAATAAAATGAATTTTGGCTTAAACAAAATAATTTTTCAGTTCAACCATTTTTAAAATAGAAGAAAATTTTGAAGTCATTTCAAACTGAAAAATTGAATTCTTTTGTTTTGAAATGAAAAGTTTTGATTTTTTTTCTTCAATTTTTTGCTTTTAATTTCAAAATAATTTCGGTGAAACCATTGCAAATTATTTTGGTGTTGCAAAATCTGAATTTTTTTTTTCAGAAAAATTTTTCAGCTGCAAAATTTCACTGAAGTTTTCTCTGAAATCTTGTAGGAACATTTGAAAAATCTCCCCTCCTATGATTATTGATATGCTGCTCTCCAGACAAGATATTCACCCACTGAGGATTACAACACTTAGAAGTTTCATGACTCTCCAATAAGAAATATCCCACTCGTTCCATTATGTTATTCACTTATCTTTATCAGGCTTCTCTGGCCATTGGCCAAGTGCCGCTGTTGTTTGGCATATTGAAGGTCTATGCATCTTGGTCGCCCAGAACAGCCACCTAAAATGTCAGCATGGCAGAGCACACGCATAGCTATACTATGAAAATGGTTTATGTTTAGGTATAGTTCTTCATCTGTGCCTGGTATTGAGGTAGAGGAATGTGACACTATGATAATCTAACTTCTTCAATAAGAGGTGGTGAGCGCCTACTCTTGCACCATAATCTTAGAACACATGGGATCCACATGACATATAACCTCAATGCAGCAGTTGGAATACAGGCTCACCTAAAGGATTTGGGAGACATCGCTTTATTCTGCAATAATTAGAAATGAGGCTATCAAAATAAAAGCAATCAGTAGAACATAGGTGCTGCATGGAAATCAGCAGCAGATCTCTTAGACACACACAATGCACAGTGCTGAGAGAACGTCAGGGTACATTACATATGGATAATAGCATATCTCAGGAAAGTCACATCCAAATTCAGTTACTGAATTAACAATTTTAGCAGCTGTTCCCACTGGGTTTACTCTCCTAAAGCAGCAAAGAAAAGGAAACTAGGAACACAAGAACCTATGTAATGGAGTCCTTAATATCAAACAGTGCACTGAACTATAACAGTAATATTGATTTCAACAATGTCTCCCACACAGGAACAGCACTTCTGAACACTAAAATTGGCCACGGGAGGAATGCAATCAAAGATAATACAGCTGTTTGTACAGGGTGACTAACTGACACAATTGATTTCTATGTTCCCATGAAGCTGGGATATTGAAATCTCATACTTGTTCATTAAGGGTAGAGCTGTGTATTGTACAGGTGTTTGGATGGGGTCCTGAGCTTTTTATAGATTCCAAGGCCAAGGGAGACCATTTGGATTATCTAATCTCATATCCAGTTTGCCACAGATCTGAAATAATTCATAGAGCATATTGTACAACAAAAATCCAATCTCAATTTGAAAATTGCCAGTGATGGAGAAACCACCATGACATTTAGTAAATTGGTCCAATGGTTAATTACTCTCAACGATCAATATTTACACCTTATTTCCAGTCTGAATTTGTCTAGCTTCAACTTCCAGCTCCTAGGAGTCAACAGCCCCTGGCACACATGCCAAGAGTGGCACGTGAACCAATTTGGAGTGGTATGCCGTACCTTTGGCACCGATGAAATTGCTGCTCCTGCTGTCAAAACTAGTCTAGGCAGCTTCGTTAAGCAGCAGCTGAAGAGGATCCCCAGGCACATCACCGACATCCACTCCAGATGTTTTGGTGGCATCCTTGGGAGTCGCTCTCCAGGCACACCATCAAAAGAAGCAGCCCAGAGCAGATTTCGGCAGCATGCCTGCGGACCCCCATCCCCACTGCAGAAAGAAGCCACTCAGCGTGGCTTTCGGCACTGGGGCGAGCTGCTCCAGCTGTGGCTGCCACCCAATAGTCAGGTGGCAGTCAAACTTTTTCAGTGGAGGGGGCTGCCAGTGCTAACTGAAGGTCAGGGGGGAGTGGATGGCAAAGATCGCCGACTCCTAGATCATATTATACGTTTCTCTACTAGATTGAAGAGTTCATTATCAAATATTTGTTTCTCATATAGGTACAGATAGGTACTTAACTTTCTCTTTGTTAAACTAAATAAATTGAGCTTGAATCTATCACTAGAAGGCCTGTTTTGTAGTCCTTTAATCATTTTTTATGGCTCTTCTCTGACCCATCTCCAGTTTATCACCATCTTTCTTGGATTGTGGTCACCAGAACTGGATGCAATATTTGAGTAATAGTCACAACAGTGCCAAAGTAACCTATTGACTTCTACTTGAAATACCCCTGTTTATGCAGCTGGGGGGTCACATTAAATCTTTGACTACACTGTAGCTTTAGGAGCTCAGGTTAAAGTTGATTATCCACCATGACACTGACGTCATTTTCAGTCGCTGCTTCCCAGGATAGAGTCCTCAATCCTGTAAGTATGGCCTATGGTTTTTGTACCTGAATGTATCCATATAGCCATATTAACATGCACACTGTTTGTTTATGCCCACTTGCAGGATGCTCCAGACTGATCTGTATCACTGATTTTGACCTTTGACTTTTCCAACTGCGATCACCAAGAGGTTAGTCTTTTCCACCCCCTACATTCCCCCAATTCCAATTAGAAGCACTGAAATTATCTTTTAGGCTGCAATTTTTAATTTTTAATTTTTTTTAATTTTTAATTTGCTATGGTCCTCTGATTACAGGAAAAACAAAAATTTGATATTTCTGTGCTCTGTCTCCAAACAGTCACCAATGTAATAATGTATCTATTTTTCTACCAGTTAATCATGAATTCTCTGTATTTTGAGAAAGGTAACCTACGGTCACCAGTTCAGTTTGTTAAGAAATTTCTTGACAAAATCCCAAAGAGGCACAAGGGCATTGTAGGCATTGATGCTGATGGCCACATTCAGCCAAAGTTTCCTCTGCAGCCATTTAGTAAGAAAGAAACAGGCAATGAGTTCTGTAATAGGAAAGCACCAGTCTGGAAATCTCTCTTCTGCATCTCACTGGTGTGAAGAAGCCTCTTGAACATATAACAACTTAAAATTTACATTACTTATTCACATTGCATTCCTTGTTAACTTATCCCTGATTCAGCAAGGGATCCACATAACTCTATCCCTGATTCAGCAAGGAACCCACATGAACTTAAGCATGTGAGTAATCTAATGTCACAGCACCAGCATTCTCTTCTGTCCCTGCCAGCAGCTATTTCACAAAGAAAATCAAGCTAGCTTGGGTATATACAGAATTCACTAATATTGTTCCCTCATGTCCATGTACTTGTATGTCTGTCCCTTGACTGCGAGCATCTCGGTTAGCGACAGAGTATTTGGGAAATGTTTTATACATAGTAGGTGTTGCCATAAATTAATTACTAGTTATAAAATGTGTACTTGGTTAGGCCAGCTGGGCACGGAAGTATTGCTGGTCTCTTTGGGGGAAATATTGGACATGGAACAGATAGTGTCTGAAAATGTGAATATGGCCATAATGAGCCCCAAAATACCACCCTGATAATTGTGTTCAATTGATTGGTGAACTCATTCAATGAGACTGGGGGTTAAGATATAAAAACATCCCAAGAAAGAGCTTCTAGATTATACTCCTTGCCCTTCTTCTGTCACTAGCCACTAAGTGGATATTAAGTCTACAGGTTGTAGGAAAGTCATCCATCTCCCTGCTATTGTGGATGAATACTGGAGATTTCCCCAGAAACCTGTGGAGGCTGCAGGACAGCCCTTCCTTATAGCTTAAAGCTAGGTTTTCCTGACAGTGCTGTTAATTTGCTCCCTTGCACAAAAGGAGTCTCCACTCTGCAGTTGGCTTGCAGGGGAGCAACAGCAACCAAAAGTTCACTCCAATCAAAAAATAAACACTCCAGGAGATGGGAATGAGAGGAAAGAGATTATGACAACAAGTCTAGAAAAGACTCATTTACACCCTTGTTCCATGTACATGGTTGCACAAGTAAGAAACAGAAAACTCTCTCTAAGGAGAACTAATTTTGAAATCGTTTCTCATAGAACGGCTTTCAAGCAGAGGTGCTACTGGATACGAATGCTTCAATTCTTTAAAAGCTCTTTAAGATAAGCTAGGGCAAAGCAGTAAGTGGGAGCAGATGTTGTCCCACCTGTTTGAGCAAAGTTCTTGGCAATGCAATGAATGTAGGCAGCCACACATGGGAAAAGCATGAATATTTATGAATATAAATTTATGACTATAAGCAGTGATCAATATTAACCTGCATGACTTGGCCAAGTTAAACAGTGAAGTCTGTTCATATATCTGACACTCAAATGTGGCTTCTTATGTACTGTGTAAATGCTTTTTTCAGTCTAGGCTCTTTTTTCCATGGTCGCATTTGCATTAGTGTAAAAGAGAAGAGAACATAACCCTGTAGGCACAGGTACTCCATCTGTTGGTTGCATTGTGAACATATTCCCATTTACTTTATACATATATAACAGTTAAATGAATTATATGAAAATTATTTTGTTAGTTAAAATATTGTGCTACCACACCTTGGTAGGAAAGGCAAAGTTAATAATTGCCTTATTGTTTACTTGTACTTCCCATTGGTCTATATCCATCTGCCTGCCATCTCTCGTCTTATACTTTAGACTGTAAGTCCTGATCCCCGACTAGCACTTCTAGGTGCAAGGGCAAAACAAAGAACGACTCTAGATCTTTTTTGTAAAGTATATTCACTGAAAGTAAAGACATTCAGAAAATATTGTGCTGCATTTGCACTATGATCAGGAAATAAACGTGCATTTCAAGTCAATTACCTGCAGACTGTGTCTGTTCTTGCCTCTTTTATTAGGCTGTAACCAGGACAGAGGGTCATGATAGGGCCTAAAGACAGTCTCTGCAGAAAAAGTTGGCACTGGCATCCTCTGATGTTTGGTTTCATTTAATAACCAAACTTTTTGATGTTTCTGCTAATAGGTGGCTTAGAGAGTTAGCAGGCTCAGGGTATGTCATCATTGTTGGTGGCAAATTTGCTGCCAGGAGATCAATTTATCTGGCTCCACTGAGTGGCTGGTAAAGATATACTCAATCAATCTGGAAGTCAATGTAATGAAACCACTTCCTCAGGTGGCATAGCGCTGCCTCGACAAGAATGCCTTTGCTGTCAGGGCAGCACAGTGGAGACCTTGCATAAAAGGGAAGTAACAAAGTAGACAGGAGTTACGCAACCTTCCAGTCAAGGCTGGATTAAGGGGCAAGTGACCCGGGCATAATAGGTGTACTGTCACCTACTGTAACACTGTTCAATACTGATCCACCCAGTGTTGGTGTACAGTTCAATTTCTTGATGTCAGTACATTTCAGTTATTCTTCAGATTAAAGTTTCTATAAGCTTAGAGGAAAATAATTTTTTATTTGCTTATATATGGCGTGAATAAATACAGATTTACAGATCCCAGTATGCAAATTTATTTTCTTATATGACAGGGATGCATACATTCAAATTGTGCATTGAAGTTTTATAAAATGGGCTACAAGTGGAATAAAAATTGTTATTCAAAAGTTTAACAAATGGAGAAGGTGGGGCGCTGAAGACACTCCTTGCCTTGGGCACCATTTGATCAAGGACCAGCTCTTTACCAGAGCTGTGAGACACCTCCATATTACCTACTGTTAGTATGAAGGAGTCTTTTCTGTGCCTGCTGTGGCAACAGCTTCTGGCAGTAAAAGCAGTGCTTTACTAGACTCCACAGGCCTCACTCTCGGTACAGGTAGAGAGAAGAACACACCAACTCACAAGCCCTCTCTGAGCATTCCCTGTAGTATCCAGCCCCTTATCCACTGAACACTCGCAGAAGTCAGAGGCCTCCTGTTCCCAAAGGAACAATACACACCACCTGGTAAGATTCAGCTCAGGGCCAGCGCTTGGCTTAACACCACAGCACTGAGATATAGTGAAAACAGGAATACGTTTATTATCGTAAATTCAAGTAATGTGAGTAACAATATTGGAAGCAAATTATTAAATATAAATCAAAATCATAATATGCTTTCTAGAGACTAAATTTAAGTAGCAGGTTAACCTGCTGTTTAAAGAAATTTATCTCACCCAAAATCCTCTTCAGCATTTTCAGCCAAAGCTGACTGAGTGCCCTTTTTCATGAATGAATGTAAACTTCTGTCCATTTTAATTCCTATATGCAACCTTCTAGAAATACTCCTCCCCCCCCAAAGATAGGATAACCCCCTGTGGTTTGTCTTTTCCTGTGTGCTCTTTCCCTGTTCATTTCATCTTTCTTCATTAACATTTGATTTTGTATGTTGAATGGCCATCTGTTGTGTTAAGTTACATCCTAACAGAGGGAGATACATTTCTTACCTCCCACGTGGAGGAAAACCTGCTTTTCGCCTTTGCTGGTGACCACTGCCTTCATATAGACTTTAAGAACGTATTTTCAGTGTACATACAGAACTCCTAATATAGTATCTGTACATATACTTCACAATTATATTAATATCTCGAGTGAAACTGGCTTTCCTTTAAGACCTTATGTGCCATTCTTTGAACCAGAATGTACATGCCAGAATCAGCATATTCCTGTAATCCCCTTGCTAGTTGGCATTAAGAGGGTTTTGAGTCACAGTTACGTCACTTTCTAACTTCACCCCAACTCATCCCTCAAGCTATTCCATACGTCATGGCACTGGTGGAAGAAGTGAATCTGGTTCCTTGTTATCTTTTCCAATGCTGTAGTCATTCAATAATGCAACTTCCCCATTGTACACAAATGGGCTTTTTCATGTGCCTTCAGGATCTGTTGTATCAAGGGAAGAGTGGCAATTTGAATTCCAGAATTAAAGGTCCTCTCATGAAAATGCTCAGCTGCTAGCAAATACTAATATCTAAGGAGGTTTAGCTCAAGCACATTAATTGATCTCACCTGCCAAAGTAGTGTATGGAGAGAGAGGTGGTTTCTGAAATACCTCAGGCCCAAATCATTTATGGCTTTATGATGGCATGTCTGTGGAGTAAAAGTTAATTAGAATGTAGGAATGGATGAGTCCTTTGATTTTACATACACTTGCATATACTGGGCTAGTACCAGCCAAACACTAGCTCAGAAAGGATTTCAGGAATTGGGATCTTCTAATTCTATGGATTGTTAAAGTTTTCCATAATTTCTAACTCTTAATTTCCAAGGAACTTCTACATTAGGAAAGGAAGAAATACCATGTTAATCCAGATAAAGGGACTAAATGTTCCCCGTTATTTCAGCATCATTTCTGGAGGCTGGAGAGGAGCGGTTTCCCCACCATGGACTAGAAGGAGTTAAAAGGGACCTAGGAGTGGCAACAATAGGCTAAGAACAGCAGACAGCCAATCAGAGGCCAGCAGCCCAGTATATAAGGGAGCTGCAGGGACTTGCAGTCAGTTGGGCCCTAGGGCTCAGGGAGGAAGGTTGTCTCCCGCCTTGGTTGTCTGGAAGAGTCAGCATCCAGGACAACTCAGTGGCTGACCAGTGGGAGCTAATGGCAGCTGGGTTCCTCAAAGAAGGACTGATCCAGTGCTGAAGCTCTGGGGAAGCATGCCAGGAGTGGACTGCAGTGGAGGTCTGGAGGGAACGGTCCTGAGGTAAGGGTCTGCATGGGACAACTGCAGAAGAGCAGCCCTGAGGTGAAGGCCTGTGAGAGACTGGGGCTGTGGGGAAAGCGGCCCAGGAAATAGATAGTGATTGAAGGAGTGAGTGGAGAGAGGCAGCAGAAGTGCAAAGGATGCTGCATTACAGGGTCCTTCCCTGATCTGCAGACTGCCAGCAGTGTGAGTGGACTCATGGGGGCCATTGAATGCAGCACGAGTGGGACAGTCCCCCGGAAAGGGGAGGGAGGGTGCATGAACAGGACTTGGCCAGACGGCTGAGGTCCTAGAACTGAACTCGGGACTAGACTTTATCGTGGAGAGCCCGAACACAGACCACCAGACATACTAATTGAGCCAATTCCCCACTACCATCACCAGAAGGTGCCCGCCAGGTGGGTCCTGTGCTGCCAACCTGTCTACAGAAGCTATCCAGAGAAGGGCGGCTCCTGATTATCTCATTCATGCTGAATAGCGCTTTTAGTCCATGAGTCACAATAATGCCTGGCTCTTAGTGCTTTTCATCTGTAGCTCTGACAGCACTTTACAAAACAGGGAAGTATCAGTCTCACTAGATATGTCTCCATGGCAATTCAACTCCTGAGAGTCTCAGAGCCTGGCCTCCAGCCTGAAGCCCAGCATCTGCAGAGCAGTCGGTCAGTTGACCCAGTCCATCCATGATCAGGCTGTGGATCTTTTATTCTAATGTAGCTGAACACTGACTTTAAAGATACTATTCTACTGAGCAGCAACTTGCCATTGGGAGAAGGGGGCTCCAAATATAATGGTGGGATAAGTGACCAGTAGCCATTCTCATTCGCCCAATTATTGTGCATAGTGCTTGGAAACTTTCCAACGTTCACCATTGCCGGCAGCCTGTAAGTGCTTACTCATGACTATTTTGATACTGTATAGCTACTTCTTGTACAGCACTCCCGGCCCTTCTTCTCAATTGTTCTGTTTCCTAAATGACCGCATTTTCTTTGTTCCTGGCTTTCCACAACATTGAAAGTGTTAGCTTGTATTTCTTGTATAATTGCCACTCTATTTGGAAGTTAATTGCTCAGAATGGAGATCTATTGTAGGCTCAAGGCGATAAGCAGTAAGCTGGACTGTGGTAAAATGAATATGTTTGAAGAGACCAAAGATTACTATTTATAAGTAAGGTATTGCTCAATATGAAGTTGATCAGATTCTTAGCCTTGGTCTTTTAATACATATCCTGTGCCTAATAATGTTGATAAGCACAATGCAAAATAAAATTAAAAATCACTAATCTATGAAATAAGACTCTAAAGCCGCCCAAAATAGCCCACAAATAAACTGAGTAGCTGGAAAGGCATTGAAATGGGCCTCAAGGTTCACCAATCTCTGGCCATGATTCAAAGCATCCCTGTTCAGGACAGCACATACGCACTTGTTTAAATTATATTTAGGCTGTGAGTAAATGCGTAAGTGCTATCATGAACACATATGGACTTTAAGCATATGTTTAAGTGCTTCCCTGAATTAAAGCCAATAAGAAGTAAATTCCTGATTTCAATGAACCCCCCCATTTCAAAGCACCTCATCTGATTACAACTGCTATCTAATATGTTGGAAGAGGTAGTTTTTAAAACGTTGCCATCATTCTTTCTGATTGATGTTTATGAGCTCAGTTCTTTCAGGAGGGTCAATGCTTCCACCTAGAGGTAGTTTTCCATAAGTATGTCTAACTTATGTTATCCAAACAAACAAGAGTCCTGTGGCACTTTTAAAGACTAACAAATTTATTTATCGCATGAGCTTTCGTGGGAGGAAAATCTGACTTTGTAAGGCGCTTTGAAGCATCTTCTTCAAAGCATCTGTCAAAGTGACACAAAAGCTCATGTGATAAATAAATGTCTTAGTCTTTAAAAGTGCCAGAGGACCCCTTATTTGTTTGGCTGACCTATACAAACATGGCTACCCCTTTTGGAATTTATGTTATGTTCATTTATGTTGACATCTTTGTAGTCTTTCTGGGGGGGAAAAAAACCAAACAGACTGGATGTTGACAAGTCAGAGCCTGTTGAAACCAGTTGCTCTCAGTTGACAGGGGTCTGTCGAAATCTTTCCTTCGGTTTTTAAGTGATGGATTTTCATCACCTATAAGTCCATTGCAGGTTTGGGGTTTAAACAAATGAGAAAACACAAAGCAAAGCTCAGCCAAAACCACAATGTTTCACCTGTTTATACTGTGAAAAATGGACGGAGTTCTGAAATTCAGGTGAATTTTTCATTTTTTAAAACGGGAATATCAAAATGTATTTTCCCTCTTTTTTTTTTCTGCGGGACTAGAGAACTAAAGAGAGAAATTGATGGTATAATCATGAGAAATCAATTCTGAAATTTCTCCTCACACAGGATGAAATTCACCCCTGCACTAGCATAAGGCATTTGCATAACTTAAGCCCTTCTTAAATTCTCAAAATATAGTTTAAGTGATGCACGGGGCCTTCCATACAGAGGTGAATTCTACCTGTATATAGCATTTGATTTTGTCCATGCCACCTTGCCTCCATAAATCTGATATTATGTTCTTCTTAATTCAGAACTAAGGAGTTAGCTTAATGTTTCTGCAATCTAATTTTGTTTGCATGTATGCTACTTTTCCATTACTACTGGTTTACTCTGGTGTAACTGAAAGAAGTCAAGCCTGTAACTCCAAATTCTGCTCATTCCATAAAGCATAGTCATTTTAAAGTGTATTTCATAACTGAAATTTAAGGCATGACAGAAGGAGAACACTTGTTTATTTGTATTAAGCTAATCAATGTTTTCAGCCTAAACATTCCCTAGAATTCTATAGAATTCTAAAATTCAATGTCAGACTTATTTTGACTCTTAATTATGAAAACACACAGCAATTAAATTATTTTAAGGACATCAGAAGAGTTAAGATTTTTATTTCTTTTAAGAGATGCCGTCCTAAGCAAGGGAATTGACTGCCAATAGCAAAATTTCCATTTATTTTAAGAGGGCCAGGATTTCATCCTAAAATACTCAGCACATAGAAAGTGTGTACAGTTCTCTACTAGAGAAACTCTTTGGTATTTCAGTGTTGAATTTGAACTGGAAATCTCTGAAAAGTCTGGACTGTAAGTTTCCTATTTTGTCTGTGTCTTTGGTTTCTTTTTAACTGTAATTCTTTCAGTATGAATATATCCAAAGGAACAAGCTGAAATCCTAAATCCATGTCTAAGCATCTAAATCTGTAGCCTGATTTTTCAGAAATGCTGAGCACCAACTAGCTGCCATTGTGCTTAATGGACAACAGAGCTTCAGACTGACAAAAATTAGTAGACATTATTGACCTCTGGTGCATAACACAGCTCTTGGGCCCTCACAGACCAGAATTTTAAAATGCATAGTTTTAAAAGAACAGCCACCTCCCCTCTGCACAGGTTTCTCAGCATACTGCTGTGGTGTTGCACCGTTAGCACATTTCTAATACAGATGAGCTGCCTTACAGCCATATAAAAATTTACTTAAGAGCCTCAAATTATCACTGATTAGAAGTTTACCACCTTGCACTTTGCCCTACTGAAGATCACCAAATCCTTGCTCTGCTGAGCCACAAGAGGGGGAGCAAGTTCCACAGACAAGGCCCCTTAACTGAAAACCCTCATCTGCCAGTTTTAGTGAGTTGTCTTTCAGGATCTGAAAGAAGCGCCTCAGTTAATCTTAATTTGTGTGTTGGAGCAGAAGACTGGCGCTCAGAAGACCTGGATTCTATCCCTGGCTGTAACACAGGTTTCCTAGGTAGCTATAGGTAAGGAACGTAACCTTTCTGTGCCTCCATTTTCCTACCTGATAGGAATCTGTAAGGGTTAATTAATGCTTGTGATGTGCTTTGCAAGCCTCTAATGGAAGGTCATGGTGTCATGACATCAGCATTGTTGTTGCTTACTACCCACAATACCTATTTTCTATACCACACAAATCACTGAAGTTCAGGCTGCCACACTTGTGTCCATATGTGTCACACAGCTCTTCAACCTGCTCCACATGGTAGCCATATATAAGGGGGGGGTTTTAAGTGCAAGTCCGCCCTGTGTTTGAAAGTAGCAGCAAAGACTACAAGAAATGTTGTTGTAATGAGCAAAGTAAAATTAACTTCCAAAAACAGAACTAGAATTTCACTAACAGATTTGCAGAACCCTTTTTCCTTTTCTTATTGATTAGAGCTGGTATAAAGGCAACTTTAATGGCTAATTATAACAGACAACGACTACTTGCTTATGTCTGCAGAAGTTACACTTCTAGCACCAAAGTGTTAAGGGTTTTAGTTTTTGTGCATAAGGTCCGGGGTTCAACATCTGCAGCAGGATATTTGTGTTTAAATTCTTCCTATGTACCCAGTTCCCTGGAGAAACTCATCTCAATAATATGTCATGTCCATGGTGGCATGCTTGCTCACATTATGGATTTGGTGAGTCATCTGAACCATTTCCAGTCACCAATAGAGTCAAGCGTGTGCTGGTGCCAACCAGGCCCACCAACAGAAGAAGGCGAGTGGGGAAGGGGCAATTGCCCTGGGGCCTGGTGATTTAAAAGGACCTGGAGAAGATGGGAGGATGCATATGTATCCTCCTTTCCTCCACATACCCCTTTCCCCCCAAGGCTCCCACCATTTGTGCTCTCATCCCCTCCCCTGAGCCAAGTTTATTTATAATGCACCATACAGGTTCCCAGGCAGCTGAGGAGGTTGTATCTGATACGCAACCTCGGGATTCATCAGTTATCAACCTGGGGAGTCCAAGGGACTGAGTACCAGCTCCCCAGCCGCCCGGGAACCTGCATGACACATAATAAATAAGTAAAAACTTATGATGGAAGCCCACTCGGACCTCAGCCATTCCTTCTGGAGGAGGGAGACATTGACTGCCCTGCCCTGGGGCTCAGAATTGCTGTTAGTGGCCCCAACCCTCTCCAGTATGATGCTTTCTGCCATGCTTACGATGCTTTTCCAGACTGTGACACCTGGATTGGCATCACTGATGGCAAGCTTTCCAGTCTGAGGAGACTACAAGCAAAGACAAAGGTTCAGGAAGTGATTGTTTGTGATCTTCTGTGTGCTGATGACTGTTCCCTGAATGCCAAATCTGCGTCTGACAAGCAGAAGTGATGTGCCCACCTGCACCAGGGAAGCCATATGTGGAGCCTACTATCACAGTGATTGGTCGAAGCCTCTAGGGAGTGGACAAGTTCAGCTACCTTGGCAGAACACTGTCACATGTAGTTCAACTTAGTGATGAAATCAGTGCTGGAATTGGAATTGCCAGAGGAAGTATGGCCTTTGGTAGAGTATGTGTGTAACCCATATGCCTGCAAAGGCTATCTCTGAGAGACCTGCTGAGGGTGGGTTACTGTTGTTGGGCAGATTAGCGACCCACAACTGGAAACTTCCAGGAGCAGGGAGTGGTAGCAATTTGACAAATGTGAGGGAGCACAGAGGCATTAGTCACCAAACAGAACTGAAAGTCTACAAAGGCATTGTGTTGCCAACTTCGATGTATGCATGTGAAACCTGGACCGTATACAGACGCCATGTTATGAAGCTGACTCGCTTTCACATGGGCTGCCTGAGGAAACTGACAGAGGCTGAGATGGCAAGATGCTGAGGTTCTCAGATAATCCCAGCCTCCATAAAATGCAATCACAGAGGAAATGGGCAGGCCAAACCACCACATGTCAGATGAGCGACTGAACAAGAAGATCTTTTATAGCGAGCTAAAGGAGGGAAAACGCTCCCAAGGAGGCCAAAAGAAAAATGTTTCAAAGACTCTCTGGAATTATCCTTGAGGTGTTTCAGAACTGACCTGGGGTTTTGGGGAGATCTCGCTCAGGATCGTTCTGCCTGGCAAAGTCTGATCCATACTGGAGCTGCAGCTTATGAGCAGAGGAGAACTACTGAGGCGGAGCAGAAGCGCCAGCAACATAAATTTCACGGCAGCAGCATGTCCGGGGTTAATTAAGTAACCTATGGCAGCATCTCTTGTTCAATGTGCCACCAGGAGTTCAAAGCTCAAATGGTCCAGCCTAGCCACTCACGTGTCCACACAAACCAAACCACTCAGTGATGTCATGGTCATCTTCAAACTCCAGGGACAAACAACACCACGTAGCTGCAGTCGGTTCTAGTTTAGCTGAAGGCCAGAGGCCCTGTCTGTACTAGGAAGTTGTACCACCTTAACTATACAGTTAAACAGTATAGCCCTCTTCAGTGTGGATGCAATTATATAAGATGCACATCAATATAGCTAGCACCTTATGCGAATAAGAATAAACTGTACTGATACAACTTCATCCCCCCAAGGGATTGCACTGGTATAAGAGTATAAAGTCATAACCCTAACTAAAACTGTCATGCTGGTATGAAAAGTGTGTGTAGACCAGACTCTAGTGAAGCTGTGTGTGAAGAATGTTTTCAGATTTACACATTCTTGATGATTTTGACTGTGCTAATCCAAGCAATCTCTTTATACTGCTAGACAAAATAAGAAGCAAGTTCACTTCCTCTATGTACTCATCATCCTCTCACTGACCTTGGTAATGCAGAGGGCAGCCCTATGTGTTAACTGCATGCACAGCTATATTTTCCGTTGGTTTCTGACCTCTATTAGCATTAGAGACAATGCACTGACCAACCACATGGACTAACTAGCTAAGACAAAGAAACAGGGATTGTGACTGATGCTCTGCTTGGAGACAGAGAGGAACACAGTAACAGACTGAAACAAGCCTTACGGAGACCAAAGGAGAATTTAAAGCTCAGAGAGAAAAGCAAGATCACTATCAAGGAAATTAAGTATTTATGTTGCACAGTGAACCTACAAGGCCTATAGTCAGACAGCTGAAAGGCCAAATGGTGCAGAGATGGATCTGCCTCTGAGAATTAGATATTTATAGGTATGATCATAATACCTGAGGGCCTTTTATCTTTAGACTTAGCAGAATTTTGTGTGTGTCTTATTAGGAATGTCACCAGCTAAAAATAAACTTTGATATTAATTATTATTTTTATCAATTTACATTTTCACAGTTGCAGGAAGTTATGGAAGATCAGACAATAATCATTTAATGACAAGCACCGAGACTCAAAAAATTAAAGTTTTATGACCATTAAAACACAAATTGTCAGCATTGTATGCCAAAATATACAAAGTAAATAGTTCTAAATCAAACGCTAATTAAGTTTTTAAGCTGCCTTTTACTCATGTTGTCTATGTGTAAATATTGATGATCATCAGTGGAAATATTTTTCTCCGTTTGTGTGGGTACAGTGAAATCAACATTTACCACTAAAAATATAATCCTTCCAAGCCTATTTGTACTCAAGCTATCTAACTGGACAACTCCACTCAGATAGAAGCTGTAATCTTCACAGCATGGGGGCAAAACAGCCATAACTATTTGAATTTGACTACATGGAGGGCACTGAATACAGCCGTTTGAAGTGGAATTTCTACAATAGACTAACATGGCTACCCCTTTGGAATTAGCCATAACTATGGTTTTTGTTAATACTATGTCATGCACTCCAGTTAGTTAGCAACTGTTGCTTTAACAGTTCTCAAGTTAGCCACATACATATGGTGGTAGGGAGGACATGTCCTCCTTTTTCCCTTCATGTCCTACGTCTGGCAGTTAATGTGCCCCCTAAAAATATTTCTGTTGTTCAACTTGTTCTCCATTTTTTCATGCTGCCATGCATTCATTAATCATTACCCATTTTCCATGACATAATATGGTAATGACAGTTATATTAATACTACATTTTCTCCATGGCCTCCTTTTCATACTTCCCTGTCTTCCTTTCCATGCTTTGGTATCTGGTAACCCAAAATTGATTGGAGAAAGATGAGGATTATAGAAACAGAGCCATGCAGTTATCAGTGTATTCATATGAACATCTTGGTAGTGCCAACTGCATTGAGATCACTGGAAATGTGGGCAGGAACTTATGGTGGGCATTATAGAAGAATGATTTTTCAGGAGAGATTTAAGCCAGAGGATAATTGTACCTTAGTGGATCAGAGTAGGGAATGTGATTCATTCCTTAGGATGCAATGAAGGCACAGAGGAGCTCATGGGAGAAAGACAGTTGAAACCGCAGTGCAAAAGTCTTCTTAGAATCCTTTGAAAGGAACTGGAACCGGGACTGAAATTTAATACATCTGGTAGCTTTAAAAAAATTAATCAAGGAAGGGAATGAGAGTGGCCATTTTAAGAAGATGGTTGACAGGATGCAGTCTAGATTTAGTGGCTAGGATACCGAATTGGAAGCCAGGAGAGTTCAGTTTTCGCCTCTGCTTTGCTACTGGTCAGATGTGTGACATTAGGCAAGTGAAGTCACCAAACCTATCTTGTTTCTCCTTTACCCACTCTTTGTTTGTCTGTCTGTCTGTCTAGACTGGAAGCTCTCCAGAAGGGAACTGTTTCTCACTATGGGTGTGTCTACACTTGTAAATTAAGTCAACTTAAGCTTGCTTAAGTCGACTTAATTTACCCCGCGTCTACACTACAGTTTCCTTAAGTCGACTTGAGCTAGTTGCTTAAGTCGACTTAAGGAAAATTAAGTCGACTTAAGGAAAATTAAGTCGACTTTATTAAACCTCATTTTAATTCGACTTAAGGCTTAAGTCGAGTTTTTCAAGTCGACTTAAGCCGGTGTAGACCTGAAGTAGCCCTAAGTCGATTTAGGGCTACTCCAGGACTCCCTCACTGCCAGGGGGGTGGCACAGGGGGAGCCTGGCATGCCCCCCCACAGGGCAGGGCAGAGCCCTGCCCCTATGCCCTGCCAGGGTCCCTGTCCCCCTTTGCCCCATTGTACCAAAGTACAATGGGGCAAAGGCTGAGCCCCCTGGCACTGGGCAAGAGGTGCCCCCCACCCCAGTGGACCTGCCCTAGGTCCCCCTAACCCCTAGAAGTCGACCTAGGCGTCCAGTGTGTACGCTGTAGGTCGACTTTGTAAGTTCCCCCCTAAGTTGACTTTAAATTTAGGTGTAGACATGCTAAGTCGACTTAGCTAAAATTGACTTTAAGTCAACTTAGTTAAGTCAACTTAGCTAAAGTCGACCTAAATTAACAAGTGTAGACATAGCCTATATGTTTGTAATGTGCCTAGCATAGCGGAGGCCTGATTTGGAGGACTTTAGACCTTATTGAAATACAAATACTTTGTAATTATGATAATAATACCAAAAGGCAAATATTTAAAATGAGTAAATATAAATGAACAGTAAAAAATGAGACAGAAACCACCATTAGAACAAACCCTGGCCTGATGTATAATTATTATTGGTGGGTTTGGAAGGATTAGATCGAATAGGTAAATACTGATAAATATTGAATTCACTGTACACACAAGCCAATAAAAATATATTTCTATCGATAATAATCAAAATATACAGATAAGAAAAATGCTGCTTGAGAACTTATTAGAATTTGGCATAAGGATATTTACTTTGTATATTTTGGCATATGATGTGTTTTAAGGGTTATACAGTCATTACATGATTCTCTACTCCCCAATTGTCTGACTCCCCCCATAATTTCCTGCAGCTGTGAAAATTTAAATCAATTTAAATAGAAAAAAATGCTTAAAAATAAATATATTATCCATAAAAATTAATTTAAAAACAGAATTCTGCCCAACCTAATTATTGTTTATCCTTCTAGCATTAAGTAGTGTGAAGTAATGTCAATAAAAAAAGAAAAACCGCTCAGGAGTTCAAAAATAAATGACTGCTTTATGAGGTCCAACATTTGAAGTCTTATGATTTAACAGAGTACATTCTTTTAACCTATTCAGGAAAAGCTCGACATTTACTTTATAAGCACTCATTTTGTATCACTACCTTGCACAACTAAAATCTCCAGGAATAGTAGGAAGAGGAATATATATTTACCATAATTACTAGAAAAAGATACTATTTTTTTAACACTCGTAGGTTATTTGTTTTTCTAACTGGTAGTTATGATGAACTCTGGGTTGTAAAATAAATTGAGATATTACATCTTTTATTTGTTTACCCAAGCAGGTCCAGAACCTATACCAGGATCTTTGATCAAACAACTAATTGTGTTTAGAAGTTGCTGGTTTTAAATGGGCAGAAATCATCAAATCATTACTTTCTTATTTATAAGAAGTCATTCTCTCAGTATAGGCCTCTAAGCAAAAAAGTGTAATTATTTACAAGAACTATCAAACACTGCAGAAAAATATATCCTCAAAAGAGTTTGATCTTATTCCTAAACAAAAGTGCATCATTCACTCTCTTTAATTCAGGACTCCCATGGAGAAACCTGCAGTTGGAAGACAGAGAATTCAGGAAATATAATGAGGTGAATTCTTTTGGAGTCTCCAAGTAATTGTCCTGTGCTCATTGGTGTCTGCTTCAGTTGACAAAGGTCTAGAGTTCCATCCCCAATATCATATTGAGTTGGGTTCATTACACTTCTCTGAGGTAGGAAGTGTCATGTGACAATGGTAAAGAATAACTAGGCATCACTTTCTTCTACCACTTTAGGGTTAAAGTATAATTTGATGGGGCCCAGAACCCTCCTAATCTCCGGGCCCCCTTCCCGTATTGTCTGGGCCCCCTCCATGCATTAGTGGGCCCCAGCCCAGGTAGGCATTTGCAACCTCTTCTCAGAACCACATGCATCGGTTATCGCTCCATGAAAATATTTATAATTTTATATGGCGTTTATGTCTATAGCAATTATTGTCACAAACTAGCAAACACTGCATAACACAATAAGTGTTGTGATTAATAACATTAGGGCGTAGGACCTGCCAGCAGCCAGGGCAGGGCGGAACATGCGTTCCACCAGATTTTTCTATTTTTGAGGGGCCCAGAATTCTGGCCCCCTCAAATTTGGGGGCCCTGGAACTGCATTCTGGTGTGTTCCCCCTTACTTTAATCCCTATAGCATAAAGAAAACAGATGGTCCACAAAACACACACTCTCTCTCTCTCTTTGTGTTTTGCGTGTGCCTGTGCAACCCTACCTAAAGCCTTATCCAAAATCCTCTTTTCTGACTCACTACAGATTTAAAGAAATAGTACACAGTATCACATTGGGTGCATCTACACTGGTGCCTTAAGTCGACTTAAGGACGCTTAAGTCAACCTACAGAACTCTGTGTCCACACTGGGTGCTTGTTAAGGCAACTTAAGCGCTTCCTTAAGTCGACTTAACGCATAGAGTCATAGACTTTAAGGTCAGAAGGGACCAGTACGATCATCTAGTCTGACCTCCTGCAAAATGCAGGCCTCAAGACCTCACCCACCCACTCCAGCAATAGGCCACCAACATATGACTGAGTTATTTACCTCCTTAAATCATGATTGAAGGACTTTAAGATACAGAGAATTCACCGGTAGGTGAACCATGCCCTGTGCTACAGAGGAAGGCAAAAAAAACCCCAGAGCCCAGGCCAATCAGCCCTGGGGGAAAATTCCTTCCCAACCCCAAATATGGCGATCAGTTAAACCCTGAGCACGTGGGCAAGTCTCAACAGCCAGTTACCCAAGAAACAATTCTCTGTAATAACTCAGAACCCACCCCATGTACTCTCCTCTCTTAGGCCACTTGTATATCCACCACCCATAGCCAAAATATCAGTCAATTTCCAAAATAGGCTAATCATACCTTCATAACACCATCTCTGAAGTCGACTTAAAGCCAGTGTAGACAGGTATGTCTACACTACAGGCTCTGTTAAGTCGACTTAACAAGGTCAACTTAAATTGTCTTATAGTGTAGACGCCCCGTTAAGTCAACTTAACAAGATCGACTTAAAGTTGACCTTGTAAAGTCAACTTAACAAGTGCAGACATAGCCAATGGCCAAGGAGTTAGTGCCTCTATTTTTTAAATTTCCAGGAGATCCTGCACCTGGGGTTGATCTTTCAGTGTTGCCCTGTTGGACTATTTAATATTACAACACCTTGAGGAGCTAAGTCCTGCTATAATTCCACAGTTGGTCATTGAAGGATCCAATAAGAGTTCATTTTGCCTGACATGGCATTGGCACACAAGCACTTTTCTGATCGGAAATCTTTGGATGATGCTATTGAGAGTGTCTCATTCCCACTCCTGGCATACTTCAGAATCTTCAGCAGAGGAACTCTGTAAAACTGGGGAAAGCTGGAATGATCTTGTGGTGCTGCCATTTTCCTCACTCCCTCTAGGAGCAGATCCAATGGCTCTGGTTCCCCTCTTCTCATATAGATGCGGCAATTTAACCTGTCAATTGGGAAACTTTAGCAGCACAAGCCAGAGCTGTAGGAGTTCATGCTTGAGAAAGTTAACCAAATGGACTAGGTCATTGTCAATAAAAAGTAAATGATCTAAAACAGTGTCTAAATCATGAAGAGAAGAATACTCTGAGGAAATGGGTTTCAGTAACGAGCTGGTCTGGAAATAGAGCTTTGCTTTGCCATGTGTTCTTTTCTATAAAATCACTTAGGGAATTTCATAAGTCTAAACAGTACCAGAAGTTAAGTCTGAATTAATTCTTTTCCAATAGAAAATCTATCAATGGTGCTTATTTCTTGGAAATGAATGAGTTGAGTCCATTTCAAAGAATTTAAACCATGTTATATGAGATTTGTGTAGATTCTTTGAGGTGTTTAAAATGTAATTCTTATAGTTTGCTGTAAAATTTAAAAGTCTGCAGAGGTCAACAAATATGAGACAGGAATTTTCCAATAAAGATCAAATTCAGTTGTAAACTAAATGGTGGTGTAAAATCGCACATTAACAGTCTGATTCCAGTCTTTCACTACAGTGGTGTAAATCAGGATTAACTCCACTGCACTCAGTGGATTTACAGTGGTTAAATGGAAGCAGAATCAGGGACCAGATGAAACCTGACCACAGAAAAAATGCAAGTGATAAAATAGCAACTTTCACTGATTTAGTAACAAATTCTGCTTTTACATCAATGTAAATCTAGGGTAACACCACTGAATTTAAAAGGAGTTATTCCAAATGCACATTGGGCAGCTGAGAATAGAATATTGTCTTTAGCATTTAGTGGCTATGCAAAATTACCGATTTGGTATTATACAGTGACCAACTTTGGTCCTGGACTAAATCCACCAAAGCCACTTATGCCCAGGCTGAATTTTCCCCTCAGTATTGAGGGTAATATATTAAAAATAGGGAGGAGCCTGTTCTACCATACTCATTTTTATCTCCCTCACTTCTGCCTCCTTGATGTAGGTTATATACTGTTTGTGGAGCCACTGACTCCAACATGGTGCAAGCTGCAATATTTAGCTACTTATATCTGTTTTATAACTAACTTGTGCATGAAGTGTAACTTCATTCCTTACATCATTTATTCATCTGGCCAGACATTTCCAGGCAAGTTGCCTCCCCATTTAAGTGCATTTGATTGAATATGGCTGTATGTATAAGTTTTGATATTTCCTTTAACATGCCTGAAATTTCCAATATCAGAATGATAAACTAATATCTAGATGGCTTTGGAATATCAAGAAAAACTTTGTTTGTTTGTTTGTTTGTTTGTAATAACATTTATTGCTTGGTGAGGGTAGAGCACTGTCATCTGTGACAAAGTCAGACCAGCAGCTACCAGAGAGTGGCAGAGACAGATAAATCAGTCCTAGAGGGATAAAGGCCCTTTTCCCCCATGAGCTGAAATGAGGTTACCTCATCTCAACTACAGACACCTGACTCCAATTAAGGGCTGCCTGTGACCTCTCAAAACACCTTTTTCTAGTGAGAGAGACTAAGGAGAGAGGTTATACGTTGTAGCAGGACTAATGGCATCAGGCAGAAAGGGCATCTCCTGGGTGGAAGGCTGCTTTCCTCCCTATAGGTAAAGCAACCACGTAAACGGACTTTGGAAGGATTGCACCCAGAGGCCAGCATAATGGGGCTCGTGTGGTAAATAGGTCATTTGTTTATTTTTACAAGCCAATTCATATTATTCTCTTGAAAGCAAGAGAGGGGAGCAAAGTTATATGGTCTTGTGGTTGTCCATGTCTTGCATTCTGCATGCCTCTTTATAAGAGAGAGATCTTCATGGGGCGACCTGCCCTCAACACCCCAGGGTCTCAATAACTGGTTCTCAACACGTTTCATTCTGCAGATCCTTAGGCTGTGCAATATGAACCAGCAGTGATACATGGACTACAGTTTGAGAATCACTGCTGGAGCTCACGTGCTATCCAAAAATTCATGTTTACTGGGAATTGATCTTTTGAATATTATTGTTTGTTGGATTTTCAGGAGAAAAATACTCCTCTTATGCACATATGATGCTCAGTGCACAGCAGGCTTTGCATGGTTTAACCACAGAACAGTAGAAGACCTAGATTGTGTAGCTCTTCCAAATGACAGCTCAAGGAAGAAGCGAACAGGGAACAGTTGTCCAGCACAAAGAAAACAAAACAAAAAAAACAGGTTTAACAATCAATTTCTAACTCAGACATTAGGTTAGAAGGCAAAAGAATACAAGAGGTGGGTCAATTCACATTCCTTGGCAGTAACATCCTAACCAGTGGAGCTGACCAGAAAGAAATAATGTCACAAATTGGCAAAGCAGCAGCTACATTCACCAGCTTAAATAAAGTCCTTGGTCATTGAAAACTACAATTTAATGACCAAATTACAAGTGTGCAACTAAGATGTTATTTCCACTGTGAAATATGGGTATGAAAGCTGGTGATCCACCAAAGATACAGACAGACCTCTAAATGCCTTTGAAAGCAAATGCCTCAGGAAAATACTAAGAATTGAATGAAACAAATTTCTAACAAATGCAGAGGTTCATAAAAGAGTTCAACAATTTTTTATTTTCAAAGTTATCTAGAAAGGAAGGTGGAACTATCTGGGACAAATGTTGAGAATAAAGCCAGAGAATCTGCCATGGCAAGAGTGCCACTGGAGAAGCACGTAGAAGAATCCTTGAATCAAATCGCATTTAGAGAGTGAACAATTTTGAGAATTAAAAACAAAGAGAACGTGCAAAGAACAATCCAAGATAGATGGATATTTATTCCTTAAGCAACATTTGAAGGTGCAGGAAGGATTCAAATTCAGCCTATGAAACAATTATAGCAACAGGGTAAGATGGCAATTACATTGATTCTGAGCTCCCTTTAGGTTTTACTTTTGCCATCTCCCCCACAAGTCTCTTTACAAACTATGTACTACAAGGGCTTGGGTCCTCGTCCTGCTCCTATTGTAGTCAGTGGAAAGACTTCTATTGAGTTCAGTGGGGGTAAGATCATTCCCTTGATGCTCTTCATTCCATTTCTCCTCCAACATAACTTCTTTTTATCATTATCTAATTTCCTAGGCATTAGGCCTGAGTCTTTTCTACCTTCCACTACACCTCAGTGAACTCACTCTCAATTTACACACAAACGAGAGGTGAATCAGAAATGGCACAGTGTGGAAACCGGGCTTTCTCTTCTGCAAACAAAACTGAGAATTGGAAAATTATTTTCATTCCAAATCACAATCAGATGAAGCCACTTCAAAATTGTCTGCACAACAGAATGGTGAGAAAATACTAGTTTCAGGTCTGCTAGAACATTCTATTCTGATAAAAAGCAAAACATTTCATTCCAACTTCAACTGTCTAAAATAAATAAGATTTGAATTAATTTTTTGGAAAAAAAATTAATCCATCTTTATAAATGTTTAAAAAAAATCACCAAAATTGGCATGTTTCACTTTGAAACATTTTCCAACAGCATTATTTCAATAGGAAATTTGCAATCAGCTCTAATCACGAACATATTTTTTTTATTTGTGCAGTTTTCTCAGAGCAGGTGAAATTTGGGAGTGCCAAGAGCCAGTGAATGCTTAAGTCTTATTTAATTCTGCAAAATAGGGTTTAATATGGTTTGTAGGACTGGGCATAGTGTGAATTTCTCCTTTATGAATTAACACAGTCTGATATAATATTCTACTTCTGTTACACCTGACAGTACTGTGAACTCTGTACATAAAGATAGGATAAAGTTTCTATTATTACCCCCAGAACATTTTTCAGTTGTTCAGCACCATTTCAAACAAATTTCCTTTGAATTGCAAATGTCTGAGTTTTATTAAAAACTGATTCAGTCATTTTTAACTGTTTATTTAGTATGTTTTGATAATGTGGGGAAAAAACACTCTTGAATGCAGGACCCTGGGTGCCATAATGCTGTGCCACTCAGCCATTTGTGGGTGCATGGGATGGGGCGTGGATTTTTTGGTTTTGCTTAGGTGTTCAAGATGTGGAGTGCTAGAAATGTCTGCACTGGCCAGCAAAATGCCTAGGGCTGTTCCTGCCTCTGTGCATTCTGAGTGAAGGGGTCACTTTCAACTAAAAACCGTATGAAGCTAACACTCACTTAAAGAAAAAAATCACCAAAAACCAAAGCCATTGTCATCCCCTGAAGTTGATGGGAATTTTAGCAGTGTGGCTTTAGTGGATGTGTCTAGGCCTTGGGGGCTCAGAATTCCTCAGTGCTATTCCTGGTTCTGCCATAGAGTTGCTGGATGACTTTGGGCAAGTCATCACCTTGTCCTGTGATTCAATTTCCCCATCTGTAAAATGATAATAATGATACTGACTACCTTTGTAAAGTTCTCTGAGCTCCATGCATGAAAAGTTCTGTATGAACTAGGTGTCATTGTTATTTCACCATTGACTTTAATGAGAAGAGCATTGGGCCTTTAATATAATAAAATTCTCATTAGGAGTCTAATCCAGCAAGATACTGAGAAGCAGTCAGCAATTTATAGGCAAGGCCATTCAAGCTGTTTTAAGTTGGCTAATCCTCTTTTTCTATAGGTTTTGTCCCCTGTCTGATATTGAGACAAAAACTGAATGTGAATTTTGTCCATTATCATAGATGGGGAGGTAGAGGAGGTGCCATTTTAAATAGTTTGGCACTCTGTCCCTGCCAGTGTGACCAAACACATACCATACAGGGTCGCGCCAGTGAGAGATGGGCAGCGTCTTCTTCAAAATGGCATCCTCAGTGTGAGGTGATCTCACCCACTATGCAGCAGATGGGCCCATGCCATCCCCAGAAGACCTGGAAAGCCTGGTATTCTGGGGTTGTGTCACTCACCAGCCTAGAACCTTGCAGTATAAAGCCCTATGGAAGGAAAAAGCAGCTCAGGTTAGAAGAAAATCTGGATTTTTGTAGCTCAGATATAAACAGACATTCACACAAACATGGTGGGATAGTTTATTTGTAGTATGCGTCCAACCTACTGTAAATAGTTATGGGGATGGCCTAGGCTGTGTTAAAGTTAAGATGCCGTTAATGCCTTCTGAATACAAGTTGCCTTATTTAAGGCTGAGAGCAAAATTATTTAGCACCAAAGAAGATGCCTGTTTCAATTAGTACCTTTGTTTTCATTTCTCTTTCAAGAAATAAAATGCAAAATTAAACAAAGAAGTTCCATGTTAAGATTTGCACAATATACACTCAGCTGCATTGCACGGGTGTAGTATTTTCCATGGTTGTGATTTTTTCCTTGTGAAACGTGTACTTTCACATGACCCCAATCCTGCTAACCTTTCTCATGCAAGTAGATACAACTAATCACACTGATGTCAGTAGAATATACTCCCATGAACACAAGCAGAACTTGGCACTATTTCCAACCAAAAACTTTAGAAAGGAAATGTCCAAATGCTGTCAATTATTTTTTAAAGAGGACCGTATGGACTGTAAGGATTATTGCTCTTTATCTGTACTGCTTTCACTGATTAGTTCCATATGTCTCAGTGCTTGAATTTTATTATCTGCAATGTTCTTGCTATGTACGAATGTAATGGTTATATTACCTGGTAACCGTGAGGGCTGACTTGCCACTGGCCTGCATCTTTCAGAGTTATACCTGTCCATATCAGAATAGTAGCATTTTATACCCATCTTGGACAGGAGTAAGTGACCATACAAAATGCAAAGCAGTGGTGTACCAGACCTCTTATCTTTCAGCACCATAGGGCCGAATCAAGGTTCCTGGGGATGGGGGCTGCCCACTCTTGTGGGGCCCATGTACCGCGGTGGTGCCCAGCCCAGGGGTGGGGCAGCACTGGCAGAGGGGAGGGAGTTCGGGGTCCACAGCAGCCAGTCTTCAGGGCAGGGCAGGCCACACAGGGGTCCAGGGCTCAGCCAGTATTGTGGGGGACCAGCCAGCGTTGGGGGCAGGGCAAACCAGCGCTCGGCAATGGGAACAGGGTCTGGCTGGCAGATCTGGGACCTGCTGCAGACTGGCTAGGGGCTGACCAGCACTGGGGGAGCCAGGGCCCTCAGGACACAGGCTGCCTCCCACAGTGCTCCTGCACTACCCCTGGGCTGGCTTGTCTGCTCCACCAACCAGCCAGCCTGGGGGCAGGCAGGCAAGCTGATAGTGGGCAGCGGCAGCACTCCAGGAGTGGGGACTCCTTCTCTGGTAGCGCTGTCAGGCCAGGGAGCAATATTGGGCCGCCATGCAGGGCTCCCTTCCCCTGCCCCGGTGGGGCCTGGCAGAACCGGACTGGCCAGGTCAGCATGGGGTGGGGCAGTAGGGCCCCCTTTAACCTAGGGCCCAGGACTGCAGCCCCGAAAGCCCCTGCATTAATCCAGCCCTTCATGTGAAGTAAGTAGTAGATCTTGGATGCAGAAGAGAACCTGGTCCTGAAGTAGTTTTTTTTATTTTGAAATTTACTATTTTTCACTCTCTCAGAAATACTCTAAAGCAATGGTTCTCAACCTTTTGCAGGTCGTGACACACTTGGTGGCATATCATGACCCTATAGCGACACACCAGCCCACCTCCCCCCAGGCCAAATCCAGCCATCTTCCCAGCTCTCCGCAATACACTTACCACTGTGTGGCGACACAGTAATGTGTCCCGACACAGTGGTTGAGAACCACTGTTCTAAAGTACATTCAGAGAATATGTAGTAGCCAACCACCAAATATTATAGGTAAAATAGTTTACCTGTTGAAAATAGACCTTTGAATTTTTTTGAGTTTTTGAATTAGTTGAGTAGGTCTTTGTGCACTGAAATAAACGAAATGCATAAAATATAGTGCTTACATTTTTCTCCTCCTATTCCTTCTTATTGGGTGCGTCTACACTGGCAACTTAGGTCAATTTAAGGATGCTTAAGTCAACCTAAACAAAGCCACATCCACATTGGGCTTTTGTTAAGTCGACTTAAGCATTTCCTTAAGTTGACTTAAGGAAAGCTTAAGTCGACTTAATAACACTTCATTTTAGGTCAACTTAAGCCTTAAATTGACTTCTTAAATTGACTTAAAGCCAGTATGGATTGGGATTAGCGCCTAAACTGACCTTATTAAGTCGATGTAAAGTGTTAAGTCGACTTAATAAGGTCAACAAGGGGCTATGTCTACACTAGAAAAGTTAAGTCGACTTAACAAAGCTGAATTAACTTTTCTAGTGTAGATATAGCCATTGTGTCAACTGTCCCTAGCTTTAAACAAATAGGTTTTTATGGTGGAAAAAGGCTGAAATCTGTGTGACAGAGGACTGTGGTTGACATGAAGGGCTAGATCATCTAAAAATGCAGACATGGAACTTCATTTGCAAAATGAGTGTGCAACTGTGGGCCGAAATTGTGTGCTCTCACCACGTAATCACATGCAAGCAATTATGGTTATTTGTTCTCATAGTCACAAGCTAATTAGGGGCACATATACACTCCCATTTGATGTGCGGTTGCCACAAATAAAGATTTAAAGTCAGTCCTTAAGTATAAGAGGCATTCAATTGTTTGATCAAGTATGCTCAATAGGATGAAATTCACCCTTAGCTGACCTAGTTACAAGGCCTACGTACCACCAACATTCTCAGGATAGGACATAAGTGGGAGTTCAGTGGAGGCTACTTGTGCTGTCCTTTTGCGTAGAAGTGAATATCACCCATCCCTGAACTCTTAATGGTTTGCTTTAATCAAAGCTGTAAGGGGCTATATAATGATGTGCTCTATTTTGCTAGCTTTCTTTCTCCAGCAGCTTATAATGGGCTAAAAATATTTAAGGAAGTACTGGGAAAGTTTAGCTATTATCTAAAAATCTAAGTAAACCTCTACCTTTGCTTTCCTGGATCACTCAGAGCATCTTTTCTAATCTGTGTCTGTCTTGTAAGTGGTAAACTCCTTGGAATAGAGACTCTTTTTCTCTCTTTCATATTGCTTAATACGTATCATGGAATGATTTTTCCAGAAGTGTGTGGTAAAGGTTATTTACTTGTTGGGACAGAGTGCTGCGTGCTAGCACTTAGCACACTGCTTACTATTCATACTAATTAGGTTCCCCTGGAGCAGGCCTAATTGGACAGAGGTGAACCAGAATACTAGGCTAGAGTGGGGCTAGTGAGTCAATGAGCCAATTAGCCCATTAACAGGGAAGCTGTATAAAAGGGCACAGGAAAGAGGTGGGAGAAAGAGAGAGAAATAAAAGGCTAAGAGAGTCTGATAAAGGAGCTTTTGGAGTAGAGACACCTTATGTGCTATTGTCTTTCCCCTCCCTCCCCACCCCCCTTTTGGGGAAGGGTTTAGAAAGTTCAGGTACGGTGTGTAAAGCTGTGGCGATACTGCTATATATTGATGGAGGGATTGAAAATCTCTGTAAATAAACTAGACAATGACATTTACAAGCAAGGGGTCAGAATGGCCTATGTGGAAGAGGCAACAGTATGACACAATGCTTGTCAAGAATTTGTGAATGGAAAAGCTGGTGTAGAGGTTTGCAGTATGGGTCATAATGGGAATGTTGCAATGGTTGGTGGAGCAGTGAAGAAAGTACCTGGAGGAGACTCGTTCCGCCAATGCAGACCTTCTAACAGCCCCAGGATGCAGTGAAACAGTCCTTGCTTGTCTGGCAAGTAGAGCACCAAAAGAGATTGCAGGAAAGTATAAGAGAGCGAGCAAGCCCATGTTCAACAACCGCTTCTGCAAAATTAGGTGAGTCCTGCGATGGGAAATAGAAACCAGGTGAGAGGGTTTTGTAAGATGGGGTCTGCAGATGACCCTGAGGCATTTTTGGTTACTTTCGAAAAAGTGGGAGCCGGTGGGGACAGAACAAGGTGGGCCCTTTGGCAGACCCCATAGGTGACTTGGGAAGCACGGCCAGCATATAGAGCACTCATTGATGAGTAGGCAGGAAACTATGATTGGTTGAGGCAGACATCCTGGACCAAATGGGCCTGTCCAAAGACAACTACTACAGACAGAAATTTAGAGTGGCAGACTGGAGTAGAGGATTATGGCCATGAGCATTTGCACAGAAATTAACAGACTGGGCCACTCATTGGTTAGGCCAAATACCCAGACTGGGGGGGGGGGGGGGAGGCGGGAGAATGATAGACTCTGTGATTCTGGAACAATCTCTTCAGAATTTTCCTAACAATGCTCCAGTAGGTGGCATCAGCCAATTAATCTGGGTGCCGCAGTTATATTTACAAAGGGGCTTCCAGAGATGGACGTGCCCAGAATGAGTCAGCAGTTTAAGGAAGTGGATTTAGGGAGGACTTGGAGATCATATGGTTGGAAAGAAGAGCGAGAAGCCCCAAGGCGCTCAGGGGTTTGGACAGATTGTATTTTCAATGTGAATGGGAAGGACGTATGAACAGACTGTGTGCAAGCTCACAGCCCATGAATGGACGGTTTTGTGGTTGGACTAAGACCCCACAAGCAGGGAAGAAAAAAGAAAGTGTTGGTAATGATAGGGAGCAGGCATCAAAGTGGCAATGACTTTATCCTGTTCAGGTGGGAGTTAGTGGAAACACCAATGGATTCTTCCTTGAGCAAGGTTCAAAACTGAATGAATACATGGGGACAAAAGCTTCTGCCCCATGGCAGAGGGGACTTGGGGAAGTCAAAGGGAAGCTGAGCTGGAAATGTATAGGGGTAACAGCTGGATTGCCTCATCCCCTTGTACAGGGCAGAGATTGGGATCCCTTCGCAGCAGAGAAGTAAAGGCATGCATGGGGGCCCCAGAGAGCTGGAAATGAAACCTGAAAGTAAAGAGGAAATAAATCTAGAGGGGCTGGAGGAAACTAGACACGCTATTACAAGCCGTAGAGAAAATGAGGATGGAGAAGTCCCCTCTGGGGTTTCAGGGCAGGAGAAAGAAAACAAAGGTATAGAGTGGAGGGATAAAGGTGACTTGAGTTTGTCTACTGAGGTCAAACCATTATCAGAGCTCTTACCCTCTTCCCAGAATTTCAGGAGGTGGCATCCCTATAACACTTTGAAGAGATGGAGGGGAAGCAAAGTCCCTGGATACTCAGCAGGCAGAGGGTCAAGAAGAGATCCCACCATCAAACAAAGAAGGCATAGGCAGAAAGAATAGCTCAATGGGCTGCCCTTAGTGTGATGACCTGTGGGCAGAGGCAGAATTGTGAAGAATCTTTTTAATTGAGTGCTTCAAGCATCTACATGAAAGTTGCTGCTGTTAATATTATTACTCCAATAGTTCAGTGGCCCAAATGGGGTATGGAGCTAGATCTTTACAAATGTTTTGTAAAAGAGGGCCCTGACCCCAAAGAATGTATGATCTAACCTCTCTATTTATAGGAACTACTTGCTGTTACCTCTAGGCATCAGGGTGTTTCTTTTTCAGGGGGGGCTGGAAGACAATTAGAGATGTGTAGTTCTATGTGTTGTAATAATAGTCTTCCTCTTTACCTCCCCCAGACAATCCCCTGTAGTCCAACTTGGATTATCATGTGATGAAAATCAGAGAAGGGACTATGGCAAATACAATCATCAGTAAGTGATTCTTCCTATTACATTTAGCCACCATCAGTGAGATAGGTCTGATGTGGTCCTGTATGTCCATCACTACCTCCAGCTGTGGCTGTCTTAACCCAAATATTCCAGGATAGTGGCTGGAGAGGCTGTGATCTAAAAAATTGAGGAAAGCCTACTTGAATTTAGGACTAGCCTATTTCATTCAAGTTTGTAACACTGATATCCTGTAACGTAACGTACACTGACACAAGTGTACTAACAGCTAGTCTTTCTCCCGTTTAAGTCGTTTAGAGTAGAATTGAGCCTTTGGAGGACCATTTTGAATTGTAATAAAATCATTTAGATTGTCTCTAGGAAGGCAGCATAACATAGTGGTTAGAGTCAGGGTTTGAAAGTATGGGTTTTAGTTCTGATTTTCCTTTGATCATGTGACCTTTGAAAAATCATTCAATCTCTCTGTGACTTGTCTCCATCTACAAAATGGAGATGTTACTGTTTGCTTATCTCACTGGGTGTTGCGAGACTTACAGATATTAATTAATCTCCTTCAGATCCATTCTGAAAGGTGCTTTAGAAATGTGAATTGTTAATAATAGCATAATTACCCAACACTTGGGGAAAAAGAGAGAAAAGAAAAATATATATATTTAAGATAAATTGTGCAGCTGTCACCAGACTGAAAGACTCCATTTTTTATAATCTGAATAACACACCCTGGAACATGCAGGCAATGACACACAATATTTGTTCAGGTTTTGGAGGCAGTTGGGCCCAGATCTCCACAAATATATAGCCACCTAACTCCCAATAAAATCAGTGTGAATTATGTGCTTTTATATCTTTGAGGATTTGGCCCTTCCTGGTCTTCAGCTTTGCTCCTGGAACTTCACTTGAGGTGTTTAGTTTAAAATTGGCTCACAAACTGCAAGCCCTTCTGGCTCTTATGCTTTTTACCTATTTTAAAATATCTATTCCAATGCATTATAGGTAACACAATGTAGAGTTCACAAATGCAGTGCCTTATTCTGATCTCATAGTAGTTGTTTTACAGTGATTTTATACTAAAGTCAGTGGGCCAAATCCTATTATGAAGTGGCACAGCTCCACTGAAGTCACTTCCATTCAATTACATCACATAATATAGACAGCTAAAAGGTAACCATTTTTTAAAAATGCAGATACAAATGCTAGAAGTCTAAATATTAAAATGGGTGAACTTGAGTATCTCATTTTAAATGAAGATACTGATAAAATAGGCGTCATAGAAACTTGGTGGAATGAGGATAATCAATGGGACAAAATAATACCAGGGTACAAAATATATCAGAATGACATAATATACTGAGGCACTATATATGAAAGAAAGCACAGAGTCAAATGAAATAAAAATCTTAAATTAACCAAATTATGCCATAGAATGTCTATGGATAGTATTTCCATGCTTGAATCATAAGAATATAACAGTAGGGATATATTACTGACTGCTTGACCAGGGTACTGATAATGACTGTGAAATGCTCAGGCAGATTAGAATAGCTATCAAAATAATAAACTCCATAATAATGGGGATTTCAACTATCCCATATTGACTGGGTACGTGGACTCTCAGTATGGGAAGCAGAGGTAAAGTTTCTTGACACCTTCTTGTAGCAGCTAGTTCCAAAAGAGATGAGGAAATTCTTGATTTAGTCCTAAGTGGAGCTTAGAATCTGGTCCAAGGGGTGAATATAGCTGAACTGCTTGGTAATAGTGCACATAAACACAATAAAATTTAACATTCATATGGGGCGGAGGGGGAAACCAAAGCAGCCTACCACAGAGGCATTTCGTTTCAGAAAGGGGAACTACACCAAAATGAGGAAGTTAAACAGAAATTAAAAGGTGCAGTGCTAAAAGTAAAATCCCTCCAAGCTGCATGGAAACATTTTAAAGATATAAAATCTCAATTTAAAGGTATATCCCAAATTAAAAAACATACTAAGAGGACCAAAAAAGTGCCACAGTGTCTAAACAGCATAGTAAAAGAAGCAGTTAGGGGCAAAATGGCACCTTCGAAAAGTGAAAGCTAAATCCTATTGAGGAAAAAACAAAGGAACATAAACTCTGGCAAGTGAAGTGTTAAAATATAATTAAGAAGGTCAAAAAAGTATTTGAAGAACAGCTAGCCAAAGACTTAAAGTAATAGCAAAAAATAATACAAATACATGAGAAGTAGGTAGTTGCTAAATAACCAGTGGAGCTACTGGAGACTTGAGATGCTAACAGAGCACTCAGAGAAGATAAAGCCACTGCAGAGAAACTAAATTAATTCTTTGCATCCGTCTTCATGGCTCAGGTTGTGAAAGAGATTCCCAAACCTGAGATTCCCAAACCTGAATCATTCTTTTTAGGCAACAAATCTGAGGAACTGACCCAGATTAAGGTGTCATGAGAAGAGGTTTTGGAGCAAACTGATAAAATAAACAGTCCATACATCACCGGGGCCAGATGGTATTCACCCAAGAGTTCTGAAGGAATTCAAATGTGAAACTACAGAATTACTAACTGGGATATGTAACCTATCATTTAAATCAGCTTCTCTATCAGATTACTGGAGAATCACTAATTTGAAGTACATTTTTTAAAAGGCTTCAGAGGCAATCCTGGAAATTACAGGCCATTAAGCCTAACTTCAGTACCAGGCAAATTGGTTGAAACTATAGTAAAGAATTATCCAACAGAATTATCCAACACACAGATGAACATGGGGTATTGGGGAAGAACCAGCATGGGTTTTCTAAAGGGAAATAATGCCCCATCAATATACTAGAATTCTTTGAAGGGATCAATGAGCTCGTGGACAAAGGTGATCCATTGGACATAGTATACTTAGATTTTCGAAAAGCCTTTGACAATGTCCCTCTTGCCAAAGACACTTAAGCAAAGTAAGCTATCGTGGGATAAGAGGGAATGTCCTTTCCTGGATCAGTAACTGGTTAAAAGATAGGGAACAAAGGTTAGGAGTAAATGATCAGTTTTCAGAACAGAGAGAGGTAAATAGTGTCCCCCAAGAGTCTCTACTGGGCCAAATGCTGTTCAACATATTCATAAATTATCTGGAAAAAGGGGTAAACAGTAAGGTGGAAACATTTGCAGATAATTATTTTAAGTAGTTTTGTAAGTCCAAAGCAGACTGCGAAGAGTTAGAAAGAGATATCAAAAACTGGGTGAAGTGATTGGACAGTAAAATGATTGATAATGGTTCAGTGTTGATCAGGGCCGTCCCTGGGGGGGGGGGGGGGGGGAGCATGGCCCGGGGCCAATTGGCTTGCGGGAGTCCCACCCCACCACATGCTGGAGGGGGGAAGGGAGGCCCAGGTCGACCTGCTTCGCCCCCAGGAGCCTGGCAAGTCTCATCTCCCAGCGGCGGCGTGGCCCCGGTCCCCGGCAGGGCAGGCAGAAGCAGGCCCTAGCTGAGGCTGCGGCCACAAGCCGGCCCCGGCCGGGATCCCAGGCTACTGCCACCAGCGCCCCAGCTGGGGAGTGGGACCTGAGCCCGGTCCCGGCTGAGGCCACGCCGCTGGCTGAGGTCGGCCCTGGGCCCAGCTGGGGCCTACCATGTGGGGCAGGCCGGGCCGGCCTGGCCCAGAGAGGCCAGGCCCCATGAACTGCCCCGCCCCTGGGCCTGTCTGCTCCGCCCTGGGGGTGGGGAAGGCCAGCCCAGGGCCAGAGGCCAGATGAACCCTCCCACCCCTCTGCCTTTGGCTTGCCGCCAAAGGCAGCGGGGGCAGGGCAAAGTGCGGCTGTGGGGGGAGAGCCATGGCGTGGGCCCCGCACTGCCCCCAGCTGGGAGCGGGACAGCGCGGGGCCCACATAACTGCAGCGCCCGGGGCAATCGCCCCGTTCGCCCACCCCCTCACCCCTCCCCAAGGGTGGTCCTGATGTTCATAAATTCAAACCAATACCCACTGGAAAAAATAGAATATCAACTATACATATAAAATGATGGGGTCTACATTAGCTGTTACCACTCAAGAAAGAGACCTTGGAATCACTGTGAATCGTTCTCTGAAAACATTCACTCAATCTGCAGCGGCAGTCAAAAAAACTAACAGAATGTTGGGAATCTATAGGAAAGGGATATATAAGACAGAAAATATTGTATTGCCTTTTTATAAATCCATGATATGCCCACATCCTGAATACTGTGTGCAAATTTGGTTGTCCCCTCTCAAAAATATATATATATATATAATATAAGAATTTTAGAATTGGATAAGGTACAGAAAAGGTCAACAAAAATTATTAGGGGTATGGAAGTTTCCATATGAGGAAAGATTAATAAGACTGAGACTTTTCGGATTGGAAATGAGATGACTAATAGCGGATATGATAGAGGTCTATAAAATCATGACTGGTGTGGAGAAAGTAAATAAGGAAGTGTTGTTGTTTACTCGTTATACAAGAACTGGGGTTCACCAAATTAATTTAATAGGCAGCAGGTTTAAAATGGACACAAGGAAGGATTTCTTCACACAATGCACAGTTAACCTGTGGAACTCTTTGCCAGGGGAGGTTATGAAGGCCAAGACTATAATGGCTTTCAAAAAAGAATTCCACAGATTCATTGCAGATAGATCCATCAGTGGATGGATTATTAGCCAGGATGGGCAGGAATGTGAAACCATGCTCTGAAGTGTCCCTCTCTTCTGTTTGCCAGAAACTGGGAATGGGTGATGGGGTGGATCACCTGTTCGGTTCATTCCCTCTGTTGCACGTGGCATTGGCTGCTGCCAGATAATAGGATACTGGGTTAGATGCAACATTGGTCTGACCCAGTATGGTCATTCTTAAATCAGCATATGATCTGGTTACATTAGTATTTGCAACAGAAAATTCAGGTGGAATGTTGTCATTTTAATGGTTAATCCTTTCTTTCCAATTCTAATCCTTCATGCATGGGTGACATGGAGGAAAGCTATTAAAGAATTATCCTTGTGGGCTATTGTCACTTCCCTTAGCATTCTTTCATGTTTCTATTCTCCCCTTTATTGCCTAATGTGAATATTTAAGGAACCAACACAGAGATCTGAATGCACTGACTATCTGTGTTTTCATTAAAGGCAATAAGTAGGGATGGAATCCAAACCATCCACCCACTGCCACCCAGATTTGAGGAAGCTTGGATCCATGTCAGAGCCACTCTGGTGACTCTCTAGCAGAACTGTAGCAATTACTTTATGAACATGTGTAAATTGTTTAGAAAAATACTGCACACACATAAGGAAACTCCTCAAACATATCATGAGATAGAGCTGGACACTTTAGCTATTGGAAAAACACCAGGAACCACGTCCTGAATAACAAAAGGAACTTAAAATTTGTCTTACCATAGTAGTATCTTGCCTCAGGAAGAGACCTGTTCTTGATGAATCACAGGAATGTCTAAAAGTTCCCAGAATACACCTCGCCAAAAGGAATACTGTACATGTCATGAAGAATTCCTTTTTGACACCTGTAGTGATCACCGGATACCCTGAAGTAGAAAAGTTGACCACACCATTAGTTCTATACAACTATAAATATAAGTGAGTGTTAAGTAGGATTTTTTAAAGCTTTCAAAGTCAGCCTTGTTGGCCTCCCCATTGAAGACAAAGATAAAACTCTCATTGACTTCATCTCTGTGACTCCAGTGTAAATCAAGAATAGTAATTCCACTGAAGGCAAGAGAGTTACACTACTGGGAAAGCCAATTAACTCCAGTTTGGGCTTCAGTGGTGTTACTGCTGATTTACATTAGTTATAAGTCACACAAGAGGATCTGGCCCATGGCATTTTAGCACTAAAACCTGTCATAGCAGTGAATTCTACAGGCTAGTTACATGTAGTTATAATGATTATAACTTTTTATTTGTCTGCCTGCCATCAGTTTCCAGGCCAAAAAAAGTAAAAACTCTCTTATTCTGGGACAATGTAAATAGGAGGGATTGATACGTTTTTGTTACAGAATCAGAAAATGTAAGGGACATATTCAGGCACCTAGTCCATCCCTGACAGATGCAGGATTTATGTGACAGATTTATCAGAGCATCATGTCTCCTCTAAATCTCCTTTGCATGCTGAATAATTCTAGTTTGTTTTTAGGGGATTTTTCTCTCTTTCCTCATGAAAATCCCACAGACCTCTTGCCATCTTCATTGGCTGATTACAGACCTTTTCAAACACAGCTGTATTTTTCTTAAGATGTACTTTGTAAAGATGTTTTAAATGGCATGTATGGGCTCATGTCTCCCTCAAGTCACTGGCCCTAGAAAACATAAAACTTGTGACTTATTCCGTGGTAACATAGTGACTCTTTCAGCTCAAGAGGCAACTCGTTTGTATTTTGGGTGTGGAACGTTCTGGGTCTGATCCGTCTGTGACATTCCATGGAAGCCAATGGAGCTACACAGACTGACATCAGCTGAGCAGCTAGCCCTCTTGTAATCACCACAGTTCTATCAGGATAAACAAGGAGAATCAGGTCTATTATTTTTATTAGCCAGAACAATTTAGGGCTAAATTCAATCTTCATTTTTACTCCTCATTATCATCATCAACACCTCAAAACTTTCTGTGAAGAAGCCCGAATCTGTTGACCCATCGGGATACCCTTTAAGGCCTATCCACATCCATCTTTATTTGAGGCTTTGGGGAGAAAATAGGTGCAGTGAGGGGTGAAATTTGTGGGTGTTATTGGATATTGTCAAGGTATTATTTCATTTGGCGCATGTTTTCAACTGTTTTTATGACATGCTATTTCTGCATTCCCTACAGCATAGAACAGGTACATTTTTGTTACAAATCTAAATATATAAAATAAAAATTAGCACACTTCATCTCACTGACCACTTCCTCCACCAAGCCATTAATAAATACATTAAATAACGCTAGAGCCAGTGCAAGCCCCTAAGGCAACCCACTTCTTAACCACCAAGCAGGGATTGTTTGCCTCTACTTCATGATGCTTAAACACATTTAATTATACCACCCCTTTTCCTGTGGAAAAGTGATTGATTTTCAAACATTAGATCACTTTAATTAGACTCCAACAGGTTCTCCAGGACTTAGGCAGGGCTCAGTAGTATGTAACTTCTGCAGTTTTCCCTGCCATCTTAAAAATACATTATTGGCAACATTCAAATCTTCAAGACCAGTTGCTGTATCTAAGTACTGATCCTAAGGAAGCTGGGGTAGAAATTTCAAAAGCATCTGCAGTAACTTTGGGGAGGAAGGTGTTAACACCATAGATAGTGCATCCTAGAGAAGTCCCAGGACAGCCAATAGAAACATATAGGTTTTTTAATTGGAAGAGCAGCCCTGCCTGTTTCCTGTTTGGTGGCAGCAGAGCTCCTGGAAGGAGCAGGAGGAAGACAGGGGCCAGGCATGGAGGATCCAGCAACATCTATGTCTATGAAAGTAAATCCGTTACCATCCATGTGTGAGTAGAACCAGGAATTTATAGCTTGACGCATTCAGGTTACTTCTTTGTTTTGGTTCTTTTTTGGATTCCTCTGTGCTGAGAATATGTATACCCCCACACCCCCACTATCCTGTAACTATCCAAATTAAATCCCAGAGAAACAACCCTCTGTATTTTCTTAATGTTCCTCTTAATTAAAGAACATTTACCCTTTTAAAACAAGCTCTGGTTCTGTGTCCTAAAAGACAAGAGGTTCTGTGTGCACATGCCTCAGATTGCACAGTCAACTACCTAAAGGGGATTCAGTCCCATTTTCAGCTTGTATCACAACTGGGGTTCAGTCACTCTTCTGAGGGAGGAATAAAGGCGATTGAGGGTACCTCGCAGGAAGGAATTCCCAAGTGCACCTTCCTGAGTTTTCAAAGAGAGTTTCCATTTGGGTGGTAGCAGCAATACCATTCTAAGGCCAGAAAATTGGTAGCCTTGAAGAGTTTGAAGACAAGGCTTTAGGACCAGTGGTTTTTAAATCCTTTTGCAGGCCCCCACCTTCTGCACTCTAAGGGCCAGAGTGGGGAACCAGCCTGGAGAGCATCCAAGTGTCATTTTCAAAAGTGATTTTAGGTGCTAAGGTGGGAGCTAGGCAGAGTAGCTCATTGGCATCCGTAAGGCTGCTTCAATTGATGCTATATGCTGTACTAGAACCAGAAGCAGTCCTGCATGAGAAAGGCACAAAAATGGTGTGTAGTCTTGCTTGGTCCTTCATTCCTCCATCCTAGGCTGAGCAGCAGAGAATCTGGAATATAATGCCTCATAGACCTCTCTCCTCTCATTTACAATCAGAGAGCAACCTTATGGCAATTCCGGCAATTGCTGACCTGGTATCAATGTACATTTAACTTCTTAAAGTGCTCCAAAAGCCACTGGTGATCTAAGAATCAGTTTGGTGGAAACCACTTGAATAAACAAAGGGCTACAACCTCTCTGTTTGGCCATTCAGCATTAATTAGAATGGGAAGACAGAGGGGAGAAAAATCCTAAATCAGAATAAACCCCAAAAGTTCAATTTAGAAAAGGAGCTGCTCTTATCTAGGTCAGTGCTTCTGAGCTCTCTAAATTCTATCACCAGTCTCCTCAAAGGATTTTGCATCTGTAGGGCTCTAAAGTGTAATGAAAATTATAGAGTAAAGAACTGGGTAAGTTTTCCCACCCCAGACACATTTATAGGTTACTAGTTTGAACCCAGACTGGGTTCTGCCTTCAGTTACTCTGGTTTGGTTTCATGCAGTTATTGTAATGTTTCTTTAATAGTTTCATATTAATAGTATATGTGCACCCATTGTACAGAGTCCAAATAAAATTCATCCTGTGTAGAAGGTTGGCATGTGTTACATGTCCTGTTCCGTGCATAATCCACAGAAGATATGAGTCTTCCAGCTACAAAGCCTGGCTCTTTACCAGGTATATAAGCTTCTCTGTTCAATCATCGGTGTTAGCCCAGACAATGGCTGTCACACCAACTAAAGGGCTACTCATCATTTAAGCCATATTTTGAAGGATTATGAGGGATTTAAGTGTAGGAGGGGTCTTGTGCTGGCCCTGCTGCTCCTTATGCCAAATTTTCAAAAGCCCTTTTAATTTTGGGGTGCCTCTGTTTTTGGGTGCTTATCTTGAGACCATAAGGAGTCCCAAGCTGTAAATCCAAAAAGCAGAGACAATCAAATTAGATGACACACTTGAAATGTTCACCCCTAACTAATGGATGGTCTCAGGTGTCTATGGCCATAATATAGGAAACAACACATTATGAAAATACTTATTAAAAATGGAGAACAATGCAGCAGGACTTCATTTATATAGTTCAAATGCCACAGGTATGTCTTGGCTGCAGAAAGCACACTTTTGAGCCAGTCCACTGCAGCCAAGATAAGTGACAATAAGTCATTTGTTTAAATCCACATCAGGGCATAAATTCTGCTCTGTTAAAGCAATATAAAGATAGTTATTCCACTGACTTCTCTGGATTTTGAAGGATATAACTACTATTACCCAACCAAGCTTTCAAAAATCATAAATCAGGCCCTCCTAAAATGATGAGGTTGGCTTAAAAATCATGAAATTTTAGTTTTTTGCTTGTCTTCTGTTTTTTAGTTTTATGGCTCATATTTTAAAGTTTTCAACTCTGTAGCTATCAACTAGAAACTTATTTTTAAGATTCTTCCACAACATGAATCCAGGAGTTGTAGATTTAAGAAAAGCATAAAATATTGCACATCTCATCATAAAATAATGAGAGTTGTCAATGTGGGATAACTGAGGAGAGAATTTGGGCCCAGTCTTGACTGAAAAACATCTCACAGCTGGCTCTTAGGTTATGAAATAAGTCAAGTTTCTGAGGTAATTTCATACTAGTGAGATATCTGAAAATCTTGTTTCCCCCATTGTAGGCATTGGTGATAGAGTAACCTCTGCAACAAGGAAAAAGACAGAATTGACAGAATTATCATCTCCTCTTTTCATGAGCGGTGTGTTTTCTCCCGTCAGTCAGGTTTGGGGTGATTGAGGGAATTGAGAGAAAGTTGCTTTGCGGCTGCCTGGATCTATGTCTCTTTTGTGCTTAAACAAAGAACTTTGGGCCTGTCAAGCAGGCGCTTTTGAACTATACTAAACCAAGGAGAGAGGGATGGAAATCTTAATTTCAATGACATTTTTACTGACATCTGGATTAACATACGTGTTTAAATACAAAGTTGATATGCTGCAAATGGAGATAAGTTAACAGGAGAGATTTGGAGAGGGTAGCTGCAGACTATGCTTAGAGAGAGCAATATTTGATGAATGGTGCCTTGGTCCATTTGTGTGTTGTTTGGATGACTGTTGTTCTCTGTCTGTGTGTAGCATAGCTAGGCCATGGGCCCTTGAGTAAACAGGGTACCTTGCTAAAAGCTCTGATCAGTCCACCTGTTTGAAGTCTGTGGATGGTTTACTGCTTGCTGGTGATAAGGGGTGTTGCTGAGCTAAGAATGGACGACTTGGCCTGAAAAGTCACTTGCTAGGCAAACTTCTTAGCTCTCTCTGTTCATGGCTCTCAGGAGAGTTTTGGAGGGAATCGGGGTGCAAAGGGGGGGGCTTTCCTTCTAGGTTCAGCACTACGCTATATCACGATGTCCAGAAATGGGACAGGGATGTGCCATGTTCTTTTTCCTGCTCAAAGCCAGAAGGGATTTCTTATACCTGATGTGTAAGTTGGTGGCTGTGCAGAAGGAAAAGATTATAGGATTGGAAGGGCAAATTGAGATGCTACTGAGAATCACCTAGACAGCTAGGTTCAGGAAACCATCATACTTTAGGTTTAAAGAAGAAAGGAGCTGGCCATCAAGGAATCGGAGAGAGAGAGAGAGAGAGGAAGTTTGGTCGTTCATTACCACCAGAGGGAAGAGGTTACAGGAGCTGGAGACAGATGAAGATGGATAGGTTGTAGTCACCAGAGGGAAAAGGAGCAGGAGGAATTCTTCTCAGCTACAAGTTTCAAAGCTGTACCAGCTCCTCAGTATGAATACTACATCTCAAGACCCAGCAGCTCAAGGCAATGGATAGATGTTTTGGGGACACATGTGGAGGGCAGCTTGGCCTAACCTGTAGGAAAAATCAAGCTTGCCCACAAAGAGCTCTCCTATCATCCAAGGAAGAGAGATGATCTTCTTGATGATTCAGTACTCAGGAGAATCCAAATAACATTCTGCAATGGACTGGTAGAGAAGAGGACAGTGTGCTGCCATCCCAGTGCCAAGACACAAGATGTCACTCTAAGATGGGCTAGACTTCTGAAGTCAACAGGCAAGGATCCACTGGTGATGGTTCACATGGGCACTAATGGCACTGTCACAAGCTATCTCCCAGTAACAGATAACTTCAGAGAACATGGAAGTTTGCTGAAGAAAATATCCAAGTGATCTTTACTAGAGATCCTTCCTGTCCCATCAGTGAAAGAAGATAAAAGGTAAAAGATTCTGGAAATGAATTGCTGGCTAGGTAAGTGATTCAGGGTGGAGAATTCTGGTTTTGTAGAACATTGGTCCACCTTCTATGCAGAGAGAAGGCTGTATAATTTGATGACCTCCTCATCAATAGAAGAGGGAACGATCTCTTTGAGGACAGGCTGGCCAGAGTAATCAGGAGGATGTTAAACTAATAACAAAAGAGGAGGGTAAAAAGAAGGAAGATATGAGCACTTAGCACAAAATCAAGATGTTGAGATAAAATTAATCAAGGAACCAACGGACATGAAGAGAAGACATTTTTAAATTGCCTAGATATCGATTTTAGGATCCTGGGTTAAAACAAGAGGAATGGAATTACTTATTTATTACCATTCATTAGAACTAGTTAATATTACTGAAACCTGGTGGGATGGTTCACACTACTGGAATATTAAAAACAATGGCTAGGAGGTAGGATCAAATGGACAAAAAGGGCCGGGGAAGGGCACTCAGTCAGAAATGGCATTTCCTGTTTCTAAATCATTGATAACTCAGAAGAAAATTATTTTGAAAGGTTATGGATCAATGGTTAAAGCACAAGATAGAGCATTAGTTGGTATCTGGTACAGAACATCAAATCACAGTAGGAAATGGTGATTGCCTCCTTTTGCATCTGTCTATAATGTGTTAGAAAAAAAGTTGTGTGATTATATAGCACATCACTTTGAGTGATGTATGCTGGAAGCCTCATCCTGCTAGTACTGAAATATCCTTGAAATTTCTAAACATTATAGATGACAATTTCCTACCTCAAGAAATGTGTAGCCAACATAAGGGAATTCTGTATTGGATCTTCTCTTGGCAGATAGAGGACTTGATCACAGAACTAAAAATTAATGTTAGTTTTGATCCAAGTGATAATGACTTGATCAAATGTATAATGTGAAAGTAGAATAAAGTCCAGGTCTTTAATATATATACTTAGTGCTTTAATGGGGCCTTTTTCATAAAGCTGGAAACAATAATGAGCCAAATCAGTAGGAAGGAAGAATTTAATCACAAAAATGTGAATTATAATTATGAATAATCTAAGAACACATGACTAGAAGTCACAATTGAGGGAGAAGGCTGTTCTGATTAAGAAACTGACCTGGTTTAGAGGGAAAGTGAAGGCAGCTGTAGTGTGTGTGTGTTTGTGACAAAAGAAAGATAAGGAACACTGATAGTGATGAATATTAGAAATTGTGGAAAATTGATAAAGGAAGCACAGAAACAAAAGGAAAAATCTTTGGCTAGAGTTAAGGACAGTATGAAGTAGTTTTTAAAATATATTAGGAACAAAAAGAATCTTAACAATGTTATTCATCCATTAGTAGGTAGAAATGAGAGAACTATCAATAAGGCAGAAGTGTTCAGTAAATATATGTCTTGTATTTGATGGGGGGAAAGGATGCTGTAGTCTCCTCATATGGTGATGATTAACAGTTTTTCCATTTCACTAGTACTGTATATCTTGAGGATATTAAACTGAAGCTACTAAAGTTAGTCATTTTTAAATCAGCAGGAACAAATAACTTGCATCTGGGAGTTTTAAAAGAGTTTGCTGAGGGGCAAGCTAGACCATTAATGTTGATTTTGAGTAAGTCTTATAGTGCTGGGGAAGGTCCAGAAGACTGGAAGAAAGTTACTTTTGTGCCATTTTTTAAAAAGGATAAATAGAATGACAGATTATTATAAACCTATCGGTCTGACCTGGATCTCAGGCAAAATAAAGGAACAGCTGATACTGGATGCAGTTAATAAAGAATTAGGGAGGGTAACATAAAGATAATAGTACTGATGTAATATACTTAGACTTCCATAAGGCATTTGAGTTAGTACCACACAAAGTCTTGATTAAAACTAGAATAATATAAAATTAATATGGCGCACACATTAATTAAAAACTGGCTAACTGATAGCTCTCAAAATATACCTGTAGACAGGGAATGGTCATCAAGTAGGTGTTTTCCAGTGGGATTCTGCAGTGATTGGTTCTTGACCATACATTATTTAAAACTTTTAGCTATGGCCTGGAAGAAAACATAAAACAATCTCTGATAAAAGTTTGCAGCTGACACAATAATTAAAAAAATAATGAATAATGAAGAGGACCGATCACTGATTGAGAGCAATCTGGATTGCTTGGTAGACTGGGCATAGGAAAATAATCTGCATTCTAATATAGCTAAAAGTAACTGTATACATCTAGGAACAAAGAATGTAAGCCATACTTACAGGATGGGGGACTCTATCCTGGAAAACCCCGTCTGTTAAAAACATTGGAAGATTATGGAGGATAATCAGCTAAACATGAACTCCCCATGTAATAATGTAGCCAAAAGAGCTAATGCACTCCTGGGATGCTTAAACAGGGGAATCTGAAAGAGAAAGAGAAGACAGATTATTTTATCTCTGTATTTTGCATTCAGCCAACCACTGCTGGACTTCTGTGTCCAGTTCTGGTGCCCACAATTTAAGAAGGATGTTATAAACTGGAGAGGGTTCAGAGAAGAGCCACAAGAATGATTAAAGGGTTAGAAAACATGCCTTATAATGATGAACTCAATCTATTTCATTTAAAAAAAAGAAGGTTAAGGGGGGACTTGACTACAGTCTATAAATACCTACATGGGGAACAAATTCAGTCTGGAAGTAAGACATATTCTTAACAGTTGGAAAATAAAGAAGGGCCACAGCTGGTGGTAACTGAAGGTTGGATGGCAAGGAAGAAGAGAAGATCAACTAGTCCTATACAAAGAGTGGATGAGCCAATGGAGATACCACCAAATAAGAGCCTTGGGAGGATACAGGAAGGATTGCAGAGGATAGTTAGAGACAATAGTAGATGAGAGGCCTTGCAGCCTGAAAGAACAGGGAATTACACTATCACCAGGAAAAGGCGGGTCTATCTGATTGGGAACTCTCTACTGAAAAGAACAAACAGGCCTGTAACCAGAACTGATCCAGGGAATAGACGGGTCTGCTGTCTGCCAGGTGCTAAGATATGAGTTGTGGACCTGCAGCTGAACAGGATCCTAACAGGAGCAGGAAAGAACCCACTTATTGTCCTTCATGTGGGCACAAATGATATGGCTAGATTCTCACTGGAACCTATCAAGGAAGACTATGCCAGGCTGAGGAAAATTCTTAAGGAAAACAAGGCTCAGGTGATCTTCAGTGGGATTCTGCCTGTCCCTAGCAGAGGACAACAAAGGTGTGACGAAATTATGATGATCAACAGATGGCTCAGATAATGGTGCTACAATGAGGGCTTTGAGATATATGGCCATTGGGAGGGATTCATGGACAGAGGACTGTTCTCTTCAGATGGACTTCATCTGAGTAGGGAGGAAAATGGACTTCTAGGACGGTGGCTGGCATAACTGATTAAGAGAGCTTTAAACTAGGGATTGGGGGGAGATGGTTGGGAGATGCCCAAGTAATCTCCACACCTGATTTTAACATTAAGAGGGAGGAATATGAAGTAAGAAAGGACACAGCAGTTGGTAGGAGAATGGACATCAAGAGGATGGGTAGTGTAGATACCAGTATAATAGATGATACTGGTGGTTGAATTACTGTGGTAGATCGTGTAAGGATTGTGAGTGAAGCCAAACAGCAAAAATTAATATGTTTGTATACCAGTGCAAGTAGTCTGGATAACAAAATGGAGGAACTAGAGCTACTGGTAGAGGAAATGAAACCAAATATTATAGGGATAACAAAAACATGGTGGAATAGTAGTCATGAGTGGTGTACAGGTATTGGAGGGTGTGTGCTGTTTAGGAAAGATAGAAACAAAGGCAAAGGTAGTGGAGTAGCATTGTATATCAATAACGAGGTAGACTGTAAAGAAATTAGAAGGGATGGATTATATAAAACAGAATCTGTCTAGGCAAAATTAACATTGGTGAAGAAAGTTACTAGAGTTCCCCAGGGATAGTGCTTGGGATGTGCTACAGACCACTGGGATCTGATTTGGACATGGATAGAGACCTCTCTAATGCTCTTAATGAAGTAAATACTGCCAGGAATTATGTGATTATGGGAGACTAACTTTCCAGATACAGATTGGAGGACAAATGCTAGTGGTAATAATATGACACAGATTTTCCTGGATATGATAGGTGACAGATTCCTTTACTAAATACCAAAGAGGTAGCCGTGTTAGTCTATTGCAGAAAAACAACGGAGTCCTGTGGCA
>ML685767.1:12552735-12563864 GCA_007922175.1 Pelusios castaneus
TCCCCTGCATTTAATTTCCTCCCATTCTGTAAGTTTCCCATCTTCAAAGCGTCTGACGAAGTGGGATTTTCTCCCACGAAAGCTCATGTGATAAATAAATCTGTTAATCTTTAAAAGTGCCACAGGACTCTGTTGTTTTTCTTTACCAAATAATTACTGAACCAGCAAGAATGGACACCATTTTAGATTTGGTATTGGTGAATAGTAAGGACCTCATAGAAGGTTATAGGGGACAACCTTGGTTCACGTGACCATGAGCTAATTCAGTTCAAACTAAATGGAAAGATGAACAAAAATCAATCTTTGACTAGGGTCTTTGACCTCAAAAGGACTAAAAAAAATTTAAAAATTGAGGAATTAGTTAAGGAAGTGGACTGGACTGAAGAACTCGTAGATCTAAAGATGGAGGAGCATTGGAATTACTTCACGTCAAAGTTACAGGAATTATCTGAAGCCTGCATCCCAAGGAAGGGGAAAAAATTCATAAGCAAATTCATGAACAAGAATCTGAATCTCAGACAGGTGATTAGGAGAAAGCAGAAAGCCTACAAAAGGTGGAAGATGGAAGGGGTCAGCAAGGAAAACTACTACTTGGAGATCAGAACATGTAAGGATAAAGTGAGAAAGGCCAAAAGCCAAGTAGAGTTGTATCTTGCAAAGGGAATTAAAACCAATAGTAAAAGATTTTACAGCAAAATAAATAGGAAGGAAAACGAAAGAAGAAGTGGAACCACTAAGTACTGAGAATGGTGGTGTTAGTTAAGGATAATCTAGGCATGGCTCAATATCTAAACAAATACTCTATTTTTAATAAGGCTAATGAAGTGCTGAGGGATAGTAGTAGGGTGGCTAATGGGAATGAAGATATAGAGGTAGAAATTACCACATCCAAGGTAGAAGCCAAACTTGAACAGCTTAAGAGGACTAAATTGGAGAGCTCTGATAATTTCCATCTAAGAATATTAAAGGAACTGGAATATGCAATTGCAAGCCCATTAGCAAAGATTTTTAATAAATCTGTAAACTCAGGGGTTGTATCATATGACTGAAGAATTGCTAATATAGTTCCTGTTTTTAAGAAAGGGGGAAAAGGTGATCTAAGTAACTGCAGGCCTGTTAATTTGACCTCAGCAGTATACAAGATTTTGGGAAAAAATTTGAAAGAGAAAGTTAAGGACATCAAGGTTAATGGAAATGGGACAAAATACAGCAGGGCTCTATAAAAGGTAGATCATGCCAGACCAACCTGATCTCTTTTTTTTTTTTTTTAAGAAGATAACACATTTTTTAGAGAAAGGAAATGCAGTGGATCTAATTTACTTAGATTTTGGTAAGCCATTTGATACTGTTCCACATGGGGAATTATTAGGTAAATTGTAAAAGATGGGGACTAATATGAAAATTGAAAGGTGAGTAAGGAACTGGTTAAAGGGGAGACTACAGCAGGTGATACTGAAAAGTGAACTATCAGTCTGGAGAGAAGTTACTCATGGAGTTCCTCAGGGATCGGTCTTGGGATCTATCTTACTTAACCTTTTTATTACTGATCTTGGCACAAAAAGTAGGAATGTACTAATAAAGATTGTGGATGACACGAAGTTGGGAGGTATTGCTAACACAGAGAGGGATCGGGATATCATGCAAGAAGATCTGGATGATCCTGAAACTGGAGTAATAGAAACAGAATGAAATTTAATAGTGGTAAGTGCAAAGTCATGCATTTAGGGACTAATAACAGGAATTTTTCTATAAGCTTGAAATGCATCTATTGGAAGTGACAGAGGAGAGGAAGGACCTAGACATATTGGTTGATCACAGGATGACTATGAGCCGCCAATATGATGTGGCTTTGAAAATATTAATGTGCTTCTAGGATGTATCAGACCAAGTCTTTCCAATAGAAACAGGGAGGTGTTAGTACCGTTATACAAGGCACTGGTGAGACCACATCTGGAATAGTGTGTGCAATTCTGGACCCCTATGTTTAAGGAAAATGAATTTAAACTGGAACAGGTGCAGAGAAGGGCTACTATGATGATCTGCAGAATGGAAAACCTGCCTTTTAAGAGGAGATTCAAAGAGCTTGGCTTGTTTAGCCTAACCAAAAGAAGTTGAGGGAAGATACGATTTCTCTCTATAGTTACGGCAGATGGATAAATAGCAGGGAGAGAGAGGAATTATTTAAGTTCAGCACCAATGTGAACACGAGAACAAAAGAATATAAACTGGCCATCAGAAAGTTTAAGTTTGAAATTAGACTTGGGTTTCTAACCATTGGAGGAGTGAAGCTCTGGAATAGCTTTCCAAGGGGAGCAGTGGGGGCAAAAAAACAGCTGTCGTCAAACTGAGCTGGAGGGATGATATGATAGAACTGCCTATTTTGGCAAACTTTGTCTACTAGTGGTAAATATGCCTAATGGCCTATAATGGGATGTTAGATGGGTGGGTTCTGAGTTGATGCAGGGAATTCTTTTTTGGGTGACTGGCTGGTAAATCTTGCCCCATGCTCAGGGATTAGCTGATCACCATCTTTGAGGTCAGCAGAGGATTTTCCCCCAGAGCAGATTGGCAGGAGCTGTGGGTTTTTCACCTTCCCCCGTAGCATGGGGCATGGGTCACTTGCTAATGGTTTCTCTGTACCTTGAAGTCTTTAAACCATGATTTGCGGACATTAGTGATTCAATCATAGGTTGGGTGTCTATTGCAGGAGTGAGTGGGAGGTTCTGTGGCCAGCATTGTGCAGGAAGTCAGACTAGATGATCATATTGGTCTGACCTTAAAACCTATCTGACCTTAAAAACCTATCAATCTACGAAAACAATGAGACAAATGAATCACTGGAAAAGTTCCCAAAGATCATGGTGGAGGCTCCATCACTGACAATTTTAAAATCAAGATTGGATTTTTTTTTTCCTAACAGTTATACTCTAGGAATTATTTGGGGGTAATTCTGTGGCTTGTGTTGTACAGGAGGTCAGCCTAGATCAGCATACAGATCCCTTTTGACCTTGGAATCCTGGCGACCCTGAAGTCAATGGCAAAACTTGCATTGCCTTCTGTGGGGCAGTTCACCCCTAGACTGTTTTAGATCCAAGCAAAACATCTGGGGTGAAATAATAGCTCTACTGAAGTCAATGGCAAAATGCTCCTTGACTTCATTAGAATAAGGATCTCACACCATTGTGCTTTGGTTAAAGACAGCCATCCCTTTTCACATATTATTTTTGTCAGAAATAAATGGCTTCCTGACTACTCTGCTTATCCACTGGCATCTCAGGAATCTAATTTTAAGCAGTCCTCTGAAAAATATGACTAGCTTTTCTCACTGAACTAAGTGCCTGAAAACCTTGTAGAGGGCACAAATAGAAATGGATTTCCCATTGATACACAAATAGATTTGTCTGGCAATGGGGTTCTTATTGACTGAGGTGATGATAAAAACAGCGAAAGACCTGTGGCACCTTAAAGATTAGCAGATTTGTTTGGGCATAAACTTTTGTGGGCTGCAACCCACTTTTGTCAGATGCATGATGATGTGATGATTGGAGACATAAAAATCAGATTAACACTATTCAAAATATAAATCTTATTTGATTAATAAAATGATGGATTAAGAACTGTTATGTTTACAAAGTGATAATTATCATTTCAAATAACTATATATTGATATTTTTATTCAGCGCCTGTTTTACATAAATATACATCAAATTATCATCAATTTTATTTTATCAGTTTTATGTTTATTCTTTAAATTATAATGCATTTAATTGTCTTCATTTTTAATCGCATATTTTAACTGTTTCATAGTATGACCCATAAAAAAATCACTAAAGGAGAACTCATGTGCATTTGTGTGTATTGTGACATGGTCAGTCTGGATGGCTTCCAGAAAGTACTAGAAGGCCAATATATCATCCTCAAGCTCAGCAAGTCCCTTTTCCCCTGGGAGCTGAGCAGGGGATTACTATAAAATAACTGGCACACCTGGAGATAATCAAGGCCCCACCCAAGTCTTGTTAAAAAGCCTCCCCTCCAGAGAAATGGTGTAGCTGGAGTATGAGAGTGAGGAATGCTACTGGAGTGTGTGAGAGGAGGCAAGGTGCAGTTGGAAAGCAGAAAGATCTAGAGAAGGAGCAGAATGCTGGTCAGGAAGAGCCCCACAGGTACAAACACTGGGGGAAGGGAAGAGGCAAAGGACCTTTCCCAAGCCTGGAGGTCTGAAGGAAACAGATTAACCTCTAGAGGGAAGCATGGGACCCACCAAGGTAGTGGAGGAACTTTGTCACAATATATACAGACACACACTTCAAAAAATCATACGCTCAATTAAATTATATTTTCTAGTGTGGTCTGTCTTTCCTCCAGAAACTTCTCTGAAAAATATTGCCAGGAGGAATCTCTTTTAAGATTTAGCAATCACTGGAAGTTGAAAGAGACTTTTCATATGAGAAACATCAACTATTATACTACATCTTATATTGCATAATATTATATATTAACTTTATTAACTTCAAAATTATATGGTATGAACTGTTCTGTTGAGCTCTACTTTCACTTTCTTAAAATCAGATCAATACAATTTCTGTTGAAGAAAAAAGCCTACTACAACAACCAGAAAACATGGCATGCAGACACATTTGTGAGAAAACTCTGCTTTCGTTGTAGTCAATTATGCAATTTTACAGGAATGAAGGTATGTTTTCTTAAAACATTTTCTTACTTAAATGAATAGACAAGAAGTAGTAGAGATTCCTGCTGCATCTAGTTGGACTTCAATTTCACAATCTTGGACTCCTCCTCTCCCAATTCTGAAAAGATTTATGACATGCTTAGCTTTTTACATTATGAGCAGTCCAATCCATTTCAGTTATATTGTTCCCTGTATGTAAAGTTACTTATATGTGCAAGTCTTCACAAGATTGTGGCTTTAGGACTGATCTTCCAAATATCTCTCCATAAGTGGCTCCGGCACCCATGTAGAAATCACTTAAAGAATACAATGGGGCTCCTTGCAGGTGTGGGATCTGCCTATGTGAGACTGCTCTGAGTAGACCCACATCCTACAAACATTTCATTATGTGTCTAACTCTACAGTGGAAGTACAATTAAAATAATTGCTTAGTTGTTCCTAGTATCTAGTCAAGGATTTAAAAAATTTCAGGAAAAAAACCCTTTATTTCTAGAACTTTCTAGTTTTTTTGTTGGCGGAAGATTTTTAAATGTCTGAAATGTCTTCTTGTGGCCTCAGGGCCTTTTCTGATTTCTAACTGATGCATAGTGTTGCACAAGAAAGAAAAATAGGAAATTTTTCTCTTTGTGAGAAGAAGTTAGAAGCATCTTCAAGAAGGATGCCCAAGGGAACCATCTTTGCATTTAGTGGTGAAAACTGATTCTTGTCCAAATTATGGAATTCTGAAGCTCCCACTGAAATCAATGGGGCTGGTAAGTGCTCAGAACTTGGCTCTGTTTTCCAACAGTTCATCTGCTGTTTCTTGTATAATTTTTAGGATTGCTGTAGCTTTGCAGAATTCAATATTAAGGGTCTGAGTTTGATCTATCCTACCCCAGTGCAAATCAGTTGAAAGCAAGGGACTTACCTTTAAAATTATGATTTATCGTTGTTTACTGCTGCAGGACTGAATCTTTTCCATCCTAGGTCTTGAACCAATCCAACTTTTTTGGTGGAGGAGTGAGTCTTGATATTTGGGGGGGAGGGGAGATGGAAAGATTTCTATAGGAATTTTTTTTTAATGGCCTACGTTGAAGCTGCTCAGAAGTTTAGGATGTTGACTTAATCTTTATTGTGGTGATGAACAGAGTGGCAGAGAGTTGGTCAAAGGTGCGTGATAAATTCATTTATCACACTGTTCCACAATGTATTACACAGATACCATTTCTTTGCAGAATGGTTAGATAGTGGCCCTCTCTGGCTCCAATGCCATGGAAGTTCCTCCATTTCACATGCACCTTGGTTGGCATGAAGTTGGGGGCCAGATCAAATAGCAGTCATGTACCATAGCATGCTCCCATGTAGATTTCTATTTAGAAATGACTGCTGGTAAGACTGGCAAAAACTATCCAATATGCACATGCAGAGAGAGTCTCTGTGAGGGGAGACACAAACATGGCAGGGTAAGGGTTAGCCATTAGCAGCAAAGTACGTTTAGATTGTGGAGAGGAGGAGGTGGCAGACCAGAGAACATTCTCTGCTGGTATAATGTCTGAGTCCCCCAAGGATCTATTTCTCCATCACTCTCCTTTCCTTCACATGGGGTATATCCCTTTAATCCTGGGTGTTCTGATTGGCAAGGCTGGGGATATTTTTAACTTTCTGTGAGGCTTAGTTTCAAGAAGGTAGCATGTAGCCTCATGAATGGGAAATACATATTCTCTGCTGAAAGTTCCTTGCATCCCTCTTCAAAGGACCTAGAAAAGGCCTATGCAGCACTTATTCAAAAATCCTAAAAGTATATCTTAAGTGGCATAGACTCATAGACTTTAAGGTCAGAAGGGACCAGTATTGTCATCTAGTCTGACCTCCTGCAAAATGCTGGCCTCAAGACCTCACCCACCAGCTCCAGCAATAGGCCACCAACCTATGACTGAGTTATTTACCTCCTTAAAACATGATTTAAGGACTTTAAGATACAGAGAATTCACCGGTAGGTGAACCATTCCCTGTGCTACAGAGGAAGGCGAAGTGGTACATAGACTTTGTAGTTGTCTTCTGCACAGGAGTGAATATCACCCTGTAATATGAGCAACAATAAATGTTTGATTTAAATTGTACTTAACATTCTCTTAAAATATGTGTCATCTTTCTTTTAAAACCATGTGCCACCAATGTTTTACCAGAATTCCTCATTGACTTCAGACACAGATACAATATGGCCCTGGTATGTTCAGCAAGCAAACATTTGAAAATCCACATATAAATTGTTTACGGTCCCACAGTAATATATTCAATAAATATTTTATTTTGACACATCATACATGTTTGTATTTTAGGAAAATACTATGGTGGAAAGGGATGCTTTCAAAAAGATTGACACAAGAAATACTAAAGCATAAAATTATCATTCTCAGATACCAAGATTTCTTTTCTCTTCAGAAATGGGCTTTTCTCTTATTATTTTTATTTGTTGAAGACCGTGTGTGTGCTCCGCACTGCACAAAAGATACAGAAAGGCATGGGTACACGTTTTAAAAGTACTCAAGTGATTTAGGAACCTAAGTCCCATTGATTTTTTTTAAATGGGAATTATGTACTTCTGAAAGTTTTGTCCACATTCCATGCTCCATTGTGCTTGCAATGGAAAGCCTAATTCCGAAGCTCCTTGAGGTCAGTTGGAGTCTTGCCATTGACTTCAAAAAGGGTTCTGGCTCAGGACTGATCTTTTGAGGTGTTAGGCACCTACCAAAAAGAGTTGAGAGTGCTCGGTACCTGGCAGGAGTCAGAGACTGCTCTAGATTACTAGAGAGAGACAGGTTACCTCAGGATACTGTTTGCAGGTATGTAACAGCACAGTTACATAAATGAGCTGATTTTTATCATTCACTCCTAAAATGGTTGACACTGGGGAAATAGAGAGAAGGCAGTATTTAACACATATTTTGCTCAATTCATAGTGAAGACAATCCATTAAAAATTCCACACAATTTGAGTCAAATGCTGCAGTCTTTCTCAGTCCTGATTCAGGCAAAACTCTCATCTTTCACGGAACTGTACTGTAGAATTAGCCTCAAGGCTGGCAAGCCAAAAAACTGACCTATCTTTTCTTCTTACACACAACAGTGAGGTCTTTTCAAAAGAAGGTGCTCCTGCAGGGCACATTCAACAATTGATAGTCTTGCTGCTGTTGTGAAATCCAACCATATGTATATTCTAAGCTGCGAGGAGCAAGTGTCTCCATGTGAAGACATCTGAAGAGGGTGATGTGGTAAGCAAAATATAGAAAGAGCATTGGTAGTCATGTTGCTTTGGGAATCCATGTCACTACTTCAACGGAGCATGAGCCAGGCCTCTGCAGATCTTCCAATTTCTGCAGCAAATGAGGCAGGGGGTCTCTAGAGGGAAAACCAGTCCATCTCTGTCTCTTGTGGTCCTCAGTCAGAAATTGTTCCTACAGGGTGAAATTCACCTGTACAGACAACACAAGGCCTATGCACCATCTAAGCCACCAAACTAGATCTAGCGGGACACAGGTAGGGCATAGTTCTCTGTTTGCACAGGGGTGAATTTCACCTTGGAGAATAAGTGAGTGAGGTCGACCTAAATTTACAAGTGTAGACATAGCCTTGCTTAGTTCGAATTAGTCAGTTGCATGAAGGTCAATCTGCTGATTAGTTTGAACTAAGCAGTTAGTTCGAACTAATATGGCCACATTGACTTAATTCGAACTAACAATTTTGAATGAAGGTTAGTTCGAACTAAGCAATCAAATTTATTAGTTCAAATTAAGGAAGCCCTTAATTCGAACTAATGAAAGCCTAGTGTGGCCAAGGCTTAAGTTAGTTTGAATTAAGCTTCCTTGCAAGTGTAGACATAGCCTATGTGTGGATGATCATAGTTATTGGGATGATACATGCAGCCTAAATTTTAAAATAAAAAGAATATGCTACCCAAAATGAATACAGCTGGAAAGTTTAGCCTTAATCCTATTATGCCCAAAATTACTTTGCCCATATCATATATATTAAATGACTCAAAGAAAAGACATGGATAATTGGCACACACACAGATATTGAGTCATCATGATAACAGAGTTCTTGCATGTTGAGGGAAATCAAACCCATCTTCACTTTTCCACTGTATCTAACTGGTTGGGACCAATAGCAGCTAGCTATGTATTTGTGAAAATGCTCCAATAACACAAAGATTTGTAGAACAAAGCAATGTGCCCCCCTGCTGTGGTTTGTGCTAGGTCATCGCCATGTGACTGAAAGCAGATAGTCCCATTCAGCTGAGAAGTGGTGACTAACCATCAAGGTCACATGTTGACGTATGTTAGTGTCACTATAAAAGGGCTCTATAAAATTAGATATTCAAGAAAGGAAAATATTTAAATGTTTTTACACTAAGGAAAACAGCACCATGATTCTTCCACCTAAAGTTGGCCTTAGGAAAATGCCGAATGGTCTACTAGGCTAGTGAAAGAGGCAACCTCACTGTGCCCTATTAGAATCACTGTGGCCTGCTGGCCTAAATGACATGGCATCTCTTGGGAAAGCCTCTTGTCATGCATGATGATAATTAAATGTCCAAAAGTATTTGGGATCCTTTTATTAAACTAGTACAATCAGTCTACTTTTCTGAGAACTACCCCAACCTGAAATCATTCAAGAAAATAGGTTTGAATGAATTCATTTTGCCTTGATTTAAATGCTGTTGAGTTCATTAAACATTAGGAGAAATTCTGAAAAAAGAAAAGCAATGAAATAATCCATAGGGAAAAGACAGGGTGAAGCACAGATCAGAGAGCAGGCAGAGTGAAAAAATAAATGCAGTGACACAAAGTGTAGGAAAGAACGGGAGGAAAAAGTATTGACTATAACCTGTACAGTGTTCCTACTTGAGTTGGTCTGTATTTTGGGGGTAAAGGGTCTTCTAGCCCAATGATAGAATGTATGGTATGTATGATGCAATGACTCAGTAGAACCAAAACCCAAAAGCAGTCAGCAAAAGTTTTCCCTCAAGGGATAATTCTTATAATAAAAAAATCAAATCAAGTTAATATATTAAGCAACAACAACAAAAAGAATAATAGAAAATCCACAGCATGGGGTTCTACCAGTCCTCTGATGAAAAGGAGCCTAGAAATAAAATGACTCTCCTGTTTCCTTATTCTCTCTGTAGCTAATGGTGGCTTTGGCCTGGACTGTTCTTAAAAGGAAAAGGAGCTCCAGCTGTTGCAATACACAGAACTGTTCAAGTGGAAGCATAGACAGTGTATGATTTAAATGCACTGAAGTCCAGGGCAGTTCAGCCAGTCACCTAAGCAAGGGAATTAATGTATTTTGGATCACCTCTGGTCATTCCTAGTCACCTTGGAGAGGTGAATACTTCAGATAGAGAACATTGTAAAATGCTTGGCATTACCAGAGGATGGTAGCTAAATCAAAGGTGAAGACTTCAGCTTTCAATATTTTCCAAGGAAGATTCACATCAAATACATTCATTCTGTTTAATTGTTCTCAATCGACAATACTGTAAGCATGATAATGCATTTTAGGAATGACACTTGTAAACCAGTATACCTGACAGTGCTTTTGTGTAAATGTACATGGGTGTGGCAAATACATGTCTAAAAAGATTACAGCAAACCCATGAAGTGGATTTAGCTGTGTATCCATGCAAACTTGCCTGCAGAACAAAACTGAACCCAATACGCTTTTGACTGGTGAAAAATGGACAGGTGCATCAGTGGAGATATCAGTGATGTTGGTGAGCATTTACCCATGCCACTGAAATGAATGGGACTACTCGTGTGAGTGAGTGCTTGCCAACATGAGCAACAGCTAATTTTGTCTTGCATAATCCGGTTCTACCCACATGCATTTGAGGTCCCTACTCAGGCAGCATTTCCATTTTGTTCACTAAGGTGTCAATAGGTAGAGTCAAATGGGTTGAAATTCTTCATCCTAAAATTCTATTGCCAATGAAAGGGAGTTTTACCAAAAATGAAAAATTTAGTGGAAAAATGTCTGATTATTAATTATTATGTTATTGCTGCAGCACCTCAGACCCGTAGTCAGAGACCAGATCCTTATTGTTGTAGGCACCATTCAAACACAGAACAAAAGGATAGACCCTATGCCCCCAAAGAGCTTAGCATTTTCATTTACCAACAGTAAATCTAAGATGTCAAATGAAACTAAGTTTTTTGATATCTCTTGCAAAAAATTGCAAGATTCCTAACAAAGCTGTTTCCTGAGTTTGCCCTTCTATGGCGCACTCAAGGGGAATCAGCTACTGTCACTGATCCTGCTACTAAACACTGTGTCTGGTAGTATAGGTAAGCAGGACTGGACCCAGAGTGTGTGTGTGTGTGTCTCTCTCTCTCTCTCTCTCTCTCTCTCTCTCACACACACACACACACACACACACACACACACACACACACACACAC